>OX465184.1:18142224-19342224 GCA_949987655.1 Polymixis flavicincta
TCTGCCTAGCCTTTTCCCAATAATGTTGGGGTCAGCTTCCAGTCTAACCGGATGCAGCTGAATACCAATTTTTTATTTTACATGGACTGCCTAACTGACCTCCACAGCCCAGTGACTGGGTAATACGATACTGGTAAGACTGGTTGTCAGACTTTCGGGCTTCTGACGACCCGTAACGACTGTCAAAGATCCACAAATGACAGCCGGGACCAACGGCTTAACGTGCTTTCCGAGGCACGGAGGGGTCTTGGTGTGTAAAGATGGTCACCCATCCACGGACCAACCGTGGCAAGCGTAGCTTAACCTGGTCGATCGAGTCGTGCAGCTATTGCTATTTAGCCACAAGCCCCTCAAGGCAAGGTATCAGCTACCCAAAAATCCAAAAGCCTTTCCGAAAGAAAGAAGAAAGGTTGTAAAAACGGAATGCAGGAGTAGTCTGTCCGGATTTGGATTTTCCTAATTATTTAGGACTTAAACATAAATTACGAAATGTGGGTCTACTATAGATATACCTGCACCTCTGCCTAGCACTTTTTATAATACAGGCGTAATCTTATAACGTTATGTAATAGACCAGGGATCGGCAATCTTTTGAGTCGGAAGAGTAAAAAATTGCAATTTACAAAATTTTAATTTTTTTAAAGAGCCACAAAAATTTCAAGTATCATACAGATTACGAAACAAGTCACAGTTATTATTGGTTTCATAGTAAAATTGCGTGAAATCGGGGTTAAAATGCAAGGTGACCGAAAAGGTGCGTGGCCTAATCTACGCCATTTGCAAACTTGCAATTTTTTAATTTGATAGCTCGCCAGTTATAGGAAAAATAAATAACATTTGCGTACCTATGGAACAAAAGAGCCACAACGTCAAATCCAAAGAGCCGCATGTAGCTCGCGAGCTGCAGGTTGCCGACCCCTGGAATAGACGGATGCTAAATAATTGCATAACAAACTCTTTGCTTCGAACTCGACACGATTTGCACGATTCTTGCACTTAATTTCTAAGTTTTCAACCTCTGTCGTTAACACAGCTTAGATTGCCTCGCTTTAAAACAAACAATAATACGTGATATAAGTTTAAATTACCACCTTTAACTTAAAGTGCATATCAAACATGTCTTAACTGAAACAACTTAAAAGTTTGACTCACTTCAGTAAAACCCATTAAAATGTATAATCTTCTTACAAGTTATTATTTTAGTTGCACATATTGTTGAACTTGGGATTGTAGGAGTAAATTTTAATAGCGTATGTGGTTTATAATCAAGTTTTAATCAATTCTAATTCCTAAAGAGTTTATTACCTAGTACTAACTACTAAGTAAGCTTTTATGTTCAAACCGTGCATTATGAAAGCTCACAAAACTTAATCCAACTTCAGAGTATTATTTACTTAAAACTCACTTTAGCACAAAGTTGTAAAGTTTCCTATAAAACGCAGACTTTAATTCAGAATTGCATTTAAATATTCAACAAAAAGGATTATCTAATTGAATAGCAAACGGGTTTCATGCAGATTTCTTTCAGTTAGAATTTTATTCTTTTAACGCGGATACAATTATTTTCAAAGAATAAAACGAAAAAGTTTAGTTTTCAAACAAAGGGTTGGAGTTACCTTTTATCGTTTGTAGGAAGAATAGATACCACCTTTATTCAAATGCTGGAGACGCTATCTTTCGGGTTTATATGTGTGTTTTGTTTAAGTTTAAAAAGGCCAGCGGGGTAATTGCATAACACACTAACAGTTTCTATGGCTTTAATTTTGACAGTTAAACAACATTCATTGCGTTATTAAACGATTTCCAAAAAGGAGGAGGTTATATGTTCGACTGTATGTATTTTTTTATGTATGTCCACTGATTTCTCCCTCATTTGTGGACCGATTCTCTATTTATTTAAATTTATTTGAAAGAGTATACTCCTGAGGTGGTCCCATTGGCATTAATTCAGGATCTGATGATGGAATCCCAGGGAAATCGAGGGCAACCCTCAAATGCGGTTTCGAAGCCGAAAGCAAACTGCCGCCGGCAACCAAAAGCCGCTCGTGCCGCAGGTAAAAGATGCGCGTGCTGGCGGCCAGGCCGCCGGCCGTGCCGCTCGGCATGTGTGGACGCGCCATATCCCAAAACAACAGAGTCGTAGCAATGATCGAAATCAAGAAAAGTTATTGTTATTAAGCTAACTCTATAATGAATATGCAGAGGGTTACAAAAAAGAAAAACTTAAAAAAAAAAACAACCGACTTCCAAAAAACACTAGAAAGTGAAAAATAACTTGAAAAATAACTTAGTCGGTGACTTTGGATATGTATTTTATTAATTTCTTATCACCGCCTTCCGAAATTATAGTTATTTATGATACTAGTGCGGTAAGTTGGTTTTTACAAACGAGTTGACAAATGTAAGCCCGAGACGAAGTCGAGGGCTTACCATAGTCACGAGTTTGTAAAAACCAATTTCTGCACGTGTGTCATACAATGTTTTTCAACACATTTGCGAGAAAACAGTACAATATGTAATTAAACAAACCTATACATCATTAAATAGCGCTCTCCAATTTTGGCGGCAAGAGACCGTTTCCTGCAATTTGCGCCTCATTCAAAATATCAGGTGGAGTAGATTCCATATTAATATCAGTTTCCTCGCTTGAACTCATAATAAAAGTTTGTTTATAAATATCAGTCGGAAACTCGCAACAATCTTTGACGTTTCTAATATGAAAATGGCGCGAATTTACAAATGGCGCCACATGCCCGTGGTGAAAATTAGAACTACATCTTTCATCTCATTTACTCTTTATTATTAAAGTGAGACAAACGTATTGAGCAAAATCGTTTCCAAGGAGGTTCGATCAGTCAGCTTATTTATTCTCGTAATGTGAAACTCCTCGGACGAAATTCTTATAATATTTTATGGAAATTAAAAAAAAACCGTAAAGAATACGCACGGTGCCATACAACGAGGTATGCGGTAAAATAGGTACTTAGGTGAGAGTACCTATTTTACCGCACGTTCCGTTGTATTAGTGCGTAATTTTTAACTTTCGAACCATGCATACAGGCTTCGTAAATGCAGTTTTTGAGCAAATGTGTTGAAAAAGTTATTTTTCACTTTCTAGTTATAGTACCTACTCCACACCAATTCGAAATTTGATCACCCTAGGGGTCAAAACAATGCATAATATGTATGCTATAGCAGCGATCTCGGTTAATTTGCCGGCATTTTTCAATGAGTTCCGTTGTCTGTCTCCGAAACGCATCATCCCATCTATATGAAATTTAAATGGGACCATTTCGAAATAAACCCCTTTCGAACAAAAAAAGAACTTTGGAAATCGGTCTATCGGTGTATTCCAAAATGGTTCCATTTAAATTTCATATAGATCTGATACGGGTCGTCAGAAGCCCGAAAATGTGACAACCAGTCTTATCAAGGGGTATCGTATTACCCAGTTACTGGGTTGTAGAGGTCAGATAGGCAGTCGCTCCATGTAAAATACTAGTATTCCGCTGCATCCGGATAGACTGGAAGCTGACCCCAACATAGTTGGGAAAAGGCTAGGCAGATGATGGTGATAGATCTGATGATGCGTTTCGGACACAGACAACGGAACTCTTCTCTTCTCTATTTTATTTTTTATAAACTATGTGTACCATTAAT
Organism: Polymixis flavicincta; assembly: GCA_949987655.1. NCBI lineage: Eukaryota > Metazoa > Arthropoda > Insecta > Lepidoptera > Noctuidae > Polymixis > Polymixis flavicincta. Next base: position 18,145,885 of record OX465184.1, read on the forward strand.
TAATAAGATAATGATTATTCTGTTAGTACCTATTTGTTTTAAGATTACTGAAAAGCGCTTCAATATCCGGACAAACCTATTCAGATTTTTGTGATGTTTCTGTTTATATTTTGCTTGTTCCTTTATTAATAAAAATCTCACAAGGCATATTGTCCTGTCGGACAAGATTAAAATCACTGATTGTCTTTCTGCAAAGAAATGGCTCAATTTTATTCAGAGTAATACTGACCGTAGACTGATTCTTGGAAAGCTCAGTTACCTACGTACGAAATGCAATAGGACCAAACTTACTTCTAATAGTGAAATAGTTTCTGCCAAGACTTCTGCAACGCTCACTAAAGCTTAAAACTGGGCTTTCAGTCAATACGGGCTCGCTCAGCGTCCAGCAACTTGGCAATAGGTTGGTACTTTGTATATTTGTGTTATAATAGGTATCTATACAAAGTGTTACAGAATATCCACCAGTTCTGAAAGTAGTTTGCTACTGAATCAGTTTCAGTAACTATTAATATTGGTATTAAAAAAAAAATCATACCTGCCGCCACTTGAACCACAAATATTCAATCTTATTTCAAGGAAACAAAACTAAATTTTTTAAGGCATAAAATTAAAGCTAGGGTCAACACGATTTTCTTAATAATAAATTAATGATACATAGCTAGCTTTTGAAAAAATATGGTCTTGGTCATTGTATTAATAGGGGTGAGAGAGGTCTTGCGTTTTTTTTTTTTTTTTTTTTTTGAATGGCATCTCGCAGCTGACCTTGAGAGGCCGTGACTGCTCAACCGGACTTTCCTGTGAAGGTTTTTAGGATTCTAAAAGCCTCCAGCCAGGGCGTAAACCTACTTAAACCTAAAACGACTGCGCACTGAGGGCGCCCCCTGTGGGGTACGAACCTCGGCTCAGGGAGTCGCTGGCGGGGGGGGGGGGGGGGGGGGGGGGCAGCTAGTACTACTGGGGACAGGCTGGATCAAGATATTATTTTCATGATTATTATACGGGGAATTTAAAGCTACTGGCTCAGCTGCGGCGCGGGCTGGCGCATCAACGAGCAAGGGACGGTCGGGGGTCTGATCGTTACTCGGGGGTCTTCGCGGGGCGCGAGGACCTCGGCGGCGAGGTCGGAAGGACGGTCGTTTGTGTTTGTGTGCTGTACTGGTGGCCCTATTCTTTTCTTGGAGAACAGTGATGGGGTCGTCAGGGTCGGAAAGGACATGTCTCGGCCGGCGGATTCTACTGATTCTACTGGGGACATAACTAGCGGCCTTCACAATCAAGGGATTGCGATGTAGCTCGGCTTTATCGAAGAAACGCTTCGAGTTGCGTTTCATGAATTGAGCAATAGTGGACATTTTCAGATCGAGATGGAGGATCTCGTTCCGAACGAACCATGGGGAGTCTGTGGCTTGGCGAAGGAAACGGTTTTGGAGGGTCTGCATCCTATGGATGTGTCGGGGGTGCGTGTGTGCAAAGACTGCACGTGCATACGTCATGATGGGCCTTATGCACGCCGTGTAAATACGCAATTTGCACTCGAGTGACAATTTGCTACGTGCGTTCAGAACAGAGTGCAGCCTTCCGAGAGCGAAGGCGGCGCGTGAGCGCGCCTTCTTGATATGCTCAGAGAAGGAGAGGTGCTAATCAAGAATCACTCCAAGATATTTGGCTCGCTTTTCCCAAGGGATCGGCTTGCCGAATATGGAGATGGGCCGGGGAGGGGGTGTTAGGGTTAATTCGCGGTTTCGAAAAGAGAACCGCCTGACTTTTGTCCGGATTTAATTCGATTCGCCATTTCCTAAACCACGCGCCAAGTACGTTGACTGCGGTTTGGAGGGAGGAGGCTATCGCTTTATGACTACGCCCAGAGTGGTAGATGGCTGTGTCGTCTGCGAACAGTGCCAACTGTGCCTTTCTACTTTTGGGGATATCGCTAGTGAACAGCGTGAAAATGAGAGGGGACAGCACAGGCGCGAATCGGGTGGGGGGAAGAGAGAGCCCCTTCGATGCGATAGCGAAAGGTGCGGTTCGACAGAAAATCTCGTAAGATGAGTACGAGTCGGTCCGGCACGCCGAGTTTGTACAGCTTGTAAATCAAGCCGTTGTGCCAGACCTTGTCGAAGGCTTTCGCTATATCGAAAAATACTGCACCGGTCGCATTGCCGCGTTGGAAGCCAACGCTTATATGCTCTACGATCCGGTGTACCTGTTGTACGCAACTGTGCTGGGTTCGGAAGCCGAACTGCTCGTTGGGTATCAGGCCTTTAGTCTCGGCGAAGTCCCTGAGACGCTTGTAAATAAGTCGCTCATAGATTTTTCCAAGGCTGTCCAGTAAACTGATGGGCCGGTAGCTCGTGGGCTCCGTTTTGGGTTTGCCGGGTTTTGGAAAGACCAATGACCGTGGCTTGTTTCCAAGTTTGGGGGAAGATGTAATTGCTCAAGGCTCCATTGAAGATGGTGGTCAAGAGCATGATCAGGTGGGCGGGTAGCATCTGGATCACCCTATTGGTGATGCCGTCAGCGCCGGGGGCCTTTCGGGGTTTCAGACCTTTGATGATCTCGTGAACTTCGTCACGGGTACCGCCTTATGCGAAACAGGAACCTCCGTTCCTGTTTCGCATAAGGCGGTAGGAAACGCCCGGGTGTTTCCATTGCGAAGATCGCCCTGAAGACACGGTGGAGAATAAGGTGGAGGTCTGCCCGGCTTGGGCGGAGCACCGCCGTGTCCTCGTGGAGCTGATTGGCGGCGGCGATCTCTCGCGTCTGCGGCCATGGTACGGAGCGAGAGGGCATGGGTAGCCGTCACATCCTTCAGCGAAGCAGTGATGTTCGCGAAGAGGGAGGCGGCGCACGTGAGGGAGAGGCAGTCTATGTGCCCTCGCGACCCTAGCCGCCGTAGGATACAGAGACGCCCTGGGCGTCGGGAATCCCAGGCTGATTCCCGGCCACCGTAGGCGTGGGTTTGCGGACGGCGAGTAATGGGTAGCTAGCTGTCCGGTAAGGACCAGGCCCAGGTCGACGGCGCGTTGTGTTCCACGCGCGCCTCAAAGAGATGTCAGCACAAAGTGATGGGGCCCGCAAGGGCCGATGCCTGCCAGGGGTGTTGGTTGTTCGAAAGAGATAGCGTGCCCCCTGGCACACAGACTACTGAGGGAACACGGGTGGGTTTTAGTCAGTAAAAGTCTGACACGCCCTCCTGCTCCACCCAGAGCGGGAGAAGTTATTTGATGATTTCCCATCCCACCCAAAAAAAAAAGCCATCAATTAGTGAAATACCTACACAGTAAAAATAAATTGAAAAGTTGATTTCTTTTTATAATTGCCAAAATATTCAACCCTGGTCAAATCATGTGTAAAATATTAGTATATTTATTTATATGGTACTAGCTGTCCCGACAGACGTTGTCCTGTCCATCCAAAAGTCATTCATACAAAATCCATACACTACCTACCCTACCTACTCTACCCTACCTACCCTACACTACCCTACCCTACACTGCCCTACCCTACACTATCCTACCCTACACTACCCTACCTACCTACGCTACCCTACCTACCCTACACTACCCTACCTACCCTACACTACCCTACCCTACACTACCCTACCTACCCTACACTATCCTACCCTACCTACCTACCTACCCTACCTACGCTACCCTACCTACCCTACACTACACTATCCTACCTACCCTACCTACGCTACCCTACCTAATACCGGGATAAAAAGTATCCTATGTCCTTCTCCTGGCTCTAAACTACCTCCCTGCCAATTTTCAGCTAAATCGGTTCAGCCGTTCTTGAGTTATAAGTGAAGTAACTAACACGACTTTCTTTTATATATATAGATTATTTACACCCTTTTCAAAGAAATTTTGAATTGAGAACTACTTAATTAAACTGTTTCACGTCTGTGCGAAGTTTAAAATCCAAAACTATTTTTATACAATTTAAACTTCGAATTGCTGCAACCGAATCGCATCTAACAAGCCAGCAGCACGCAACTTTACTAAACCGACACTCAGAACTTAAAACTTTTTACACATTACAAAAGCAATATAGTCCCATTCGAAGTTCAAACATGCATAAATAGAATAGAATAGAATAGAATAGAAAACATTTATTCGACACAGACACAACACAACAGCAACAAATCCATAAAAAAAAAAAAGAGAACGTTAAACTTAACAAAAAACATTCAGTATCAGTTGTGCTGAGCGTGTCCATACCGAAAGGGTTACCATCTCAGCATTTGCTGGGCGTGAGACACCCAGCGCTGGTTTTCAGTTGGCACCCTGCAGCGACACACGGACGTAGGTAAAAAATAAAAGTAAACTACTTATTGGTAACGGAAAATAGATACATACTTGAATATTAGTGATAATAAATGCTTAAGAATACGTAAATAAATAATGCATAAGATTTTTATGTGCTACTCAGTTCAGAGATATTTTTTTAAATACCCACGAAGCTACAATATAAAATAGCGCCTGTCGCTTGACGCGAGGACGCATCATCGAGCAGCCGCAAAAAGCCACCGAATAAAATGTGTTTTCCATAAAATATTAATGTGTGAAAGTAAATTATTGTTTCTAAGGCCTACGCCTTACCACCAGACAAATTTATATTGCAACGGAAAAGAGAAAATACGACCGAAACCTAGTGGTTCTTGGAAATATACCGCTAAATCACAAAGTCTACAGCGGTTCGCAGCACCAACATCTCCACAAGTCTATAGTTTTCGAGTTCCACTAGAGTTTGCGGCCAACAATGAAAGTCTTGCGACTTGCGAGTTGCGGCGCCCGCCGCGACTTACTGTGAATAGCCCGCCTTGCAACTCGTGCGGCTTAATGTTGTATGATTAAATAGCGTAGTTTAAAGTTTTAGAGTGAAAAGTTATGAGTTTATGAATTATGTATAGATTCATGGCTTGTCTCATGCGTGAATTATTAAACTCCAAATTGTTTTGAAAAAAAAAAGACAAGATGCAGAGGGTAGGTATATTTTGAATAGGCGACTTGTTCGAAGTTACTTTAAATTAGTGCGAGTCGCCTATTGAAAATATGCAACTTATTCAACAGTGACGATTCGCCCGGAGATTCGTGCGAATCGATAAATATGCCAAATTTTTTTTCTGTAATTCGTATGCCCTCTGCACTCGTTTTTTTTTCTCATACAGAGGATCGCACCATTCCTTTATTATAGAGTTAGCTTAATAACAATAACTTTTCTTGATTTCGATCATTGCTACGACTCTGTTGTATTGGGTTATGGCGCATCCACACATGCCGAGCGGCACGGCCGGCGGCCTGGCCGCCAGCACGCGCATCTTTTACCTGCGGCACGAGCGGCTTTCGGCTTCGAAACCGCATCTGCAGGCCGAGCAGCCTGAAAGCCGGCGGCATGTGTGGATGCACCATAAACATCTCAGTGATTTCAGAAGGCAAATAAGTAAGATCTAGCTATACTGTTAACTGCAGATGACACTTTACACCCTTAAGTATTATTTGCAAGCGTACAACCTTACAAATTATATTAGTGCGACTAGGTCAACCACACCCCAGCATGCGCCAATAATAGCGTCTAAAGATACGTAGCAACTAAGATAATATTCCCTTCAGACACAATTATAATATAACCGCACTACGATATTCACGCTACGGCTGGCCACACAGTCCAAGACACAGATTGTAACGAGAAGGGAGATTATATGCAGTGCACCAATGCGGCGAACATCACTGTTTATTGCTCTGTGTAATCCTATGGTTGGCTATGGTAGGATATGCGCAGCGTGTTAATATTGTACTGTAGGATTGCTATTATGTTGGAGGTAGATATTGCTGGAGGTAATTTTAAAGCCTTTTCTATGACACCTTCAAGGCTATTGAACTTTGTCAGATAATCATATCACGTAATTAAGAAATATGGGTTTCCTTGTGAAAGGATTGACACAGTAAACACGCTCTGTATATTAAAAAAAAATGTAACACGTTGTCCATATACATGTTTAGGAATTAGTTGATGCAGTTCACTAATAGTGATGTTTCAATGCAACGAAGATGAACCTTCATTGCACATAATCCTCTTGATTATGCTCAACGTGTTAATATAGTGTGAATCAAACAAGATACGATATGTATGACACAATTGTTTGCATTGCATAGTTTTGTTTTCTTTCCATGTTAATTAATTTAATTGGTATTGTACCGTGTTAATTAACTATAAATAAATAAATGGTTAAAATGAGTCGGATAAAGTATTTTATGACTAAGACAGCAAGTAAGTGTCGGCTATCACTTGGTAGCCGACACGTAGATAAGGATTACTTAAATCAGGTATTTACACTCGCACTGGGCCTGCGTGGTGGATTACGGCCCACTCGCTCTCACAGAGAGGAGGCCTGTGTCCCAGCAGTGGGAACATTATAGGCTAATTATATAGGTATTTTTTTTACTATAACAATGGAAAGATACAATATACATCTATAGTCAGAGAGGGCTTGTGGCTAAGTAACAATAGCTGCACGGGTCGATCGATCAGGTTAATCTACGCTTGCCGCGGTTGGTCCGTGGATGGGTGACCATCTTAACATGCCAAGACCCCTCCGTGCCTCGGAAAGCACGTTAAGACGTTGGTCCCGGCTGTCATTTGTGGATCTTTGACAGTCGCGTCGTTACGGGTCGTCAGAAGCCCAAAACTCTGACATCCAGTCTTACCAAGGGGTATCGTATTACCCAGTAACTGGGTTGTGGAGGTCAGAAAGGCAGTCGCTCCATGTAAAATACTGGTATTCAGCTACATCCGGTTAGACTGGAAGCCGACCCGACGACGACTGGAAAAGGCTAGGCAGATGATGACATCTATAGTCAGAGATACACAACCCAATGTTATAAATTCCTGACGAAAAATCTCTATCTTGTATTCTTGTCGTCTCATGTACGCGACAAATTACTGCCTTGTTATCTCAAGTGCAATGAAAACACTAGCGATCGCGCGCAGAATAACTGTAAATTTAATCACGCTGTACACACAAGTAAGATGTGTGCATTGTTACAGACAACAGTGTTGATTTCACTTGACTAAAGCCAGCATGATAAATGTTATCACGTTGGATTAACACAAAAGTACATGTTTAAATCCTAATGATTCTACTATAAAATAATATTATTATGTGAACTTTTTTATGTTTTGAAGTCAAGATTTTTGGACGTGTGTTACACAATCACGCAAAAACGGCTGTACGGATTTAGGTTAAATTTATCACACTAATAGTTTATAACCTGGATAAACACATGGAATACTTTTATCCTGGTAAAACGTTCCCGTGTGATAATTTTCGACCTCCGCGCGGGCGGAGCCGTTGGCAAAAGATAAGCCGTAGCCTGGTTTAATTGTACTGAGAGTCTGGATTTGGAGTCTGGATGACGATGGGACTAACATACCTGACGAATTGTTGGTGTACCATAGTTGAACCTCTGCCTAACCCTTCGGCGAATACAGGCATAGCTTTATGATATGTTCTTTCAATATATTTTATACTAGAAACATACCATTATTCTGCAAACACCCCTCTATATAACTACTAAGTTTATCACGCTGTGCATGTACATACAAGTTAAGACGTAGATTACGACGATGTAGATCGTGTGCACTGTTCTTAACACCGCTGTTTATTGCACTGTGTAATCTACGGGACTACGAAGCGTGTTTATCTTTAAATTGCAGGTTTAGTACTGCTTGATGAAATAACGTGTTATTGAGGTTTTATGTTCATTATTGGTTTTTGTCATGACTTCTTCTTTGTCGTGTCGATCAAAACTGAAAATCATAGGCCATCAAAAAATCGTCCGCATCGTTGTCAAAGGCAAAAGTGTCAAATTGGCTGATTAGTAATACTGATTCTTGGACCATAAATAAGCTCTTCAGATGACTAGGAGGGCCTGTTCACATAGGCCCTCTAGTCATGTGAAGAGTTGACCACCCGCTTGGCAATGTCTCGGAAAACTTCTCGGACGGCCCACGGCCCAGGTGTTTCAACCACAAACGGCTCGAATATAAAAGTTCGAGCCGTCATTTTGTTGAAAATATTCTAAATATCGAATAATGTAGTTACCTATAGGTAGTTCGGTGCTTGGTGAGTTAGGTTAGAAAAGAAATCTGTAAAAATATCGTTATACAGGATACAATTTTAACCAGTGCGCTAATCCCCCCCGCGTGGGTTCCCGCATAGTCGTTGCGGGGGGGCTCAGTGACCGTTGATTCCGGCCACGGTGAAGCCAAGAGGAACCCAAAGGTGGGGCTGCTCGTCAGGGCTTTTGCCTCAAAGCCGACGACGTAGCCGCCAAAAAGTAGGTTGCGGTGAGGTGCACCGCAACTGAGGTGGGCCGCGATGTCGAATGGGAGGCATCGCGGCTGAGGGTTACGGGCTGCGGTAGAGGAGGAGTGCCGGTGCTTCTGAGCAGCGCTCTTCCCTTCCGTGGCCTGGACGGGGCCGCCACCGTTTGATGGCGGACGCGGTGGGGCCGCAGGGGAAGAGGAGTGTCGGTATAGCGTCAGCCGCTCTCCCTATCCCCTGCGGCCGATAAGTGGTAGACGGGACGGCGCGTTGTGTTCCACACGCGCGCCGTCAAAGATGTCAGCGACCACGAGGGAACACGGGTGGGTTTTAGTCAGTAAAAGTCTGACACGCCCTCCTGCTCTGCTCGGCAGGAGAAGTCATTTGATGATTTCCCACCCAAAAAAAAAAAAAACCAGTGCGCTAATTGTAACGATGAATTCAGCATATCATTCTCGACTAAAAATTTATACGCTAGGGGAGCGTGTAAATTTTTCGTCTGTTATACAAAAAAAAATCAGCTGTTCCATACATTTTGACCGCGTAAGTATTAGCTGTTTTTTTGTATAACCGACGAAAAATTTCTATGCTTTCCGCTTTGGAATGATATGCTGAATTCCTGGTTACAGTTTGCGCACTGGTTAATAACTTATCCTGTATGAAGCAATCATAAGCAATATTCCCAAAACAACTTCCGCATTTTATTGTTGTTGTTCCAGATTGCTCCACTTAATTGATCGATATTGATCCATTAGTGTTGCCGAGGAATACTTGCTCAAGGAAATGCCCGTGTAAGAGCATCTTTAAATTACCAACCAACACTGATACACATAATCAGCTGATAATGTTCGCACTGCTGGGACACAGGGCCTCCTCTCTGTGAGAGGGAGTGGGCCGTAATGTAATGCGGGTTGGTGGATGGCAAATGAATTCGAATTTTTGTTTCTAGGACATGCTGGTTTCCTCAAGACGTTTTCCTTCACCGTTTTGAGAGCAGTGGGCATAAAATGATTTGCACAAAGTGCCTGGCCTACGTTCGAACCTACTAAGACCGGGAAGTCGCGGCCGTTTCAACTCTGCCAGCACTGTAACTTATTTATACTAATTATAAAGAAAGAAAGAAAAAACCTTTGTTTGCGGTAAACATGACGCAAAAAGAAACAGATAAGTATACAAAAATAAGGAAAAGTTGAGGAGAACATGCGTCACATCCACGCAAAACGGCTATCGCTCAGCATTTTGCTGCGACCCTATGCAAGACAGGGCCCCAGCGCTGGTTTTCAGCGACAGCCGGCTTTGACGTAAAGACGTCGCCCGATGCATCAAAACAATAATTAGGACACTGTACTGGTACAGCGAACTTATAGAAAAAATAATATAATTTAATGTAAATGTGATAGAACTAATCAGGAATACAAAAATAATAAAAACAAAATGTAAAAGAATAAAATAAAAAATTTAATTAAAAATTTAAAAAACCCCCGACCCAAACAAAAACTCAAAAAAGTAAAACATAATATTTATAGGCCTTTTAATTTTAACGTAATATTTTGATCAGGGCATTGTCAAGTCGGGGGACGGCTAGGCCTCTGTTTGGCGTTTTCATTGACCGTCCACGACACACACACACACACACACACACACACACACACACACACACACACACACACACACACACACACACACACACACACACACACACACACACACACACACACACAAACACAAACACACACACACACACACACACACACACACACACACACACACACACACACACACACACACACACGCGTCAAACTTATAACACCCCGTCGTTTTTGCGTCGGGGGTTAAAAAGGAAATAGACAAACCCCTCCTAAATCCCCCCTAAATTGGGGGTGGCCTATGTCCAGCAGTGGACGTCTTCCGGCTGAAATGATGATGATGAGACAAACATGCTACGAGAATATCATCAAAGAGGTTGTATGTAGGGGGTAATCTCTGGAATGGGTTGGAATCTATTTTTGTATTTCAAAGCCCAATTCCTGATGAAGGTTATAGGGTATTTATTTAACATCACGCCTCGACTCTAAGGAGCCGAGTTAAAAGAAAAAAGTCGGAGACAACGCTAAGTGAAAACGTAGTTATATCGCGGGAAATATATTTTATGCTTAAAAAGACAAAGTCGCGGGCAGAAACTAGTCTATAATAACTCGATATCCGAAAAATCTTAGAATTTTGAGCTTTAAATGTGATTTATATTCATCTCTTGTAAGACTTATCTTGTTAGAAGTTTTTGAATTCTAATTTATGTTTGTTCGTAAAGTGATGAAAAGTGAAAATAAGAAGTTTGGGAATACTTCGAAAGTTTTTTAGTACTCTACTTTAGATTGCTTAAATGTTTATGAAGCTCTATTCATCTGACTTTTTGAATGTTTTCTAGACGAGATAGTTTCTTAGATTACTATTTTGGAATCCTACTACAAATCTAACTAATATTTTAAATGTGAAAATTTCTATGTTTGTATATTTGTCAGTCAATCTCCCGCTCTGGGTGGAGCAGGAGAGCGTGTCAGACTTTTACTGACTAAAACCCACCCGTGTTCCCTCAGTAGTCTGTGTGCCAGTTGTTGCTGACATCTCTGACGGCGCGCGTGGAACACAACGCGCCGTCGACCTGGGCATTTTTTTTTTGTCTTACCTAGAGAATGTCTACTGCGCTACCACGGGGATATAGCGCAGTTATGTGGGACTGTAACCCATTAAAACTCCAGTGTCCTCCAGTTTCGCTTGAGGCGGGAACACGGAAACGCGCAAGCCATCCGCGAACCCGCCGCGGCTTTCCGTCACAGGACCTCCCTCAGAGGGGAATAAACCCTATCACCGGCGCACCAGGACACAAGGCACGCCGTTATCACCCCCGGAAACAAATAGCATAAGGGCCCCAGACGACCACGTTTCTGGCACCCTTGGTCCCCCTGCGACGGGTCAGTACAGTGGCCCCGCCGACTACCACTTTTTGGCCGCAGGGGCAAGAGCGGTCAACGCTATACCGACACTCCTCCTCCCCTACGGCCCCACCGCGTCCGCCATGAAACGGTGGCGGCCCCGTCCAGGCCACGGAAGGGAAGAGCGCTACTCAGACGTACCGGCACTCTTCCTCCGCCGCAGTCTGTAACCCTCAGCCGCGACGCCTCCCGACATCGCGGCCCGCCTTATTTGTTATGCACCTCACCGCAACCTACTTTTTGGGCTCTTCGCTTCACCGTGGGAGGACCACGGCTACTGAGTCTCCCTGCAACGACAATGCGGGAACCCACTGGGGGGGATTGACAGCCCAGTTACTGAGCAACACAGCCTGGTTGTCAGACTTTCGGGCTTCTGACAACCCGAAACGACTGTCAAAGATCTACGAATGACAGCCGGTCCCAACGGCTTAACGTGCTTGAAATGACTATTCATTAGGTACATATTATTTAACTAATGAATACGGGCTTTTTAGTCCTGACAATATCAAACAAAAAACACCCCCAATAACAAATCAGAGCCCTCAAACAGCCACCTCCCATAAATTCAAGCTCTCCAGGCCCTAGCATGTCACAGGGTTATTAGCACAAAAACTATTACAGTAATTTGTGGGCCACATCTAGATATACCCGGAGTTTATCGGTGATACCGGCGGAACATTGAAATAATTAAACAATTTTTTGGTGTGGCGTGCCCTTAATAACGCATGGAACCGCTTAATTTTTATTGTTAGAGTATTTTCGTAGATAAATAAGGAAATTGAAGGTGTTCATGGAATTTGAATTGGATGGTGTTTGATGGGTTTTGTTTGGGTGGTTATTTTTACATATACTTACACACATTAACCCACGAGGGGCTTGGACCTAAGTTAGAACAGTCTCACGGGTCGATCGATCAGGTTGCTTGCCGCGGTTGGTCCGTGGATGGATGACCATCTTTACATACCAAGATCTCTCCGTGCTTCGGCAAGCACATTAAGCCGTTGGTCCCGGCTGTCATTTGTTGATCTTTGGCAGTCGTTACGGGCAGGGGCGGATCTTGAATTTTTGGGGCCCTGGGCTAATACTGCTTAGGGGCCCTACCTAATTACTGAACCAATTGCCATTTTGTCAAAAAACTTTTTAATTCTAGATAATTTTTATTATTGACAATATCGTCTATTGTTTCCAGTTCGGTTGGGAGCCCTCTCTATCCACGGGGCCCTGGGCTGCAGCCCAAAAAGCCTTTAAGTAGATCCGCCCCTGGTTACGGGTCGTCAGAAGCCCGAAAGTGTGACAACCAATCTTACCAAGGGGTATCGTATTACCCAGTTACTGGGTTGCGGAGGTCAGATAGGCAGTCGCTCCATACAAAATACTGGTATTCAGTTGCATCCGGTTAGACAGGAAGCCGACCCCAACATAGTTGGGAAAAGGCTAGGCAGATGAATTGAAAGGTACTGAAATCGATTCTGTAGTCAACTATACTCCATTTGAAATAAGATTAGACATTTAACTAAACCTTCTTAACAGTCTGATCAACCGATTTTGAGTTCTATTGCGTTGGTGGCATGACAAATGGTAGCTGCAGTAAACAGTTGGTAATGTAACAACTTTTTTGCTTTTAGTGCCATCCTTATGCCTACGGTATATAAGTCAGAATCGGTTGAACGGACTGTAAAAAAGGTTTGTTTAAATGTCTAATCTTATTTCAAATGGAGTATAGGAACCAACTAACAGGTTTTGCGTTTATTCTGTTACACCCTGTATAGGTGTGCGTTTATAGTAGCCATGACAGTAAGTGTTCGGTATTTCATTCAAATCTGATATTTTACTACTTTTCCTATGTTTTTACGATGTGTTTTATGTTATAGAATTCTTCGCGAGCTTTTAATATCGGAGATTCCATAAATGGCGGTTTCTTTTGAATATTAAAAGGGAAGTTATTGCTACTAAAGTTTCGAATGTAATAATGTTCAGTTTATTTTCGAATTCTCTTATAAGTAGATAGTATTTTTAATATTGGGAGCAAAGAACTGAAAGTTTAACAAATGTTTTTTTAACTGCTACATAACTTATATCACGTCTTATTTCTCCGAAAGGTTGTGCAGAGATTTTTTTTGCTTTTGTGAAGATCCTCAAATAACTTCTCCCACTCTGTGAGGTGTACCTATATTATATCATCATTCTCCTGCCCTTATCCCAGTTTATTTGGGGTCGGCGCAACATGTATTTTTCTTCCACACTTCTCTATTTGTCGTCATCTCCGTAGTCACACCCTTTCTAACCATTTCATCATTCACACAGTCCATCCATCGTTTTTTTGGTCTCCCCCTACTCTTATAGCCTTCGACATTCATACTCAAAACTTTCCTCACGACATTTTCCTCATTCCTCTGTATCACATGCCCATACCATGACAACCGATTTCCACACAACTTTTCATTTATCGGTGCCACTTTCAGGCTTCCTCTTATGTACTCATTTTTTATTCAGGATAATTTTTTAACCAGTGTGCAAACTATAATCATGAATTCAGCATGTCAATTTAGACAAAAAAGTCAGCTGTATTAAAGAAAAGTGCAATACCTACGCGGTCAAAATTTATGGAACAGCTGATCCTTTTTGTATAACTGACGAAAAATTTCTGCGCTGGGGGTTCTAGAATGATATGCTGAATTCATGGTTACAGTTTGCGCACTGGTTAAAACATATTCTGGTTAGTCGTATATACAGGAAAAGTTTTATACAGTGCGCAAATTTTAACCATGAATTCAACATATCATTCTAGACCCCCCTACCGCAGAAATTTTTCGCCGGTTACACAAAAAAAAAAACAGCTGTTCCATACATTTAGAATAGAATGATATGCTGAATTCATGGTTAAAATTTGCGCACTATGGATAAAAACTTATCCTGTATAGCAAACTCCGAGTAGCTACTGAGAAATTCCCAATAGAAAATCCCAATGACACAATGCTTGACCTGGGAATGGAGCAATGTGTTATTGAGGCAAGACCTGCTAAATAATACAGGGTAAGTTTTTATTCAGTGCGCAAATTGTATCCATTTTTTTTTGTGTATCCGGCGAAACATTTCTGCTCTGGTTACAATTTGCGCACTGGATTAAAAACTTTTCCTGCATAGAGAAGAGCTATTATTGCAGCTTATTAACAAGCAAAGGCTGAAGAAAATTTTCAGTATGTTCATTTCTCTTAATACTTTCCGCATCAGCTACTTTTCCTGCATTAGAATAGTACCCACGCGATTTATAGCGATACGCTTTCCCCCTTAATGGAACTGCGCAAATGCACAACACAGTACCCTTCAGCGTTGCCCCTTAGGGACAAGAGTCGTGAAGTTTATAACAACGAGGACTGAAATTAAAACAACTTTAATAACTTAGTCCAGTGTTCTACTAAAATAAATACGAGGATAGTTCTGAGAATTTATTTTCTCTGTTATTTGCTCTAACAATTCTCGTGAGATTTCTTAGATTTATTAAGAGACCAAATACTCGGGCAGTCGGAGAGACTCTCACAGAAAGATGGAGTGAAAACTTTACTTGGAAAATATGTAATGCTGACGGTTATCACCTGCAGAAAGAGGGTCAGTTCATACTTCCCCAGAGCCCCAATTCTGTATGGTTATAATGATTCCCCGCGGAATCTTACTACGTTCAAACAACGTCAATATCGTGTTTTTAGGGTTCCGTACCTCTAAAGGAAAAAACGGAACCCTTATAAGATCACTTTGTTGTCCGTCCGTCCGTCCGTCCGTCCGTCCGTCTGTCAAGACCGTTTTTCTCAGGAACGCGTGGAGGTATCAAACTGAAATTTCTATATGATACTTAGTTCTACGGTCCCTGAAAGCTGTAGAAAAATCAACCTTCTAAGTCAACGCAATCAAAAGATACAGCCATTTAGGCCGCAAAATTCCGCAAATTTTCGAAACTCGCACGGGAATCAAAACCTACAGGGTACTTCCCGTGAACTTAGAATCTTGAAATTTTGTACGAAGTCACGTCTTATAGTACAGATATAGGAAAAATTACGAAAACCGAAATTTTTTAGTTTCGTCATATAAAAAAAAATATTTTTGACAATTTTGAACTTTTACTTATATACCCACAGGTTTGTACGGAACCCTCGGTGCGCGAGTCCAACTCGCACTTGACCGGTTTTTTTAGAAACCAATGTAACGGTAAGGAACCGAAATGTTATATTCTATGTGTTCCAAGATAATTTTTCGAATTAATAATATGATATTAGCAGATGTCGTGTGTGATTGACGTGGTTACGAATAAGGAATCATTAAGTGGTCATAATGAATTCAGGCCCAGGTTATCGAGCGCTTACGCGGTAGACACGCGTATGTAGCGCGCAGTATATTAAATTCTCAATGCTGACAATCATCTTCTGTAGCTTACTACCAGTTCACACTTACGGACCCCATAACAGGTGATCTAACACTCACTTACGCGGGTGATTCGCGTACTAAAGCGTATCTTCCACGAAGGTAGGCGCTAGCTCTTTCTGTTGTATAAATTAGCATAATCAGCCTATAACGTTCCCACTGCTGGAACACAGGCCTCCTCTTGTTAGAACGGAGTAGACCGTAATCCACCACGCGGGCCCATGTATTGGTTGGTATACCTATGTGACATGTCTTCCAATTTTTGGTTCCAGGACATGCCGGCTTCCTCTCGATCTTTTCCGCCACCGTTTTGAGAGCAGTGGTGATTAAATATTTTACACCAGGCTTACAGCCCGAGAACCGTAGAGACGCGTTTTGTCGACGGAAGAGTAGATAAAAATGACGTTTCCGTGTACACAGTTGACAGTTTTGTACCGAGAAATGTGGATACCGGTGGATCGGGGTTACATTGATTCGCGGGATGAGTTTGATCAAAACTTCCATTTCATATAAAATTGCTAATTGCGTAAAATGAAACGCAACATGGTAGTTTTTTTTCTAGTTAAGCAACACTGAAGAACTGTTAAATCGTTTCCAGAGGAATTCACTAGCAATTTTAATTAAAAAAGTTCATTATTTTTCGTGTTGGCAGATTTTGATTTTTGAAATTGTATTGGCATTATAATTAGGGTTACCTTGTAACTACGCAATAAAATAGGAGGGGGTATCAAAGTAACTCTACATCGTATGTATAACTTTGATCAGTCAGTTTTATTTTTTCTCATTATAAAGTAATATTTATTCACGTATTATTACAGGAATCAAGAGTTATAAAAAAACCAATTATTGGACATTTTTTATAACCACTTTAAGAGATATGAACCTTCAAAGTTCAATATTGATTAAAGTAACCCCGATTCACGGTACGCGATTTCTGTTCTACGGTAGAGTCGAAATATAAAGCGTCATGCTATGCTTGCAGAACGTAGATCACTAGGTTCGAACCTACGACATATAACTCGGTATGTCGCGGCCGTTAACACTTGGCCATCACTACTGTATATGTATAAAGTTCTGTACCACACAAGAGGAATATTCATTGTTTCTATTCAGAAGAAGTTGACGTCAAAGTCACTTAGTTCTTTTTAAAATATTTATCTTCCCTTCAAATATTTCTCAATAAGAAACAAAAGGAACCAAACCAAAATATGAGCCACACAAAGACTCTCAGATTCATAAGCACCGGCATTTCGACTTAATACATTTTACATTACCACATTTAAATAATTCTCTTAACCCTCTCAACGCGAGTGCTACTCGGGCATGTCGGCTCTCGGCGCAAATCTCAAACTCATGGAATGGTATTGTGCGTTGATATTTCAATTCGTTCGAGTCCCTAGAGCCAGCTTGAATGCTCCTTTTGTTTCTTTTTAAAGGAGGATGAAATGGCTGGATGTGGTAGAGATTGTGGAGCTAATTAAGGATTGGATGTTGGAAGATGTTCGTGTTGTTAGTTTGTGGAGATGGCGGTAATTTTTTTCGTTCCAGTTATAAGTAGATCAACTACTTTTGTTTTTCCCTTAAAAGGCTATTTACGGTTAGCGTCCGTTTGCGCCTGAATTCACTATGAACACTTAACGATTCCTTTAGTCGAAACCACGTCAATCGCACACGATATCTGCTAATATCGTATTAATAATATCGACAAATTGTCTTGGAACATACAGAATATGACATTTCGATTCCTTACCGTTACATTGGGTTCTAAAAAACACGACATTGACGTTGTTTGAACGTAGTAAGATTCCGCAAGGAATCATTATAACCATACAGAATTGGGGTCCTGCAGGCTTAGCATGATGCTTTCTATTTCTAAGAAGAATAGACATAGCTGTTTCTATACAAACTGACATTTCGTTTCTCCATTTTTGACATCGCACCGTAGAAATCCTTCTACAATCTATCATTTTGTTTTTCGTTTCAAACGATCCTTGACCAGGTCCTTTTATATGTAGACTATTTCAGTAGAAAGTTTTCTTCCCAAATTGTCAAAATCACACTGACAACAAACTTTCTACTTGACGGCCACAAAGTTTAAACGGTTATTTACAAAACATGATTCGTTTTTAACGCATAACTGTGATAATTAATAGAAGAAAAATGCTATCTTCCCCTATTGTCCATCATTTAGTTAATAGTTATGTCCATTTTTCAGTCGACAAATCGGTGCTCGTGCTAAGCCTGCAGTAGGTATCCGTCACTGTGATTACTGATTGACTATGATGTCTCTTTGTACCTAATTCCTATTTGCCACATCAATTCCTTCATTACTGAAGGTAATTTCTATTAGGAAGCGCAGTCTGCGTCTGACTGGTGATTAGATACGCGGCCATTCTAATGAATCTCTGATGTTTTGTTGTTTAAAACACTCCTCCTCTCATTCAATTGCCTAAATTGGATTCACCGCACATTCTTCTCTTGAATTATGGCTATTTTACTGTCGCAACCGATAGGTTTTTAAGTTTTCCGAATAATGTTTATTTATTTATTTTATTATTTATGTACACACAGTAAAATACATAGGAGAGACAGTATAAACAAACAATTGAGGTTCTCAATACGGTTGTATTTTTTTTTTGTTTTATGTTTGTACCTCCGAACTCCGTCATTAACAAATACATTTCAAAAATTATTTTGGGGATATACCTACATAATATCGGTTTTTGAGTTTAATCTTAGGTGTTGATGATGTTAAAATATCTTCCTGACATTTTTATATTAACCTAGCAACATCCTAGGAAGTGAAGTTATACGAATGAAAAATAAAAACGTAATAAAAAAAAAACAACGGACTTCCAAAAAATAACACTACAAAATGAAAAATAACTTTAATTTTGTAAGTAGTGTTTGGTTTTGTTAAATTCATTTTTCACTTCGTAGTGTTTTTTTTTTGGAAATCAGTTGCTTTTTTTTTAGTAATATTTTTAAGCAAACTTAGGTTACGTTTAGAAGTTAAATAAAGAGTGGACTATAAATACTTACAATCTTAATTGGCTGAGACCGCGATTACCACTGCCACCATTTTCAATGGCTTTTCGTCTTCTTGTTTAATGAATGAGGAGGAAAATAAGTAAAAACTTATATTTTCAAATTAAATATTATTAGTATCACTATCTTCTCATTTATATCACATGGTTCTCTATTGTGTTACCTAAGTTTTTTATTCCTAATCTAAAGTGCCATAAAAGATTTATCCGAAAGTCCGAATGATAACTTTAATGTTTATTTATTCTAACAATGTTTTTAAAGCAAATTTGTATTATGCTTTTGGTATGAACTTCTCTCATACGTAGATAAGAGTTAGGTATATGACAGTGGGCAATATTTTTTCTTCTACCGACTTGTTTTGAGATAGTTCACTTGTTGTGTAGTTCCCTGTAAGAAGTTGCTGCATGCTGCACGCAAACATATGATGCCAATAAATAAATAATTAAAAAAAAAAAAAAACAAGCACGCTGTATGCAAGCATGCAGCATACACCATGCATGCAGCAAAAATTGCAGCAAGCATGCAACATGTAGCATGCAAGCGAGCATGCAACATGCAGCAAGCATGGTTTCTGTCACGGCTCCGGTGCTGCGGGGCTCCGGCGGCGGCGGTCCCACGGGAGCTTATCGCCGCAGATGGTTTAACGCTCACCGCCGCAGAAGTTCCGTTCCGAACATTTTAACAGTTTAAAAACATGTAAGTATTGCGTTATTTACATTGTTAGTCAGACAATTTTTTCGAATATATGAACAAAGCAATCGATTAGCAATATCTTTCAATGTTATTCAGATCGTGATTGATCGTTATGTAAATCTGTGTAGCGCAATTAGAGTGCTGGAGTGACCCACCTGGCATCGCAATCGTTTTAGAGGATTCCAGCAGGCTTAACACCAAAACCGCGTTTAGTCGACGGAACACTAGGCAAAAATGACGTTTCCGTGTAGACAATTGACAGTTTTGTACCGAGAAATGTAGACAAGCGATTTCTATTCTACGGTAGAGTAGAAATAGGAAGCGTCATGCTAAGCCTGCAAGTGGTCCAGCCACCACGTTCTATGATTATATTGTCAGAATAAAACGATACCGCTACGTGTGCGTTTTTCAAATAAACTATTTTTAAATTGCTTCTGGTTTAGTACTTAGTGCTTCAAATTTATCCCTAAGGTAATATGTAATAATTTCCCGCGCAGACTCTTAGGAAATTGCCTGCAATTCACATTGCACCTGCCACCGACCATTGTTCATGGCGCACAAACAATTGTCTTAGAAATATTTCCTTTTTAAATTGTTTATGGTATTATAAAACGTCACCTAAATATGTTTTACTGGTGTCACCTGAAATGCTGGCTGTAGAATATATTGAAAGATGGAATAATGTTTATAGAAATATCGGACGATTGATATTTATTCTTGAGGGGCTTGTGGCTAAATAACAATAGCTGCACGGGTCGATCGGCCAGGTTAAGCTACGCTTGCCGCGGTTGGTCCGTGGATGGGTGACCATCTTTACATACCAAGACCCCTCCGTGCCTCGGAAAGCACGTTAAGCCGTTGGTCCCGGCTGTCATTTCTGGATCTTTGACAGTCGTTACGGGTCGTCAGAAGCCCGAAAGTCTGACAACCAGTCTTACCAAGGGGTATCGTATTACCCAGTAATTGGGTTGTGGAGGTCAGATAGGCAGTCGCTCCATGTAAAATACTGGTATTCAGCTGTATCCGGTTAGACTGGAAGCCGACCCCAAAATATTTGGGAAAAGGCTAGGCAGATGATATGATATTTATTCTTAGGTACTTGTAATTTTCCGTTTTAGGGTTCCGTAACCGAAGGGTAGTCCATCCGTCCGTCTGCCTGTTAGTGGGCTGTATCTTTTGATCCGTAATAGATAGACTGTTGAAATTTTCACGAAATCAGAAAGACAATAAGAATAGTTGGTCGCTGTGATTAACTCAAGACAATGTTTTTGTTCTTCACCAGAACTTGCTTGCCTACTGACAGGTCATTTCTTTATTAATATAATTGTTTATTTTAATTTGACTGTATAAATTCATTTTTATGTTAATTTACATAGTGTTGACATAATCTACTTATTACAATGTTTTATTTTTATAGTGAGTTATATTGCAAGATGTAGGTAGTTAGCTAGCGACCTTGACAATTGATCTATTCTAGAAATATTTTATGTGCCGTAACGTTAATTAGGTACGTACCTACCATTGTATAGAATCAAGTTCTTTTAACATAACAGACAGCTGTGCTGCTGGGGAGTTTGTTGCGCCACTTCTTCTGCCCAGCTAAAGCGGAAGTGGTGAAGGGTGGACATCTTTTGGGGGACTGTCTTTTTTAATTTTTGACGTTCAAAAAGTGCTGACACCAGCCTAGTTTGTATAAATGACGTTTGATTTTGATTTGAATCATCATCATCATTTCAGACGAAAGACGTCACTGCTGGACATAGGTCTCACCCAGGCTCCTCCACTTCGACCGGTCTTGCGCTTCCCACATCTAGCGCATTCCCGCGGCCTTCACAAGGTCATCGGTCCACCTTAGGCCTTCCCATTTTACGTCAAGACAATAACTATCAAAAAAACAATAAAAATGACTGGAAACGTGTTTTTTTCATGTAGTGTTAAATATTATACGGTGGTACGGAACCCTTCATGTGCGACTCCGACTCGCACTTGGCCGGTTTTAGTCAATTTTAATTATTTCTCCGATAGGTACTCATTATGTGAAAATATTTTCCCAAAGGAAATCAGAAGAAAGTCAATAATAATTGAAAAAGAAGATTAGTCATTAAAGGTACGCGTACTTTCTATTCTAGCTCAGTCGTGCCGTAAAAAATATACATAATTTAAACATTAAAATACCTCGTTACGGCTCCACAATTAAATTTTATTGGCACTATAAACAAGCCTAAAGCTTATCTGAACAAAAAATATCCACACACTGGGGGTCGGAATGACCAATTTAATAGAGTTGATCGCGCGAGTCGTAATGTAGGTAATTCCATGCGCGGCGGCGCGGTGGCGGTGGCGGGTTAACACGCGGACGGAACAAATGTCGTGCATTCGTCAGACGCGCGCTCATTTGCACGGGACCACGGGTCTAGCGGACCCCACCTCCGTCCTAGTGTTAGAATATAGGTGAGTTTGCGTACAGAGATTGAATAGTGCATAATTTTACTATCAGACTATTGGCTGTAGAAATTGGCTGTTCAGTCCGGTTATTTGTTTTACCTATGCAAATTGTGATGTTTGTAAATTGAGTTTGGTTACCGTTGATTTATCTGTGGCATTGTTAGGGGTGGTTAGACATGGATGAAAATTTAACAATATCAGTTGGCTTACTTAAGCATGAAACCCGTGGTTTTTACGGGTGTTTCCTACTCCATATCGCTTACGGACATAAGATAAGAGGGGCAATAATTGTAATTTTAAGAATGTTCACAGTCTGATCTCTGTCTTTTTTTTTTTTTTTTTGCGTGGGAAATCATCAAATAACTTCTCCCGCTCTGGGTGGAGCAGGAGGGCGTGTCAGACTTTTACTGACTAAAACCCACCCGTGTTCCTTCATTAGCCCGTATGCCAGGGGCTGTGGTATCTCTTTCAAACAAACCCGCACCCCTGGCAGGCATTGGCCCTTGCGGGCCCCATAATTTTTTGTGCTGACATCTGTTTGAGGCGCGCGTGGAACACAACGCGCCGTCGACTTGGGCTTGGTCCTTACCGGACAGCGAGCTACCCATTACTCGCCGTCCGCAAGCCCATGCCTACGGTGGCCGGAAATCGGCCTGGGATTCCCGACGCAAAGGGCGTCTCCGTATCCTGCGGCGGCTAGGCGCATATGCTGCCTCTCCCTCACGTGCGCCGCCTCCCTCTTCGCGAGCATTACTGCTTCGCTGAAGGAGGTGGGCCGGACTGATCTCTGTCTCAATCTGTGAAAAATATCTCGAGTTTCCATACATTTTTGACAAGTTTTTGACATTTGATGTCGCTGAGATGCGATTGCGGCTAGACTTTGAACGTTTTTAATTACGAGAATTGGCCATTGGTTCGGGGCCCGAACTTGGAATGAATGACAACACGATTTGACAGTTGTCCTTTGTCCTGATGTGTATTCGCCTGTCCGAAAAATTGTAAGTGTAACTTGTTTTAACGGACTCTATTTTCGGACCCCTGGCTCCGATTATGAAGTGGGAATAAAGCTCTTAGTACATACATGCTTAATCAAAAGCTTGCACTTTCTGCGTCAATAAACCTCCATGGACATTTAGGAAACGTCAGAAGCTAGATGCACGGTTCCAATTGGTCTCTTTGAGTAGTGGCTTGAGAGGCAGCATGGCGTCCTCACCTTCCGCCTGATGCAGGGACCTGCGTCAAGGTTGTTTCGGGAAGTTCCTGTTTCGGATAATGCAGGAGGAAACGCCCGGATGTTTCCATTTCGAAGATCGCCCTGGGGATACAGTGGAGCACACGGTGGAGGTCTGCCGGCTTGGGCGGAGCACTGCCGTGTCCTTGTGGGTGCGATCAGCGGCGGCAATCACTCGCGTCCGGCCTGGTCGAGGCCATGGTACGAAGCGAGAATGCATGGGTAGCCGTCGCTTCCTTCCGCGAAGTAGTGATGTTCGCGAAGAGGCAGATGGCGCACGTGAGGGAGGGGCAGTATATGCGCCCTCACGGCCCTAGCATCCGCAGGAGATATCCTGGGCGTTTGGGAATCCCAGGCTGATTCCCGGTCACCGTAGGCGTGGGCTTGCGGACGGCGAGTAATGGTTAGCTTGCTGTCTGGTTAGGACCAACCCGGGTCGATGGCGTGTTGTGTTCCACGCGCGCCCCAAAGAGATGTCAGCACAACCTGATGGGGCCCGCAAGGGCCGATGCCTGCCAGGGGTGCGGGTTGTTCGAGAGAAATACCGCGGCCCCTGGCACACAGGCAACTGAGGGAACATGGGTGGGTTTTAGTCAGTAAAAGTCTGACACGCCCTCCTGCTCCACCCAGAGTGGGAGAAGTTAATAAATGATTTCTCAAAAAAAACATACATTTTTGACGTTTAAACATCTCTTACTTTAAGCTACGTTTATAAATAAGTGGGTTAATGTTTGACACAAATACGACGTCCGTCACACATTCTCTGTGTCTGCCCTACTCTGTGCTCGGACATAATAAGCGTCCGCGATGTATGACCGCTCATGACGCTATTAAATTTATTCTTCATATTGTTCGCCGCGTCACCGTTGAAGGGTTACCTTGCTTTTATTTTGCGATTTCCATGGATTGTTTCAATAAAGTTTATTCGGTTATTTTACGAGTTAATGCACCTTTTTTTCTACGGTGATTTAATCTTTGTTTTAAATTAAAATAAAGCTGGTTTTATTTGACTTCCCGTACTGTATTTTTATGAGGTTATGAATGATGTATTGTATGTACTGCGCTTAACTGTTATTTAGTGGTTACATACATATACACAATATCACGCCTTTTTCCTCTTAGATTTAGGCAGAGATGCTACCTACACCCACATTTCACCAGTTATGTTTAGGTCTCATGTAATAGGGGGCGGGCCTATTGCCATCAATTGGTCTCAAATCCAGACTCCGGGCTACGGAAAAAGACCTTTAATTTCTGAAGTCGGTGTCTTTGGATCTTTGATCAGTTCTGTGCAGCAATAATCACCTACTGTATTACAGTATGGGGAGGCACTTACAAGAATCTTCTAATTCAAGTAGAACGTGCTCAAAGGGTGATTCTAAAGGTTATGCATTTTAAGCGTAGAGATTATCCAACCGCCCTGCTGTACTCTGAAACCCAAGTCCTCACTGTGCGACAACTCTTCATTTTGCGTGTAATCTTA
Source organism: Polymixis flavicincta (assembly GCA_949987655.1). Classification (NCBI taxonomy): domain Eukaryota; kingdom Metazoa; phylum Arthropoda; class Insecta; order Lepidoptera; family Noctuidae; genus Polymixis; species Polymixis flavicincta. The sequence goes on from OX465184.1 coordinate 18,170,517, forward strand.
CGCCGCCACTCCATCCTACCTCTAGACTCAAACATTCTCCTAAGACGTCGAGGTCGTCCGGTCTGTGACTCCGTCCAATGTCGTTCCGCATTTGCTAGCCGTCATTACCCAGTCCTAAGCGCTCGTCTATATAATAGGGTACATCGGTTAATTGATATTTATACGTTGACCAAGTTTGAGCTTAAAGCAAAGCTAACTAATTGGTTGCAGAAGTTGTCTTACGATGATACAGAAGATATTCTAGCGATCACCTCATGAATACCCTTCGCAATACTGATACCTGTAATTACTGAGTCACTATAACCTGATTGAATTTAAGTTATCATATTCTACCTTTATGAGGAACTTTGGCTTCTGAGATACAAGTATCTTTTTACTTAGTTCAGGAGCCAGTTGTTCAACCTGATTTTGTCCACCACTTGTACAATCATGTTTAGTGTATGACTATACTTATGTGTTTCTCTTTGTACAATAAAGTTTTTATTATTATTGCCTTTATTCCATTAAATATACTTATAAATTACATTTTTAAATATTATTACAAAAATATAAAAACATTTAAAAATATAAATTATTATTATTTGTCGTTTATTTTCTCTAATACATATTCAATATATTTTTAAATATTTTTACAAAAATGATTCAAAACAAAAAAAACATTTAAAAATATAAAAAATAGTAGCCCACCGGTATCGGGAACAGGGTCCAAGCTACCGGTGGTCAGGGCTGCTGAGAGAGGAACCTCCTCACTATACGCGCCGTGTCCAGTAGAACTGCTTTCTGGATCAAGCCCTTGATCCAGCTGCCTAACGTGAGCCTCCTGAGGTGTTGGTCGAGGCTCTTGGCTATAATGCCATTGGCCGTCACGACTATCGGCACAATGACTGCTGTATCCACATCCCACATGTCGACAACCTCGCGTGCCAGGTCAAGATACTTGATTTTTTTATCTTGCTCAGCTTTCACGAGGTTCTCGTCATGTGGGACTGCTATATCAATAATCATTGTGCGACGCTCTAGTCGATCTATCACCACTATGTCCGGCTTATTGGCAAGAATAGTCCGGTCAGTGATGACAGATCGATCCCAATACAATGTGATAGTGCCATTTTCGAGAACTGGGTCGGGCACATACCTATAGTACGGTACTTCTGAATCCACAAGACTGTATTTCAGAGCAAGTTGCTGGTGGATAATCCTGGCTACAATCCTGGTTGTGCCTATGCAAGTAGTCTCCGTTAGCCAGACGAGAACAGCCAGAAATAATGTGTCGGATTGATTCCCCCGGACGGTGGCATGCCCGACAGATGTCAACCGTGCCATCCTTCACAATATATTTCCGGTAGTTGTTCGTCATCATAACTTCGTCCATAATTGCACAGACAAAACCTTCGGTTTCTCCAAAGAGATCACCGAATCGTAACCAGGATACGGACGCTAAGAAGTCTACATCTGGTCCATGTAGGACCCGATAAAAGCGCCCGTGAAGCTCTTTGCCCTGCCATACCTCCCTGCGGTCATTAGTGTCTAATACTTTAGGTTTGCGCCAGTTCTCGTTAGCCAAGGAGAGCGGGGTGAGCCCCTTGTCCACTAAGACCACATCTCGGTGCATCCCCACGTCGGCTTCTAAGAAATATTCCCTGAGACTGCATATCTCGCGATTGTGGAGGGTCTGAGCGTTTAAGAAGCCTCGACCTCCACATTTTCGCGGGATATACAGTCTCATCACCGATGACCGTGGATGATGCATCCGATTTGTGGTAAGTAGTGTGCGGACCCTCCTATCCAGGGCGTCAAGTTCCGTCTGAGTCCATTTGAGTATGCCGAAAGAGTACAACAGAACCGGCATGACCCAACCGTTGAAAGCGCGCACCTTATTTCCGCCTGATAAAAGACTATTTAAAACTTTATTCAGGCGGCAGAAGAAGCGCTCCTTCAACGATTGCTTCATGTCAGTAACATTGATACCCAACGCTTCCGACATACCCAAATACTTGTATGTTTCGGTTGGGGAGAGGGATCTAAGGTATATGGAATCCGAGAGTTGGGTTCCCACGGATTCCACAATCCTCCCTCGCTTTACATGCATGACCGCACATTTGTCCACACCAAATTCCATCCTGATAGCGCTACTGAAAGTTTCAGTTATTTTCAGTAGCTCCATCAGTTGCAATTTGTTGGGGGCAAAGAGTTTTAGGTCATCCATGTAGAGGAGGTGAGATATAACCTGACCACCTCTCCTCAGCCGATAGCCTATACCTGAATGCTCCAGCAATATGCTAAGAGAATTCAAGGCTAAGCAGAACCAAAGCGGACTCAGACTATCGCCCTGAAATATGCCTCGCTCGATCCTTATCGGCTCGCTATTCCTCTGGATATTTCGACATCCTGGATAGCGAAGGACCGTTCTCCATTGCCCCATACACGAACTCAGGAAGGTACGCAGAGTTGCATCTACTTTATACAACTCCAGTACCCTCCTAAGCCATGTATGTGGCACCGAGTCATAGGCCTTCTTTTAGTCTATCCAACATGTCGAAAGATCCTTTCGGGAACGGCGAACCTGTTGGCTAATGGCCATATCAATGAGGAGCAGCTCCTTAGTACCGCGGGACCCGTTCCGACATCCATTTTGAGAGGCAGACATGATAGAGTTGGTCTCTACATGATGGTAAATTTTAGCTCTCAAAATGGATGTCAGAACTTTATAGACCGTCGGTAGGCAAGTGATCGGTCTATAATTTTTGGGTTCCGCAGTACTACCTGATTTATGGAGCAGGTGGGTTATCCCTGTTGTTAAAAACTGGGGCAGCGACCCTGACTCTAAGGCTGACTGAAACTGGGATGCCAAGCGAGCGTGTGATCTTTGGAGCCATTTTATCCAAAAGTTGTGCAGCCCGTCCGGCCCTGGAGATTTCCAGTTAGGCAACGGACGGACAGCACGAGCTACATCTTGGGGGCTGATGGTTAGTGCCCCCATTTCTGGTATTTGACCACATGCTCGCTCGATTTCCCTAGTCCAATCACCTTCGGTGTGATTGACAGGCACCGACCAGATGTTTCGCCAGAATGAACACATGGCATCATCATCCGGCAGGTGCGTGTCAACCATACCTTGGTCCGGTCGCTCCCAGGTTCTGTATACCCACCTTTCATCGCTTCGGAATGTGCGATTCTGAGTGTACCGCTCCACTCTCTGCCTGTACCGACGAATACGGTTTGCCCATGCACAGATTTTCTGCTTCAGGAAGTCGATACGCTCTGTGACGCGGGTCATATAATCTCCAGAACTGATATCAGTCCCGGAAAACGCCCGCTTCACAAAGCGCATCACTCTAGGGCGAGTATTGCCCTCCCTGAAGCAGATAAGCTTGCCGATGAGTGCTCTAGCCTCACCGATACGACGCTCAATCCTGCACTGCCAAGCTGGTACGGCTGGTTTTGGTCGTGGAGCTCGGTCACTGTTAGGAAATTTAACATGAGCCACACGACATGCCGCTACAGCTGCACAGTACAGGATTGAGTGGGTATCAGCGAGATCTTTGCTATCGTCAAAACATGTTGACAACTGTGAGTCTAGAGCACACACCAGCGCCCTGTTTTTCTTGTGCATGGGCAAACGAGGTAAACGTGGTCTAAGTTCAGGTGGAGTGGAGCGATACTCCCGGAAAGCATCCTCCAAAGCGCTCCTCAATTTTGCATTGCATTGAGAACTCACGGATATAGCCCCGTCATCATCCTCTTCATCAACGCGGTAGAGTCGCGGTGAAACATTGGACGAATTTTGCGGTTGCACCGCCACCCGTGGCGAAGCAGGCGTAACGTGACTAATCCGTGATTCAAGGCGAAGTCGATCAAGCACGGCGGCATCCAGCATATGGTTACGCTGGATGACCCGCACCTGATCCGACAGTCGTTGCGCCGACACGTTGACTGCTGGCTCAAGCACCTGAAACAGAGAGAGCATCCGACCACGGTACGCAGTCAAGTTACTTCCCCCCTCTGTAGCCCCATAGTATGCGCGCATGACATTTTCGTTAACTGTTTGTGTCCACTTCATGCGCTGCACACTTCCACCGGGAGCGGGGACCCTATCAGAGACCAGTGGGCCTCGGAGTCCCAAGCTGGCCGGTGGTCGGCCTCTTCCGATTATTATTATTATTTGACATTTATTTTTATTAGGTATAACATTAATAGAATTTGTCTCGTTTTGGAATTTAATATTATTTGCATGCCCATGAGACGGTAGAATATGGAGGACTACTTTTTAGCAAAACATCTATGTACCATTTACCCATGTTTGCAAAAATAAATGATTTGATTTGATTTGATTTGATTTATACTTTAGTATTTACCGCCGACTTTCGAAATTAAAGTTAGATTTCACATTTTGGTACCCTCCCCGTCAGTCACCAATTCGTATACCACTACTTGCTATGTGAAAAACAGTGACAGGACGAACAAGAATATTATAAAGTTACGCAAAGTGGGTTTCAGCGTATTATCTATACATATAATAAATCTGTAAAGGAACTTTTTCTGTACATTTAAAATATTTCGAAAATAATTGCTTGGGGTGGTAAGGGATAATCAACAGTTGACATTTTAACCCTTATCAAAAATTTTGTCTGTAGCTCGGTTTTTCAGTTTCTATGTTGAATAGATCAAGTATCACGTCAAAAGAACGAAACTAATATGGTTATCTTTCATACTCAAATATTGTTTATAACTCAGAGTTTATATTAGTCTTTGTTTCATCGCAATCGCTTCGGTCAACCTATCTAAATAATTTAAAGTGTTCAAGAAGAATTTATTTACGTAATGTTGAAACACTTAGCGACATCTATTGGCGTGAAACGGTACTAACGAATACTTAATATTAACACACGTCATTCTCATTTAAGTTACTTACTGTGTCTGTGTTATTTCAAAAAGTAATGATACTGATTACTAAAATCGCTTTCCGTTGGTGGTTGATTCCCACGAATCAAAAAAGCTTAAAGAATTTCAAATAAAAAGTTGTGATAATATTAACTGACGTGGTGTTCTGAGTCATATACCTAGAATGCAATGTTAGATAAATATTTATTAGTTTTATCAATCAAATTAATACAAATAGAGGGGAAGAAATCTCATTTTTAATTGTGATAAAAGTCTTAGTAGCGCCATCTAGCATAATATAGCAAAATTAGAGCGGCTGGAGGAACATCTCCATAGAAATTCTTAATCTCTAGCGTCAGTAACGCCATCTAGGTTTGAATAGCAAACATGCAAAGACAACAACTTGATTTCGCGCGAAATTTGATAATGTTAAATTTAAATGCGTGTTTACAGCATTACTCGATTCAAATAATGGGAGTTTTGGGAGTAAAGAGTTGTAAATACTTATGTGCTAATTTCCGTGATGTTAGTTTTCGAGGTGGGGAGGGGTTCAAGCGAGGTCGGATGGTGAAAGTCAGGAAAAAAAATCCAAAATTGTGACCATAACTACTGGTGGATTTGAGTAAATAGATAGGTTTTCACACGGGCAACTGTAGTTATGTCGATGCTCTTCCGAGCAACATCGCTTACAGAGAAGCATTTTCTTAGTTAAAACAAGTTTAAAAATGTATTTATTTATCCATTTGGCATCTCCAACAAAGGATACATTACCTACACAGGAACAATAGAAATCACAATAGTAAAATATTGACAATTTTAAAGTCGCTTCTTTAAATATAATTATTTATTGGTCTACAAATAAATGTATGGCTGAACAAAAGAAACACTGAAACATTTTTGATTACAATTTACAATAAAAAGGCATCGTAACTGAGAGTCGCGGAGGATCGCTCTGTTACGTCCATTATCCTCGGGATCGGGCTCTCTCTCTTCCTGCTGCCTGCGTCAGCAGCGGGGAGAGAGGTGGGGGCGCGCGCGGTATGGCACTACGTAGCAACAACATCGTACTTACTATGTTCATAGAAAACCCGTGCTATACAATTAAATAGTTTTTTTTGCCTGGTTTGTTTTTTTTTTCAACAGCGCTTTTAATGTGGATAATGACCGACGTTACGGGGCGTAGGTAATGGTAACATTCGCAGCGAGCATGTCTTTACGCCGTGTGCTAAAATCAGTGTTGCTCGCTCGCATGTTTTGCCGTAGGTACTACTGACTGCACGAATACTTGCTTGGTAACATATTAGGTGCATTTTGACCCGTGACGCCGGTCAGTATCCACCTTTACAGCGTCATCTTTCTTCATCGTGATAACGCCATGGTCCCACGGGCCGTTAACTGACAGGTGGCGTCAGGTGTTACTGCACTGCTACCTGTCGAGGCCTATCGCAGTCCGTGCAGAGCATTCCCACTGCTGTGGTTTTATTCAGTGGTCAACGTTTGATAAACAAAGCTAAAAGACACGCGCCTGTACGGGCCGAGATAGGCGCCCGCCCCCGCGTGGAATAATGCTTCAGCACACTCAACCAGACGCGCAGTCGATTTATTGAGTAAGTACAGTAAAAGCTCCTTATTCGTGCTTCCTTCATTCGCGTTTTCACTATTCGCGGATTAAAAAAATGCGACCCAATTCCTATATCCGCGGCTAAAGATTTATTTATTTGCGGGTCTAATCGGTACATCGGTACATACATATTAACAAATAACAAAAAGGATTCCAATAGGTATCCAACCCAATATCCTTTGTAAACGCGTCGTCAGATGGACTATAAAAAAGTGAAATAGACCTTATTACAACTACGCCTAAAGTACATTGTCAAATGATATCGCCGCTGTATTGGTTCGGCCTTTGACATCTACAATAGCCGCCTTCGCCGCGGTCGGTGTTTTTAACCGACTTCAAAAAGAAGGAGGTTATCAATTCGACATGTTTATATTTTTAATGTATGTTCAGGCATAACTCCGTCGTATATAGACGGATTTGCAAAATTTTTTTTTTTTCGAAAGGGGTTTACTCCAAAATGGTCCCATTGAAATTTCATATAGACAGGGCCCGATCTAGCTATTTAGCCGCTCCGGGCAAAAATAACATTCGCCGCCCTTTGCACTAACACCATCAAAGATGGTATGACCATAATTATGTGATATTCTTTTAACTATATAATATTCACATACGTTAGTCTACTACGGCTTCTGAACAAGTATACAAAAAATCATGAGAGTAGGTATGTTTGTAAGTATACATTTTGCCGCCGCTCATTTTTGCCGCTCTGAGCATTTGCCCGGCTTGCCCCCCCTTAGATTGGGCCCTGCATATAGATCTGATGATGCGTTTCGGAAACAGACAACGGAACTCTTCAAAAAATTACAGCAAATCTACCGCGAATGTTGCTATCACATAAATAATTATGCATTGTTTTGACCCAAAGGATGATGAAATTTCGAATTGGTGTATGGTAGGTAACAAAAAAGTGAAAAATTAAAACTTTTTTCAAAAAAATAACAACCGACTTCCAAAAAACACTACAAAGTGCAAAATAACTTTAATTTCGGAAGGCGGTGACAATTAATTAAAATACACAAACGTCACCGACTTCCGAAATTAAAGTTATTTTGCACTTTGTAGTGTTTTTTGGAAGTCGGTTGGTATTTTTTTGAAAAAAGTTTTTTGAGAATGTAAACAAACATAATGAAACCAACCTCATCACCATAAAGTATATTTATATATCATCATCATCATCATTTCAGCTGAAAGACGTCCACTGCTGGACATAGGCCTCCCCCACATTTATAAATGCTGCGGCTTAATAGACATTCCATCCTTTGGTACGAGCCGCTTTGCGTGTTTTACCGGTTTTACCTATTGTTTCATCTTTCCATTTATTGCAAAATGTTGAAATTTTTTTTTTACTTAAAAACGATTTTCGACGCGAAAAAATCTGTTTAACGCATAGAAATGCTTGATCGTTTACGCCTTGGAGAGTCGCTTGCATCCATATCACGCTCATACAATTAGTCAATATGGTCAAAAACTTCAATTAAATTGTTTTTTTTTGTCACTGAGGAACGTATCCCCTATAATCCCATATAAATTACCATTCCATAGTCACGGTTTCTGTATTCGCGGTAGGTATTTTACGGAACGTATACCTCGCGAATAAATAGCTTTTACTGTACCTACGGCAGGTGCACATTCATTATAAAATGAGCCTCGACAAGGCGCTTTGATCTATATTTATTCTTAAAAATCTGAGTGAGACTTCGTAGCAATATCATTATAACCCCTAAAGACGCCTGCAGGCCTAGACAAAACACCTTTCTGTTAACGTTCACGCTAAACTCTACGCCAGAATATATGGGAATGACATTACCGTGTCCTTTCCGCAGGTAATGTCATTCCCATACATTTTGGCGTACCGTTTAGCGTGAACGCCAAGAGTAATGTGTTTTGATGGCCACAACACAGATGACAAGTTGGACGTTTCGGTGATACAAAATATTGATTCGAATACTAATTTATCAAAAATGAGCACTGAAGTAGCACCCTGTGGCTCCTCAAACGACAAATTACCCCTACTGTACGAAGAAATACATAATACTGGAGATTGTCTGAATATTTCTACCAAATTAACAAAGACAAACAGTTCTGCTTTAACAACTACAAAACAAAACCAGAGTTCGAACAACAACAAACAAAAACAAATCAACAGGAATTCAGGAGAAGTACAAATGGATTTTGCTTTAGCGTTAAAACACAGAATTGCTATATTCGCTGATCAAACTGGATACGGAATGCGGGAAAATCTACAGAACCTTGTGGGGGATTCATTTCATGTAACGTCGTTAATTAAATCTAATGCGCCTCTAAGTGACATATTAAGTTCAAGTTTAGCTATGTGTAAGGATTTTACCGACTCAGATTTCGTTGTAATAATGGCGGGTTCCAATGACAACAATCCCCTACAAGTTTTAAGCTCTCTACATCACACTTTGCGGAATATGCCAGGTACAAATATCTTAGTCGGTAAGGTCTATCGTAACAATTATGTGAATGTATTGAAACTAAATGATATGTTAAAATTTATCTGTAGTAGCTGCAAAAATTCAAAATTTATTTTGTTAGACAATGACTATGATAATTACCGTAGAACCTTTAATAAGCAAATTGCATGCAAATTACTATATAGGGAAATACTACATGTGAAATATACAATTACCTATTCAAATTACATGGAAAATGTGCTCAAAAATAACAATAAAAAAATAAAAATAGAATCACGAGATGTATGCACACAAACAGATGGTACTTCTGACGACAAGGAGAAATTAGACGATAGATCACCCCGATTATTCATAGATTCTTCTACTTCTACACAGATTAATAACTCCCCCAGTTATCGCGATATCATTTGTTTTCGAGAATAAATTAGAATCACGAAATTATCATTTGATGCACAAAAATATTTCAGACCCCTTGCTATCAGATACGATCTGTTTAAAATTATTTCACCAAAACGTTTGTGGTATAAATAATAAAAAACTTGAACTCGAATCATATATTGAAACTTTTTGTAAAGGTTTGGACTATGTTTGTATAACAGAACATTTTTTGAATGATAAATCAGTTATTTTGTTCCAATTACACAATTATAAGTTGGTATCGTATAACACAAGGACAAATAAAAAAAGAGGCGGTAGTCTTATTTTAGCGTTTACGAATAAAAAATGTGAAAATATTGATGCAATACAGAAGTTGTACAGATCTGAAAGTTTTGAGGTTTGTGGTATAAAGGATCTTGATACAGGATTAAATGTTTGTTGCTGTTACAGAAGTCCAAATGACAAAAATTTTGACAGTTTTTTAGGGAGTCTTGAAAAATTGTTAGAACATTTTATTGATAGGAAGTGCGTTATATGTGGCGATTTCAATGTTGACATACTTGTGGATAGTAGAAAATCTCTTGAATTTGTTAGTATTTTAACGTCTTACAACTTTAGGCACCTTATAAATGTTCCTACTTTTATTCGAAACAATTCATACTCATGCATTGACAATGTATTGACTAATCTTTCCGAGGACGACATAGAGCAGTGTTTGGTAGATCATAATGGTTTGGCAGATGGCCATGGCGGCCTTCATTGTAATGTAAGTCTTGATAAGATTGACAAAAAGACAAATAAATCTGAACATACCATACTGATTAATAAAAGAACATTTAACACAAAAAATAATGCTGCTTTTAAAAGTTACTTTCAAAATAAAAATAATAGTATCGTAGGCATCAATACATTTCTCAATTATTTTAACAAAAAATTTCGTGAATGTTACCCAAAAAAAACTAGTAAAGTAAAACTGATGAAAAATAATCAAATAAAGTGGATAACCAAGGGAATTAAGGTGTCAAGCAAAATGAAAAGGATATTATGCTTGAGCACCACCAATAATACTAGTATTTCTAACTACAAAATAAATTACATCAGAATCTATAGAAGAATTTTAAAGCACGCACGAAAGTTAGCAATATCGTGTCATCTAAACAGAGCCAAAAATATAATTAAGGAGACATGGAAAATTGTGAATGATCAGACAAAGAGAAAGCAAAATAAAGTTAGAAGAAAACTTGTTCTTAACATTGACAACAAGGTGGTTACAGACACACAAGAAATAGCGGATATTTTTGCCGACATATTTGTTTATAAAACATCGCTTTCAAAAACAGAAGAAGAAAGAGCGATGTCCTTCTTAAGAAACTCAACATTGAGAGTGGAAAGTGAGATGACATTCAATATGACGACACCACAAGAAATAACAAAGATTGTACGGAAGATGACGAACAAAAAGTCTTGTGGACACGATGATGTGCCGATATCGGTGATCAAGGATAACATTGAAATATTAGCGTATCCTCTATCTGAATTCATTAATAAATGTATTGAAGAGTCTGTTTTTCCTGAACAACTTAAATTGGCAAAGGTGGTTCCGGTGCACAAAAAGGGCACAAGAACGGATCCTAAAAACTACCGGCCGATATCCTTACTACCAATTTTATCGAAAATTTTTGAAAAAATAATAAAATCTCGGTTAATGGTCCACTTAAATCTAAATAGAATAATAAATTTTAGACAATTTGGATACCAAAAGGGGGTAGGCACTTCAGATGCGATAGATACTCTCGTAAATGACATTATTCGTAAATTGAATGACAAAATGAAGGTAGCTGGATTATTTATTGATTTAAGTTCTGCGTTTGACACAGTGGATCATGAGCTACTTCTGGCTAAACTAGAGTATTATGGAATAAGAGGTAAAGCGTTAAATCTTTTGACATCTTATTTAAAAAACCGTAAAATGTACGTAGAAGTAAAAGACATTACTGCAAACAATTGTGACGCAAAATGTGTGAGTGAAATACTATATAAATCAAAAATGACCAAAATAAGCCGCGGTGTGCCTCAAGGCTCAATTTTGGGACCAATATTATATTTAATTTTTACTAATGATTTACTCAATTTTATGAATACTACCCAACCCGACGCAGGACTTGTAATGTTTGCAGATGACACGAACGCTGTAATCGGGTCGCCAAACATAAATGACTTGTCACAAAATGTAAATATGTGTTTAGAAAGCCTTTATGAATGGTTTACAGCCAATAATTTAATAATAAACCCAAATAAAACCCATGTCATGTTATTTAAAACAACGTCACGTAACAATGATAGCATAGATGTCACGCTCAAAGGGGACAATATTGAACTAGTAAACGAAGTAAAATTTTTAGGAGTTTATATAGATTCCCAATTAAATTGGAAGAAAGAGCTCACCGCCATTGATTCCTCAATATCTTCAGCTTGTTACGCGCTAAGAAACCTCAGGGACGATATTGATCTAAAGCAGCTAAAAGCAGTATATTATGCATTGGTGGAATCCAGGTTACGATACAGTATTATGTTTTGGGGGAGCAGTTACGGGTATAATTGCCAAAGAGCATTCATACTACAGAAACGTGCATTAAGAACAATTGTTAGAATCCCACAACGAGAGTCATGTAAAGATTATTTTAAAAAATTAGGTATATTAACAGTACCAAGTTTATATGTTCTAGTTGTACTCAGCCACTTTGAAAAATACATACACGAGCACGAATCACAAGAAGAACGCGAACTTAGAGAGAACACTAGAAGAAACGTTATAAAAAATAAAATTGCACCTAAACTTAATATTACTGAACACTGCTCTAAATACCAAGCAGTAGAATTATTTAATAGGTTGCCTACTGACTTAAGATCCTTGATTTACAAAGGTACTCTATTTAAAGCTAAACTTAAAGCATTCTTATTGAATAGATGTTTATACTCTGTATCTGAATTGGGGACGAATGATAGTACATAGTTTTAGTATTTATTAATTAGTTTATGACATTAAATTTAAGCAATACTATTAGATTTTATTATTATTATTGAAATTCATAACTTATTACTTTTCTGTTATGTTAATATTAATGTACGAAATATTTCAGACACAATGCGAATTGTTATATGAATAAATAAATAAATAAATAAATTTGTCTCTAGGCTCTGGACTGCATTCGAAAGCTGTGGTAGATTCCTACCAGGATAGATCGGAAGATCGGAGGAGTGGTACCTACACCGTCAAAGCGACACATAATTGTTTTCCGACATGCACGCGAACGAAGTCGCGGGCACAGCTAGTTTGATAATACGTTTTAATCCACTTCTAACGAGCTAACGCCAAAAATACCCAAGCAAAGTTCATAAAATTTATATGAGACGATCCCCTATCTATAAAAAGATTTCGAAATCGATCCATATTTTCCGGAGATATCGCGACCCATACATACATACAAAAAAAAAACATACGAATTGATAACCTCCTTCGTTTCGAAGTCGGTTTAAAAAAATACCTATTAATTTTTATAGGGGCTTTTACGCATAGCGCGTGTCAGTCCTATCGTATCCTAAACATTCGTTTGAAAAGTCCTTCTAGAAACATTCAATTCCATGAATAATGCCCCAAAGTATAGGTATGTATAAAGATCCTACGCACAATAATGGGAACCTAATAGATTAACACCCCTCTCTAAAACCGCCCAAAAATTAACTTACATTCACTCTAAATGCAAATTCATTCACAAGAATAGTCTGCTTTAAACTCCTTCATTTTAATCTGCTTTGAATATTACTCTTCTCTTTTTTAATTGCCCGTAAAAACTGAAGTGCATTTTTCTCCTCGTATGAAAGGCTCCCTAATTAAAATTCTCGTCCCCCCTCTCTTCGGGGGGACTAGTGAAGGGTGAAAGGGGGGGGGGGGCGGTGGAGGGGTCGAAGGAAACTATTTTCCAGGTTGGCGTCGTATTTTCACTTGATAAGATCTAGACATGATTATTTATGTGAACATTAGGGGGACTAACCCCATCGATATGCCTCTTTATATGCGGTCGGTGTACTGTTGACCGCAGCAGTGGTTTATTTCTTTTAATGTTTCTGAAGCGGTGTTAACGGTTTTTTGTGTAGTGATGAATATACTTTTAAACTGATTTAAAAGAAAATATTTAACCTCATCTGGGTTAAATATTTTTATTTGAACATCCTGTTTCATGTTAAAATGTAAGAAACATGAAAAGCTTTTTATTTTGCCAGAAGCGGCCTCCTCTATTTAGCCAATAATTATTTTATAAACTAGCTTTACCCGCGTGGGTGTCGAAATTATCTCACGGGAACGTGCTCTTTCTTGTAACATCAGCTATTTGTCAGTGAAAGTCCCGTCAAAATCTGTCCGGCGGTTTCGAACATTAGCAGGAACAGACAGACATTTTTTTAAATTGTTTTTTTTTTCTTATCCTAAGTACCTTAGGCTGAGGCTACAGTAGGCAGCGATTTACGATGCGACTGGAAGAGCGAAACGAGATAAACATGGTATGGCTACATTATAAGCGAAAATCCGGCGTATATTCGGTGATGACGTGGCTACACAACGAATAAACAAATCATTCATCGCCGTTTACTAGACCCATAATATAGCCACACGCATATTTAGTAGCACTATTGAACTAGTTGTGCAAGTGAGAAATTTTCTAATAAATTCGCTTACATTTCGCTGATATGTTGAAGTAGCCGATGCCGTGATTACAGTAATGTTGTTCCTATCGTATAAAGAAATCAAAGATCGCTAGTAATATTTGATGGACGGTGTAGCCATCAATGTGAGCATTCATTTATTTGTTTCAATCGCTCATGTGTCGCAGGTCGCGTCGCGGCCCAATGTAGCCTCAGCCTTACTGTATAATTTAATTTACTTAATGTAAAATGCACTATGTGAAAAGCTGTTATTTTGAAGTTACAAAGAGGTACTTCAATTTTATTTATTTGTTTAGATTGATCCATTTGTACCTTGGCTTGTGCCTTACGGGTTCTATTAGAGCTAAAACCCTGAAGGAAGGTAGGATATCATTAATGATTTGCACTGCAAAAACAATTGGTATCACGAGCAAAATGTTTGTTTTTTTCTACTAGGTACTCTTTTTTCTTTCCACCCAATTCAATCTCGATTATCACTTTCGCACAAGACAGTACCTACCTACCTACCAACCTACCTACCTACCTACTATTCCAAAGAGTTAGATAAGTTTTTCAGTTCATTCGTTAAGTGGGTTGTGAAACAGTTATTTATTACGTCTTTAACGTTCGCCTGATAGTTAGACCCGTTTAAAAGGGAAACCGAACGGTTTACTAAACAAATGTATAAAGATTTTGTGAGTTATTACCATTTTAGGCGGAGATTGGGGATTGTTTTTTTTGTAGCTGTCGAAATAAGTTGCGTAGATTTAATTTTGGTTTTTATAAAACACAATGAAATGTCTGTTGGATGCTAGAAGCACAAAACTGGTCGTAGTGGCGATGCTTGTTATAGGCTTATGTCCAGCAGTGGACGTTTTTCGGCTAAATGATGATGAATAGAATGTGATAATGAACTTAAACTTATTTATTCGTTTTGCTTGGTAACACTATTGCTTTAAAAACGGTGAAGGAAAACCAAGTACGGGCTGGGGCCGCGTGATAAATTACGGCCTACTCCCTCTCACAGAGAGGAGGCCTGTGTCCCAGCAGTGGGAACTCTATGGGCTAAGTATGCATTTCTACGAGTAAATGGTAAATATTTTTACAGGATGCATAACCGGTAGGCTCGCAATCCTTTTCTATTCTAAGGGCATGTCTACCTGACCATTACAGCGCCCCCCGGTCTACTTCTTCATATGCAATGGCATCTGTAACACAATGAAGCATGAGGCTCCAGGGGCTAGTGCGAATCTTGAGGTTCATTCGATTAATCAAGTCTTGTTAAGCCACGCTGGGATCGGTGCATTTCATTCATTCATTCATTCTTCTACATGGTAAATAAAAGTTTGATTAGACTCTTGAGAGGTTCTGCCGTTGACAACCATGATCTCGATTGACAGACGTATGGTCGGATAACAGTTGTTTTCATAAAGGCTCCTGCAGACGTACGCGGGGCAACAGCGCCACGTGACTCTAGTAGATCAATTTCCATAAAGTTTTCACAGAAATTGTTGCAGTAGAGTAGCATCGTGCATGACTGCGGAAGCCTAAAAGGTTTTGTCCCGTCTTAGCCATTATAACCACCTCCAAGACGGATTAATATTAAATACAACATCAAAAGCATAGTTTCAGGAAATTGCGTTGTCAAATTAAATTGGTTTAACAACATTATTTCATTGTTGTTTCAATCTATCTCCCCTGATTAAAATCTTTGAGATTCGACCTCCTTTCAACGGATGTAATTAATGGGAAAATTGAATAGTTTACTATTCTCTATCAAAGGAGGCTAAGAGAACTCACGAAGCGGTTTTCACCATTTCGAAATGAACGGCTCGTTTTTTTACCGTCTTAGTTAAGGAAATACTGGACCTGTTTCTTGCGAAGAGAACTTAAAAAAAATAAAAATATATGAACTCAATATGGACGATGTTTTGCCATTGTGAACTGTACGGTACAGAAATAAGGCCCCTTTTCAGTTTACACATTAGTACCTTAATCGTCTTTTTAGTTTTCATGATAGAACGGGTCCAATGAACATTTTCTCGCTACCTATAGTGCAGCAAGAATTTTTTATAAATAAATAATAAATAGGTAAGTGGGCAGGGCACATTACTCCCCGAACAGATAGCCGATGGGGCCGAAAAGTTCTGGAGTGGCGACCGCGCATCGGAAGACGTAAAGTTGGAAGGCCTCCCACAAGGTGGACAGATGACCTTTTGAGGGCCGCTGGAATCCGCTGGATGCGGGAAGCACTAGACTAGGCTAGAATCAATTCCGTTTAAATGTAAATGTTGACGTTCAAAAGTGCCTTTTAAGTGCCTAATTGAAATATGCTTTGACTTTGACTTTGCACAGAACCGGTCGAAATGGCGAAGCTTTGGGGGAGGCCTATGTCCATCTGTGGACGTCTTTCGGCTGAAATTATGATGATGATGATTTTTTTTTTGGGTGGGAAATCATCAAATAACTTCTCCCGCTCTGGGTGGAGCAGGAGGGCGTGTCAGACTTTTACTGACTAAAACCCACCCGTGTTCCTTCATTAGCCCGTATGCCAGGGGCTGTGGTATCTCTTTCAAACGAAGAAGTAAATAAGCCAAAGCTTGTTAACCTTCCTACTTATTCGTATTACAAAACAATATTCCTACGTATTTTGCGCGTTAAGTATTGCCTAATAGTTCAAATCTCTCATTTCTCCTACCATTAAGCAAGTTAATACATCAGCCATAGGTAGGTACTCCTAATCTTCCCTATTCACGTATCCTCTTGCTGCCCTAAGGGAAAATAGCGTGATAATACATCTCATATGGGTCAGGATGTCACAAAAAAGTCACAATAACTCCAGCTCTGGGGCTTTCACCTTGTTAACTGTGAGATGACACTAATTAATGGGATGGTGGTATGCCAGAGTGTGCCAAAATACAGGATAAGTTTTTATCCAGTGCGCAAATTTAAAGGTATTATACTCATTAAACACACCGAAAATATTATTTATTTAGGGACAACCAACAAAGCTTACACCAAAAATACATGTTGAAGCACTTACAATCAAATAATTTATAGTGTAGCCTTATTATGCGGTTAATCAAATAATGCTGTAATATGGCAAGCAAACTAATAGCACAAAACAAATGAACACAAATAATTAACATATGAATTGTTTTAATAGTAACAAACAAAAAACAATTAACAAATTTTAAAACACCTTCATAATGGAGTACTCGAAGCCTTTTCTATTACATAAACTTGCGTGTTTGAACTAAATCTGCCTAAACATATGTAGTGAGATTTAATATGTCTAGACCGATATTATGGCCGTGGAATATGAATGAAATGACTCTGCGACCTTTCAGTTTTTACAAATAACGTGTATTTCTACGAATAATGTTGCTTTTACGTAATTTTTACCCTTTCTTGGGGTAAGCTTGACATTTCTTGTATGATGTAGGTTTATTTATGCCACTGATAAATTAATGAGACGCAATTTTTGTGAATTCAAAATAGTGAAAAGGAAATTAACGTGAAAAAGTCATTTGTTGAATGCACGATTATAATAGTTTCTTGTGGTAACGATCCCTCTACAGCAAAGACTACTCTTACTAAAACTTCTTAAACATGTTATTGTAAACCAATTAAAACCAAAAAGAAAAGCTTAAAAGTAGTGTTCAAACGCAAGATTATCACAATCTCAAAATAGAAGTAAACATTTATGTAAGTCGAATATACCCGATTCTACACCGAGTAGGTAGGTATACGCGATTCATCGTCACCGACCGACTGGAGCCAGCAGATTCAGCATCACTGACGCGAACGCGACGGTTCAGTTTCATTCGTTGTTTACAAACAGCGCAAATTTATGCACCTACAGAAGTTTTCACTTCAATAATACCTAAATATCTGGATTACTGAGCTATAATCGGTTTTTTGTTGTTAGAAGTTTTCTAAAAATGAAACCTATCTAGATCGATTTATTGCCCCCGAAACCCTACATACCAAATTTCATGAAAATCGTTGGAGCCGTTTCCGAGATTCGGATTATATGTATTCAAGGATTTCTCGTTTAGAGGTATAAGACAAACAAAACACACACACGTAAATCTCACTACACAAAATAGATATAAAAATATGCGAAAAAAACACGTACAGTCAGCGATTGTGCGCTTCTGCATAACCACATCCTGAGTTGCGCAATATCTCTTAAAAGCCGTTTTACGAGGCCCGTTTATACCCCACCCCACCTTAATAAATTAAACGGAACACCCCTAAATAGACATGCTAATTTCTATTGTTTGAAATAGTATTTTACGTTGACAACGTTGACGATGATTTGTGTAAGAAATAATGGTTTAGGTTACAGGGGCTTTCTCCGATGTCATCGGAAAATGGTGTCATCGTAAATCGCTTCTATAACTCCTGTCATAAATTTCCAATTTGGAAAAATATAGAAAGGAGTTGTAGAATGTCATGTTATCGAAATAAAAGATAGTTCAACTTAAGAAAATACTTATATTGTAGTAAGTGTTCAAGTCAAATTCAAGTACTTACCTATCTAACCGTCCTGAGCAATCTTCTTTAGTCTTTAGTATATGTTGAAGGTAATTTAATCTTTATATAAAGATTAAATTACCTTCAACATATAGGTACTAAAGACTGATGCAGGGCATATATCGATTTCGTAGCCAATAAACCTAGTAGAAATAAGCATTAACTTTTTTTTTTTTTTTTTTTGGTTGGGAAATCATCAAATAACTTCTCCCGCTCTGGGTGGAGCAGGAGGGCGTGTCAGACTTTTACTGACTAAAACCCACCCGTGTTCCCTCAGTAGCCTGTATGCCAGGGGCTGCAGTATCTCTTTCGAAGAAACCCGCACCTCTGGCAGGGACATACAACTAATATGGTTGATGCTCAATTCGTGCTATACACAACACGATATTCAAGTAAATTTCTTAATCTTGATACTTTCTTTAAATTAAAGAAAATTGATTCGAATAGGACGCATTTTTCTGTTTCTTTGTTCTTGTCCGTATAAATGTGTGTGCATAAATGGTTAAATAAAATAAAGGATATACAAAAAAAAAAAACATTCACACAGTGCTAACCGGCCTCGTCTGCCGTATGCCTAATTGGCTGTGGGCCAAAATGCCAACGTGGAGCCCTGACTCAGCCAGGAGGCGTCGCGGCAGACCCCATAGAAGATTGCACGGCGAGCTGGAGAGAACAAAAGACCACTCCACGGGCCACTTTAGCCCTAGGTCGAAAGAGCTGGAAGTCATGGGGAGAGTCATTGCTCAGCAATGGCATGCAACTGACGGAAACCGTGCTAACAAAATTCAGCCGAAAGCGTCCTTACTGAATTATGCTTTTATAGTTTAGAAAGCCTAGTTAAGGCCCATGCTACCGTTTTATGTCTCGACCAGAATTTCTTCTTGCCTATTCGGATTTATGTTCTACTGTAGCAAATTTTCGTCCTTTTGCACCTGATCGTGCCAGTGCTCCGGCGGGATCTCATGGTGACATGGAGAGAGCGATTGTCGCAACCCAGTGCTGGGCACGCCACGATTGCGGCGGTAAGTCCCCTCTTTGAGGAGTGGTTCGAGAGGCGGCATGGCGTCCTCACCTTCCGCCTGACGCAGGTCCTCACCGGACACGGTTGTTTCGGGAGGTTCCTGTTTCGGATAGGGCGGGAGGAAACGCCCGGGTGTTTCCACTGCGAAGATCGCCCTGAGGACACGGTGGAGCACACGGTGGCGGTCTGCCCTGCTTGGGCGGAGCACCGCCGTGTCCTCGTGGAGGCGATCGGCGGCGGCGATCTCTCGCGTCCGGCCCTGGTCCAGGCCATGGTACGGAGCGAGAGGGCATGGGGAGCCGTCACCTCCTTCAGCGAAGCAGTGATGCTCGCGAAGAGGGAGGCGGCGCACGTGAGGGAGAGGCAGCATATGCGCCCTCGCGACCCCAGCCGCCGCAGGATACGGAGACGCCCTGGGCGTCGGGAATCCCAGGCCGATTTCCGGCCACCGTAGGCATGGGCTTGCGGACGGCGAGTAATGGGTAGTGCCATCAGCCACTCGCTGTCCGGTAAGGACCAAGCCCAAGTCGACGGCGCGTTGTGTTCCACGCGCGCCTCAAAGAGATGTCAGCACAAAAGTGATGGGACCCGCAAGGGTCGATGCCTGCCAGGGGTGCGGGTTTGTTCGAAAGAGACACCACAGCCCCTGGCTTAAGGGCTACTGAAGGAACACGGGTGGGTTTTAGTCAGTAAAAGTCTGACACGCCCTCCTGCTCCACCCAGAGCGGGAGAAGTTATTTGATGATTTCCCACCCAAAAAAAAAAAAAAAAAAAAAAAAAAAAAAATCGTGCCATTTCAGAAGAAAACCCGGCAAAGGAAAACTTTAGTTCCTAGGTTGGGACTAGATTGGGAATCAAACTCTTGGCCTTAACGTCGAAAACCCATTTTGTTCAAAACTGCCAATAAGATCAGGGAGTCCCTCAACAAAGATACGGCACCTTCCAAAAGTAGTATAGAACGCGAAAAGCGTCAAAACAAGGGGCAATTAATATATTTCGGACGTGCGAACCAACGTCGCAGAGCAGAGCAGTGTGAGCCCAGTGGCTTTGGCTAACGAGTTGTAGGTCGTGAGTACGACACCTAGTCAGGCACTATATGTATTTAATGTCATGCCACTGCTCTCACAACGGTGAAGGAAAACAGTGTGAGGAAATTGGTATGTCTTAAAACAAAAAAATTGAAGACATGTGATATCTACCAACCCGCACTGGGCCCACTTGGTGGATTATGGCCCACTCCGTCTCATAGAGAGGAGGTCTGTGTCCCAGCAGTGGGAACATTAAAGGTTGGTTATGCTAAACCACATCGGGGTTAGAGACAGCTGTCAAATCGTGTTGTCATTCATTCTTAGAGAATGGACTCCGAACTCATCCTCTGTCTGGAACTAGGGCCTACGCTCTAAGCACGAAAGCCATAGTTTCGGTCGTTCCCTACTCCGTTTCACCTTCGGACATTAAATTAGTTCGAGGCCTGAACTATGAATGAATGACAACTGGATTTGGCAGTTGTTTTACTCCTGATGTGTTTTTGCCCAAACGAAAAAGTTAATTAATCGGGAGCAGAGTTAATTTCGAAGTATCGAACTTCATTCGGACGAGCCCGTATCTTCGACGACGGAATTAGAGCCTGGACCCCATGATACGGAGCAGGAAACGCCCGTAACTACGGGTTTCGTGCTTAGGAAGTGGACTACACTCCAGCCTGAAAAGCTCTAACAATGTACTCACTAATTACATCCCACGTGATAGATCGCAATAAAAATGACATTGTGTACCAGTTAAAACGGCGCAGCGCGGTAATCCTGTCTGAGTGGGGCTTAACTGTCAGCCAGTGGAATTACTTAGCAGACGTGTTTGCTCTCCATTGTACCTGCACTGTGCAATGCATTGACGAATCGATGCAATTGTCTGTTATGTCACTTTCAAAGAGATTTATGAGATAGTTGTGTAGTTTCTCCGCTTGTTCAGTCTTTCGAAGAAACTTTAGCTATCAAAGAATCGGTTCGTATACTGTTGTCTGCAAAATTTTCTATTACCATCAGAATCCAGCTTCAAAAGAAGACAGTTTTGAAAATAATTAATTATTTTCCACTTTTTAGTTTGCTTAACTCGAACTCTCTCTCCGATTTTTTAAATGTTATGGGACAGCAGATTATGGATTATACATAGAGGGGGTTCAGAAATGAAATGAAATGTTTATTTATTTATTAAGTAGATCTTTTATGACACATTGACACGTCAATATTTTGTTCGCCAATATTTTAAAACTCGATGGCGCCGGCATTTCCTAGCTGATTATTCACTGAGATGAAATGCCGAAACAAACTCATCAGGGCAGGGTGTCTTTTGAAGTCAAAACATTATAATGTTAGTGTTTTGTGTGAGCTTAACAATGCAGGGCCATGTCTGGAAGGGCCTTTTGAAAAAAGAGCCATTGCAGCTTTGAGCTGACCTGTCCCAACAGACGACAGACAAACTTAACCCCTCACCAACCCCACAAACAAAAATTCAAGAGATAAATTTCTCAAATTAGAAAATTAAACCAGCGAAAAGCTAGCAATATCTACAAAAAACGAACATTTATTACTACGAAGTAAAAATCCCATCTAATTGAATCAACTTAAAGTTACTTAAGTTTTAAGTAAAGCTCAGACAGAATTTCAAGTGTTTAACTTTCAATTTCAAGCGATCAATCGAATGGATACTTTACTTAGGGTATACATTATTTATATCTTACTTACTTAGTGCTTTCAAGTAAAGACTTATCTGCATTTTGATGGAACCTTTTCTTATTTATTCATGCAAAATATTAAATTGGATGAACCACGTAAAACATGTATATTCTCGTTACATAATGTGGATTGATCTTGTATTAAGATACATTCGACCTTATTACAATGTTACAAAACAAGATTAATCTACCAAGGTTTGAATCAATGAGCCATTTTTGAATATGGAACTTTAGTTTGACAACGTTAAAGTACCAACTGATAAAGTTGTCAATGAATTTTGCATTAAGAACTGTACGTTTTTCAGAATTAAGTCAAAAATACAATCGCAGGCTTTTTTTTTTTTTTTTTTTTTTTTTTTTTTTTTTTTTTTTTTTTTTGGGTGGGAAATCATCAAATAACTTCTCCCGCTCTGGGTGGAGCAGGAGGGCGTGTCAGACTTTTACTGACTAAAACCCACCCGTGTTCCTTCATTAGCCCGTATGTCAGGGGCTGTGGTATCTCTTTCAAACGAACCCGCACCCCTGACAGGCATCGGCCCTTGCGAGCCCCATCATTTTTGTGCTGACATCTCTTTGAGGCGCGCGTGGAACACAACGCGCCGTCGACTTGGGCTTGGTCCTTACCGGACAGCGAGCTACCCATTACTCGCCGTCCGCAAGCCCATGCCTACGGTGGCCGGAAATCGGCCTGGGATTCCCGACGCCCAGGGCGTCTCCGTATCCTGCGGCGGCTAGGGTCGCGAGGGCGCATATGCTGCCTCGATCTCCCTCACGTGCGCCGCCTCCCTCTTCGCGAGCATCACTGCTTCGCTGAAGGAGGTGACGGCTCCCCATGCCCTCTCGCTCCGTACCATGGCCTGGACCAGGGCCGGACGCGAGAGATCGCCGCCGCCGATCGCCTCCACGAGGACACGGCGGTGCTCCGCCCAAGCAGGGCAGACCGCCACCGTGTGCTCCACCGTGTCCTCAGGGCGATCTTCGCAGTGGAAACACCCGGGCGTTTCCTCCCGCCCTATCCGAAACAGGAACCTCCCGAAACAACCGTGTCCGGTGAGGACCTGCGTCAGGCGGAAGGTGAGGACGCCATGCCGCCTCTCAAACCACTCCTCAAAGAGGGGACTTACCGCCGCAATCGTGGCGTGCCCAGCACTGGGTTGCGACAATCGCTCTCTCCATGTCACCATGAGATCCCGCCGGAGCTCTGTCCGCTGTGCCGCGATTTCCCGCGGCAGCGGAGTTAGGCCCCGGCGTTTGGCCTCCTCGCGCCACTCCCACATTTGCGCGAGGACCTTTGCCTCCAGATCCCATGGCGGTAATCTGGCAAGGAGGCCCGCCGCCTCGCCGGAGATCGTGCGATATCCTCGGATCATCCTGATCGCCATGACCCTATGGGACGCCCTCAGCTTGCGAGCTGGTTGCCGCCTCAATGTAGGCGCCCACACCGGCGCCCCGTATAGGGCCATGGACCGCACGATCCCCGCGTAGAGCCTCCGGCAGGAGGCGTTTGGCCCCCCTAGATTGGGCTGGAGCCGCTTCAACGCAGCCCCGGCCCGCTCCAGTCTGGGAGTCAAACGGCGGAAATGCTCCGCGAAGTTCCACCGGCTGTCGAGGACGAGTCCCAAGTACTTCATCGTCGACTCGACGCCGATGTGAACCCCTCCCACCGTTATCTGGGAACCCGTCGGTGGCGCATTCCGAGGACCATGAAACCACATGGCCTCGGACTTGTGCAATGCCACCTCGAGTCCCAGTTGCCGGATCCTATCCACGATTGTCGCAACCCCGTGTGTCGCTAAGTCGGCCGCCGCCTGGTACGACCTCCCTTGCGCCAGGACCAGCGTGTCGTCAGCGTAGCAGACTACACTGACGCCGCTAGGGAGGTCGGCGCGCAGCACCCAGTCGTACCCGATGTCCCACAGATACGGCCCCAGGACCGATCCCTGTGGGGCACCGCACGACATCTCTCGCCGGTTCCACTCTCCGAGGTGACCGGGGTAGATGACGGCCCTGTCCGTCAAATAGGCCTCGACCACACGACAGAGGTAGGTCGGCATCCGGTGATACCGGAGTGCCTCCCTTATGCAACTCCAGGGCAGGGTGTTAAAGGCATTGGCGATGTCCAGAGACACCGCCAAGACGACCCCACCCCGGGCTACAGCATCCCCCGTCGTGAGGGCTCGCACGCGCATGATGGCGTCCACCGTGGAGCGCCCCCTGCGGAAACCAAACTGGCTCTCCACCAAATCCGGCCCCACCCGCACCAGCCACCCGACGAGGCGGTCTGCAATTACTCTCTCAAAGAGCTTGCCCACCTCGTCGAGCAGCACAATGGGCCGGTAAGCGGACGGAGAGTCCGCTGGGCGCCCCGGCTTCTTAATGAGGACCAGTTTCCCCGTCTTCCAGCGAAGTGGGAACTGGCCCTCCTCCAAGCATGCGCTTAGGAGCCCTCTTAGTCGAGGCCCGAGAGCCTGCAAGGCCAGGACCCAGGCTTTGCCAGGCAAGCCGTCGGGTCCTGGGGCGGTATTCTTGGCATTCAGCCTACGTACCGCCACTCTCAGGTCTACCTCGGTCACCTCTGGAGAGCCGTCGTCGTCGTCGGTGTGGTCCGCATCGGGCACCGCAGGAGGCGGAGCCATAGGCGGGGGAGCGTGCTCCCCTCGCGAGGGGAACAGAGCGCTCACCACGTCCTGCACGAGCTGAGGTCGGAGACTCTGCGTCAGCGGGGGAGCCCACGGGCGGATCTTGTCTCGCACCGTTTTGTAGGGGCGTCCCCACGGGTCTCTGTTCAGAGTCTCCAGCGACTCCTCGCGGGCCACCACTCTGGCCCGCAGGATCTCGTCTCGCAGGGCGGTCTTCGCCACTCTGTACCCCTCGTACAGCTCCGCCTCAATGGCTACCGTATCCGGAGGGCGGATACGGAGCCTGCGGTGCCTGGAGTAAAGGTGTCGCGCAGCAACACACGCCTCGCGCAGTGTTGTCAACTGCGGCGACCACCAGTACACCTGGCGTGAAGCACGACCTGGCTGGACCCGGGGCATTGCCACGTCACATACCTCGGACATGGTCTCCCGGAACCACTCGGCCTCGTCGTTGATGTCGGCAGGCCTGTCCGGTGATGACACCCAGGCCTGCACGATCGAGGCTTCCAGGAGAAGCTCCCGGTCCAGCTGCTTCAACGCCCACCGCGGACCACACGGGGCCTGTCGGACCGGCGCGCTCGAGGTCTGGGCGGAGACGTCAAACCGGATATACCGGTGGTCGGAATACGTCTCCACCCCCTCCATGACGCGCCAGTCGATGACACGCGGCGACAGAGCGGGGCTGGCGAACGAGATGTCCACCACCGACTCACCCCGCATCCGCACACACGTGGCGACAGAACCCCGGTTTAGGACGACCAGGTCTGCTTCCAGAGCCCAGTCCTCCACCATCCTGCCCCGCACGTTCGTCAACCGGGAACCCCAAGCCAAGTTCTTGGCATTGAAGTCCCCGAGGACGAGCACGGGGAGGGAACAAAACCCGACGACGACGTCTCTCAACTCCGCAAGGGAGTTGTGGAACTCGGCGAGAGTTCGGCTCGGGGAGAGGTACACCCCTACCACGACTATCTCCCCGAACCGCGCTGCAACGCAACCCCGTCCCCTCTTGACACTCTCGAGGGTCGGGGTACCGGCGGCGGCCGACGAAATGAGGGTCACTGAGCCGCTCAGGTCCTCCACCCAGTCATCCCTGGGCGGGACAAAGTACGGCTCAGCGACCACGGCGATGTTAATCGACCACTGCGCCATGCTCTGGATCAACAGATCCTGAGCGGCGGCGCAGTGGTTGATGTTCGCCTGGAGGAGGCGTAATGGGGCCGTTAAAGGCATTCCATTTCAGCCCCCTCCGGGGCCTCCTGGGTAGGCCTTGGCGGAATGGCGGCAACTACGACGACGGTGGAGGCGGCAGCGGCGGCGGCAGTGGCGGCGGTTGCGGCGGTGACGGCGGTGGCGGAGGGTTTGGGTCTGCCTCGGCCCCTGGCTTCAGCGGATGGAGCGCAGGCTTTACTCCCAGCCCGGTGTTCGGCCGGCTTGCCAGCTGCCGCACATAAATAACAGTGCGGCGTGGCAACGCACGAGCCGGCCTTGTGACCGGGCTGACCGCAGCGGAAGCAGTGACTGCTGCGGTCTACCTCCGAGGTGCATTGCACTCCCACGTGGTGGCCCACCTGGCAGCGGAAGCACCTCAGAGGTCTGGGTTCCAGCAGCTTCACCTGCGCAGAAACCCAGCCCACCAGGAGCCTTCGACCCTCCTCGGTTATTTTTCGGGCCGCCGACACGGGGCAGCTCACCGTGACGGTTCGCATCCCCGTGTTGTCAGGACGGATGGTGCCTGCCTTCACCTGCTCGGCAGAGCATTCTCCCGTCCTGACTACGGCGGCCACCACCTCGCCCTCCGTCACGGAGTCGTCCAGGCCCAAGATGCGCATGTCAGCGCACTTGGTGGGCCTGGACACTCGGACCTCGTCCGCGTCTAGGGACGCCCTAAGCCTTTCGGCCAGGGCGTCAGCGGTCGGGCCACTAGCCGCGCCGGGGATCTCCAGCATGCGGGCTCCGGTCGCAGTGACCCTCATCCGCATGCCATTGGTGACCCCCAGCTCCGCAAGGTTCACCGCCGCCCTTGCTTTGGAGAGCACGTCGCGTTAGGACACGCCCTTCTTTTCCGCCTCCGGCTGTAGGGTAATTACTACAGCTGCGGATTTCGGGGCGCGTAACCTAGCCGCGGCGTTACGCTTCTTGCGCCGCTGCCGCCTCTCCTTTCGTTTGGCCGCCCTTGCGGCCTTACCCGCCTTCTTCTTCTCCCCGGCCACTTGCCATTCAGCGTCGGCCGGAGGAGATTGAGGAGGTGGGGCCGTCCGTTCTGGCACCACGGCTGGGGCCTGCCTTCCCGATACCACAGCTGGGGCCGTCGCCGCCTGCGTAGCCACCCCACCCTTCTTGGGCTTGGTCTTGGTCGGCCCCGGTTTCGCCGGGGGCCGTCCCGACTGCGGTGCCGACTTGGCCGTGACTGAAGTGGCAACGGCGTACGTGGCCCCCTTTTGTAGGCCCGAGGCCGGCCGATTCGCCGCTAGCGGGGGGCGCAGGACGATGGCCTCCAGGGTGGAAAACCGGCTCTGGAAGGCCGCCAACTCCTTCCGCACCAGGTTCAGCACCCGGTCTTCCTCCTCTGGCATGGGTCCACCTTGCCCATGCCGCGCCCCCTTCTGAGGCACAACCGTGGGGCCAGCTCCTCGGAGCACGGCCAGGTCCGCTCGGAGCTCCTCGTTCTCCTTTCGGAGAAGCTCCATGGCGGATACAATTGCAGGCTCGGACTACTTTATGAAGACCTTTTTAGGCTTTGAGGTGCGAATGCGAAGTGGCAATCTTTATCTGGATGAGACAATTGGTATGATACGAAGCTTAGTAAGACTGTGAATATAACACTAGGTAACATTTACTTTTATGCTGCTGCATGCATCATGTAAACTTATGATTCGGTATCTTCTTTGTGAAAGTTAAACTGTGTGAAAGATAAAGTACCTATAAGTTAAGTCGCAATTAGTCATGGATTAAAACTTGCACCGTTGAAAAACATGGCTACGAAACAGCAACGTAGATACATTCATCACAACACACGCAATCCCGTCATTGGACCCTTATTTACAAATAGCTCAAAAAATCAATGAAAAAAAAAAAACACCAGATATTTCATAACACAAAAGAATTTTCATAATAAAAGAACTGAACCAGTTTATTAAAATAAACAAATGGGGGTGGTGGGAGGGGTGAATGAAAATATTGATTTAAAACGCGTAACATTTTAAACGTGGAACGCGATGGTCCGTCGAAAGATCGTTTAATGTTTCACACAGCCAACGGCATGGTGTGGTTGGATGGGCAAATTCTGTACAGCCTGTTACCCCTGCTTGTCCTGTATTTGTAATGCTATTAAGTTGCTCTTACACGGTCAATTTTTTGAGCAATTATTGCTCGGCAACACTAATGGATCAATCTAGATTGTGGGCTACTGCCACATTTGTGTGCTGGGTTGGCGGGGAATGAAACCACTGGAGACTTCTTGCTTCTATATTTGGAGTACTTTCTTATAGGTAGCTCGCCTGCTGAATGTGTCGAATTACAAAAATGTTCCTACTTTTATACAATTTTCGATAAGGTTTCGAAATCGATTTGACCAATCACAATAATCAAAAAGCGCGGGAAAATCGTCAGCTATACATAAAAAAAAGGAAAAACATCATTAAAAAATGCGCGAAAACTGTTGGCCAATCAGAGCGAAGCTCATTTATAGAACATTTTTTCCTAAATGCCTCGAATCTTTACCGTAATGAGGACCGCGCTACATTATTCGCGTTTTTCACTATTTTTATTACATTTACATAGGTAAAACTATATATATTTCGACTCTATGTAATAAGGACTATCTAAGAAAAATATAAAATCAATGAAAACAATATAAAATATAGCATAAACACTTAATTACTGCTTACCCCTAGTACTAAGTTTACGATGTACACAACTATGAACGAATTGTTAAAACTATAGCACTTATTTACTGTCTTATGAGTGTCTATGTATCACTTTATATACACTATTCTGTTATATACACTGTTCTATCACTTGTCCCGCACATCACTCCCGCCGTGCGACCGCGTCGTATCAACTTCCGGTGCGGGCTCGTTGCTCGAAGACAGGGGCAGGATTACCAGTTTCCTCACTGGCCGGCGCAGCACACCTCCCTTTGTCAGCACGTCCACCGTTCGCACGACGTTGTCAGGACCTGGATACGTAGCGACGACTCTTCCACGGATCCACACGTTGCGGGGCAGGTTTGGATCGACGATTTGTACGAGATCGTTAACTTGCGCTGCTTGACCTCGTCCATGGGGCTCCCGCCGGTGTTGGAGCTCAGGGAGGTACTCCTTCACCCAGCGTAGCCAGAAGACGTCTGCTAGTCTTTGTGCGGCTCGCCAACTGGACCGTGAAATGGTGTCTTGCTCGGCGAAAGTGCCTGGTTGCGGCACGCGCCCCGGCCCTCCCAACAAGAAGTGGTTAGGAGTGAGGGCTTCTGGATCTTCTGGGTTGACTGAGACGTGAGTCAGCGGACGACTGTTGACGGTGTACTCTACTTCTGCTAGTAGAGTCGTGAGGACCTCTTCTGTCGGGTGACGTTCACGTAACGTCGCGGTGAGGGCCGTTTTGACGGAGCGAACCATTCGCTCCCACGCTCCGCCCATAAATGGAGCTCCAGGCGGTATGTAGCGCCAGGAGATGGTCCTCTTCGCCGCTTCTTCTGCAGTCGCTGCGTCGATTGCCTGTCGTAGCTCTTTGTCGGCGGCCTTCAGGTTGGTGCCGTTATCCGACCATATTTCAGTCGGGCAGCCTCTTCTGGCGATCATTCTTCTTACTGCCATCACCGCGGAGTCGGCGCTAAGCGAGCCGGCGACTTCTAGATGTATTGCTCGCATTGTGAGACATGTGAAGATGGCCACATATCTCTTCTGTCGAGTTCGTCCGACGGTCACTGAGAGAGGTCCGAAGTAGTCGACCCCAGTGAAGGTGAAGGGTCGCTTGTGGTGAGCTAAGCGACACGCTGGCAGGTCCCCGGTTCTTGGATGCGGAGGTACTTGTGTCTTCATTCTGCAGAATAGGCACTGTCGTAGTATTGTGCGTGTAATAGGGCGCAATCTTATTACCCAATATTGTTGCCTGCACTCGTTGACGGTGGCTTCTACACCGGCGTGATGAAGTTGTCGATGTACAGCCTGTACCCAGAGCTTGACCGTAGGATGATCACCGTCGATTACCAGCGGGTTTTTTAGCTCTTCCTTCACGTCCTGGACCGCTTGAATACGGCTTCTGAGTCTCAGTGCACCGTTTATTGACTCGATGCTGATTTGGTGAAGGCGGCTTTCTTTATTTATCGGCTTCCCATTGTTCAGACTATCTATTTCCTCCGCGAAGGACTCTTCTTGAGAGGACCGCATCAGGAGTTCTTCAGCTGCCTTGAGCAGCTCGGCTGTGACTGGTAGCCGCTTCTTCTCTTCTTGTGATGACTTCTTTGTCATCGTGGGTGCCTGCTTCTTCACTGTAGCCTTGTTCTTATTCCATGTGGGATCTGCTTCTTTATTCTTCTTCGTTCTTCTGTAATTGACTCTCTGTTTGGTTGCTCTGCAGAGTTGAATAAACTGCAGAACACGGGCTGTTGAGTATCGGAGTCGGTCCCAGTTGGAGAACGTAGCTGGATCAGGCAGACCCTCTGCAAGCTTCAGTCTTCTCTTGTTGCTCACGTGATGCGTCTTCTCTTCATCAGAAGTTTCTTCTGGTGTTGTCCTCGCGGTCTCCGTCGGCCAGGAGTCTTCTGTTTGGTATAAGAAGTCTGGCCCTTTGAACCATCGATGATGTCTGTCGAATGTTGATGGTACGTCTCGTGTGGCGTCGTCCGCCACGTTCAGCTTCGTTGGAATCCAGCGCCAGTCGTTGACCTTGGAACTCTCTTCTATTGCTGCCAGACGATGAGCCACGTAGGGTTTGTATGAACGTGATCCTGTTCTTATCCAGGTTAGTACTGTCTTGCTGTCTGTCCAGAACACTTTGCGATCTGGCTTCCTCTCGTGCTCTTCGACCACTGTCTCAGCGAGTCTGGTGCCCATGACGGCTGCCTGTAGCTCCAGTCTTGGGATCGACGTCAACTTCAACGGCGCCACTTTCGCTTTGGCTATGATGAGGGATAGGCTGACCTCACCGTCCGTTGTCACTGCTCTCCAGAAGAGGACCGCAGCGTAGGCTGATTCGCTGGCGTCGCTGAAGACGTGAAGTTCTAAGGAGGCGGCGTCGCTGTAGTGGAGATACTGCCGCGGGATAGCTACTTCGTGGAGGCTCTTCAGATGCCCCATCCACATTCCCCACTGCTCTGCCAGATCCTCGTCGATCTTGTCATCCCACTCTGTTCCTCTGCGCCAGACTTCCTGAAGGAGTTGCTTCGCCCTGATTGTGACAGGCGAAGCGAACCCGAGTGGGTCGAAAAGTGACATCACTATTCTTAACGCTTCCCTTTTTGTCGGCTGTTTACCTTCTATGAGTGTGGAAGGTATTCTGGCTAAGTTGAGGTTGAAGGTGAGCTCGTCTGAGTTGATTTTCCAGATGACACCCAAGACTCTTTCTGTCTTTTCTTCTGTTCTGTAGAGTTCCATGTCTTCTGTCTGGTTGTCTTCTCCAAGTGTTTCTAGGAGTGACGCTGAGTTCGATTTCCATTGTTTCAACTCGAAGCTGGCCTTCATGTGTACTTCTCGCACACTCTTCGTGATACGTTTGGCATCTTCTAGGCTTCTGAAGCTGTCTAAATAGTCATCGACGTAATGCTTCTGTACGATGGCAGCTGCGGCTTCTGGGTGAGTTTCCTCGTGCTGTTTGGCGTTTAGGTTCTTGACATAGATTGCTGTCGAAGGCGAACTCGATGCTCCGAAGATTAATGACGTCATTCTATACTCTTCTGGAGGTTTGTCGTCTCGACGATCCCCGCGCCATAAGTACCGCAGTGCATCTCTATCTTCTGTTCGCAGCTTGACTTGCATGAACATCTCCTTGATGTCCGCTGTAACTGCGACCATGTGTTGTCGGAATCGCATGACGACGCCTGGTAGCGACTGTAGTAGATCAGGCCCTTTGAGCAGCATGTCATTGAGTGCCACCCCTTTGGTCTTGGCCGCGGCGTCGTGGACTACACGAAGTTTTTCTGGCTTCATCGGGTTGACTACCGCAAAGTGTGGTAGGTACCAAGTCTTGTCAGCTGTCTTCTGTCTCGGGGCAGGCTCAGCGTACCCCTTCGCGATGAGAGCTTCCATCTGTTCGACGTACTTCTTCTTCAATGCGGGTTCACGATCAATCTTCTTCTCTATATTGAAGAGCCTCTTCAGTGAGTTTTCATAGTTGTCTGGGAGCTTGACATCTTCTTTGCGCCAGAGAAGACCGGTCTGGAATCTTCCTTCTTCTATCTTCGTGGTGGTCTTCTCTAGAACACGAAGTGCTCGCTCTTCTGGATCAGTCTTCGGTCTCTTGGGGTTTATGCAGAGCGCGTCCATCTCGAAGTATTGCTTCACGAGGTCTTCTAAGTTCTCTTCTGGATCTTCTGTGATATGTGACACGAAATCGATCTGCTTTCCGAAGGTTCGTGTCTGGCTGCCGTGGAGTACCCACCCTAGTGGCGTGAGAGATGCCACTGGGTGATTCTTGTCTCCTCTTCTTACTTCTGACGTCAGCAGAAGATGCCAGTTGTCTTGACCGATGAGAACTCGTGGCTTCGCATTGGCATATGTGAGATGTCCTCGGATGTCAGATAGGTGTTGACATCCTTCCACTATTTCTTGTGGAACCCGTTGAGATGAAACTTGCAGATTCTTCACTGTGCGTGCTTGTATTTGCTCTTCGTGATCGTTGAGCCCCTTCAGCTTGATGGTGACTCTTCTGGATGCTGACTCTGATGTCTTCATGTCATTGATGGTTTCAATCTTCAGTGGATCTATGGGTCCTGTTGCTCCGACGCTTGTTACCACGCTGTCGTCGATTAGCGTGACTGTTGACCCGTCGTCCATCAATGCGAAGGTGTTGACATCTCCTTTCGGTCCCTTCACCTGGATCGGAAGGATCTTCAAGAACGATTGCTTCTTGACTGTCCAAGTTGAGTTGATGACTTCTGTTGGCTCTTCTTTTGCTTCTGCCTTCTTCTCATAGTGCAGCATCTTATTATGAGAGTACTTGCACCCGTTGACACCACACGACTTGGGTTTGCAATTGTGTGTCTTGTTTCTGTAGCGAAGACATCTGAAGCAGAGACGTTTGGATTTGGCCATGTCCCATCTTGCGTTTGCATCTAACTTCTTGAACTCTTCACATTCTGTTGCATTGGTGTGCCCCGTATCTTCACATATGAAACACTTCGTTGTTTGCGTCTTCTCAGTCACGTTGTTGATCCTTTGTGTCTTCTTTTGTGAGGCGGCTGTAGCAGGTGCTGCCATCTGTTCAGGCAACGCGTAAGGTCCGCATAACTCCGCTTCCCTTTTGAAGAACTTTTCTATCTTGATGAGGCAAGGATCTTCTCGTGGCTGTGTGGCTGAGAAATCGTAGTATCTATAACGTAGAGTCGGCGTCAGCTTGTCTACTATATTCTTCGCGAGTTCAGGGTTGTACATATAGTTGAAACAACCCATAGTCTTCAATGTCGCTACGACGTTGGAGACCTTTGTGGCGAATATGCAAATGTCCCTTGGCGACTCAGTAAGGCGTGGCAGACCTCGAAGCGTCTCCATCTCCAGCATGGCTATTGCTTCTGGTCTTCCGAATCTTGACTCCAAAGTCTTCATCACTTCGGCTGGGTGCGCGTTGGTTATCAGTAGACCTTCAACCGCTTCTTTGGCCTTCCCCTTCAGGTTTCTTCTGAGTCGATTCGTATTTTCAACTGCGCTGAACATTGCTTCTGTCTCGTAGTAGGCGGCGCGGAAAGGTAGCCACTCCTGATGAGACCCACTGAAGATCGGTAACTCGACGAACTTGGGTCGTTGAGCGGCGCTGACCGCCCGGGTGATGGCTTCAGCTAGGAGGGCTAGGTCGGTTTGACCTCCCGCCGGTGACTGACGTGTTTCTTCATGCTTCGCTGGCATTGGTTCTTCTGTGCGGACGACGGTTGGTTCTTCTGGGCGGCTGTGTGGCTCGTTGGTGATCGCTAACACCGGACGATTCACTTGATTCTCCAACCAGTTGTCCACTCTTGCGTTAACTTCTGACTTCGAGTAGAGGGAGACGTCATCTTCTTCCTCTTCTGAGTCTTCTTTCTCCAATGTAGCTAGGCGTGCTGCGGCTAGTTTCACTTGAAGGCGTAGTAAATCTTCTCTCGCCTTCGCAAGCTTTAGTTGCTTTATTCTGCTGTGGGTGGATCCCCCCCCTCCCCCCTTGCTGCTAGGAGGGCGGAGTTCCTGTGGTCCGGTCGATTTCGATGGACCGGCGGTGCTCTTCATAAATCGCTTCACTGTCGAATTTTCTGTTTCTTGGCGAGCTTCACTATTGATGACAGTAGCGGGCGGCTTCATCAGCTGTTTGTCCTTCACACCTGCAGTTATCGTCGTCGCAGCGGACGGGGTTACGGAGGCAGCGGCGACGCTGGCGGGGTGCGAGGCGGTTGCGGCTGGGGCGGAGGCGGCTGCGGTCGAGGAGGTTGCTGCTGTCGCGGAAGTCACGGTGGTTGGATCAGTTGCCGCGGAGGTGTCTGTCTGTTCCGAAGTCTCCGTGGCGGTCGTCCCTGTAACTGTCGATTCCGTGCTGGCTTCCGCGCTGGTGCCGTTCGCCGAGGTGTTGGTCTCTGACGACGGCGGCTTCTGTTCTCCCGACGCCTTGCGGCCCCTACCCGTAGAGCGCGTAACGGGCATGCTGTCAGCTGATTTTCTTCAAATCTTGAAAGTACTCTTCTATTTTCTTGAGAAATCTTCTCTATAACGCTGTAGTAATCTTCAGGTAATTCTTCCCCGCAGTATCCGGCGCTCGAAGGACCATTAAATGTGGGCTACTGCCACATTTGTGTGCTGGGTTGGCGGGGAATGAAACCACTGGAGACTTCTTGCTTCTATATTTGGAGTACTTTCTTATAGGTAGCTCGCCTGCTGAATGTGTCGAATTACAAAAATGTTCCTACTTTTATACAATTTTCGATAAGGTTTCGAAATCGATTTGACCAATCACAATAATCAAAAAGCGCGGGAAAATCGTCAGCTATACATAAAAAAAAGGAAAAACATCATTAAAAAATGCGCGAAAACTGTTGGCCAATCAGAGCGAAGCTCATTTATAGAACATTTTTTCCTAAATGCCTCGAATCTTTACCGTAATGAGGACCGCGCTACATTATTCGCGTTTTTCACTATTTTTATTACATTTACATAGGTAAAACTATATATATTTCGACTCTATGTAATAAGGACTATCTAAGAAAAATATAAAATCAATGAAAACAATATAAAATATAGCATAAACACTTAATTACTGCTTACCCCTAGTACTAAGTTTACGATGTACACAACTATGAACGAATTGTTAAAACTATAGCACTTATTTACTGTCTTATGAGTGTCTATGTATCACTTTATATACACTATTCTGTTATATACACTGTTCTATCACTTGTCCCGCACATAGATCGATGAAGTGGAGCACTCTGGAGCAACAACAATAAATTGCGGATGTGTTTCGGGAATATTGCTTCTGATTACTCCATATATTTCATGAGTTGCTGCATATCCATTCGGGTTGGATGTTTTTTGTCAATTTTCTGTCTATTTGATTTGCACGTTTATCTACGTTTCGTTTTAGTGAGAGGAATCGGCCGGCGCGCGGCAGTGGGAGCGGCGGGCGCGCGGGCGGGTGTTGCGGGTTGCCTAGTATTTTAAGGTGCTCCATATTGCATGCTATGCAGCAAAATCTCTGGCAATAGGTTGCTACAATTTCCCATTGTCCTAAATTGCTGAACTGGTCGTGACGTCATAGTTATCGAGGATTGACCAGGATGGATCAATTTTAGTTATTGGTGTAAGCGTACCTTTTATGTGTTGATGTTACGAACATGTTGATGAAAATTGCGATATTTAGATCGAAACAATCACGTGATGCTAATTCGATTTTTTTATACCACCTAAAACATACACAATCAGGTAGCTTTCACGATCAAAGTACTTATTTTTTTTTTATTTAGTTACTATTTTGTTTTGAACCATGCATGTTCTTGATGGTAATGTAGAACTTGATTTTGTATTTTACTCGTATGATCGTATCGAGTACCTACTAATAACATTTTGGTCATTGGAATCCTACTAATCTTACTTAACTATCCTACTTCCTAATGAATATTTTAATGTGAAATTTTGTATATTTGGATGTTTGTTACTCAATAACACAAAAACGGCTTCACGGATTGAGATGAAATTTGGCACACAGATTTATTATAAAATGGATTAACACATAGGATACCTTTAATCTCGTTCCCGTGGTATAACTTTAGATCCCCGAAGCCGCTGACAAAATCATGAAGAAAGTTTAATTTTTAGACGCCACCTATATGTTGATAACTTGCAGACAATCCATAAAATACATAACCATAAACGTGGTCAATTATACCTTTAAAATTATCCACCATTAGCCGATTATGAGTTTATTCATAAAGACCATTATTAGTCTTAGTGAACTCATAAATTTTGTTCTTCAAAACAACCCGCAATTTCTCTCGAGATGGCGTTCTTTATAGCATCTTCAAGTTTATTATACCCATGAGATATTCGCTGAAGTGTCTGCATCCAAAAAACACCTATCTTAGTTTATTGTTATTATTTATGGACTTTTGTTGTAACTCTCTTTATTGCCAATATCTGGCGGCGAGTTAGAAATACTACGAAAAGTTTTGCATAAAATATTCACAGTATTTAGTTTGGCATTGTGCGAGAACAGGTCTTAGCTGTTGTGAATTATTCAGTGTTTTTGTACTGAAGTTTCGCTTTGCAGTTGTTTTTCAGTGAGATTTGTGTCTGCGTTGTAAACGAATGTTGCCGAGTTGATTAATCGTGTCGATTTCATTTGACCTGATGATGTTTAACTGTAAGTGATTTTAATTAATTAATTTATTGAGTGCACTCATGTAATGAATGGATATAAAATAAATGCGTTGGGGTTTTTTGTTGCAAATACTTGCTTTGATTT
The DNA here is from genome assembly GCA_949987655.1 of Polymixis flavicincta. Taxonomy (NCBI): domain Eukaryota; kingdom Metazoa; phylum Arthropoda; class Insecta; order Lepidoptera; family Noctuidae; genus Polymixis; species Polymixis flavicincta. Next base: position 18,207,595 of record OX465184.1, read on the forward strand.
TAAACTAAATTAACATTACTGAATATAGTTTTGCATATCCATGACCATTCATCACCTACCTAACCTGTTCCCAAATATGTTGGGGTTGGCTTCCAATCTGATCCGGATATTGAGCGACTGCCTATCTGACCTCCTCAACCCAGTTACTGGGTAACATGACAGCCCTTGGAAGACTGTTGTCAGATTTCTGACAACCCACAACGACTGTCAAATATCCTCGAATGACAGCCGGGACCAACGGCTTTTTTTTTTTTTTTTTTTTTTTTTTTTTTTTTGGGTGGGAAATCATCAAATGACTTCTCCTGCTGAGTAGAGCAGGAGGGCGTGTCAGACTTTTACTGACTAAAACCCACCCGTGTTCCCTCAGTAGCCCGTATGCCAGGGGCCGTGGTATCTCTTTCGAACAAACCCGCACCCCTGGCAGGCATCGGCCCTAGCGGACCCCACCAGTGGTTGCTGACATCTTTGACAGCGCGCGTGTGGAACACAACGCGCCGTCCCGTCTACCACTTTTCGGCCGCAGGGGATAGGGAGAGCGGCCGACGCTATACCGACACTCCTCTTCCCCTGCGGCCCCACCGCGTCCGCCATCAAACGGTGGCGGCGCCGTCCAGGCCACGGAAGAGAAGAGCGCTGCTCAGAAGCACCGGCACTCCTCCTCTACCGCAGCCCGTAACCCTCAGCCGCGATGTCTCCCATTCGACATCGCGGCCCACCTCAGTTGCGGTGCACCTCACCACAACCTACTTTTTGGCCGCTACGTCGTCGGCTTTGAGGCAAAAGCCCTGATGAGCGGCCCCACCTTTGGGTTCCTCTTGGCTTCACCGTGGGTGGGAGACCACGGTTACTGAGCCCCCCCGCAACGACAATGCGGGAACCCACTCGGGGGGGGGAACCCACTCGGGGGGGGGGGGGACCAACGGCTTGAGGTGCTTTTCGAGGCACGAAAGGGTCTTGGTATATAAAGATGGTGCACTCATCCACGGACCCACCTTGGCAAGAGTAGCTTAACCTGATCGATCAACACATGCGTCGGTTATGAACTTATGACTTAGCCACAAGCCCCATTGATGATACGAAAATTAAAAAAAAACAATAGAAACTCTAAAGCAGGATCCCGACAGTTGTCAAATAAAATTAACAATTTTTTTTTTTGGGTTTTGGCTTCGCACTGTTTGTGCAAGTAATTTTACTTTTCAATCAAGTAAATGGCCCGATATCAGGCACGAAGTTACAAAAAAGTCATAGTCAGTCAAGTCAAAGTTATTGTAAAGCGGTAGTAACTTTACAACAACCTATTAGGAGTTTTTGGAGGGGAACACGAAAAGTCCACGTTAGTCACTTATTTTCACCTTCACTACACTTGTGCACTCACACGTAACTAAATTGAATAATTCACTACCAAAATTATACAATTTAATTCGCTATTTCACAAAATTTCATGTACTTAAGTGAAAATTCGTGCGACATGTTCCAACGCGATCCCGCCAAAAACTTCAACTAACAACTTATTGTCACTCATAAATCAATCATATTGCGTAATATCTGTCACAATAAAAGATCGTGTGCTTCCGCCATCATTCGGCTAACCCGAATCTGTATCCGGCTTTAAATATACGGCTGCTAATTTTAGTTCATTTTCTAATAACTGTTTTTATTATTGTTGCATGGTTATTTCGACAGTAGCCTGGTGTATATTATTATTGTGGGTTTCTCTAATTTAGCTCTCTTATTATCTCTTATTTTTACGATCTCTGCAACTTCTAACTGACTTGTTTGTTTAGCTGTTAGGGTCACCAATGGCGTCCAAAAGAGATGCGTGACTAGGGTTGTCGGATATAGTCGAAGTTTGGTAAGAAAACGATGCATGTTTTTGAATAAAAAATAATCTGATTAATAGAAAGCAAACAGTGCCAATTACCTAAGTCCTGTCTTTTGATACCCACCACGACATCATAAAAAAGCGTTGTTTAGAGGGAGCCATATTAAACTTAATGTGACATCACATAGCCTATAACCAGCGGACAATCAAGACGCTTCCAACGATACCTCATTTGTAAAATTATGATAAGTGTTTTAGAAGTTATGAGGGAAGAGATGAACATACATACATACTGATCAAAATCCTTTTGCTTTTTTGCTTCGCCGTAGTTCGGTAATAACTTTGTACTATGGCATTACTTTATTTGTCTTCTTGTTCCGAAAGAGAAGAGTATTATTGCACACTTTCTTGTATCTGTTCATTTCACGTAACCTAAATTAAGACCATCATCTCCAATTTTAGTATGTACAGTTGGATCCCTAATAAAACACCCATTTATTGCGCAACCCAGCCACAATAAAGTCTGGCAACACCCGTACGTCTGCGAGACGTATTCAATCAAACGTCGCGAATTTTGTTTATGTGATCGTACGTCTGGCAGACTGCCTGTCAAATGTTGATGTCGTAAACTTTAACGTGAGCGTTTATCGCACGTTTTAGATAGAGGCCAGGGAAACAGCGGGCTTGGGGAGATTTGCTCTTGGTAACTAATTTACTGCGAGATAAGAGGGAAGGGGAAGCTAGCAGGTCTTTCTTCATTAAAGAATTAAAAGAATCATTGACTTGTCGGTGATTTATTTATCTACCCTCTTATTTAAAAACGTTGCTGGAAGTTAAGTGACGTTTATACGTCAAAATTGTATGGTTGTATGGTTACTCAACTTTAAGCAACTTTTTATGTAAGGGGGCTAAGCTAATATACAAGGTTTAACTGCTAACAACATACTTACATACCACAACAATAACATACCACAACAACAAACAACTACAACAACAACTAACTATTATGACAACCTAAGCAAATTACATCATTTAGAAAACAGTGATTGCAAGTTTAAATAAAAATTATAATTGAGTAATCCCTGCTGGTCACACGGTAAAATACAAGCAACCGTGTGAAAATAGTGCGCACATTTGTGTTGTGGTGTCAATTGCTAATGTGATAATAGAGACGGAACGTAGTCTGTCAGTTTTTAGTTTTTTTAACCGACGAAAAAACGGAGGAGGTTACTCAATTCGACGCGTATTTTTTTATACCGACGAAAAAACGGAGGAGGTTACTCAATTCGACGCGGATATATATATATATTTTTTATGTATGACCACGCATAATTTTTTCCAGAGTAGTCCGATTTTGATAATTCTTTTTTTATTGGAAAGGGTATTCCCCGAAGTTGGTCCCATATAAAATTCGAAGAAAAATTCCAACCCTAAAGGTAAGAAAACAGGGGATGATTGATTGTTTACTCATAGATTTTAATACGGAGTTCTCGTACAAAAAGTAAACAAAAATTAAGCATGTAGTAATTAGTAGATTATAGCCACAAAAAATTATAAAATAAAAACTTTTTAATAAAAAAATTTAACCGCCGAAAAACCGAAAAGTAAAAAATAATAAACTTGCTTTGTCCAACCCCAATAACTAAGTTCGGAAGGCGGTGACATATAATTAAATACATATCCAAAGTCACCGACTTCCGAACTTAGATATTGGGGTTGGACAAAGCAAGTTTATTATTTTTTTACTTTTCGGTTTTTCGGCGGTTAAATTTTTTTAATTAACACGAGTCGCTGCGGCTTCTCTAAATCCCGGTGACTTCGTTGCCACACACTGTCACGCACCGTAATAAATCATGGCGCCACGGACATTGTTAACGATGCTTAATTCCTCTCCTTTCCAAATTAACTTTTACTCAGCGGATTCAGGGAAATGTGTACCCGTCTTAATAACTTCTATTGAGTTCAGTAAAAATATAAGTAATTTCGGTACTTATGAATATAAATTAGACGTGGGAGTTGACAGTAAATTATGTTTAAGGAGAAAATATTGTTTTAAGAAAATGAAATCTTATCCTTAGTAAGAAATTCGATCTTTAGTTTGAATACTTGATGTAATGAATATTTTATTGTTTGTACAGGGTGACCTTATTATGGCTCGTTTTCTAGAAAATCTCTCGGGACTGGAGGCTTGCTTTGTTCAACACAAAGAACCTAAATACATAGCTTAATTATTTTATAATGTAGATTTTAATAACTCTCGTAATGTGCTCGCTCAGTCAAAAATCAAACTAGATCACCAACTTAAGATTTCGATTTTAATCATCTTGGTATTATTACCACCACTTCGACCGGTTCTGTGCTTGTCACATTCAGCGGAATCCTGTAGCCTTCACCAGGTCATCATTCCTCCTTGTGGGAGGCCTATGTCCAACAGTGGACGTCTTTCGGCGGGCCAATGCCACTGGGCCTGCTCTTAAATTATGATTATAATTGGTCCAAAACGTTATTCGTGTATCTGAATCACTACAAAGAGTTGCGAATTGAGTTCGGTTCTTTTGATACGTAATACGTATCAAAAGAATAGAACTCAATTCTCACTCGCATTCGACTCGCTCACTCGCCTGATACACATTGATGCAATTTCCTAACTTTTGTAAATAACTATACAATATGTAGTGACCGACTAAAACTTAGTTTTCGGCCATTTTCGTCCAAAATATTCGTTTTCGGTTCACGCATATATGCGTATACAGCGGAAATATTATCTTTTTTTAGTGCAATTTTTTTTTCTCGTCTGAAAATGTGACTAAAGCCGAAAATTCTTTTTTCGTTTTCATTTTAGATGAAATTCCATTTTCGGTCAGACACTAACAACATGTAAATCTCATCAATAAGTACAAATCAAACACTCGCTTTGCATGAAACACGACTAATAGAAACGTCTGCGTTGTTCTGGGCAAATGAAAGTTAAATACAAGCGCAATTAAAACGCGCTGCCACCAGGGGGCGCTGTGGCGACAACCGCTACACAACTAGTTGTATAGTTGTGTTTTATTTGTAGAGTATGTGTATATTGGTATGCTAGCGAATTGGGAATTCAGGGAGCATAGATTGGAAGTCTTTTAAAGAGTCGGCAGAACAACCCTGTGTACTATGTTCAACATGTTTTTGCAAAGCCGTAGGTGATATACGTGTAAAAATACTATGCATCTTTTGGTCACGTGCGCACGGTTTTAAAAATATCGCAGCGAGATTTTTTCGCGCACTGAATCTGCAACACACTGCTTAGTGTCGTAAAAATCTAAGGGCCCCATTTCACTAGGACACCAGTGGCGGCGCAACCAAAAAAGTATGGTTGGTTGCGCAACCGATCGAACGCTTGGTGAGATGCCCACCATAAAGCTGTGTATATTTTACTGGCAGCGCCACCATGGTTGTGGCACCATGGTGTCCTAGTAAGATAGGGCCCTTACAGTGTATCGACGCGCTGGGATGTATAACTAAAAAAATCTGCTACAGGGATAATTTATGTACTAGGTACTAATTTTGTAAGATTTAAAAAAAATCTAAAGAATAACCGTGGACCAATTTTGCTTTTCGGCAGAGATTAATGTAAGAATATAGAAAGAAGAAAGTAAATACATTTATTTAGCACATACTTTAAGGCACACAATATAGGTACAGCAGAAAAGAGTAAAATCAAAATCAAATAAAAGTGTAAGGTGACAGACACCTCAGAAACTAGCATTATAGTGTGCCTCACAACTGCGCCAAAGAGGCCCAGTTCAGCAAAAAATCTCAAGCTACTAGTGCCTGACGTTGGTTTTCAACTGGACTTGATATCGTCACATATCGTACATCCTTAATTCTAAATGCGAAAGCGAGGCTGAAGTTCACCACACTACACTTTAATCAATGTGATTACAACACTAGTTTCACCTATGTATATTGCGTTGAGTTTAAAACTGATGACCAAATATTTGCAAATCAATTACCTCAAAACTGAAATATTCATTAAACAGTCCACTTCAGCGAATCAATTACATTAAAATACATCATTAATATTGGAACCATTATTTTCTTGTGTAACGTAACATTGTGTAGTAAATTACCGTTTTGGCTCACATCTGTTGGTCGATATGTCACATTTGCGTAGCCTTATACACATACGGCTGACACATTCAGCCATATATTCCAGTGTATACTGACCTGGCATTCTAAGGGGTGTAAAAAGTAGCTTAAGGTTAGGTTAAGGCTCCAGGGTCGCTAGCGAAAGTTACATTTTCACACCAAAAATAAAAGTCACATCAAATCAGGACCTTAGACCCTAGGCTAGACTGTAGATTTGTAGACCATTTTTATGTCATTAAGTACCTGATACTTGTTGACAGGCTTTCACTGTCTTTCATTTGAAAACATTGTAAAATACAATTATTTTTTAAAGAGTAACTGTGGAGTTTCTTGCCGGCGCTTCTCCATAAGATCCAATTGGAACCAAGCACCTAGCTTCTGATGTTTCATAAGTACCCATGTAGATTTATCACTATACATTATAAAACAAAGTACCCCGCGCGTCTGTCTGTCTGTTCGCGATAAACTCTAAAACTACTGAACGAATTTTCATGCGGCTGTCACCAATAGACGGAGTGATTCATGCGGATGGTTTTAGGTGTGTAATTTGTTCAGGTTTCGGTTGTTTTGGTTTAAATTGGCTAACGCGGGTGAAGCCGCTAGCAAAACCTAGTTTGAAATAAAATATTTTTATTGGTTGATTTGATTTATCCGTAAAATGAGAGTTCAGGTTAAACTGGCACCGCATAGCCTGATTTGTCGTAGTGCGTGTATATAAATTATGTTGACCGTCAGTAGTTTGTGGTTCCTGGTCCACCTTTTGTACGAAATAATTGTTCAAATGCACTATTGAAATGTATTTGTGAGAAATTATTATTAGTGAGCAGTATGGGGTATAATGAGCGGTCGTTGTTAGCGTATTAATTATAATTATTGTCGTGGGTTTTTGAAAAGGAAGTGATGGAAATAGTGGTTAAAAGTACCTAATTTGTGCTTGTGTTGTGGGTAATTTGTTTTCATAGTTTATTGATAAATAATGTTTATTTTTAAATGATTTTAATTTCTGTAAGTAGGGTACAGAGGCCAACATCAAGCTACCCCAATCTGTCAAATTTCTTCGATAGTTTTTCAGCTTTATTACAAAAGAATAAGGTTCATGTTCAATTGGGAAAATTTGACAGTTTGGGACAGGTTGACCTGCTGGCGTCTGTACAAACACTTTTACACGTCTGACTACTCTGAGAAGAAAGGCCGATATAAACTCAGAGGTCACAGTCTCTTTTAAAGTCCAGGCATAATCTTGGTCAGATCATGTGATGACTGTGTAGATTGCTGTCTGAAATGGTATTTTGTGGAAGAAACCACACAGATTGAGTATAAAATATGGATAATGTTCTATTATTATGTTGTTGTGTTAAGGTGTTGACAATTTTGCGTTTATGCTACAGACTAAAAATAATGATAAGTTAAAGATTTTTTTAGAAGATATTCATTAGGTTTGATAGAGCACGTTGCTTATTCTTTGCAGGCTTGCAAATCAATTTGTAAGAAAACGAAACATTTCGAATCTGTAGGAGTCCGATATCGCTAAAATTATCGAATGAGTCATCGTTTCGAAGACAAAAATAAGTTTTTTAGAAATGTGTTTATCTCAATAAAACGCACGTCGAAACCACCACACATGAATTATTTGCTGGCATCGGGTTCCCTGCAGTTATTCATCATCGGTATTTTACGAATAGTTCCGAATAAAAGCTTGTGACAAATAATTGTTGGTCCTGTCATTTAGTTCGCATTGTTCTGTGAGAGGAAATGTGCGAGTACTGTTCGGACAGGACAACAAAACAATAATGACTACGTATTATAATAACATAGTTCCGGATTGGTTCGTGTTTTGTGTTTGTGTTATTTTATTTTTGCAGAATATGAACACGAAAATCTGCCCAATATTTTTTTGCTTAAATTTTATACGAAAATTGTGATCGGAAAATGTAATAGAACTGTTGTTAGTTTTATACCAATATAGTATTGAATTGTTTTTATCGTATTTCAGTAACTCCATTTTGATCGGATTTAACATTTATAACACATGATACGTCGTAGAGAGCTAAGCCTACTTGTGATACAAGATATTTACGTTTCTTAAAACTTTTTTTTAAGTTAGCCTACACTGCCTCACTGCTGAGCAAAGGCCTCCCCCAAAGCCCACATGGCATCCTTTTCCATCTTGCTACCTAACACAAAATATTTCCACAAGATTTAGCAGTTTTTTTATTTTTTGGCTGTAATTGGACCTATTAGTAAGGTTCAATAATATACACACAATATGACGATACACCTGAGGGGCAATTCTGGTAATTTTAAGAACGTTCACAGTCTGATCTCAGTGTCAATCTGTCAAAAAATCCTATACATTTTTGCCAAATTTTTGAAATTCGATTTCGCTGAGATGACACTGCGAACGTTTTTAATTACGAGAATTGGCCTTCAGATCACAATATAGTTCTCAACTCTTCCATCACATGTGAACCCACATGACTTTGTAACCACAGCCTCTAAAACACAGTTAATACAAATTCGGTAGTCTGCAAACGAAATCCAGTTGTTTCGCCACAAACACTGCGGAGATAGGGACTCACAAACAGTCGCACACGGCACAAAGGCACAATGGAACTTCAAAAGCCGGAGGCAGTTCCCGTAATTAAAATCTGCCTTTTGGGTTTTGAAGTCGGTTCGTATACTGATGTAGTGTAGACTGTGGCATGTTAGTATAAAGAATGTGCTGGTAATTTGGGTGTTCTCATTTTGGTCCGGGTTTTGTTTTGGATGAGAATGTATGTTTGGATAATGGAGTGGAAAAGAGGTTTTTTGGTTTAGTTTTGATTCGTTTTGAAGAGGAGATTCAGGAGGTACATAGAATGTTGAAACGAATTTTATGAATTGTTACGCTACTGTAGAAAAGAAAAGGTTAAACGAAAACATTCAAATTGAGATAACACGGCTATAATTACGCTTATTAATGAATTTTATAAGCACATACTAGGCATTTCAAAATAACCAAAAAAATGCATTCATGAAATAAAAAATAAGCTTGAATCACCTTCAACTGCATCAGCACTTAACGATACGATAAAGATCTTAAAGCCTTAATGGCCAATAAAAAAAAAGTAAGTACAGAGTTCATCTTACTTCAAATCTGCATCATTATTACAGAATCTTTCAACAACAACAAGCATTATTAAAGTAGAACATTACATGATTTTGTAGAAGAGGCAACAAATAGCTCGAAAGTAGGTTAAGGTTCACTTGAAATATTAATTGCCTGCAATAATGCATCGGAATGCAACGCGACCTAGTTTATGCATGTAAAGGTGCAAACAAGAATATCTTGTTTACGTAAATGCATTTGTAGATCTGTATCTTTTAAGATATCGTATGAACGTATGTTTTGAATATGATATGGACGAGCGCGGGTCGATCGATCCGGTTAAGGTACAGTAGCCCCCACTAATGGTGCCCCAATCTCAAAAAGCAATAGATTGACACTTCGCTTTAACTTACGACCTTCTTATAATAAGCAATTTCTATAGGCTATAATACTATAGACACACACACTCTCATACGTTTACAAATGAATGTATTTCCTAAATTCAACCGTTAAACCAAATGGCATGATAGCCTAGCGGTGACCGCACTTGATTATCGCGTTTGATCGCAGCGAGTCGCGGTTTCGAATCCCACTCGCTGTGTGATAGTCTTTTTATTGTTTTAAAAATCACTTTTGAGTATAGTTTCTTGTTCTGTTCGTCGTATTCACTAAACTCGTAAAACTTTATCATTATACCCACAGAAACCTAAATAAATTTAAATGATTTACGACTCATTCACCGCGACTTATAGAACGGTGTTGGTTGATATTGTGTGCTAGTGACGTGTGTTTCATCTATTAGCGTTCTTCTAATTCATTTTGAAATGTAAGCAAATTTAAATATAGAAATGAAAGCGAATATTATTGCGCTGCATAAAAGTGGACTTAATACCTATATCACAAATACCTATGTGATGAAACCGGACTGAGTGTGAGTATTGTGATTTAAATATTTTATTAAACATTTATTTAATTAAAGTATAACTGCTGATCCTTGTAGTTATTTTAAAACGTTTTATAAATATCATAATGTCTAAATAGAATAAAAATATAAAATTTCGATGTAAATTTATTTCCTAGATTATAGAACGATTAAAAATAACATTATACTTAATATTTATGTGAAATTGCCCTTTTAAATAATTTTGTTTCTAAATAGTAGGTAATACATAAAGTGTGTATTTTGCTTAGTAGCCTAACAGTACCCCTTTTTTGTTTTAGTGAAATACTGTGAGTCGGTGGGTGAAAAGATACGAGGAAGGCGGTAGCCTTGCCCGTGGAAAGCAAAGTGGAAGACCCCAGCTCCTATAACAGGCACACGTTCAGCGAATTTGAAACAAGTGGTTTCAAAACGACAAGACATTTTGCCGAATTATTCGACACATCTTTACGAACCGTGCGCCGTGCACTCAACGCAGAAGGTTCAAGGCATCATCGAAAACCAGCTTGAGAATCTGCTCAAAAAACATAGTAATGTAGAAAAAACATTAACATTAAGTTATAAATTACAAATATTTATTTATTTTAGTAATATTCAAATAATATTTTGTCTTATCCGTAATCTGAATTATTTTGAGGTTTAGTTTCAATCTTCTTTTCGGAATGAAAATGAACACTTAAGCTATAACCTCTTTAAGTCCTATTAAATACGATTTGTTAACTTTGAGGTTTGAGTTAGAACGAACTCACTCGCAGTAGAATAAAAGTAGTACTACTGAGTCATTTAATTGTATTGTGACAACTTGTCTGCATTTGTTACTTTTACGTGGGTAGATTTTTGTAGAATATTGTGATTTATTTAGAGTACCGACACACAGTAGTAATCAGCACAATATTATTATATTACTAAGATACAATAGCCTGATTATCATAGTTCACCAACTAGCTTATTTACTTCAATAAATTGTTCTTTATGAGAAAATAAACTGTTTTAACAAGAAGTTATTATTAGTTATTTTTTACATTCTTCATGAAGTTATAACGAATAAACATTTTGTAATCATTTATTATTGTTAAACCTTTATTTAAATAACAATACGAGTAATAAAAAAAAAATTGTTACATTATTATTCTGGTATATTAATAAATCGAATAATAAAAGAACAGATGAAGATGATTGTTGAAAAGAAAAATTAAAGCTTCATCGCGAGATTTGAACCCAGACCTATGAGTTTCTTAATCCAAGACGATACGCTGCACGCTACCGGAACCCTAATTATACAAGTTAATTTTAGCAATGGTATGAACCGACCAAGGTCATGTCTGTGCGTCGCCGACGGTATGTATAAAATACAGAACGTTTGTGTGCGAGTGCAGCGGTGAGTTTTGTGTTAATACATCACTTATACACACAGCTGTAGGTACGGCCTGGACCGCCACTTCATAGCAATATAGCCCTTAGTATGCGACTGCTATTGTGAATCTTGATAGTACGCTTGCCGCGGTTGGTCCGTGGATGGGTGACCATCTTTACATACCAAGACCCCTCCGTGCCTCGGAAAGCACGTTAAGCCGTTGGTCCCGGCTGATTTGTGGATCTTTGACAGTCGTTACGGGTCGTCAGAAGCCCGAAAGTCTGACAACCAGTCTTACCAAGGGGTATTGTATTACCCAGTAACTGGGTAGTGGAGGTCAGATAGGCAGTCGCTCCATGTAAAATACTAGTATTCAGCTGCATCCGGTTAGACTGGAAGCCGACCCCAATATAGTTGGGAAAAGGCTAGGTTATAAACACATGATTTTAATATTTTGTCCTTCATCGTGGCGGGTGGCATTCTATTGTTTTTCCCCATGAGATTTTTTTTTGGGATTATGCAATAAGCAAATTAATCTCTAGGCTCATTAAGTAATACAGCTCAATTTTCTGTTGTTTATTGGGTCATTAACAGAAGCAGGACAGAACGTAGACAGTGCATATATTATGTTGTGGTCCAATCGTAGAAATGACCATGTTGTGATCTGCTTGGCCATTTCACAATACGCCGCCATTTCATGGTTGGGCCGGTTATACCTATCGCGAACGATCTACCAAATAGTTTCTTTTTTCGAGGGTGGAAATAATTTCTTCATCTCTGGGTGGAGCAGGAGGGCGTGTCAGAATTTTACTGACTAAAACTCACCTATGTTCCTTCGGTTGCCTGTGTGCCGGGGGCCACGGTATCCCTTTCGAACAACCCGCACCCCTGGCAGGCATCGGCCCTTGCGGACCCCACCAGTTGAGGCTGACATCTCTTTGACGCGCGCGTGGAACACAACGCGCCATCGCGTTGACCTGGGCTTGACTCTTACCGGACAGCGAGCTACCCATTACTCGCCATCCGAGGTTATAACTGGGACCAACCGCGCGCGAGCCGAGTGAGCGTAACGAGGCGAGCGGTGCCGTGGCAGTGGCCGGTGAGGGCCATATCCAAGTTGGTCGCAGTTACTTTGCTATTTAGTATTTTAGGACCCTGATTTAGCCAGATCAGAACAGCCTGTATTTGCTACCGCGCACTCAGCTGAGTGCGCGGTAGCAAATACAGGGTGTTGTTTTTAAGCGAATTTGGGTCGATATGCCCAACCTGAACGATTTGGCGGATGTTAGATGGTCAAATTATAAAATAGAGGCGTATCGTGAAATGGCGAGCAGGTCGCGATATGACCATTCCTTCGATCAGACGACGACACATGTAACGATCTGCAATCCTCTTTTGAGTTTCGGGGTTTATTTGATTACTAAGCTTTCGATTGCGTGCTTCATGAAACTCTAATCAGGAAACTCCGCCACTACGGGATCCGGAACACCGCTCTGGATCTTCTTATTTCATACTTGTGTAATAGGATTCAGTGTGTTGATGTAAACGGAAAAAGATCTCCAGGATCCGTAGTATCAATGGGAGTCCCACAGGGCTCAATTCTTGGTCCTTTCTTGTTTCTTATTTATATTAATGACTTGCCTTACCTCATAAAGGATAATCATGATATAGTGTTGTTTGCGGATGACACTTCACTTTTGTTTAAACTTAAACGTCAGCAACTTGTTAATGACGATGTAAATAGCGCAATCTCAAAAGTAGTTCACTGGTTCAATGTTAATAATTTGCTTCTTAATGAAAAAAAGACCAAATGCATTAAGTTTACGCTACCTCACGTTAAGCAGGTGAAAACTAATGTGTTGATAAAGGGCGAAGAATTGAATCCTGAAGATAGCACTGTATTCTTGGGCTTAACTTTGGATGCCAAGCTTCAGTGGGGCCCACATATAACTAAATTGTCGAAAAAGCTAAGCTCTGCAGCATACGCTGTTAGAAAAATTCGTAATTTAACTGATGTAGAGACAGCCCGCTTAGTGTACTTTAGCTATTTTCATAGTGTAATGTCGTATGGTATTCTATTGTGGGGAAATGCCGCCGACATTCAGACTATTTTTGTCTTGCAGAAAAGAGCTGTCCGATCAATTTATAAATTAAGTCCGAGACACTCTCTCAGAGATAAATTTAAGGAGATAAATGTAATGACTGTGCCTTCACAGTATATTTATGAAAATCTTTTATATGCTCATAAAAATATTAAATTGTTTAAAAAATACAGTGATATCCATAGTATAAATACTAGGAACAAACACAAATTTGTTGTACCATCAACAAGGCTCAAGAAAATAGGTGGGTCATTCAGATGTCAATGTATACGCTTTTATAATAAACTTCCAAGCCATGTTCAAGATCTAAGTCTCAATAAATTTAAATCATTCATCAAACGTAAGTTGTGCGTGAAAGCCTTTTATACCGTTAAAGATTATATTGAGGACAAAAAAGCTTGGGATTGACCTGCTCCAATTTTGTATACTGAATGTTGTTTTTTCTTTGTTTTGCTCTTTGACATTTAATTATTATTATATACACTTTGACATTTGATTATTATTATATACACTTTGACATGAATATTTACTTTGAGAAGTATAATATTATTTTTGTTTTAATTATTGTGAATGTGAGAACTATGTGGTATTTTTGTTTTTGTATTTCGTCTCTTTCTCAGTTCGTTTTTAATGTTAATCTGGCAGTTTGAGTACTTTATGCGGCCTACCCAAATGTCCTTTCTTTGGTATTGTTCGTCAAATCGTTGAGCTCCTCAAGTTCTGAGTTGAGCCTTATGATTACTGATACATGCGTGCACTGAATGGACAGGTCCACTCAACCTGTGTGGTTCTTTCCTCAAAAGACCATTTCAGACACCAATCCACATGGTCTTCACATGATCTGACCAAGATTATGTCTGGACTTACCTCTGAGTTTGTTTCGGCCTTTCTTCTCAGAGTAGTCAGATAGGAAACGCCGACCTCATCTAGTTTAAAAAAATATGATTGACGTGTAAAAGTGTTTGTACAAACCTACTTACAGAAATAAAATCATTTATCATTTATCATTTACTAGAAAACTATTCATAACTCACTTGTAACTAAAAAGTTACAAGTGAGTTATGAATTGTAACTAAAAAGACAAGTATCGCTTTCAAATTCGCCCGGAGAGTATTTCAAATTACAATCACCTCGCAAAGCTAATGTTTCTGAAAACTATATTGTTTTATACCTCACTTCAACCAACATTGCGTCAAATCACTGACATATACCCCAAAATCACAGCAAATATAGTCCAAAACTTAATACTCATAAGATATAAGATTACGTTAAGGAAGTGAGTGCAGGATCTCGGGCACTGAGCCAAATCGATCGCTTAACGCTACGCTATGTATCGGTGCTTGCGTTAAGATTTTGATGAAGAACGCTAAATTAGGAGCTACTGTTTATATTTCATACGAAAGGTGTTAGTTTAGTATCGCTTAACAAAAGCATAGAGCATATTGTTGCCTGAATTAAAGATTTTTATGGAACACTATTATACAGGGTGTTTGGCAGAACGTTGAACATACGATTTATTTGGGCCTGGACACCTTGATATTTTTTTATTTATTTTTTTGCTTTCTTCTAGTTTCACCACTTTCTTAACTTTAAAGTGTAATTTTTATTAAAAATGGGTAAAACGGGCAATTTTTTTTTAAATCTTTAACGTTGGAAGATTCTTATAAAATTATTTTTTTATTCAGATGTTAGCTTGAAAAAAGTTTTGAGTCCTCAAACTTATAGAAACATGTAAAAAATACTTAAATCTTAATTTCAACTTGCATTTAAAAAAAAAGGGGGCAAGGTCCAAATAAATTAGGGCTGAGTAAGTAGCAGATGACCCCACCTACCTATCCACCATTTTCGTATGTTCATCGTTCTGCCAAACACCCTGTATTGTAGGTAAAGTTATGGAAAATTAATTGTTTATCTTGCTGTTTGTTTGTTTTTGCCGATTAAGGCAGAACCTCCCTTTTGGGGGAGGCCTATGTCCAGAAGTGGTTGTCTTTCGGCTGAAATTATGACAACCCTTCTTGGTAAGAATATTGATATGAAAACATTTACTATCACAAGGTATACCAATTCCATGCCACACGACTCCTTGCGGTGCAAAATCCACACATTCACTTATGTTTAATTCACCTAACATTCTGACCCTTCCAAATATTTAATTAAGGGTCAAACATAGAAAGATTCTTGCCTGACCCCTGTTATTTGTTTTAGACCACCGTCAGATTTGTAACATTTTATACATTCCAACATTGCTACAGATATGGCATACCCAAAGGTTTTCTTTAATTGAAAAAAGGTTGTTTACCTCTGGATAATGACATTGTTTCTGGGTCATATAATTTTAATAATAAGTAAAATGATTTTGATCGTGGCTTTTCTTTGTGTGTATGTTCTTCATCATTTCAGCTGAAAGACGTCCACTGCTGGACCTAGGCCTCCTAGTTTGGGGGGTTTTGCCATAATCGCCACGCTTGGCAGGCGGGTTGGCGATCGCAGTATGGTGGTAAAATGCATAGAGAACGCTGCTGCTCTATCTCTAGTAAATCCCTTAGTCGCCTTCTACGACACCCACTGGAAGAAATGGGATGGTGCTATTCTTTTACGACACATACGGGACTGTATGTTCTTATCTTATGATATCTAAGTATATCGCTACGAATATCGTAATCATGATGTCACAACGTTTTTCTTCTTCTTAGCGTGTGGCATATACATGGCAAAATAACACGAAAAAATATATGCGAATGTATTGTAATTGTAACTTACAAGTAAAATCTATAAAGACGCAACTTCGGTGCAAGACAAAAAAAAATATGTTTGTATGTTTTTTACACAATCACGCAAAAACGGCTGAACGGATTTGGATGAAATTTGGCACACGGATAGTTTATAGTTTGGATTATCACATATGATATTTTTCATCCCCGTAGTATGTTCCCGTGGATAATTTTGGACCTCCAAGAAGGTGAAGGGCTCGCAGAAGCTTGTAAGAAAAACCGTATTTAAAAAACGTCTTTGTTTTTTACCCAAACTCCATACCGTCAAATACATACAAAGACCCGGGATTTATCGTGTTTATTGTTTGAATGATAGCCGTTTTCCGATACGGAATCGTTTAAATTGCTTACGTCAGCCACAGACGTCGGGAACTCGTCAATCTTGTTTCGGTATTTTCATTTCCCCCTTTTTTTCTAAACGGTTTGGCGTTTTTCTCTTATCTAAGTGACTATTTATTGTATTTTAAGGCTGATGTGTTGTTTTCAACCATTTGTGTTTCTATATTATTTTTAAGGGTGTAATATACGGCTTTGGCAAAACCAGTGCAAAGATTTTCAAATGATTTCAGGATCGATAAATTATATGACTTTATAAATGATATTAAGGGGAATGCTCCATGTTAGCCAGCGAAATTCAAATTTTCTTACGTTTATTGCAATTAGCAGGTCAGTTTCAAGCTTTATATTGAACAAAATAAGATTCGTGACTCTAACAAATATGGCTTTACAAAATTATAATAATTAAAATCATCTATTCTAACTTTATTTAATCCACAGTCTATCCAAATCTGTTACTGTCGCGTACTGTCATCATAGTTGAATCAAAATACTACTGAAACTGACCAGAAAATTTGCAAAAATCACGTAAGAAAACTTCGCGGTGGACACGCTAAGGTATTAGCGCATCCCACCTTAAGGCGATCAAGCTTAATCACGACAGATTATTATTATTATTTCTTCCCCAAACCATTCCTAACCCCATTTATTTCTACAAAAAAAAACTCCTTGGTTCCGCAATTACGCCAAGGTGCTCCGCCATTACGAGTATAAGGACCAGTTGAATCGGCTTAAAAACGCCCGATAAAGCTATCAGCGCCCCCTTAATATTGTTCCTCATTTACCCACGAACGATCGATTACCCTAATTTAAGGGGTGGCTAAATATCTCGCGATACGGTTACCCTATTTATTCTGCCATATCTCTGCTACCACCCCTGAGGCTCATTTACCTTTAAGTATGTTCACGATAACGTTATTGACCTTATAAATAGATGGTCGATTCTTTGCCTCCGTGCCTCGGAAAGCACGTTAAGCCGTTGGTCCCGGCTGCCATTTGTAGATCTTTGACAGTGTCACGGCGGGGTCTTGGTATGTAAAGATAGTCACCCATCCACGGACCAACCGCGGCAAGCGTAGCTTAACCTGATCATTATTTATTTTATTTGACTGTATAAACCAATTTTTTTTAATTTTCGAACCGACGAAAAAACGGAGGAGGTTACTCAATTCGACGCGTATATTTTGCATAACTTTTTCCATTTTAGTCCGATTTTGATAATTCTTTTTTTATTGGAAAGGGTATACCTCGAAGTTGGTCCCATATAAATTTCGAAGAAAAATTCCAACCCTAAGGGTAAGAAAACAGGGGATGATTGATTGTTTACTCACAGATTTTAATACTGAGTCGTGTATTAAATCAAAAATTAAGCATGTAGTAATTAGTAGATTATAGCCACAAAAAATTATAAAATAAAAACTTTTTAATAAAAAAATTGAACCGCCGAAAAACCGAAAAATAAATAATTATAAACTAGCTTTGTCCAACCCCAATAAATAAGTTCGGAAGTCGGTGACTTTGGATATGTATTTGATTATATGTCACCGCCTTCCGAACTTAGTTATTGGGGTTGGACAAAGCTAGTTTATTATTTTTTATTTTTCGGTTTTTCGGCGGTTCAATTTTTTTATTAAAAAGTTTTTTTATAAATTACCTTTTTGTTTTTTGTTGAATGTTAATTACTTACCTATTATTTGTATAGAATCTAGTTCTTCCAACTTAACAGACAGCTGTGCTGCAGGCTTAGCATGACGCTTTGTATTTCTACGGAGAATAGACAGTGCTTTTTCAATACAAAGTGACATTGCGTTCCTACATTTTTGATATCGCACCGTAAATATCCTTCTACAATCTGTCATTTATAGTCTTTCGTTTCTAACGATATTTGTCTAGGTCCTTATAAATGTAGACTATTTCGAAGAATATTGCTTCCCAAACTGTCAAAATCTCACCGACAACAAACTTTCTACTCGACGGCCACAAAGTATATACGATTATCTACAAAATTATGATTCGTTTAGAACGCATAATTGTGATAATTAATAGAAAAACATAGCTATCTTCTCCTATTGTACATCACTTAGTTAATAATCATGTCTATTCTTCCGTCGACAAATCGGTGCTCGTGCTAAGCCTGCTGCTGGGGAGTGAACAAAATGTTATGTAACATTACCAAAAAACAAAATATCTTCTAAACAAAAACACATCTTCACGTTCAACACCAAAATCACACCACTTAAACATAATCTATACTACAAAAAAAGAGCCACTTTTCTTAAAAATAGCCATGAATTTCCTCGAACAAAACGTAACAAATTCCCCTTGCTACCTGAACAATCCATCTGTAACAGTTTGTGCATAAAAAGCGCCCGTGTCCGCCATTACGGACACAAAGACAGTAATGACGACCAGCATTCAGACGGACTAATGAGTGCTTATAGCGTCGACAAAAACTGCCACCGTCACAATGGTGATATAGACGTGTTGTGTGTCACTTCTACTTTTTAAGCTTTTCTGGTAGCTGTGCTATTAGCTGCTATTACAGTTTTGCTTTTTTCTTTTGTCTATGGAACATGGGAAGATTTTTCGTGTTGTAATAGTGTAATTTTTTGATCATCAAGTTGTTGTCATTCGTATTTTTAGTGACGTTTTGCTACATTGCTAGTGTATTTATTGCTATGATTTGTGGTCCTGTGGGCTAGGCATGACGTTTTGTATTTCTACGAAGAATAGACAGTCCTTTTTCAATACAAAGTGACATTTCGTTCCTACATTTTTGCTATTGCACCGTAGATATCCTTCTACAATCTGTCATTTAGTCTTTCGTTTCTAACGATATTTGTCCCAAACTGTAATATTTCTTCCCAAACTGTCAAAATTACACTGACATCAAAACTTCCTACTCGACGGCCACAAAGTATTTACGTTTATCTACAAAATCATGATTCGTTTAGAACGCATAACTGTGATAATGAATAGAAAAACATAGCCATCTTATCCTATTGTACATCATTTATTTAATAGTCATGTCTATTCTTCCGTCGACAAATCGGTGCTCGTGCTAAGCCTGCTGTATTGTGTGTGGTGGATTTGGGACTATCCAAGGCCTACATTTAGACGAACTATTGAGTGACGTTTTCTCTGATTCTAGTTGGTGTTTTTTAGTGTTCATATTTTTCAGCATACTTTTTCTGAATCTGATCAGCTCTCTAGCAAAATTGAAGGATTACTAGTTTTCTAGTGACGCAGGAGATATATTTTGTAACGCATGGGTTAGTGTTCCTCTTATTTGTTTTAGTAGGTATTGTCACGGAATATTGTACCAAAATATCTCAACGAGCACACTGTTTTATAAAAAGGATTGGCCAAACACCGTCACAATGGTTTTACTTCCAGTTGTGTCGCTTCTACTTTCAACGTTTCTACGGTAATTCCTCACAATTTTGTGTTATTAGCATCTATTAGAGCAGATCCGGAGAGGGTTTGTCTTCTTTTCTGTTTGTGATTTTGGAAAAAAAAGTACCTGCATTTAGATATCTTTAAATGTTGTCTTTTAGTTAGATTTGCGCTTTTGGAATAAGTAGGTATACTTTTTCCTGTTTGGTGGTAACCTAAAAGTTAGGTACATTCCTGGTGAAATTATAAGGCCTATTTTGACACTTTGTTTGTTAAATCAGGATGACAATGTTTCCCGCGTATTTGCTTTAGAGCTCTCAAGCTATTTATTTTCCATAGGTTCCTAGGATAACCTCATACGAAAAGCCTTGTACAAAAGCTTTCCGTATGAGGTTTGTTCAAATAAACCACTTGGCTTATTTGTTAGTTTTCATTATTTTATTTAAGAAAAGGTTCCATTTTGGTAGCTTACCAGCTATCTTTACTACGCAACAAAAGTCATTCCACCAAGTACCACAGCTTCACTAAACATTCCTTCACGGTTTTCTCCACAAAGCGCCATAAAGTGTGTCACTAATGAGACGGCGCCCGCCCATCACTCATTAGTACCGTAGCACGCGACTGTACTATTTTATGTAGCTTTGTTTGCGACTGTACTGCCAAGATGTTAACGTTTTGGGAGATACGAGAAAGGATGTGGACTAGTGTAGATGTATTGTCTTCATAGTGAGTTCGACAACATAATCAGTAAAATCATTAGTCATTTAGCTAGGCATTAGGATCGTAGCACGCACCTGTACTATTTTATGTAGCTTTGTTCGCGACTGTACTGCCAAGATGTTAACGTTTTGGGAGATACGAGATACGAAAAAGGACTAGTGTAATGCATTGTACTCCTGGTTAGACTGACGTCACACCATATTGCATAAATAAAATCATTAGTAATTTACTCGTAGCTAGACATTAGGATCGTAGCACGCGACTGTACTATTTTATGTAGTTTTGTTCGCGACTGTACTGCCAAGATCTCAACGTTTTGGGAGATACGAGAAAGGACGAATGAAATACATTGTGCTCTCGGTTAGACTGACTTTACACCATCATAAAATCATTAATCATTTCGCTAGACATTAGTATTGTACCTAGCACGCGCATGTACAATTTTATGTAGCTTTGTTCGCGACTGTACTGCCAATATGTTAACATTTGGGATTGTGACATTCAAGAAAGGATAATAATATGAACTAGTGTACTGTCGTGACGTCACTATATCAGTCATTTTTTCATTTGGTCATTCTGTTGTGTGTGCTTTGTTTGTGATTGTTTAATATGAAAGGACTTTCGCCTAGCATAATCATTTAATATGTTACAACCTCGACCTTAAATTAGTCTTCCCGTCAACGCAAAACATCAGTGAACTGTATTTTTCTCATAATTTACGTTTTCTTTTGAATGTACGATTTAGAGAGTGTGTAAATCTTTTGAGAAAATTCTGATCTCCTAAGCCTGTTTCATAGTAATTATTTGCCTCGTTTTCTCTGAATATCTTGTTTAATCTGACAGAGATCATAAGCATTTGTGACGTGTGTATATCTGTTATTTGCCCGTCGTCATTGCATCAGCAAGCATTCTTGTTATGCTTTGCTTTGTTACTGCTATCTGTCTGGTTACGTAATCATCCATATCCATAATTAGCCTATAATGTTCGCACTGCTGACACACAGGCCTCCTCTCTATAGGGAGGAGCAGGCCATCCACTACGCGGGCCCAGTGCGGGTTGGTAGGTGCCACATGTCTTCGAATTTTTGGTTCTAAGACATGCCGGTTTCCTCGCGAGGTTTTCCTTCACCGTTTTGAGAGCAGTGGTGATGAAATAATTTGCACAAAGTAAAGCGAATGTCTGGGTTCGAACCTACGACCTTACAACTCGTAAGTCGCCACCACTGCTCTCTGTCTCAATTGTCTTTATTATCTCTACTTCGTTTGACATTCATTTCATTTTCACTGGTTGTTTTCGTAAATATTAATTCCCATAACATTTTAGCTCCTTACAATACAAATTTCAGAACGAAAACTCAAAACTCACAGAGCAAAAAGTGCCAACAAAAGTGTT
The DNA here is from genome assembly GCA_949987655.1 of Polymixis flavicincta. NCBI lineage: Eukaryota > Metazoa > Arthropoda > Insecta > Lepidoptera > Noctuidae > Polymixis > Polymixis flavicincta. The sequence goes on from OX465184.1 coordinate 18,229,648, forward strand.
TATTTCACTTTGCTCTTAAAGCTCAGTCGACGTCCCTCCGACTCAAAATTAATTATCACAAATATGCACAATCCATGTACTGAAGTCAAATACGATGCAGCAGGCTACACGACAAATCCGATGTAATCTGCCATGCTGCCATAAGCCACGCCGGTTGGCATTGGCATTTGTTGGCACAGTACATCGAACCTCTCAGCTCTAGCTAGACAAGTAGATCGGGTAGGGCTAGGGGAACTAATGTGGAGGAATTTGCCATGGGGAATAAATTCGTCTTGGTAGGTTTTGGAGGAAACGGAGCATAGGTCATTTGAAAAGAAGTTAAGAATGGTTAAATACTTGGTAAAAATAAAGTATAAGCTATAACCATCTAAACGTTTCCGTTTATCGTTTACCCATCAGCGGGGTTATTGCGTAATACAATAACATGGCAATGAATGTTTTATTTGTTTATTTAAAATTGCGTACATAGCACCCTAACTGCTATAAAGTACCAATGTGATGTTACTACTCGCTATAAACAAACAGTTTTGACAACCATCTTACTTACATTAATAAAAAAAATTACAAGAAATTAACATGAACTATATGCCTCTAATAATATATTTCAATGCACTTCAGTTCTGTGAACCTCTTCAGGCTTCACTGTAATAAGTATATCAACTTCCATAGAAATTATATTGACCAATCTTATGGCTCGTGACAAGGGGGCACACTTGTTCAGGTTTGTCTTAGAGGATGGCTCCAGTAGTGTTGGCGTCGGGCGACGTGCGCCGGCGCATCCAGGGGTTGTTGGTGGTTAGGTTAGGTAAAAGCGTAATGAATGTTGTTGAACTGTCAAAATGCCTTCTTTGTGACAGTTCAACAACACTTTTTCCATTATGTACGTTATTGAGCTGAAGTTTTCGAAAATTATGAAGCTATGCATTAACCAATATTCTTCAAGTGATTAAATTGTGATTAATAGTGAGTTAGGATGCAGGGGAAGGTCTAAAACTAGTGTTTGATTCGCGACAGGGATAAATAAATATGAGCGGCTCCGCCTGCGTGGATGTCGGTTATCGTGTGAAGAAGTAACCTATGTCCTTTTTCATATCCCAGGCTATATCTTTGCCAAATTTCATGATGATCGGTTCAGCGGTTTAGGCGTAGAAGCGTAACAGACAGACAGAGTAAAACCATTCCAGTGAAAGTACTGTGAGGAATTTAGACCTTTAACTGTTATCTCCATATGAATAGAAAACTATGCAGGGTACATTTTTAAGCAGTGTGTAAACTGTAACCATGAATTCAGCATATCATTCTAGACCCCCTAGCGTAGAATATTTTCGTCGGTTATACAAAAAAGAATCGGCTGTTTCATAGAAAAGTGCAATAACCTATGCAGTCAAAATGTATGGGACAGCTGATTTTTTTTGTATAAACGACGAAAAATTTCTGCGCTGGGGTCTAGAATGATATGCTGAATTCATGGTTACAGTTTGCGCACTGGTTAAACATTTACGCTGTATTGTGTTTCACTGTTTGATATTGGCCTAGCGAGTTGGACGAAAGGCAAAAAAAACCGGTCAAGTGCGAGTTGGACTCGCGCACCGAGGGTTCCGTACAAACCTGTGGGTATATAAGTAAAAGTTCAAAATTGTCAAAAATATTTTTTTTTATATGACGAAACTAAAAATTTTCGGTTTTCGTAATTTTTCCTATATCTGTACTATAAGACGTGACTTCGTACAAAATGTCAAGATTCTAAGTTCACGGGAAGTACCCTGTAGGTTTTGATTCCCGTGCGAGTTTCGAAAATTTGCGGAATTTTGCGGCCTAAATGGCTGTATCTTTTGATTGCGTTGACTTAGAAGGTTGATTTTTCTACAGCTTCCAGGGACAGTAGAACTAAGTATCATATAGAAATTTCAGTTTGATACCTCCACGCGTTCCTGAGAAAAACGGTCTTGACAGACGGACGGACGGACGGACGGACGGACGGACAACAAAGTGATCTTATAAGGGTTCCGTTTTTTCCTTTAGAGGTACGGAACCCTAAAAACGCCGAAAAATCATTTCTTGTATGGAGATCCACTTTTTTTATTGTTAGTTGTTAAAGTGGCAATAGAAATACACACTCTGCCAACTGTCTAATAATTACGGTTCATGAGATACAGCCCGCGGACAGGCATGCAAACGGAAGGACAGCGAAGGCTTAGTACAGGGTTCTTTTGACAACCGTTTGGATACGGAACCCTAAAAACAATATTATAATAATATTATTTATTGTTCTCTAATATTTACAAACACAGTACAAAGTCAAGGTTAACACTTAATAGAGACTGGTGTCTGTTGTAGGTAAAACATATATTACAGATCACTAGGCTTACCCTCCCTAGGACAACTCACTTGATGACTAATGACTGTTTAAAAAACATACAGGTTGTACAGACGCCAGCACATCAAGCTACTCCTATCTGTCAAATTTATTTGATAGATTTTCAACTTTATACCGTAAGCTTAAGGTTCATGTTCAATTGTGAAAATTTGACAGTTCGGGATACGTTGACCTGCTGGCGTCTGTACATAATAAAACACTATTACAAATTAATAATAAAAAATGGAAAACAAAATGGAAAATTAAAACTAAAGTAAAACAATTCTGTTGGCAAAAGTGGCACAAAATTAAAAAAAAAATGCTGACAGCCTATGTTTGGTGTCCTAAATCACATACAGCCGATTTAAGTGGTCCTAACATACATATAACAAATTAATCAAATTGAAAAGTAGCAACCCTAGAGCGTAGCTAATAAATTAATCTGAACATCCTGAACTGGTGTTAGTTTCAGCCTGAAACACTTGCTGCAGACACTGGTCGGAGCTTAGATGTGTTTCTTAGAGCTTAGGGCCTAAAGCTAAGCAAAAAGATGTGGTTTGGTCCTAAGATGGTGACTGAAAATCTAGTGTATTTTCGATATTGAACATAGTTCTTTTGTTTATGTTTTGTCGAAGCTTCGGTGCAGTTTTGCTGGCTCATCATACGACAACTGGTTTGTTATAAATATATTCTAGCTTTTGCTCGCGACTTCATCCACGGGAAATCTCTTGTTTTAACATAATATACAGGGTTATTATTCGGTTATTATTAGGTTATATTCAGTTTTAATTTGGCCCCCGGGAGCATCGGAGTTAAGACGTGTACACTTATACCTCTGAATTCATTAAAATAGCATTTATAGCAAATAAATATTCGATTCAAACAAACTAGAAGTACTAGGCGTGAAGTAACATCAAGTGGTAGTGTGCGAAAGGAATCTCTGTTAGAGCAGGACAAGGTTAGCTGTTGTCGCACGTCAGCTCATCCACCACACTAAGTGAGAACTTAGGAAAAAAATAAAAGATAAAATAAAAATAGTGTCATAATGTCCAGAGTGATCAGATCGCCTGTAACAAGTGGCTTGCAACATACCCTATCCGATTCCGATGTCGCAAATATTGTTCCTGATATTTCTACACCATCTTTTATATCCCAACGCTGCCCTAAAAGACAGCGGAAATCAAGTGACAAACGTCAATCAAGTGAAGAGCGGCAATTAAGGGAGGAGCAACTTTCTTCTTTCAAAGATGATATTAAGAACATGCTGGATGAATGGAGAGAATCCCAAAACACTCTGCTAAATAAACTGATCTCAGAGGTTGCTGAAATAAAGAAGCAGAACGCTGAAATACAGCATACAAATGAGGAAATTGATAAAAGTATTTCTTTTCTAAATAAACAGTATGAAGACATGCGGAAAAAAGTCGAAGAGCTAGAGGGTGAACGCAAGGAACACCTCTTTAAGATAGCTACGCTGGAATCATCACTGGAAGACATCCAGAGAAACTCAAAATCATCCACCATCGAGTTAAGAAATGTACCAATGTCATCTGAATCGGAAGCAAAAAAGGATCTTTGTAAAATCGTCCAAGATACCTGTAAAGCCCTTAATGTGAGCGTACAAGAAAAAGCCATTAGAGATGTTTTCCGAGTAAATGCAAAAACGGGAAAAGGCACGATAGTTGCTGATCTTACATCTGTCATACTGAAAAACGACATTTTACAAGGAATCAAATCCTACAGGAAACAACACCCAAATAAATCTCTGAACGCGGCTGATATAGGATTCACAGGACAACAGTCACCAATTTACATTTCGGAGGCTTTAACTAGTAAAAGCCGTCGTCTATTCTTCCTCGCAAGAGACGTAGCGAAGACTAAAGCATATAAGTTCTGTTGGACTATTAATGGCAAAATATATCTCCGTAAGGACATTGAAGCAACTCGTATCGAAGTAAAAGATGAATCACAACTGGCGAGTCTCCGAAACCTCATATGACTTTGGTTAGTTTTGATATTACCGTTATTCTTAGTTTTTAATTCACCTAATTCTTGTTTAGTTTTAGTTTTACTATCTTTTTTAGTTTCTGATTTGCTAAGTTGTATTTTATCATATTCCCCGTACTCCTTAGTTATTCATATTTCTATTTTTTGTAATATTGTTCATCATATTTTGCGATTTATAAGTATTCTTACCGATATCTTCTACTTAAACCCCATTATTTTATTATGGCTGTTTCAAATAATAATAGTCAATGTGTTCGCGTCATTGGTAGCTCTTAAACAAAATTCAATTCAACATTTAGTAATAATCTAGTACTTAACATAGACAAAATATCTGCAGGCCCATCTTTTTTGTGTGAACCGGAATCATCCTCACTGTTATTGTCGTCTAATGTATCGACCAACAATCATTTAAAAATCTTAACTCAAAATATACGAAGTATCACTAAAAATTATAGTCAGTTGGAAGTACTTTTATCTAGACTCAAAATATCATGTGAAGTAATTATCCTAACCGAATCATGGAATTCCAAAGCTACATTTTTTCCGTCCCTGAAGAACTACGAGACTCATTATACAAAAAACAATCGAAATCAAAATGATGGTATCGTAGCTTACACTAGGGTAGGGCTCAGTTGTGAAGTGGCAGAAATTCCCTTAATTGATGCCACCTGTCTAGTTATAGAAATAAACTCGGATACTATCGTTATAGGTATCTACCGGTCACCATCACAGCCAAATATAAATAACTTTATAATTTCCCTGGACACGCTTTTAAAAAGGTACGGTGATCGTAGTAACATAATTATTATGGGTGACTTAAATATAGATGTGAAACCTAACAATGAAGATCGGAATTCGGTGGATTACCTAAATTTACTAGCCTGCCATGGCTTCTTGCCAGGCCATCTATATCCCACAAGAGTAAATAATTGCATAGATCATGCTATGGTGAAGTCTAATTTCTCTACAGTTACACTTGTCCTGCAGTCTGCTATAACTGACCACTCCCCGGTTCTTTCCTGCATTAATTTAGAATATACTAATAAACCAGTAAAAAATATGACTATTACCAAAGTAAATTACGAAGCAATCCTTTCAGACCTAAAGTTAGTGGATTTCGATGATATTTTGGAGTCGCGAGATGTTCATTGGTCTGCTCAGCAGTTGCTTAATATCTTAAACACATCGTTGCTAAAAAATTCCCTTAAATTACTAACACCTAAAAGATTACACTGCATCAAACCGTGGATCACCCCTGGCCTAGTTCGTTGTATTAGAAATCGTGATCGCATGCACTTAAAATCTAAAAATGAACCCAAAAACGTTATCCTTGCCGTTACCTACAGTAGGTACAAAAACTTTTGCAATGACCTGTTAAAACGTCTAAAACGGAATTTTCTTAAAAATGAGCTACATAAAAGTGCTAAGAACCCAAAATCGAAATGGAAAATAATTAACAACATTACTAACAGAGATACTGCAAAAACACCTCCACTAGATCTCCTTAAAATAAGGAATACCCCAGAATTATCATTGGAGGAAACAAACCACTATTTCACTAGTATAGCTGAAGAGTTGGCAAGCAAAATAATTCCATGTACCGCTCAAATAGAAGAATGCTCTACACCGCCAGTAAACTCAATGGTCATATTAGAAGCAACCGAGGAAGAGGTTGAATCAATAATTTTGAACTTAAAAACTGACAGCGCAGTGGGATGGGATGGAATTTCTACAAAGTTAATTAAAATCCTGAAGAATATTATTGTACCACTTATGACACGTATTATAAACCTTTCTATTCAAACCGGTGTCTTTCCTAATCCATTTAAAATATCAGTCGTTCACCCTATTCACAAGTCGGGAAGCAGGGACTGCATCAGCAATTATCGTCCTATTTCAGTATTGCCTGTGCTGTCAAAGATCCTTGAAAAGATTATAAATAGAAGATTACTCTCGTACCTAGAAAAACAACAAATTTTAGCCCACAATCAGTTTGGATTTAGAGCCAACAGGTCGACAGCACAGGCAGTTACGGAACTTACAAACCTTGTAGCTACTCATATTGATAGTAAATATAAATGCATTGGTGTATTCTTAGACCTCGCCAAGGCTTTCGATACGGTCTCTATCCCCATCTTAATTAACAAGATGGAAAAGATTGGTATTAGGGGAAGGGTACTGGATTTGTTTATAGACTATTTGACTAATAGATCACAGCGAGTTACAATAAGTGGTATTTCTAGTTCCGACGCACAAATAACATTTGGTGTACCCCAGGGAAGCGTTCTCGGTCCAACGCTTTTTCTTATTTATATTAATAGCCTATGTAAGTTAGTAATACAAAACTGTAAAATATTTACTTTTGCTGACGACACAGCCCTAATCTTTCATGGTGCTTCTTGGGATGAAGTAAGACATTACGCCGAAATGGGTCTTCAAAAGGTAGCAAGTTGGCTTAGTCAAAATATGCTTCATCTAAATATAAACAAAACGAAATTCATCGCATTTGCTAATACAGAACAATCATTAAAATCAGCACTAAATATAAAAATTCAAATTCATTCTTGCCAAATCACTCATCACGGAACTGCATGCGACTGTAATTTTCTGGACAGGGTAAAAACAGTTAAATATCTTGGAATTCTCCTGGATGAAAAATTGACGTGGTGTCCATATATTGATCTTCTAGCGGGGAGAACAAGAAAATTAATCTATGTGTTCAAGATACTGAGGCACGTGGCTGATGCTGCGCTCCTCAAAACTGTTTATTATGCTCTAGCACAATCAATCCTAATATACGGCATTACTTCTTGGGGCGGAGCTCGAAAAACCCATCTTATTAAGCTAGAACGTGCACAACGAGCCTTGCTAAAAGTAATAAATTTCAAACCTTTCAGGTACCCCACTGTCAATCTGTATTCTGAATTTGATGTCTTAACTGTTAGACAGCTATTCGTTAAAGAAACCGTAATGTCTCAACACCATAAACTCAAACTCAAGCAGAATAATAAAGTAACGTTGACTGCCAGGCGCTTAGACAGGATATGTCCCACAATTTCCTTTAAAACAGCATTTATTGAAAAATTTCAATGTTTTCTTGGGCCGATGCTTTATAACAGGCTTAATAAAATTATTAAAATGTACCCACTTAATAACCACCTATGTAAGAAGGCTTTAATATCCTGGCTCAAATCGCAAACTTATGATGACGTAGAAAATTTATTCAAAATTTAAAAATAAAATTCGACTTGTATTTCAATCGTACTGACGACCAATTAAAACTATTTTTCAATTTTCATAATTATCATCAATAAAATCTATTTATTATAAAAAAGAAACACTTAAACGGAAATGATTAAATATTTTTATTATTGCTTAGGTTCACAGTTTTTGTGGTGTCGTTTGGATTTAATAAGAGTACGGTACAAAGAAAAAAGTTGTTCTTGTTTACTTACGCTCGAATGTAATTTATCTATTTATACCCGCACTTTAATTTAATTTGAGAATATTTTTTTGTTGTAATGTTAATTTTTAAATATGTCATGTCAGTTTTATTACCACGGGAACTAACTAACGTCTAAGATACAGGCTCGGCCTAGTTTAGACGTTAGGACTCATTTAGAAATGTAAACACGCAGTTCACTGTTTTAATATTGTAATACTGATTTTTAAAGAGTTGTTTAGTTTAAGTTAATTGTAAAGTGTGTTTTTTCTGTGTCAATAAAGTTTTTTATTATTATTATTTTATTATTATTATTATTGGATAAACACCAACAACCTCTTAAGAGGCCATTGTACTCATCAAAATCAAAATCAAAATATTTTTATTTCATATAAACCTGCATGGGCACTTATTGAACGTCAGAAGCTAGGTGCACGGTTCCAAAATGTTGTTTCCTATGGAGAAGAGCCGGCAAGAAACTCCACGGTTACTCTTTTAAAAATGATTGGCTCTAACAATGTTTTCAGATATAAAATGTATGGGAGGACAGTGCAGGCCTGTAAATAAGTACCAGGTACTTAGACGAATCCAGAATAGAAAATCGTCTACAAATCTACAGTCTGTAAGGCCTACAACGATCTCCCATTCACAATATGTAAAATAATATACATAAATAAAATGAACCTAATTAAACATAGTGACATGATTAACATGACAATCACTAAAAAATAGTTGATATTAAAATTGATGTATAATGTCAAATAATGACGAGAATATGTCAGCATTGTAAAAATAAAAATAATAAAAAGAACATTGAGAGCAGTTAATAGACTTTCACATAGATATGCTGTTAATGAGGTACCAGGGAAGCCACATGTGCAGAAGGAATTAATGCCAAACTTCCCTGTCTTCAACGTAGTCTTTTATCTTATAATATGCTTTTTTGATAAGGATACGTTTGATGTGCGTTTTAAACTTTCCATCGCTAAGTTCTGTAACTGACTTTAGCAACTTGTTATAGAAGCGGATACTGTTGATTAGAAATGACTTGCTAGTTTTAGTCAATCTAAATTTTGGAATCACAATTTCATCTTTACTACGTGTATTCAGATTATGGAAATCATGATGAAAAAAATCAGCCGTTCCCTACATTTTGATAAGTTATACGAACATACTAGCTGATTTTTTTCATTCAGCTGACATTATCATCTGCCTAGCCTTTTCCCAACTATGTTGGGGTCGGCTTCCAGTCTAACCGGATGCAGCTGAATACCAGTATTTTACATGGAGCGACTGCCTATCTGACCTCCACAACCCAGTTACTGGGTAATACGATACCCCTTGGTAAGACTGTTTGTCAGACTTTCGGGCTTCTGACGACCCGTAACGACTGTCAAAGATCCACAAATGACAGCCGGGACCAACGGCTTAGCGTGCTTTCCGAGACACGGAGGGGTCTTGGTTTGTAAAGATGGTCACCCATCCACAGACCAACCGCGGCAAGCGTAGCTTAACCTGATCGATCGACCCGCGCAGCTATTGTTACTTAGCCACAAGCCCCTCATCATTCATATAATTTATTTCTAAAGTTTTTTTATGTCAACACACAATTCTCAAGTTCCTGAAAATTCAGTCTTTAATCCCATTCAATCTGCCCACACTTCGTTTTTTAAACCCAGATACTGATTTGACAGTTGTAATGTCAAACTCATGTCAAAATCCAATACTACAAAAGCAAACACATAAGACATGAAAAGTCAGACTAGTCTTTGGGATTAAAAAAACAGAGAGAGAGAGCAGTGATGGCCAAGTGATAACGGCCGCGACTTACGTGTTTGTAGGTCGTGAGTTCGAACCCAGACAGGCGCTTTACTTTGTGTAAATTATTTCATCACCACTGCTCTCAAAACGGTGAAGGAAAACATCGTAAGGAAACCGGCATGTCCTAGAACCAAAAATTCGAAGACATGTGACATCTACCAACCCACACTGGGCCCGCGAGGTGGATTACGGCCCAATCCCCCCTCCCACCGAGAGGAGGCCTGTGTCCCAGCTGTGGGGACATTATAGGCTGATGATGATTAAAAAACAAACTATAGCCCTTTCCGAATCTTAATTGATCTCAAGATCGCCTTGCAGTCTATTTTACATGGAGTGACTACATGTCTGACCTCCACAACCCAGTTACTGGGTAACACGATACCCTTGGTAAGTCAGTCTTTAAACCCATTATCAACACGAAAAAAGGAAATTCAAGAGACATTTACAAATTGCTTCCAACTTCCCAACAACATAATGAAAAACAAAAACGATTCAAAATTAAAACAATCGTTAGCCCATAATAACTCTATAGATAAAAATTTCCTCGAAAGACCCCAAAAAAGGGTTGACCCCAATTTAAGGGGTGTCCCCAGATAACCGGCTTGATAACATTAATCAAAGGACATAACTGTAGAGTTTTTGGGTTCCGCCGTCAATTTTCTGGTCAGTACCCCCGTAATTTCAGTTTCCTTGGCAATTTTTCAGGTCAGCTGTTTGTTATAAACATTATCGAATTTATTGTGGGCTTGGGGCAGGTGGGAAATAAATCATTGCGGGGTTGCGAAGATTGGGAAATGTAAGCCTGTCTGTGGTTTTGATGCAGATGTGAGATAGCGAGGAAAGTGCTTCCTAAAGTTTTAAGGTTGGTGAATAGAATTAAGTATAAGTATATATTGTATAATTATATCCTAAGAACCATAGGATATTATCATATAATAAATAACCATCCTAAGGCACATTGCTCGCAGAACAGATGGCCGATGGGGCCGAAAGGTTATGGAGTGGCGACCGCGTACCGGAAGACGTAGAGTGGGAAGGCTTCCCACAAGGTGGACCGATGGCCTTGTGAAGGCCGCGGGTATCCGCTGAATGTGGGAAGCACAAGACCAGTCGAAGTGAAGAAGCGTGGGGTAGGCTTATGTCCAGCAGTGGACGTCTTTCGGCTGAAATGATGATGATGATGATGATGATCCTAAGAACCTATAACCTAACATCTTATTATCCTATGAAAGATAGGCTGAGTACATAAGTAGTAGTATAGTACGGTGAGTACACCCACATTTCGCCAATGTTGAAGTCCCATGTCATAGGAGCGACCCCACGGGGCGACCCTATTGTCAACAACAATATTGTGTGATGCTAATCAATCGCGCATCCAAAATTACACATAGGTCTAACCATAATGATAAATTAGAGTCGAAAATGTACATACGTATAGACCTTAAGTATACAGTGTAGTATAGTAGTATACAATAAATTCGGCACAAATTGTAGAAATTGTAGACACCCAGCATTGAAAATTTTCGTGAGAAATCAAAAAAAAAAAAACCGCGGTTTCATAGAAAAACGGTGGTGGGCTTTTTTAGCCAATTTATACCGCGGTCAAAATGTATGGAACAGCAAACATTTTTTTTAATGAGTTCAGAATCTTGTACTAAATCCATAGCATCAGATTGTGTGTCGACGTCCCTGCTACCCTGTATAGTCAAAACATTTTAAGGACAAACCATCTATTAAAACGCCTTCTAGATTCAATTTAAATTCAAACTGCCATCTAAGAATTTCGAGTACGATAACACTCATTCATAAGCGGTAGGGGATAAAATAAGATGAAAAGGACCCCTGTAATAATTCACTATGGCAACGTTACATAAATAAAGTCTTTTGTGAAAATTCAATACATATTCGGTAGTTATACAGGACTATGCGTGTAACTTGTTTACAGGGGGTTTGTGAAGAAGCGTTATGTTTTGGAACGAAGTTCTTTAATACAGCTTGTGGTGGGAGTAAACTTGTAGAAAAATTTAGAAATCGTCATGTAACGAAAAGCGCTATGCACCCTCGATGCGAGCTTTTATTTAATATATTAGAAAAGACAGAGATAGCTATCGTTTTCATGGTTTTCGAGGGTGTTCAAGCCAATAGTGAGGTGAAAAAAAAAACAAGATGGCGGCTGCGCATATTTTTTTTTTTCATGGGTATCCTTTAACTGGTTTTCGAGGGTGGAGAAGCCAATAGTGAGGTGAAAATGAAAATTCAAGATGGCAGATGCGAGAACTTTGAAGTGTTTCATAGTCATTATCATGTTGCTCGAGAATCTAAATCGCCTTATCAAATTACCTACATTCCGAAACCACATTTTTATGGTTGCTAAACAGTAGCCTTGCATAAAATGCTATCTCTTACCTTTACACAAGAACAAAGCATTTTTATCATAATTATAAGTTTATCAGTAGTTCCATAATCGAGTAAGTATTGTCGTTTTGTATATGACAGCATTACTTGTTCGTGGTTACGATGTTGGGGCAATCAGTAAAGTGGTTCAGTTTTGAGATTATCAATCAACACAGCTTATCGTAGTCCATTACTGGACATAGACCTCTCCCTGCGCCACAGAGTGTCCCAGCCACCTTTCTGATGTCGTCGGTCGATCTAGCTAGGGGCCATCCCACGCTACGTTTGAATCGTCTACGCCAACGGCCATCGATCTTTCTAAAAACATGGCCAGCCCACTGCCACGTCAGTTTGCTTACTCTGCAAGCAATGGCGGTCCCCCCGGTTCCTTTGTTTCCGTATAATTTCATTTCTGATTATATACTGCAAAGAAACCCACTTAGTGACATTGAATTTGTGGACCAGCCCAACTGTCATGTCCACTGTTACACGTGTGTGATAATCACTTATACAAAATTTAAAACAACCTGTATACTTATGCTCTTTCATTTCAATGAGTCGGTAGCAGTAAAGTATACGGGCAGTGCAGGGTTTCCCAAAGCGTTTAAACGTCAGAATAATAAATATGTATATTTTAATGAATGGAGTGTAAAATTTAAGCAGTGCATGAGTGGCTTACATTTTATTTGAGTAGATTTTGTGAAAGGGAAATGTGAAATTTCACTGAACTGTTGCACTTTTAGTCATGTTTTTGGATTGGTTTTCATTTCGGCAATTTGGCATGAATTAATTAGATTTGACGGCTAAAGATAGATTATGCCTTTAAAAAAGAGACTGCAACTGTCTGAGTTTGTTTCGACCTTTCTTCTCAGAGTACTCAGATAGGAAACGTCGACATCATCTAGTTTCTAAAGTATGATTGTCATGGGTCTGTACATACCTACTTACGGAAATAAAAAAACAACCGACTTCCGGAAAAACACTACAATACTACGATAAGTATTTTATTAATTTCTTGTCTCCGCTTTCCGAAATTAAAATTATTTTTCAATTTTTAGATTATAGTACCTAACCCACACAAAATCACAAAAATACATACAGTCGAACATAGAACCTCCTCCTTTTTTGAAGCCGGTCATTCTTAGAGTTGCCGTTTATGGAAAGAAGGTAATTTTTCAGCAAGCACCGATACCTATTTATGACCAAGATCATCAGATCTTGGTGACCATGACGCATTCTTTCTAATACGCTTTAATTAGCTTCACCTGTTTATTTGTAAGCATGTTTGTTTGTAACCGACCCCTTTGGACTTGATTTTGACCCACTTCAAACGGTCAGAATTCATTTGAACTTACAAAGTTCCAATGAAATCTGCAAAATCACCCCTTTGTAGGTAGAATGAAAAAAAATTAAAATAAATAATACTCGTAGATTACCTATGAAATTAATTTCTACTTTTTAGGGTTCCGTACCTCTAAAGGAAAAAACGGAACCCTTATAAGATCACTTTGTTGTCCGTCCGTCCGTCCGTCCGTCTGTCAAGACCGTTTTTCTCAGGAACGCGTGGAGGTATCAAACTGAAATTTCTATATGATACTTAGTTCTACTGTCCCTGGAAGCTGTAGAAAAATCAACCTTCTAAGTCAACGCAATCAAAAGATACAGCCATTTAGGCCGCAGATTTCCGCAAATTTTCGAAACTCGCACGGGAATCAAAACCTACAGGGTACTTCCCGTGAACTTAGAATCTTGAAATTTTGTACGAAGTCACGTCTTATAGTACAGATATAGGAAAAATTACGAAAACCGTAAATTTTTAGTTTCGTCATATAAAAAAAAAATATTTTTGACAATTTTGAACTTTTACTTATATACCCACAGGTTTGTACGGAACCCTCGGTGCGCGAGTCCAACTCGCACTTGACCGGTTTTTTAGTGTGGTTTTTAAAGCGTGTTTTTTAGTTTTTTGGAAAGTTCTGGTCAAATTGCGTAACACACTAACAGTTGGAATGGGTTTCCTTTGGGCAGTTCAACAACATAGATTGCGTTATGTAAGTCCTTGAGCGGATAATTTTTTCGAACATATGAAGCAATGTATTAACAATATACTTCAAAAGAATTCAGATTGTGAGTGATAATTTTTCACGCAGTTATTGTGCTGATTCCAGCCAGTTAAAACCGTCCTATTAAGCAGGCATTGGATACTGTAATTACTGAAAATGAGCATTGTTTTTACACGTTTGCTTGATTCAGCTACAATTTAATTACTAAGCATTTTAACAACCAGAAAAGTGAGACGAATCAATTTCAATGTAATTACTTCACGGCAATGTTGTTTGATTTAATAAAAAAATATCAACTTATTTTCAAGCCTTTCACCCTTACTTGAGTGTAGACAGAAACTGCGGAATTACATTAAGTGAAATCAGACTGTCGGGATTAATTTTCACATTTTCCCCGAATAGGTACAGCACTTTCGTATTATACAGCACATTTTTTAAATAACTGACGAATAATTTCAATGCCGGGGGTCCAGAATCACGTATCAATTGAATTCATGGTCCCTGCGACCCTGTATCCCTGTATTATTCTTTGATTCATTATTGAGAATCACTGCTCACCGAAGGTGAGACGAACTAATTTTGAATATCAAAGAGTTGTCGCGTTATTCATCTGTTTATTCATTGGTTAGTCTACCGCCGCGTCTGGGATGAATAACACGAAGTTATACTTTGCAGACTTCACAGTTTTGTTTACAACTCTCGCGAAATATGATTGTGAATATTTAATAACAATTTTGTTTAGTATTCATAGTTTTGTTCGAAAGTAAATTAAAAGCTGTGGTTGGTTTTTTTGTTCTGTTTTACGTGTTGCGGTGTATCCAAGTGCAATGTTTGAATAAGTAAGTGTTGTTGATTTGATTTATGTACGTAGGTTCCTGCCAGACAGACTAAATGAACATGAATTTTATTTGATGACATGGTATCGCGTGATATCTTTTCATCAAAATACTAGCTGTGCCCTGCGGTTTCACCCGCATCGTTCGAAAAAAAAACAATTCCAACTGGTAGTTCAAGAGATTAGCAGATTCAAACGAACAAATTCTTTTATTATAAGCTAGCTTTCCGCGTGTATTTTGGAATTTCATTCAAATCCGTTCAGCCGTTTTTCCGTGATTAAGTAACTAACATCTTAACATACAAACATTGATGTTTTAAATATTAGTAGGAAGTAGGATTTATGATATTAGGAGGATTAGTAACCTATATGTAGATTGGGACAAACTTTTTATTTTGGTAAACTGGTATCGCACACATACTTACGACTTTACGTGAAGCAAAACCCAATGTTGGTTCCAATCTACATAAGATTGGAACCAACCATCCATCCATTCCATTCCATTCCATTCCATCCATCCATCCATTCCATTCCATTCCATTTTTTTGTTCCATTGGAACATTGGGTTTTGATCAGCACACACATGACGTGACATGAATGACACAGATAATGTTATGTCATAAGCGCTATTTCGTAACTAGAGTGTAAATAACCTCATGCGTAACAAATTAAAAGTACCAAAATATTAATATTTAACTACCTAGTCGCCGTTTTCCCTAACATAAAAGCGATTTACCGAATCAAAATATCAAAGGTTTTCCTTTCCTCGTCCTATTCAAAGAAATCTTATGTTTTCTTAATTACGTAACGTAACGTTAGCTCGGAATTATAATTTACGAGAATACATTAAAAATAAAAATAAATAAAATATATTAAACGTATCATTTGTACGGTTTTACGCGTTACTGTTAATGGAGTCTGAAATAGTTTTATAGGAATCGTTAAAACCGGTCAACTGTGATTAAAACTGTTTTTATTTTCTTTCTTTTTATTGAGCTGTGGTAGTGGGTGTGTAAATGGTGCACCTATTTGTTACAGCATCTTTGATACAAAATTAGTATCTATGACACTGACACGTGTGTTGTGGTTTTACATTTTGTTTTTGGACTTGGAAACCATATTATTTCTGCCCTATGGCAATAACGATGTAAAAATACACTTTTCCTATCAACATTTTCTAATTAGGCACGTAATTCGAAGCACAACAAATTGAGTGTTGAAAACAATCTTGACTACAACTCGTTTAGGTAACGACAACCTGTCGACGTTATTTTGACACGGCTCCAAAATGTCGCCCGAAACCAATCGCTAATTGCATTGGCTTCCCTAATTCCCGTCTAACCACCTACCGATGACACGTCAACTGATACTTATTATTTATTTTTCAGCGTTCTAAATACGGCGGCGGCTGCGCAAAGGCAAATTAGACTGTGAAAAAGATCAGACGGGCAGCATGGCGACGGCGATTGCGCGCCAAATCCCGCGTCACCGGCAGCGCCATCTGCTAGCGGCCGGCGACAACCACTTCCGTAGTTTGAGTCATTCGGACCGTTCGAAATAGTCATTTGTGATTTAACTGTGACAACCGACAGTGCGGGGTCGTAATGTGATATAATAAAATATTTTTTAGTGTTGTGTTGTGTTTGTGTGTTTACGATGTCTGAGGAGAGGTCGCGGCGGTTGTCGCAGATCTTCGACCCTCTGGCTCGGTTTACGGACCTCAGCGGCGCTGGCCACTCGGCCAGTACGCCGAACAGTCCCCGACTGTTGCCGAGGAGGTCGCGAGATCCGCCGCCCCCGCCACCTAGGTGAGTTAGAAATTCATTAAAACCTTTTCTACACCCTTACCTAATCACACTTATGTTCACTTGTTTTCACGAACTCGTGAGTAACTGGAGGTTGATAGTTTTTCCCTTTTTCCTCTTTGACAAAAAATGTGGGTCTTAAACAGCACCCTAATTGTGTAACTCACGATTAATCATAATCTATTTCGTTTTGAAACAGATTGTTAAGCCATTGCTTCATATGTTCGAAGAATCTGTCGGCTCAACAACGTAAATAACGCAATGAATATTGTTGAACTGTCAAATTGAAACCGATTATGAATAATTGTGAGTTACGCAATTAAGGTGCAGGGCGCCAAAATTTATCTTTTTTCTTTAATGTTTTCATCATTCTTCGTGAGTAATACTTTAACATCTCAAAAAATGCGGATAAATACAACAGGGGTACATCTTTTATCGGTGAAACTGTCATGACTAATGTTTATTTTCTGTCATCATTATATTTGTAACACCGTAACAATCTATTTCTGTTGCGTACACTCGTGCGCAGTTTGGAGATACAAAAGGCTTTGTGCATGTAATTGTAACTGGACTTTGTGTTATGTATAATTAGGTAATATAACATTACGAGCGAATTTTTCACGCTGTCTTATAGAAATAGACAAATTGGGACATCGTCATGTTTTTTACTGCTCCCAACAGCTGTTTTGTTTCATAATTAAGCACAAAAAGATTTAATATTTTCATATTTTGTTACAGTCCATTTCAGATTCTGGCAGTCTCTTTCATTTAGCAATCTTGTTTTTTTTTTTAATGTATGTTCGCCGATTTCTCCCCCATTTGTGGACCAATTCTCAAAATTCTTATTTTATTTGAAAGAGTATACTCCTGAGGTGGTCCCATTGGCATCAAGTCAGGATCTGATGATGGAAACCCAGGGAAAACGAGAGCAGCCCTCAAATTTTATGGGTATAAATAATGTTTTTCATCTATTTTCTAAAGCTATTGAGACATTTGCGTATGGTCATCATCATCTCATGACGCTGAGCTGATGAAGGAAGGTACAACTCTTTAACAGTTAGGAGTTAGGTGAAGGGTCGGGCATAACTCCGTCATATTAGACCGATTTGCAAATTTTTTGTTTTGTTCGAAAGGGGTTTATTTCGAAATGGTTCCATTTAAATTTCATGTAAATCTGGTGTTGCGTTTCGGAGACAGATAACGGAACTCTTCAAAAAATGACAGCAAATCAGCAATCTACCGCATAAATATGCATTGTTTTGACCCCAAGGATGATGAAATTTCGAATTGGTGTGGGGTAGATAGTATAACTAAATAGTGAAAAAAAAAGGAAAAAAAAAAAAACAAAACAAGCGACTTCCGGAAAAACACTACAAAGTGAAAAATAACTTTAATTTCGGAACGCGGTAACAGGAAATTATTCCCTACTTCCCTATTAATATTATAAATGCGAAAGTAATTCTGTCTGTTTGTCACGCTTTCACGCCTAAACCGCTGAACCGATCGTCATGAAATTCAGTAGATATATAGCCTGGGATATGGAGAAGGACATAGGCTACTTTTTTCCGCGATAACTGACATCCACGCGGGCGGAGCCGCGGGCAACAGCTAGTAAAATATATGTAAATCCAAAGTTAAAGTTATTTTTCACTTTGTAGTGTTTTTCCGGAAGTCGGTTGTTTTTATGTTACTGTTTATCATTATTTTGGTATTTTTGCCATGCCAAAAACTTTGATTAAGTGCAATTTGTACCATATTTATTATGCCAACACAAGTTAAGTCAATTTACAATGTAAAGTTAATAACTTAACCAAGCCACATTTTAATCTGATTGGATAAATCTTTAGGCTGGTTATGCATGGCTACATTCAAGTATCGATAAAATTGGAAACCAATCCAAGATGGCTGCCGATAGTGACAGTAAAGCATGGAATTAGTAAGTGCCATGTTGTAAAGCTAGGAATAATGCCCTTATCGATTGTTGGCACATTAATTAGTGTCTCAATCTAGTTACAAAATGATTAGCATATTGGAATCAGATAAATTACAGAAGTTATTGCAGATATAAAGCCCTCAAGGTAATTGTAGGCGTTATGTAAACTGGATCTGTAAACAAGATTGGATGTTAAAATTCCATTTGTAAATTGTCTTGTTTTGTGATATGTAGCTGTGTATTAATTTATTCTAAAAGGCGACAATCAGTGGCTATAAGTAATTACTGCTTGTAAAGACAGGATTGATAATGTTTGTAAGTTAAGACTAAGTTACTAGAACGACTTACACCAGGTTCGCACGGGCGATTTTTTATGACGCACTGTTTTTGTATAAGGAGGTTTTTCTTGAATATTCAAGCCGCCAGTTGGCGCCACTTTGACAAGAGATCTTCCAGTTCGACAATGAACTTAAAATATTTGATGTCATTCGTTTCATTCATTCGCTCACAATTCAGTCCGTAAGCGCTTTGACACTCTTGACAGGTGTCCGGACCTGACGTCTCAGTGCTGCCACCTAGTGAACCGCATTTCAGAAAACCCTCATTGAGAATCAAACAGAGCGCATTCCAGCGTGTCAAAAAACGCACTGTTTGATTTTCGACTTTCGTTGCTAAAGCAGTAGGTTGAAAATACAGTGCGCATAAAAGAATCGCCCGTGGGTATGTTGATAAAAATCGGTGAATCGCAGCACCAATTTATGACAACGATTGCTCGAAAAAAGTATACCTTGCTTTAGATTTCTCGATCGACTTCGACAATCAACAAGGTTTAAGCTGTAGTCGACCTATATCTCCTGCTCTAGTCCATGTAAAAAATGCTTAGCAAAAAACGATACTTTGCAAGCTCTTCTAATTCAGTCTCCTGAATCAATGCCTAGTTATTATAGTAACTCTCGCGTCCGGCCCTGGTCCAGGCCATGGTACGGAGCGAGAGTGCATGGGTAGCCGTCACCTCCTTCAGCGAAGCAGTGATGCTCGCGAAGAAGGAGGCGGCGCACGTGAGGGAGATGCAGGCTATGCGCCCTCGCGACCCTAGCCGCCGCAGGATACGGAGACGCCCTGGGCGTCGGGAATCCCAGGCCGATTTCCGGCCACCGTAGGCATGAGCTTGCGGACGGCGAGTAATGGGTAGCTCGCTGTTCGGTAAGGATCAAGCCCAAGTCGACGGCGCGTTGTGTTCCACGCGCCTCAAAGAGATCTCAGCACAAACCGAAGGGGCCGATGCCTGCCAGGGGTGCGGGTTTGTTCGAAAGAGATACCACAGCCCCTGGCATACGGGTTACTGAGGGAACACGGGTGGTTTTAGTCAGTAAAAGTCTGACACGCCCTCCCACCCAGAGCGGAAGAAGTTATTTGATGATTTCCCACCCAAAAAAAAAAGGTATAGTGTAAAGATACTGAATCGGTTGGTACTTAAGTTTGTTATTGTATCTGTGGTTACCCAAATAAAGTGAATTAATGGTACCTACATTGCACGGCGTGAAATAATGAACGTCTACAATACTATTTTATAGCACATGTGACCTTAACCTACAGTTAAGTCACGCTTTTTTGTGTGAAAATGGATAACTGAAGTCATAGAAAAGCGTGACTTAAGTGCGGGCTTGGGTCACATAGTGCCATAAAATAAATAAGCCGCAAAAAGTGTCTGAGCGTGTAACCATTCAAAAAGACAATTTCACATTGCATACAAATCCTCCCAAATAGATCCCACATTTAAAGAGTTGTATCAATTCAAAAACATTGAACAGTACTGAGCCGAAAGTCGGTTAACACTTCCATTAAGTGAATTCCATCAATTCAGTTGATCTCATCAGATAATCCGGCTCGTTTCAGCCCTTGCTAATTAATCATTCAATATTAATAATACCTCATTTGTTAGTATTAATCCTATGGAGCGAGTCGCAACCCCGCTCAAGTATTTATAGTGACGCGAAATATTGTGCATTTAAATTAATGAGCAGTGTGGAATATTATTGATACGTTCTGCACATTTTTGGGTGAAGATTCATTACGTGATTCGCAAACAGTGTTTATGAATCGTGGTGTAAGTATACGAGGGTTAAGCTCCGCTTGCCGCGGTCAGTTGATCATGAGTGTGATGAGTGTGATCATGATCACTCATCTACAATGAGTGATCATGATCATCCATTACATATCCGGCTTCGAAAAGCACGTTAAGCAGTGGGTCGCGGGTGTCAATCGTAAATTTTTGACAATCGTTACGAGTACTCAGAAGACCGGAGAGCGGTGGTGGCCAAGTGGTAACGGCCGCGACTTACGAGTTGTAGGTCGTGAGTTCGAACCCAGCCAGGCGCTTTACTTTGTGTAAATTAATTTCATCACCACTGCTCTCAAAACGGTGAAGGAAAACATCGTGAGGAAACCGGCATGTCCTAGAACCAAAAATTCGAAGACATGTGACATCTACCAACCCGCACTGGGCCCGCGTGGTGGATTACAGCCCACTCCCTCACACTGAGAGGAGGCCTGTGTCCCTGTAGTGGGAACATTATAGGCTGATGATGATGATGATGACTCAGAAGACCAAGTCTGTCAATCAGTCTTACCAGGGGTATGGTGTTACGTAGTAACTTGTTTGTGGTCAGATAGGCAGTTGCGCCATGTAAAATACTGGTGTTCAGCTGCATCCGGTTAGACTGGAAGCCGACCCCAACACAGCAGGTAAACTCTTGGCAGATTGATTGATCTGTAGTTTTGTGGCGGTGTGTGTTAACAGCCTAATATACTGCATTGATAGTTTGTTTTTGTATCTGAATAGTATTTGTATATTTGAATTTAATCTGAACTTAATGTATTTCTGATAGCCTTATAGAGTTTTAAGTGTCTATGTAGTTAGTTTGTTACAGCCAACGATTTCACTTCATGTTTTTAGTATCGCATTAATTATTTTTTATAATTGATAGAGTTTCGGGCTTCAGACTATCAAAGATCCATAAATGACAGCCGGAATCAACGGTTTACAATGCTTTACGTAACTTTCACTGTAGTTGTAATATTTGAACATAACATTAATTGAATAAGTGATGGAAGTGACAGATAGTCGCATTTATAAGAAGGGGTTAAATGATAAATGGTTTTATTTCTGTAAGTAGGTTTGTATAAACACTTTTGCACGTCAATCATATTTTTAAATTCGATGACGTTAGCGTTGACAGTACCTATCGAATCATTCTGTTAAAGTAGTACTAACAATAACTTTGTTGCACTTTTTACTTATTCTTATCTAAAATATAATAACATAATCTACTAATATTATAAAGAGGAAATATTTGATTGTTTCTTAGTTTGTTTGAATTTAATAGGCTCCGAAACTACTCAACCGATTTGAAAAATTCTGTCACTGTTGGGAAGCTACACTATCCCCGTGACATAGCCTATATTTTATCCTCGTATTCCTACGGGAACTACGCGGGTGAAAACGCGGAGAGCTGCTAGTATCTAATAATCTCATAGAGAACCGTGAATTAAAACTTCACAAAGTGTTGCTTACCAATTAAAATTCTGGTTAGAAGAAGTAGGCCATTATTTTCAGTTCATAAGGTATTCTGATATTCTCTTCTAAGTAAATTTTGAGTTTAACAGACGTACAATCTCATTAAGCTAGTTGACAGTTTCTGAGAAATCGATTAGTAATGTTCCATGTAGTTTATTCCCTCAAAATATGAATATTTCAGCAAAAAGCCTTTACAAAATATTTTTTTTTTTAAATTATCATGTCAGTTTTTTTTTTTTTGTCAATACCGATTCTGGTATGGAGGCTGCAGTGAAATCGGTTCTTGCATTCTGGCAAATATTTTATTTTTCACAGTGTTCTTGTTCCCGAAGACAAATTACTTCTAGAAATATTATGAGATGAACTCCACTAACTTAGCCCTCTGTTCTCCAGGCCAATCGCTCATACCTCTCGTCTGGACCCGTTGGAGTACGAGCTGGCGGCTGCAGAGGTCGGGTCTATCAACTGGCAAGAGCGGTGTTTGGAGCTGCAGCTCGAACTGCACCGCAGCAGGCATCAGGCGACCAGGGTCCGGGATATGCTGAGAGATAAGGTAGGATTAGATTCGTGTACTTAAACATTTTACGAGGCTATTCCTCTCATTTAAGCAAAATCAGACAGTCGGTCCTAAGAAGCTAGGTACACTTAAATTAACCCTCGTTCTTTTCTTAAGCCATCGTTAACTTGCCAGGGCAACTAAATACATTAAATCAAATCAAATCGTTTATTGCAATCCATAATGTACACTTACAGATGGTAAAGAAAAAAATAGTAACAATTATGAACCCTGTCGGGCACAGCAATTTCTTAATAACTAAATAACTAGAGACAGGATGAGCGCTTTATTAGGTAATTTCGTTTCAATTATTTTATATCCTATGAAATAAATTATGTTACTATACATTTACTAATAATTAATATTATGTGTGCAAGTCTATCTATTCATTTATTATTCAATTTATTTATTTTATATAATGCTTATTTGTTTACATATTTATTGAGTAGAATTTGTGCAAGCTGTAAGCAGTCATTCATCTTCATCATCATATCAGCCGAAAGACGTCCACTGCTGGACATAAGCCTCTCCCAAAATTAGCCATAATTACCACGCTTAGCAGGCGGGTTGGCGATCGCAGTATGGTGGGGTGGTCAAATGCATAGAGAACACTGCTGCCTATTCTCTAGTACGTCCCTTACTCGCCTTCTACGACATCACGGGAAGAAATGGGTTGGTGCTATTCTTTTACGTCCGGCACCACACGGAACTGAATGAAGCTGTTATTAACTTTTGCAATTGATCAAATAAGAGCAAGTTGCTCTGTCGAAGATGTGACTTTGACGTTGAGACGTTGAGTGGTATCAAGTGATTATTTAATTAATACCTAATTACTTTTTAATATGGTCAATTCGTAATGATTGTCTACACAATGCCTTAAACCACCACAAAAGCAACCAATTAATTCTAAAATAGCCTCAACTCAAATCACCGGTATCCGCTACAAATTGGGGAAACGAACCAATATATTCTAATTACCGCTCTGTAATTAATATCGAGTTAACAAGGAGATATCGATGACGTCATCGCGGTGACTTTAACTCGTGTCACCATACGTCACAATTCCGTGGTACATGGTGATGTATGTATTGATGTATAGCAGGTTGCGGACGTACATTTGTCGATTAGAGATTACATTGGAGATGGATGTATTGACACTGTTTAGTGTTGTGTATGGCACATTCATAGTAGGATCTCATAGGGTTGCTTAAGGTGAAACGAATCCATATTTTTTCCATACAAACTTCGGGAGTATATTACTTCACTGTTTGACAATGTATTTCAAAAATTAAACATAGTATGGTTTTGTCTCATTATTAATATTATCTTTGGGGAACCAGAATAGTTGAATAAAAATTAAAAATTTAAAAAACCCCCGACCCAAACAAAAACTCAAAAAAGTAAAAAATAATATTTATAGGCCTTTTAATTTGAACGTAATATTTTGATCAGGGCATTGTCAAGTCGGGGGACGGCTAGGCCTCTGTTTGGCGTTTTCATTGACCGTCCCCCGACTTGACAATGCCCTGATCAAAATATTACGTTCAAATTAAAAGGCCTATAAATATTATTTTTTACTTTTTTGAGTTTTTGTTTGGGTCGGGGGTTTTTTAAATTTTTAATTTAATTTTTATTTCTTGCTTTTTAAACTTAATGTCTCCCTTAAATCACCATTTATCTATAATCTATTCATTGAGACCTTTTCAATGAGCCCAAACACGATACTTCTGCTGTTTGTTGGTGAATAACTTGGGTTTCCTGGAAATTCCAGGTCTTGCTCCAGCATCAGTTCAAGGTTATTTTATTCGTCTAATATCATTGAAGTAATAGAATCCCAAATTTTGAGTTGATCAGAGGCTAAAATCCATTTTTCAACCAGAAAACAGCTGATAATCTTCAAACGGCTGAACCGATTTTGATGAAACATGTCTAAGAACACTCTCGACTAATACACCTTTCAAACAAAAAAAACTAAATCAAAATCGGTTCATCCGTTCGGGAGCTACGTTGCCTCAGACAGACACACACACACACACACACACACACACACACACACACACACACACACACACACACACACACACACACACACACACACCCACACCCACACCCACACCCACACCCACACCCACACCCACACCCACACCCACACCCACACCCACACCCACACCCACACCCACACACACACACACACACACACACACACACACACACACACACACACACACACACACACACACACACACACACACACACAGACACGTCAAACTTATAACACCCCGTCGTTTTTGCGTCGGGGGTTAAAAAGGCCATTAAAATGTTATGAGCCAACAAAGATTAGTTTTTCTTGCTAATTTAACCGCAACTTTGGGCGTTTTAAAGTAATAGTAGAAGTGTAAAATCTCCAAAACAAAGTCTGTATCGACACAGTTTAAATATCGAAAAGTTCAATAACCTTTTTTGGTAACTGAATAATATAGTGATTTTTTGATAAAACTCGATCTTCGGAAGGACTTTTCTTAAATTTTATGAATCATCGTGCAACTCACTCAATAACGTTATGCGTGTAGACTGTCGTCTAACTGCTCATCACTGATACTATCTTTGTCGGACACGATGCCAGCAGGCTTAGCATGACGCTTTTATTTCTACTCTACTGTAGAACAGAAATCGCTTGTCTACATTTCTCGGTGAAAAAACTGTCAACTGTCTGTCTATACGGAAACGTCATTTTTGTCATCCGACGACAAAACGCTTGTCTACGGTTCTCGTGCTCGTGCGGCTGCTGGTGAGACAGCGTGCTTTTACCCACGCCCACCAGTGAGTTTAAGCCCGCGACTAGTGTCCCCTTATGTAGGATTCGCTAAGGTAGCATGCGCATTTTTTTTTTTTGTTACGTTTTTAAATGAAATCGTCATTCAACGGGATTATATGAAGTTAGTGAATTGTATTTATGATTTTAATTATGTAAATACAAACTTCTTTCAGCCGAAAGACGTCCACTGTTGGATACAGGCTTTTCCCACACTACGCCACTTCGACCGGTTCTGTGCTTCCCGCATCCATCGGATCCCTGCGGTATTCACAAGGTCATCGGACCACCTGTGGGAGGCTTTCCAACTCTACGTCTTCCAGTACGCGTTACTTCAGAACCTATCGGCCTCATCGGCCGTCGGTTCTGCAATGTTGTACAGACTGTAAATACGCCAGCACATCAAGCTACCTTAATCTGTCAAATTTCTATGATAGATTTTCATCTTTATAACATAAGCATAAGGTTCATGTTCAATTGGGAAAATTTTAGCTTGGGGTGGCTTGATCATCATCTCAAATTATTTGTGGCCGACGCAACATGTGTTTTTCTTTCACACTTCTCAATTAGTTGTCATCTCCGTAGTCACACCCTTTCTAACCATATCACCATTCACACAGTCCATCCATCGTTTCTTTGGTCAAACCCTGCTTTTATAGCCATCGATATTCTTATGTAGTCATTTCTTATTCTTTCCATTCGTGTAACACCACACATTCCTCTTAGCATTCTCATCTCAGCGGCATGCAATGAAGGTTTTCTGAAATTGGCAGGTGGCAGCACTGAGACGTCAGGTCCGGGCACCCGTCAAAAGTGTCAAAGCGCCTACGGACTGAATGGTGAACGAATGACTGAAACGAATGACATCAAATATTTTAAGTTCATTGTCGAACTGGAAGACTCTTGTCAAAGTGGCGCCAACTGGTGGCTTGAATATTCATAAAAACTCTAATTGTCTTTAATTCATCCTTTTTGTGACCCATACAAGACAGCTTTAACACGCCATACTTAACAAAACTAAAACAAAACATAACTGCAGACCAATACGAAAACTCTGCCACAGCCTAACTATATACCTATCTACGTATCACCAGTAGCCCAAAGAAGTTAGCCGCCCGTCATCTGTTCTTTATAGCCTGCAGATTTAATTTGGTGCGACGTTACTCACGAACCCCTGAGTTTTTCTGTTCTGCTGAGTATCCGAACGAGGAGTTTATGATAGATGGCTGATACATTTTTCATTGGTCCACTAGATATTTTGTGGGATTCGAATGTTTTTTAGACTGGGATGCGTTGGGGGAGTGTCTTTTATGTGCGTTGCAAATGGCAGAATAAAGTACACGTTTTTATGTGTACTTATTGATGTAATTTATTTTTGTTTCCATGGCAGATTATCAAACTTTACTTTACAAACCTATTTACAGAAATAAAATCATTAATCATTTAAAATACTATAAATTTCGATTCTCAAAGAAAACAAGGCAGTATAGAAATAGCTTTAAGTTTGTCTCACATCAGTCTCAAACTCACCTTATCTAAATTCCCTTTGTCACATTCCACCATTTACCTACCCAGACGAACAAATCTACCATTGAACTACATACGCATCTATCTACGTAACCTCCGCTAGTAATGCCAGGATCACACCGGCCCACTGACTTGTAAACAGTCCTTCATACGTCAGTGGACATGGTATGAAATGCCATAAAATCAGTCGGCTATGAGAGCCGATATGAACGTGAAACAAGGGGGATTTACACCGACGTCTATAGCCGAACGTATCAGTGTGAAACTTCCTTAGGGCTAGTTCAGACACAACTTAACAAATATTTATTTTCACAAAAAAAAGTAACTATATTAAATAGTGTAGTAAAACCATTTTGGTTAGTGGTTTCCACTAAAGTGTGGTTACGTCACGGGTGTTAAAACCAAATTAAATACTCCTGAAAACGGTGTTGAAGCCTCATGTCATGACGGTGGGTGCACTGTGGTTACGTGTAGTTGATTTCAGTCACATTGCACAACCAAAATGTCCAAAAAGTCATAAGAATGTAGGTTTTTTTCGTGGAAATAATCTCTTTCTTTTAAGTAGTCTTCGGAATTTTATGAGGAAGACTCCTAGATCCTTCTAGGAGTCTTCAAGATTTCATGTAGGTAAATAGGTGCCTGATCTTCAGAGCAAAATATGTATACGTTAAACACTTACCCCTTATTATATGATGATATGTAATGATTAGCGTCTGTTTAACCATACATTTTGACGTTTAAAAATCATTTAACTTTAATCATCGATTATGAATATGGCCATTAATATTCAGTATGAACTTGGATTTAATAAACACGGAGTAAAGTAAAAAGTGTGACTTTCAAAATGAAACACTTTTTCTGTCTTGCTGTCATTTGCCAAGTACCTATGAAAAGAATAACGTGTGATAAAGACACTTGTTCTAATAACAACCAGTATTACTTCGCGTACATTAAATTAAGGTACAAGCACATATGTATATACGAAGTCTAGCATTGCGTATTTATGACTTGGTTTCAAAGCCGTGTGTCTGAACGTACCCTTATATTGTTGGTACACTGCGCCATTTATGAAATCACTAAGCCTGGATAAAAAGTGCCGATACCCTGGATTTTTGTCATAACTCCCGGGCAAATTAGTTTTTTACCGGGATATTGTTGGAAAAGTAACGTATGGTATGGCCGATGTGACAGGCTTTGTAATGTTTTTGCCTTGTTTTTGCATCGTGTCCATGACAAATACGAAACTGTTTGGTTATTTTTTTAAATATTTACTAGGCACATGTCAGTGGAAACGCCGGTGGGGGCCGCCCTAGGTGGACATTAAGTGTCCTTATTGGTGATTTTGTTTGGAAAGGGAAGGTGCGTAGTACTCTCAACCGACGTGCGTGTATGACCAGACGCCTTGGTGTGAGTTTTATTTAACCATCTCGATCAAACGCGCTCGATGTGTAAGAACGTAAACGAGGCAAAAGAAGTGTGTAAGGATCGTTCTGTAGTTTCTGGTTGCCCCCCATAGGAAGGCGTGAGTTTTTGTAAGTTTTTGTTTTTAAGGGTTAATCTTGTAATTGTTTACGAGCATCAAGTAAAGTAATTAATTATTTAATCATAATTTTAATTACATTTCAAAACTCGCTTCCAAACTTGACTACCGAATTTTTCGTAACAGATGTCGCAAAGAACCAATTTACATTTAGTTCCCTCGAACAAAACAAACAATTATTTGCAACAAAATGACAATCAAACAATTCGAATTTGTTAGGCGACTCGTAAACTTATGGACTTCAGACTCGAAACTTTTAATTAAGTAAAGGGAATTTCAGTAAACGACGTTTCAGCCAATTTGTGAAAGTTTTAACGACTGTCAACACTGAACAGGCGCGGGACCGATTTAAGTCGACGGTGATCGATTTAGAAGTGGCAACATTGAAAAAATGGCGCCCGGAGCCACTGTGACGTAATAGGAAATCGTTTTCGATTAAAAATATCGGACTGCGTAAGTACAGTGGGATGGAGGAAATTGTGAATCTTGCCTGAATCTTTAATGTTATTTATAATATTATGTTGAATTTTAAATTACCAGGAAATTACAGAATATTTATAGAAGGATGTTTTTTTTTTGGCTATGTTTGTAGTAGGTATTTTCAACCATAGTGTGTTTAATTTATACTATCTAGCATCTTATAAAACGCATTAATCTTGCATCAGGTTGTCGATTCTTGCCTTTTGAAAAAGCTTTGCTTTGTACTACACCAACAAGAGTAACCAGACTCTGCGGAACCAGATTTTTTAAATAAATTATGATGTTTTTCTTTCATAATTTGTGTGACTAAAAAACGAAACACACAAACAATTTCGTTTAATCACACACACAAAAGTATAAAAACGTCGATGTCTCCCAAAACACCTCTAAAACTTCAGCATTTCAACCGAAGTTGTACAGAACACTCCAGCGCAAGATAAGTTCTCACCTAGCGAAACCAATCACTTCACTTTAAATCTGATACCGGTGTAAGATCCCGGGAACACGGTGCATACTTGTCGGGAATGTCGGAAAATCCCGGGAGTGTTCGCAGCAAGAAACTGCCATACATCTAGACGGCGCATAGTTTATCGTGGGACGGGCACTCAGTGCTAGGAAATGTTTCGTCGTCTCGTCTCACGTTTTTGGTATGACGTTGGTTTATTGTTTGGTTGAGTTTTGGGTTTGAGTTTTTGGGAGGTCTTGTGATTTCTTCTTTTTTAAGTGACGGTTTTGGATCTGAAAGTACGTATTGAACATCGTGACCTATTCGAATCAATTTTCTTTAATTTAAAGAAAGTATCAAGATTAAGAAATTAACTTGAATGTCGTGTTGTGTATAGCACGAATTGAGCATCAACCATATTAGTTGTGTGTGCCTGCCAGGGGTGCGGGTTTCTTCGAAAGAGATACTGCAGCCCCTGGCATACAGGCTACTGAGGGAACACGGGTGGGTTTTAATCAGTAAAAGTCTGACACGCCCTCCTGCTCCACCCAGAGCGGGAGAAGTTATTTGATGATTTCCCACCCAAAAAAAAAAACAAAAAAAAACCATATTAGTTGTAATTTTAGTTCAAAGTTAACTTGTATCGTTTCAGATGAATCTTGGATCTGCTTATATCAAATCAAATCAAAATATTTTATTTTATATAAACCTGCATGGGCACTTATGAAACGTTAGAAGCTCGGTTCCAAATTGTTGCTTCCTATGAAGAAGAGCCGGCAAGAAACTCCACAAGAGCCGACAAGAAACTCCACAATAATCTAATTACATCGTAGAAAACTTTAACCCTATAAATTTAGTTGTACCAGAAATCGTTTTGTATGTAAACAATAGTTTTCTCGTGTGAGCATTTCATGAGACGCTGCAATGTTTAACAAATCGTAGATATGCATGCCTATGCATGTACGGCGAATCGCGTAGAGTAGTGAACGATAGAGTCACATGATCAGTGATGGGAATACAAGGAATTATGATAAAAGCTCTTGAAACCTATGAAAGTCTCTAATCAGCATTTTTTTTCTAATCTAAAATAATGCTATCCGGCCTACTGGTTAAAAATATGTTCAACTGGACTTATTTGAATTGGCATAATTTAGAAATTGGGCAATGGGAATTGGGCTTAAGCATTTAAAGCTCAAGAAGAATAATCAAGTCTTTTCAATCATTTGCAAAAGAGATGGCTTCTCTGTCATTAACTATCCCACTTTTTAGAAATCTAGATTAAATTAAAATAAGTTTCTAAAAAAGCAACATCTTCTGCGTATCGATTATTCAACTATGTTGGGGTGGGTTTCCAATCTAACCTGATGGAGCTGAATACCAGGATTTTACATGGAGCGATTGCCTATCTGACCTCCACAACTCAGTTACTGGGTAATACGATACCCCTTGGTAAGACTGGGTATCATTCTTTAGGGCTTCTGACGACCCGTAATGAATGACAAAGATCCACAAATGACAGCCAACGGCTTCACGTGCTTGCCGAGCCACGGTGGGATCTTGGTATGTAAGGACGGTCAACTGCGGCAAGCATAGCTCAACATTCAGCGTATTAAAATTAAAAGCCAAAATTATGAAATACTAACTTTTGCCAGCGCATTTGCCCGCGCGGAGGTTGAAAATCATCCCATGGGCACGTTATATCAGGATAAATAGTATCCTTTGTGTTATATTCCAGATTAAAAAAAACTATCTGTGTGCCACAATTCATACAAATCTGTTAACCCGTTTTGCGTGATTGAGTAACAAACATCTAAACATCCAAACATACAAAGTTTCACATTTATAATATTAGTAGGATTAGTATCGCAAAAAAAACCCCCGAAACACATTTGATTTACGGACTTCCTCCGCCTCCTCCGCCTCTGTACCCAAATTGCTCTGTGCAAATCTCCACAGAGTAATTCATCACGTCCCTCTCAGGTCCCGATAAATCAATCGAGTAACTGTTGCCGACTAAAACAGATATTTTACGTAAAAGACGATGACCATATCCCTATGTATTGCTTGTCTTGTTTGATTTATTGGAAACTGTATGAGGAATGTGTGATGGGACTTTTTGCGTGTATAAACAGTATGAAGTAAAAATTTCGGGATTTTGAAAGATGTGATTTCGTTTTGCTGATAAGACGGAGAATTTATCTAGGGAAACTGAATGCGATCAGCACATAAACTAAGTTTAAGAGCTGTCTGTGTCATTGTTTTCTGCGGAATCTAAATTATGTTGACACTGACAGCTCTTGTACAGTCAGTTTTGACGTGCTTATCGTGTTCAGTTTTTTATATTATGAGGTTTTTATTCGAATAGCTAATTGTCAGCTTTATAGAGTACAACCCGGGAGTACTGCAACGGTTGCACTTGTACGTACCCGACCGTTATGTGTGGAGGCGACGGCCCCCGCCACTGCTGGTCGTACCATCAGCCAGGACCATCTTGCTGGCTAAAACCCCTCTGACTCGAGAAATTCGCACGATCAATGAAATTCACGTAGAATTGGATATATTTACATGTTACTGGAGTGAATTCGCAAAAGTACTATTGTTTATATTATGCTCCAACAATGATCTTGTTGTGATTTAATTTTAAGTTTACGTGTGTGACTTTTCTATCGCATTAGGTTAAGTACCTGTAAGGATAGTTTTAAGGGTTTCAAAATAAATAAATATAGTAAACAAAAAACAACACGATTCACCAAAGAATGCTATTGTATCGACGCAATACACTTTACATTGCAAAGTGCAAACGAAGTAGTTTAAAATTCGAAAAACTTTTTCAAATTATCAATTTTATAACATTCCCTACATTCACAGTAAATAATGTAATGAAAAACAAAGTCTATTCACAGTCAAAGTCTTCCTATCTTCAAACCACCACTCAAAATACACCTGTCTTTCCAACGATATCTCCCAAGACAAGTACCAGGGCGCCATAAACCCGTAGTAGTCTAACGGTCATAGTCATGCATAGCACGGACTGTACTACGGTGTTCACTCAAAACCCACCTCGGCAGGGCTATCAAATCTCTGCCAATATACTGAAGATACTGCAAATGGAATAGATATCGCTCCAATAGCATTTCACGAAGCTGAGGTGACCAAACGAGCGGTTTAAAGTGACTTGTTCGGGTTGTTCGTGTAGGGATGGATGGAAGCAAATAGTCTTTATTGCACCCTGTTTATGCCAACAATTTTTATAGAAAATAGTGATGAATAGCAAGGGATATTGTAAGGGACGTGTGAATATCCACATTTAAATGTGTAATTGTTATGGTGTACAAGAAAGAAACCGTTCCCAGTGTTGCCGAACGTTAAGTAGCATATACCATTTTATCCCATTCGTAAAAGGTGATAATGAGATTTACTAGAGAATGGGCAGCAGCGTTCTTTATTCATTTTACCACCATACTGCGATCGTCAACTCGCCTGCCAGACGTGGTGATTATGCCCCACCCTTGGGGGAAGCCTATGTCCAGCAATGGACGTCTTTTGGTTGAAATGATGATGAAGATAGAAAACAAAACTCTATCTATAAGATAACCCGTTCTTGTACTCGGTTGACAGGATCTGCTCAAGTGCTACTGCGCTTTGAACTTCTTAATTTCTAGGGCAAGCTGAATTACTGATGATCGGAGGCTCCTTGAAGTGTTTAAAATCAAAATCAAAATCAAAAGTCATTTATTCAAACTAGGCTGAGAGTCAGCACTTTTCGAACGTCAAAATTACATAAGACAGTCCCCCAAAAACGCCTTAAGACTGTGCCATCAGGTAAGCTACCTGAAATGGTGACTAATCATACTATGACGCGGTGTCCTTAAATTATTACTACCTTCTTACTTTCCGGGCGTACTCATTCGGTTCATCATCATCAATCATTTCAGCCGAAAGCCGCCACTGATGCACACTGCACATATACATCCCCTAAGCTGCAATTTCGATTGGTTTTATGCTTCCCGCATTCAGCGGATTCCTGCGGCCTTCACAAGGTCATCAGTCTACTTTTTGGAAGATCTTCCAACGTCAACGTCTCTACGTCTTGGAGTACGCGGTCGCGGTCGGTGTGAGCGACCACCTTTCAGTGCCATAGATCTTCGCTGGCACGCACTGGTCAAAGACTTTCGTCTTGATACGCTGCGGTATTTGGAACGTGAATATATTCGGTTACAAAGCTCAAATATTCGTGTACTTTTTTCTAATTATTAGTTTTCGGATAAAGTATGCATTTGCATAGCAATCAACCACTTACGAGTATTCCCCAAAATTAGATCACGCACACTGCTCCACCAAGATATCCCAATAAACCTTAAACGTGTGGACACCACAGACGTGCAGTCGCACCGTGTAGCAACCGGCACGTTGTCGCCCATACGGACGTACCTGATAATATTGTTATACTACTTACAAAGATAATTTTGTCTTTCTTCTGAAAGTTTTAGCACCTCTCAATTGTTGGGGGACTTAATCCATTAGGTATGGGCATCGAAGACTTCGATCATATTTTATGTTAGGGACAATTTTCGGTTAGGTTACAGTTACAGTTACACAATTTACAGGATCTTATGAAAAATGTGTATAACATATTTGGGTGATCCTTCGCTTAAGACTACTCGTACACACGTTGTCTACATCAGTGTGTCTACTTTCCTATCGCAGATATGCTGGAAGAGATTTCTTTAGAAAAAAAGCATCACCATTAAAGGCTCGTGCAGACTAGCGCGATGCGACGGTTGCGTGCGATTCGGCGATTTATATCCTTAGAACAATGTCTATGAAAACGCGCGCGACACTTCACACAGGGGCGACCTGTCGCGCCGCAACACGGTCGCCCCGCGACGACTAGCGCGACTACAAATGGGTACATTTAGTATGGCGTCGCGGCGCGACGACGCGATATCGCGGCGACGAGCAGCGCGAAAACAATGTTACATTTTGTATGGTGTCGCGCGCGACATTTTTGTCGCGCTACACGTCGCGCGCGACTCGCGATTTCGGTCGATTCGGTCGCGGCGTCACGAGTCGTAGCGGCGCGACGCGTTGTCGCGCCTGTGTGAAAGGGGTTGCGTCGCGATTATCGCAGAATCGCCACCGCGACATGTCACGCTGTCGCGTCGCGCCTGTTTGAAGAAGCCTTAAACGTATTTATCTATAATATAACTATAATATATTTAATTTTATAAAACAGAACAAAAGAACATTGTTCGGTTTATATATATGTGGAAATAAAATGGTTGAATAAATAAGATTTACAAAATTAAGACTACTAACAAACTGCAACTAAATTATTTTAAAAAAATACGTTTATTGGTACCTTTACGGTTTCTTTCTTCAAAATCTGTAGCCATGACACTCAAAATTTACATCTAGAACGCCCTTCAAATTAACTTTCTTAGTTTAGTTCAGTATTAAACCAGCTACCCAAAATTGAATAATAGCTTACTACAACAGGCTATTAATAGTCTCTCGTTCTGTAACACTAAAACACAGTTACAGAACATTCATTTAATCGTTTCGTGTCTCCAAACTCGGCGAATCGTTTACCAGCGAATGGCTGTGACAATAACTGCATCGCTTTATTTTTATATCGCCGGTCTTATATTGCACTGGTTGCGAAGCTGTTGCAGTTATATCAATAGTTTTATTCGACGAAGAGAAACAATATTAGATGTATTGTAATGGACTAGCATCTTTCTGGTAAGTACGTAGATACCTCCTCGAAATCCTGAGTGCCTAGTAGCTTCTGTGAGTGAACATACGACGAAATTTTATAGGTATTAACAATGTATTTCATATGTTTTCTAAAGCTATTGAGACATTTGCGTATGGTCATCATCATCTCATGACGCTGAGCTGATGAAGGAAGGTACAACTCTTTAACGGTTAGGAGTTAGGTGGAGGTTCGGGCATAACTTCGTCGTATATAGACCGATTTGCAAAATTCTTTCTTTTTTTTTAGAAAGGGATTTATTCCGAAATGATCCCATTTAAATTTCATATAGATCGGATGATGCGTTTCGGAGATAGACAACGGAACTCTTCGAAGAAAGACAGCAAATTAACCGCGATTGCTGCTATCGCATAAATATCGCATTGTTTTGACCCCAAGGATGATGAAATTTCGAATTGGTGCGAGGTAGGTACCATAACTAAAAAGTTAATACATATCAAAAGTCACCGACTTCCGAAATTAAAGTTATTTTTCACTTTCTAGTGTTTTTTTGGAAGTCGGTTTTTAAGATATGAAGAATAGAAAACCTAATTTTATAAATTGGTTGCATAAATCTGTCATATTTCCGTCTTTATTATGAGCAATACTATGACAAAAGCCACTAGTTTTATGTTGTAAGAATGAAGATAAACATAGTCGAGTTTTGGTATACGCGACCATGGAAAATAAATAATTGGATTCTCTTTAGGTCCTCTGAAAATATATTAGTGTTAAATCCTGACATTCTCCTGTGCTTTTAGTTCGTATAAAATATTCGAAGTCTGGTAGTAAGTAAATACTTACGTATGTGTGAGCCCAAGTGATAAACAGCGAGCGGTTTCAACTGTTGGTTATTTTTCTATTTACATTTTTGCCTTTCGAAATGCACTTACTTCATATTTTCCGATACCTGTAATTAGCATTTTCATTCAATCATAGCGCGTTTATTGTACCATAATATTATAATCCTTACAAACTATCGATTAATAAATTAGGATGAGCGAATTGTTTGATTTATTTAGAGCCAATTCAAATAAAGACATTATTCTTCTCGTGATAATGCACCTAAATAATCTAGAATAATATGAAATGGTGTTAGTCGATAAATTCACTATGGAAAATTATGTATTCTACTTTCGCAGTATTCACGCTTTAGAAACTAAGGTAAAGTATTCTGTTATAGCTTGTAACTTGGACCGGTGTTATGAGTGCAGACTGCTCCGCTGACCGCAGGGCATGCAAATTTATACGCTGAGCATGCTCTGTTAATTACAATGGATAATCATTTTATTTAAGCGCAATCCTTTACCGCCGCATGTGTCTGTAAGCATTTACTTTGCCTGGGAAACTTTTAACTCTATGGTCTGTGACATTTATTACGACTACATTTTAATAAAAAGCCTTGCTTAAAATATGAGGTAACTACTAGGTTTTTCCGCGACTTTGACAGGTAAAAAAAACCTTCATCATGAACGAATGTATGTGCCAACTCTCACGGTCATTGGTCAAACGATCTTGAAGCTTATCAATTTCATATACAGGGTGGCAGGGACAGCAAAGCGCTTACTGAAATCATAATTTCAGCACATGATTCCTAGAAACCCTAGCGGTTCAGAATCATATACTAAATCCATGCTAACAGGTTGCGCTTCGATGTCGCTGCATTTATACCTATATCCCTTTTTTATTTAGTACTAGCTTTTGCCCGCGGCTTCGCCCGCTTGGATGTTGGTTATCACGTAAAAAAGTATATCCCCAGCTATATATCAGCCAAATTTCATGACGATCGGTTCAGCAGTTTAGGTGTGAAAGCGTAACATACAGACAGAAAGACTTACTTTCGCATTTATAATATTAATAAGCCTCTCCCAAAAGGGGGGTTTAGCCATAATCGCCACGCTTGGCAGGCGGGTTGGCGATCGCAGTATTGTGGTAAAATGCATAGAGAACGCTGCTGCCCATTCTCTAGTAAGTCCCTTAGTCGCCTTCTACGACGATGAGATGTTGATTCCTTTTGATGATGTTGAATTTTTGCATGCTATGTTTTAGCGAAACATGTTGATCTATTTTATTGATATTAACACCAATGTATACCATGTTTTACGCAAATAAATGATTTACTTACTTACTTACGACACCCACGGCAAGAAATGGGATGGTGCTATTCTTTTACGTCCGGCACCACACGGAACAAGTAGTAAGTAGTTCATCCCAATGCAATTTAGGTTAAAAAAAGCAATTGGTATTCCGATTATTCCGATTACAATGTGTCAGTGTTGATATAATTAGGTGCATTAAAAGATGCTTAATAATGCCTGACATTGCTGAACAACCTTCCAAGTATCTATCCTAAACGGATCGATGCTTTTTCACCTACACAGCCACCTGACCTTTGTTGTGCCATTTTGACGTTTTTTTTTTAATGTTTTGTAATATTCATCATATCAGCCGAAAGACGTCTACTGCTGGACATAAGCCTCCCCCAAGACGGGGGGATTTGCCATAATCGCCACGCTTGGCAGGCGGGTTGGCGATCGCAGTATAGTGGTAAAATGCATAGAGAACGCTGCTGCTCATTCTCTAGTCAGTCCCTTAGTCGCCTTCTACGACACCCACGTGAAGAATGGGAATGGAAATGAAAGAATGTAATATTGCGAAGGGTAAAATGCGAACATAATTATAAATTAAATACATCTTTTTTAAATGTATGATTATACTTATGGAGTTCTCTATCTGGAATTTCTCAGTAGCAGCCCGTGAGTCTGAATTTGTCACCGGTTGATGGGAATAGGCTCGCCTCCTTTTACATACGGCTTAAACAGAACTGGCCAAATGTAGGTGTACACCTCTGCCCAAGCTTTCGGGGAAATAAGGCGTGAAGTTATGCTGTAATTTTACTTAAAAATCTTTTCTTTGTGTTGATTGAGTAAACTTATTTCATAACACATATCGCCTATCGCTTACACCATACACTCATCTAGGCGCAGAGGCGTCTGACCGCAGGGCATGCAAATTTATCCGCTGAGCGCGCATGCTCTCTTAATTACGACGCCTAATGCTTTTTCGATTACAGTTAACGTTTAATTGAAACACCGGTGTTTCGGGTTTACGTTAGGGTTTAACCTATCAGGGTGTTTTGGTCGTCTTTCGAGGTGATTAAGGAATTTGGGTCGGTAGGTCGAGTATCGGAGCTATACGGAACGTGTGTTGTAAATGTGATCTTGTCTTGAAGAAGATTAGGGGTGGAAGTTTTGGACTTTACTATTTTGTAATGGTTGAAGTGAAAGGGTTGTGACTCTTGAATTTCCTTGTAGTAACCTTAGCGTCGGTCTCAGATGATTATTTTTGTGGACGAAATTTTCCGCGATTCGATATTGTTCTGGGTTTAGGAAACCAACAGTCAACTTTAAGATAAGTACCTAAGTCAAGATTGTATTTATTAATTAAAAAAAAAAAAGGTCTATGACAAATTAGTCGCGTGAATTTTCTGCATAAAACTTACAATTGTTCGAATAAAGTAATGAATGCCGTGATTCTTTCCGCATGGTATTTTTGTATGGCTTTTTTTCAACGCTGGGGGTACATAATCATAAACAACAGCACCCTAATTGCGTAACTCACGATTAATCATAATCTCTTTCGTTTTGAAACAGATTGTTAAACCATTGCTTCATATGTTCGAAAAATGTGTCTGCTCAACAACGTAAATAACGCAATGAATATTGTTGAACTGTCAAATTGAAACGGATTATGATTAATCTTGAGTTACGCAATTAGGTTGCGCGTCAATGTTCCTGCCTCCCTGTAGTTGTGTTGTTTGTGAGTAATTTGCAATTTTATATCCATACACATTTTGAAAAGTCATTTTAAGCACCTTAAGCAAGAAGTCTTATCAAATATAATTTAAAGCTTTTACGTGTAACCATGCAGCCG
Organism: Polymixis flavicincta; assembly: GCA_949987655.1. Classification (NCBI taxonomy): domain Eukaryota; kingdom Metazoa; phylum Arthropoda; class Insecta; order Lepidoptera; family Noctuidae; genus Polymixis; species Polymixis flavicincta. The sequence continues at coordinate 18,268,932 of OX465184.1, forward strand.
TTGCAAAAGCAAGCATAACCTTTCATAAATCAGAAACATTTTTTCTTCAAATATAAATAAAATAAAAATACAAAACCACGTCAACTTTGTGTATCCGTTTGTCGTACACTGTCGGCCACAATAAATTACAGCCACGTGTCACCGATAAAGCTAATTTACTCGTAAGTGGTATTTTTGTAATTAATGTTACACTATCCGACCGTTACACTGTGCGTTATTATACATTCCGCGATTAGATTGTTTTATTATGTTAATTTTCTTTTTGAGCTATTATTGTGGCCTACAGTGTACAGGTGGAAAGTTTCAGGAAATTTTGTGACTGTGTTAGAAATGGAGAAAGTACTGAGAATTGTCCGGGTATAAGTGGTCATTTCTCTGATAGCCTGATCGAGGCGATGATCAGCAAAAGCAATTACATATAAACATGGAAAATCTAAATTTTACAAGTCTCTATCTATCTATTTTTATTATCTATATATAAATAAAAAGACAAGTCCTGACTGACTGATTGACTGACTCATCAACGCCCAGCCTTAAACCCTTGGACCTAGAAAGCTGAAATTTTACACAGAGGTTCCCTTTATAATGTAGACAAGGAATAATGAAGGATTTTTCGAATTTCAACCCCTAAGGGGGTTAAATAAGGGATGAAAGTTCCGCGCGGGCGAAGCCGCTGGCAAAAGCTAGTATTTAATAATTCCGTAATTCTAAACAAATTCATTAGAAACAGAAAAAAAATGTTAAAGCTAAAGTACACGTTAAAGTTCTTTTGCGTAAAGCATATTATCACAATAAGCCAGGAATTTACATGTTGGTTCGAAACACTTCAAAAATAACACATTCTTTCTAATTAAAGCCTTTTCCAGCATTAAGCCCTCGTCATAAAAAAAAACTCACTCGAACCGTCAATACCAAGCAAACTGACGAACACTTCCATACAGCCCAAAGAGTGAACCGATCAAAGGAATGGAGTAGATGAACGAGTAGGTCATCGGTTCACTCGGAGCGTCTCATTCACTGGGAAGCAATTACGTCCGGGGGGATTATGTTCGATCGGAATTCTAGGTTTTAGACGCTTTTCGTGTAAATTGGTGATTTAATACTTAGGTGTGTTTTGTTTGATCTATTTTTATCTATGTCACCGTAATATTGTGAACACCGTTAGTTTATAATCTATCTCGCGAGATTATATGTCGATAAAATGTGAACTGCAAAAACCATTTAAAATTGTACGCACTATTTTTTGATAGTTTATAATCTGTCCGTCAAATTGTGAACTGGTATCAAGACGGATAGTACCTTACGCTATTACTAAATAGTCAAGTAACTGCCACTAACTTGGAAGTAGCGCTCGCCGGCTGCTTACGCGGCACCGCTCGCCGGCTGCTTACACGGCACCGCTCGCTCGGCTCGCGCGCGGTTGGTAGCAGTTCTAACCTAACCTAACCTATTCGGTCGGTAAGCAGTATGGTGCAGTTCACAATTTATCGACATTTTATAATCTCGCTAGATAGATTATAAACTAACGGTGTTCACAAGTTTACGGTGACATCTACATTTGTTAAGAGTGTTGGTTAGCTAAAAGAATTTATATTGCAAAAAGAGAACACAAAAATAGGGATAGTTAGATAACTTGAGTTTGAGGCTTGAGTACTTACTCTATGCATCATCATCATCTGCCAAGCATTTTCCCAACTATGTTGGGGTCGGCTTCCAGTCTAACCGGATGCAGCTGAATACCAGTTTTTTACATGGAACGACTGCCTATCAACCCAGTTACTGGGTTACACGATACTCGTTGTTAAGATTGGACTACTAAGGTAACAAGATTAACTTAATTAACTTCGTAAGTAGTCTTATTAACTACTAATAAGACTACTTTATCATCATCATCATCATTTCAACCGGAAGACTTCCACTGCTGGACATAGGCCTCCCTCAATTTGGGGGGTTAGCCATAATCGCCACACTTGGCAGGCGGGTGGGCGATCGCAGTATGATGGTAAAATGACGTAAAATGCTTAGAGAACGCTGCCCATTCTCTAGTAAGTCCCTTCGTCGCCTCCTACAACACCCACGCGAAGAGATGGGACGGTGCTATTCTTTACGTCCGGCACCACACGGAAGACTACTTACTGAATGCATGTGTGTCTAATTTTATTCAATTAATGCCGCATCGTCTTATTTATGACTTGACTGCGCGGGTTATGTTCTTGAAAAAGGTTTTACTTATCCTTCATTATATCATCAGGTAAATTAATCGTTTTAGTTTTTTACAAAACGCTAAAGTTTATTTATTCACTTCACAAGACTAATACAAACAAAAATCACAAACCGAATTGTAAATTAGTCACTTATAGAAGTGCACAGCAAAGTAATTAAAAGAACGTACAAGATATTGTTAGTTGAATTACATTTTTACGTTATAAAATACAATAGAGAGAAAAAATGAGTTGTTGTTTTTTTTTTTGTTTAGCTCATGAATACGATCAGTAATCCAAATATACGTTTAAAAACAAACAACATTTTAAGGAAACATAATTATGAAAACCATTGAAGATAAATTTATATTCTAGCAAAGGTTAGATTCTGTCGTGGTATGGCTACATAGGGATAGGAATATTACTTGAAAGGTTCATTGAATCGCAGATCAACATAGTTCTTAACTACCTCGTGTTATTGTCAAAATGGCTTCCAACAGTAATTCGGAGCTTAAACTCGGACCATAAAAACTTTATTAAAAATTCACTTACAGCAGCTGTTCGGACGAAAAAACATGTTGCAAAAGTGAAATAACAAGGAGTTTTAACTGTTCTAATGTCGGTCGTGGTCTGTCGTACTCGTGTCGTGTCGGAGTCGTGTCGTGCTGTCGTGTCGTATTACTTAATCACGTAATGATCATGATTTTATACACACTGCTGTGAAATATTGCTGGCGGATTAATCGACAACGACATGTGTATGTTTTTTTTGTAGAATCAGTTGTTACAAACGCTTCTATTTGATTAACGTTAAGCTGAATGCGCTACGGTATACCGCGAAATTCAGTCTCTCTCGTAGGTATCCTACTAATCCCTACTATATAATATTATAAATGCGAAAGTAACTCTGTCTGTCTGTGTGTTACGCTTTCACGCCTGAACCGCTGAACCGATTATCATGAAATTTGGCAGAAATATAGCTTAAGATATGGAGAAGGACAAAGGCATATACTTTTTTACGCTATAACCGACATCCACGCGGGCGAAGCCGTGGGCATCGAAAAAGCTGTGTATATTTTGCTGATGGTCTAGTAAGATATAAGCCTAAGGGCCCTATTACACTAGGACACCATGGTGGCACTCCCAGCAAAATGTATACAGCTTGTTCCATCGGTTGCGCAACCAACCATACAATTTTGACAGCGCGACAATGGTTGCGCCACCACTGGTGTCCTAGTGAAATAGGGCCGTTAAACCAATGAAATTATGGATAGACTGTATGAAAGATGAAATGGCTAGACAGGGGCTGACTACCGAGTTAACGACTAATAGAGAAGTAGGAAATAATATAATAAGTATTCTTCGTCGACTTCAAATAATTTAGGACGAGGTGATGATACCGATGAGGGCCGCAGGAGTCCGCTGGATGCGGGAAGCACAGAACCGGTCGAAGTGGCGGAGCTTGGAGGAGGCCTATGTCCAGCAGTGGACGTCTTTCGGCTGAAATGATGATGATACCCTCATCATCTCTTTCAGAACCCAGAGATATAAGTCACAATTATGTAAAACCTAAAATTATATGCACGCAGTCCTGAAATTGTCTTAAATTATAGGAACGTTGAATTTCATACGTCGCAGTGTCGTGTTCACGTCATGTTGAGTAATCGCTACCTGTGTATGTTGGACTTACATCATGTTACTCCAGATTCCACACGTTTGCTATGAACATCAAAGCTATGAAATTAATTTAGGTATTTTTACACATTATTGAAATATTACTGATATGTAGGTAATTGCTGTATATGAAATTATGCCTTTGTTTAAGTGGTAACGGCCGCGACTTAAGAGTTGTTGGTCGTAGGTTCGAACCCAGGCAGATTCTGTGTGTAAATTATTTCATCACCATTTCTCTCAAAACGGTGAAGGAAAACATTGTGAGGAAACCAGCAGGTCTAAAAAAGTAAAGACAAAAAATCGAAGACTTGTGACATATGCCAACTCGCACTAGGCCCGCGTGGTGGATTATGGCCAACTCTCTTTAACCAAGACGAGGCTTGTGTCCCAGCAGTGGGAACATTAAAGGCTGATGGGTAAGGGATCGGCAGCTGCATCCGGTTAAACTAAAAGCCGACTCCAACGATGGCAATTGGCTCGCCTCTTATTACATAGGACTTAAACATAACTTTCGAAATGTGGGTATCATCATGATCATTTCAGGCAAAAGACGTCCACTGCTGAACATAAGCCTCCCCCAATTGAGAGGATTTGCCATAATTGCCACGCTTGGCAGGCGGGATGGCGATCGCGCAGTATGATGGCAAAATGCATAGAGAACGCTGCTGCCCATTCTCTAGTAAGTCCCTTAGTCGCCTCCTACGACACCCACGGGAAGAATAGGCATGTTGCTATTCTTTACGTCCGACACCACATGGAACACGGAATGTACACTAAAGGTACCTCTAAAGGATACCGCTGCCCAACCTTTCGGAAAACAAGGCGTGATGTTTTCTTGTGTTAAATCTATCAATCAATATGGTATAGGATACGGAGACAGAGGTATCCAAGACTGACTAGCTTCGAAATATTTGCTGCCCAATCTTCCGGTCCGTGTGTCAGACATCTATGGTTGCATGAATTTCAAACATGACGTTCCCTTAAATATTCCATAGCGCGCTCTTGAATACTAATTATTTATTTAACGTATATTCTCTGCTTACGCCTGTAAATCATTAGCGTGATACTTCGCGTGGAACTTCATAGTTAGATTTTACTTATGATTTATTGAAGTGACTAAATTATGTTGTTCAAACTATTTTTATTGCTTTCTGTTTTATTTATTGGAAGGAATTAGAATAGTTTGTATTTATAAGGAAGTAAGTTTTAGGGGTGGCGATTGCGGCGGTAAGTCCCCTCTTTGAGGAGTGGCTTGAGAGGCGGCATGGCGTCCTCACCTTCCGCCTGACGCAGGTCCTCACCGGATACGGCTGTTTCGGGAGGTTCCTGTTTCGGATAGGGCGGGAGGAAACGCCCGGGTGTTTCCACTGCGAAGATCGCCCTGAGGACACGGTGGAGCACACGGTGGCGGTCTGCCCAGCTTGGGCGGAGCACCGCCGTGTCCTCGTGGAGGCGATCGGCGGCGGCGATCTCTCGCGTCCGGCCCTGGTCCAGGCCATGGTCCGGAGCGAGAGGGCATGGGGAGCCGTCACCTCCTTCAGCGAAGCAGTAATGCTCGCGAAGAGGGAGGCGGCGCACGTGAGGGAGAGGCAGCATATGCGCCCTCGCGACCCTAGCCGCCGCAGGATACGGAGACGCCCTGGGCGTCGGGAATCCCAGGCCGATTTCCGGCCACCGTAGGCATGGGCTAGCGGACGGCGAGTAATGGGTAGCTCGCTGTCCGGTAAGGACCAAGCCCAAGTCGACGGCGCGTTGTGTTCCACGCGCGCCTCAAAGAGATGTCAGCACAAAAAATGATGGGGCCCGCAAGGGCTGATGCCTGTCAGGGGTGCGGGTTTGTTTGAAAAAGATACCACAGCCCCTGGCATACGGGCTACTGAAGGAACACGGGTGGGTTTTAGTCAGTAGAAGTCTGACACGCCCTCCTGCTCCACCCAGAGCGGGAGAAGTTATTTGATGATTTCCCACCCAAAAAAAAAAAAGGGGTGGCGGTAAATTTTCTTCTAGTAAGAGTTTCTGAATGATGTATTATTATTGTGTTTGTATTATTATGTGTATGTATTTTCAATTCAAAAACGTTCATAACACCAATGCTAACACATATTTTAGCATTGGTAAGTTTCATACGTTTGAAGTAAAAGATTTTGATGAAATTGTTGACATCAGCTTGCAACCATAAATAAAAACGTTTTTTGTTTTAATTCAGGTAAATGCAAACAGCACACAGCTCCTCAGTAATTAATGCTCGGTTCCTATAATTAAAAAAAAAAACTTGTCATTTTACTTACGTACTTATACTTACGTTACGTAGCATTTTTTTGTTTCCAAACTGGCCAAATAATTAGTTTCGTAAGCTACTTCTAGCTACATCCAAATAGGTCTACTACGCGAACGTAATTAGGTCTTTGCTTAATTTTAGAATAAGATACAAGATTCTTAATTTTAACCTACCACTGTCCGTAAATTAAATTATAAGAATCGGCCATAAATTTAAGAAGTCAGTAGCAGGTAGGAACTTAATGATCAATGTGGAAGCAGATTTTTTAGCCGACGAAAAAACGGAGGAGGTTACTCAATTCGACGCGTATTTTTTTTTATGTATGACCACGCATAACTTTTTCCAGAGTAGTCCGATTTTGATAATTCTTATCGAAAAATTCCAACCCTAAGGGTAAGAAAACAGGGGATGATTGATTGTTTACTCACAGATTTTAATACTCAATTGTGTATTACAAAAAGTAATCAAAAATTGAGCATGTAGTAATTAGTAGATTATAGCCACAAAAAATTGTAAAATAAAAACTAAGTTCGGAAGGCGGTGACATATGATTAAATACATATCCAAAGTCACCGACTTCCGAACTTAGTTATTGGGGTTGGACAAAGCAAGTTTATTATTTTTTACTTTTCGGTTTTTCGGCGGTTTAATTTTTTTAATAAAAAGTTTTTGTAAAGACAAGTTAATATAGGATACAAATACAAGGCAAGGTGCCTATAGAAATGGACGTATGTATGTGGTAGAAGAAAAATGATGAATGAGCCTGGTCTTTGTATTCTATCTATTCTATAGAGGATAAGTTTTTAACCAGTGCGCAAACTGTAACCATGAATTCAGCATATCATTCTAGATCCGATCAGCGCAGAAAATTTTCGACGGTTATAAAAAAAATCTGCTGTTCCATACATTTTGACGGCGGCGGCGTAAGTATTGCACTCTTCTATGAAACAGCGGATTTTTTTTTTGTACAACCGACTAAAATTTTCTGCAAACTGAAATCATAAATTCAGTACATTATTACGTTGAAATTTTTCGCAACTGTCAACAACAAAACATCTGCTGTGACATATATATATACTGCTGTAACAGTGAAATATCTACGCGGTTAAAATGTATGGAATAGTATATTTTTTTATGATCGACTAAAAAAATTATGCAAGTGGTACAGAACCATTTAGGTACTGAATCCATGATAACAGTTTGCGCGTCGATGTGCCTGCCACCCTGTACATTCATAAGCCCCTATAATTTTCCCACTGTTGGGATACAAGCCTCCAGGAGTGGGCCACGCGGGCCTATTGAGGGTTGGTTGATGTCTCATGTTTTATAATTTTTGGTTTTAGAACATGCCAGTTTCCTCACCACGTTTTCCTTCACCGGTTTGAGACCAGCGGTGATGAAATTATTTACACAAGGTAAAGCGCGTGCTTGGGTTCGAACCCACGACCTACAACTATAATAATATTTTTTTTATATTTTTAAATGTTTTTGATGAGTTTTGTAAAATATTTAAAAATATACTTAATATGTATAAAAGAAAATAATGGAAAATTAAAAAAAAAAAATTGTAGGTCGTAGTTCTGTATGTTTGTCGCAGTATGACTGAGTATCGAAAATTCAGAAGTAAAAAAAATGTCTGAAACATTGCCATAATGTTCACCATTTTGGTCATAATGTTGATAGTATTTTGAAGTGCGACATTTTATAACCTACTGCGAATTGGGACACAAGTCCCGGTACATTATTTTTTATGTGTTAGAAACATTTTTATTCCATTTCAAATGTCATATCGAGTTTTGCAACTTGTGCCAAGATCTTTCCGGAAAGCATATTCCGATACGAATGTGCGAACTTGGCTTGCACTGGGTTGCTATGTATATTGTGACCATTTATAAAGTGTTATGTAACACAATATCAAGCCTTTATTCTCTGGGGGTTTTGGGCAGAAGTGCATCTTTCGCGCTTTGGCCTGTTATAGGAGGCAGCCTATTGCTCTATATCTAAAACAAAAAATAATAAAGATAAATTTAAAAATTATAGGGGGCGTCGGCATAAGGTACGTGTTTTTTTCGGCGTTTTTTGCCTTGTGGAACTCGCACTTGGACGGTTTTTTACATTGTTCTCTCATATAGAAGCAACAAAAATTATGTACCTAGGATTTTGTTATTTTTGATTTAAAAGAGTGTCCTTGGAGTTTCTTGCCCGTTCTTCTCCATCGAGGTTTACATTTTGGAATGGGCGACTAGCTTCAACTTTCCGACTAACTGATGGACTTCAAAACTCAAAAGCAACTGTAAATGGTTTAGTTGACAAAAATGCACTAAGTTAAAAAAAACCATGCGATTAACGAGTATTTTAGACTCGGGGCTGCTACTAAAAAAAAATCTGATGGAATGTCCCAGTATCACTTTGCCCGCCCAGGAATCAAACCCAAGATCCTATAATTAGTACGAACGTGAGAATCCTACCTAAAAGTAAGAAAGAAAGAAAGAATACCGTTTATTTGGACACAGTTCGTGAAACACAAAATACAATAAAAAATAAAGTGAAAATAAATAACTGTAACAATATGTGCCTCACGGCTGCGCCAAAAAGGTTCATTTCAGCATTAATGCCAGACAGATGCTGTCTGACGCTGGTTTTCTAATGAACCTTTAGGGACAAGTGACGAGGAGTACAAAACAGTTTGACATAGGTACCTAATACATAATTTTATACTTATAACAAACAAGTAATCACATAAACGTACATACAAAAGCAAAACAAAACGTAAAATACAGGAACTAAACCTGCACCCTAATTGCGTAACTTACGATTGATCATAATTGGTTTCGTCTTCACAGTTAAACAATATTCATTGCGTTATTTATGTTGTCGAACAGACAAATTTTTCGAACATATGAAGCAATGGTTTAACAATCCGTTTCAAAACGATACAGATTATGATGAATCGTGAGTTACGCAATTAGGGTGCTGTTCCGAGCGATAATCTATATTCATTTGTGAATATGCACTCACAAAGCGCTACAAGCCGCCGGGCGTGGTGGACATTTCATTGCCAGTTATTTAGTTTTTAAATTACAACAAGAAAAATAATAAAAGTATCTGTGGGTTATCTAAATAAAAACTCGAGTAGTTACAATAATAATAAAAAATAAGAATAATTATAAAGTTCAAAGTAAGTCACACACAAATAGTGAGTTTAACACTTTTCGGAGAAAAATTAAGAACCTACCTACCTATAACAATGGATGAAGTATCCATCTGCAGTATGCATTTAGATACTTTTTTCTTTAATTACATTAGCTTCCACAGTAAATGTTTTCCTGTATTTTCCACAACAATAGTATAAGAAAACAATGCCTTGCGAAAAGATTCATCAAACGTGACAAACATAGAACATAAACATCTCCTTTCCACCATCTTTGACAAAAACATTCATTTGTTAGAAAAAAAAATCTTTTAACTTTTGACGTGCAAATTAACCATTGAAAGTCTATGGGACTTTTTAAATGTATATTTCCATGGTGTTTACTTTGAGGGTGGGCAGGACACAATGGAACCCAATCAGCATTTCTCTTTATTATGTCGGCTAAGGCTTTGCTATGGTGTCCCGAAATCATTAAAAGTTTAATTAGAATTTCGATGTAAAAAGTCACGTAGGTAGGAAAAAATTGTTTTGTTTTTAACTTTAACGTTGTGCTCATTAAGTCTCATTTCAACAGTTGTCACAAAGTGTATTGGAATACTAGTTTTTGCAGGCGTCTTCGTTCGTGCGGAGGTCGGAAATCAACCCACGGGAACGTATAACCGGGAAAAAAAGTATTCCATGTATTAGTTCAGGTAATTAACCATCAGTGTGCCAAATTTCATCCAATTCCGTTCTGCCGTTTTCACGTGATTGAGTAACAAACATCTCAACGTCCAAACATCCCAACTTTCATATTCATATTACTAGTTTTTGCCCGCGGCTCCGCCCGCGTGACTGTCGTGTATCGCGTACAAAAGTAGTATATGTCCCTCTCCGTATCCCAAGGCTATATCTGTACCAAATTTCATGACTATTGCTTCAGTGGTTTAGGCGTGAAAGTGTAACAGACAGACAGAGTTACTTACTCATTTATAATATTAAATAGGGATTAAGTAGTAGGTTATTATAATTAAAATAATATTTAAAAATCTCATTTGTGTTTCCGTTATTTGTACATTTTAGCTGGATTATTTAATTTTGGCCAAAAGTGAGATTTCTTTATCAGACTCCACCAAAAACATTATATTATTTATATTTTCATATGCTAAAAAATCTCATTACTATTTCTCCAATTGAATCGAATCGCTTACGTCCCCAAAGATTCCGTCGACAATCAAAATGGGCCGAAAAACCTTTCGTTTCGGGGAAATTAAAAAAAAAATAACACGTTAAGATGGTTTCCTTTCATCAAATTTGAGCCAGGCTGGGCGTTTGATTGAATTAGCACGAAAGTTCTGCCCCCGACTGACAAATTTATCGCCATAGGATTTTTGCGACCATCCAACTCGTAAAAAACCAAGTTTAACTTTGAAATTACGTTTTTATTTTATTGGTATACTGGGTTTTATGTTTTTCGATTTGGTTGTTTTCTTTTTTTCCAGTTGCTGGGAGTATGATTATTGCTGTAAAATGTGGGAGAAGTTTACAGTGTTTCTGTTTTTTGTTATTTTTAGATGGATTCTTGAACAATGTAAGATAAAATCTTGTGCGTCTGAATAAATTAGGCTCTGTGCTTGATAGGTTTATATTCATTTCAAACAAACTTGCATTAGAAATTCATTAAAATTACCAGTCGTAAACTCAAAGCCTGGTCCAGTCTATGATCAATACAATAGCCATCAAATCTCATATTGCTTTTGTGATGTCAACCAATCAAGTGGGTTTACAAAAGATTTATGTATACGTAGATACTTACAAATGAAATTGAAATCACGTTGACAATAAATACGTCGAGAAGGACAAACAAGCTTTCAGTAACGTAGCAAAAAACGTTTCTTTTCTTTTCGAGTTATCCAAGAGATTTCCCAAAAGAGGTGAGCTCACCGAATATCTCCGCGTAAACAATTATGAAAATTTATCAATCTTTCCAAGACATTAAAACGTGGAATCACATTTTTTTCATTTAGAAAGGGAGAAAAAAAAAAGAAAACGTTCGGTCGAATGGAGGGGCAAAAACGTTCTTGGCTATAAGAAGACGGTCATTAAACATGATCGCTATCATAATTGAATTAAAAATTCCAACACGAGCGCTCCTAAGTGTTGGAGGGGACGCGGCAGTTAATGCTATTGCAGTTGCCAGTTTGCTTGAAAGTTGACATCATATCATATTTTTTTATGTATTGGCTATTGGCGATTTTTTTTAGATGTTCCATAAAATTGCTGTCGGATTTAAGCCTACAGATCTCTCATAATTCCCCCTTTATTTTCTATTTACTATCCTAGGCCTCAGAAAGATATTATTTACGTGTACTTCTTTATGTGTTTATTAAATACGTTCTACGAAATATCTTTAGTAAGATTTTATAGTGTCGTGTATGCGATGACTACTCAATGATTTATACAAGGTTAAATTTTAACCAGTGCGCAAACTGTAACCATAAATTCAGCATATATGGTTCTAGACAAAATTGATCATAGGTTATAAAAAATACATTTTTAACCGCTTAGGTTCTATGAAACAGCGGATTTTTTTTCATAACTTATGCGAAATGGGGTTCTAGATTCATATACGGATTTATTTTTCCTGTATGTAAATCATTTGAATGCTTGATATTATTTGAATCTTTTTATGCACTTTGGGTCCGGACCGAGACAAGTTTTCAGATTTTTGCTTGACGCCAACCCCCTGTTCATCTTTGCATGAATAGAGATGCCGACAAGTTTCTGCTAATCCTTACATAAAACATACACATCTTACCTGTGTTCCTAACTTATCTTAGTCGAATATGTTCTTGCGTTCTCGAAAACGCATCTTGATTATTCTCTCCCCTATAGTTAGAACTATTTGAATATTAGTTTCTGTTATCTCCGTAGCCGCAGGGTGTCTGTCAACTTGACAGACGGACTCTGAATGCTGAAGATTACTGGCATTCACTGAACTTCAGTTTCGTGTAGTCATTAGATATTGTTTGTTTGAAGTGTAGTTGTCAAATTAGAATAGGATATTGTTTTGTCTTTAGTAAGGTAGTAACTGTTGTAAGATGTACAATAAATCAACATCACACATGTATGAAGGGTTATTTATTTATTTTATTTTATTAGGATTACCTATATTTTGCCAGATAAGATTTAACAATAAATAAAATAAATTGGATCGGCAATGGTGGCCCTTTACTTAGTGTAAAAAAAATCAGGCTGGCAGGCGCTTTACTTTGTGTAAATTACTTCATCACCATTGCTCTCAAACCGGTGAAGGAAAACATCGTGAGGAAACTGGCATGTCCTAGAACCAGAAAATCTTGTAATAATAAATACAGTACGTCAACTTCAACAATAGCTCCGGATCAAAGATCCAAAGTGTGAATGGGTTTTGTCCATCAATTCAATAGTGACGTTTCTTGCTTAATTTTTTTTTCGTGCACTTTTGAGTCAAGATTGAGAATAGTGAAAGAAACGTTATTTTCACATTTACCCCTTCATATATACAGCAATGATCTCACCTTGTAAATCTAAATATGTAGGTAGATGATTTATTTACCAGCAGTTTTCTTTTTCGTGTAAAATCCCAACTCATTGCCCACCTGTAGAACGATATATTACGCGTATGACGTCTAAGTATTCCTCATAAATGTTACCTTCATTTTGCAAGTCACTGTACAACGTTGCGACGTGTGTAAAGTCGTTAGTATCTGAATGCCTGCGGCTGCGTCTGCGCTGTGACAAGATGACATGCTCTTAAGTACTTTGAATATTCCACTTTTGAACTTAATAAGTTGAGGTATTGTTTTGACCTGAAAATTACCAATTGTTGTTTATTTGTCGAATCAAATTTTTTGGTAATCAGTTAAATGCTGAGAAGTGTCAAAAGGTAGTGAGATAGAGAGTATCTTAGAGTCTAAGTAAGTAACGAAGTGGAGCACAGCTAAAATGGTGCTTCCACTTACCTAACGGTAAAGTAACGAAATACTTAGTCAAAGGCGTAATCAGTAAAGTGATAGCAGTTTGTAGTATTTTGGATATCTTTTTGACTTCACTGCTATCCCTGTTGGTTGAGAAGATTGTATTCAATTTCTCGATGTAATCTCTTAGTAACCTTTTACATCACTCACTGGTAACAATTGTATGCGATAGAAACATTTTCATTTAATTTCCGACAAAATAAATAGGATTATATGCGATGCACGATTTTCCCAACGACTGTCAACTGTTCGTGTTAAAATTGTGCGTTTGAATTTTTTGTTTTTAATATAATATTGTTTTTGCAAGCCGTGTCTATTTCTTAATATTGTGTACTTGGCTTGTATGTTGACGTGTGTTCATTTAGTTGAACAGTGTTACGATTTTAGATAAATAAATACATTTTCAAGATAAAAGGCTTCTAAATACTTAATTCAATCATTCTAATACACCTTAGGGCTAAATTGACCAAACTCAGAGGGGCAATTTTCGTAATTTTAAGAACGTTTTTTTATGGTGGGAAATCATCAGTTAACTTTTCCCGATCTGGGTGAAGCAGGAGGGCGTGTCAGACTTTTACTGACTAACACCCACCCGTGTTCCCTCAGTTGCTTGTGTGCCAGGGGCGGCGGTATCTCTTTAAAACAACCCGCACCCCTGGCAGGCATCGGCCATTGCAGGCCCCACCAGTTGGTGCTGACATCTCTTTGAGGCGCGCGTGGAACACAACGTGCCGTCGACCCGGGCTTGGTCCTTCCCGGACAGCGAGCTACTCATTACTCGCCGTCCGCAAGCCCGCGCCTACGGTGGCCAATCAGCCTGGGATCACCGACGCCCAGGGCGTCTCATGCGGCGCCTAAGGCTGTGAGGGCGCATATATTGCCTCTCACTCACGTGCGCTGCCTCCCTCTTCGCGAGCATTACTGCTTCGCAGAAGAAGTGACGGCTACCCATGTACTCTCGCTCCGTACCATGGCAGGACCGGACGCGAGCGATCGCCGCTGCCTTTCGCCTCCACAAGGACATGGCCTTGCTTCGCTCAAGCCGGGCAGACCTCCGCCGTATGCTCCACCGTGTCCTCAGGGCGATCTTCGCAGTGGAAACACCCGGGCGTTTCTTGCCGCCTTATGCGAAACAGAAACCTCCCGAAACAGCCGTGTCCGGTGAGGACCTGCGTCAGGCGGAAGGTGAGGATGCCGTGTCAGCTCTGAATCCACTCCTCAAAGAGGGGACTAACCGCCGCAATCTGGGCGTGCCAAATTTCAAGAACGTTTACAGTCTGATCTTGCAGTCTCAATATGTCAAAATACCTCTAGTTTCCATATATATTTTTGATATGTGACTGTCGCCGAGATGAGACTGTGACTAGATTTTGAACTTTTTACGTACGAGAATTCCTTCCCAGATACATTATCTATCCATGGAATAAAATTGACGTCTGACAGTACAAAAACTGAAAAAATCAAAATTTATTCGCAGGATAAGACTTGTTATAGATAGATAAGTTTAGTGGAATTCGCTGTTACATGTTCAACTATTCTGGAGTTAGCCAAAGCTGTAATCTCTGTAGCCGCGGGGCTTGTCGCGAAGGTCTGACAACTTGACAGACGTCAGCTTCGACTGCATTGTTGTTGTTTAGCAAGAATGCCGTCTAAGGGCTGGGACACAATCATGATTGACATGAATTTAATACTGCTTAGTACTACAAAGCCCGTACATACTGTATATGAGTACGTCGTATTTAATTTTTAACTTGAGAATCCTACAAAAATACTTACTACTATACACCGTGACATTTTAGTCGTCTTACAACGGCAGCCCACTTCATGTTTCCAATGACTACAATACATTTAAATAATAAAAAAAAAAATCTTGAACTTTTGTGAATAATGTAAAAAAAGAAAATATTCAATAAGACGCATGACGTAGTTTGAAACACCCTGATATGGATATGGAATGAATGATGGAATGTAACGGTATCTTCTACCCTTTGATACGTAAACATCATTAACAGGGTGTTTCATAATTCTAAAGCATTATTTATATCTTCTCGTTATCTTTTCTTTTCTTTATCTTAATTAATGGTAACAATTTTTTCGTCGCGCCATGAGGTATTGTATGTCGGATACATTGAGTGGACAATCAATGTAAGACGACTAAAATGTCATGGTTTTTTGTTTGGGTGGGAAATCATCAAATAACTTCTCCCGCTCTGGGTGGAGCAGGAGGGCGTGTCAGACTTTTACTGAATAAAACCCACCCGTGTTCCTTCAGTAGCCCGTATGCCAAGGGCTGTGGTATCTCTTTCGAACAAACCCGCACCCCTGGCAGGCATCGGCCCTTGCGGGCCTCATCACGCTTGGGGATTCCCGACGCCCAGGGCGTCTCCGTATCCTACGGCGGCTAGGGTCACGAGGGCGCAAAGACTGCCTCTCTCTCACGTGCGCCGCCTCCCTATGGTGTATATTAAAAAATATACAAATGAATTGAAAACCTCATGTTAAGGAATCTGTTAAAAAAAACAGTCTGGAAGGTTTTATTTGTCCAGTAATGTGAATAACAAACTAGAAAAAATAAAATAGAATAAAAAACTTCTTTATAAAAAACAATGAAATAATTCTTCATAAACCCTTTCAACATTCTAAATAACCACACAAAAATTTACGGATCCAATGCAGCTCCATATATTTCTTAGCACCTAAGAATCTTCCCTCCATTCCTATAGACCGGGAGCCAGAGACCTCACATTTCATCTGTCGCACTCTACCTTTTTATGTAAGTGCTGACGCGTATACTATCGGTTTAGACGAAATTATTTTGAGGAAGGTGCGGAAATTGTAGTATTTTACGGCCAATGGCTTTAATTTTCAATTAGGATTACTAATAGGAAAGAAGGTTCTTTTCTCCTAGGTTATGAAACTATTAAGTAGGCACTGTTGTTGTGAATCGATTCCAGAAAAGGTATTTTATTTCGACAGATTTTTTCTTTTCATTTTTTATACATAATAAAGAGTATTCTATAAATAATTTTCGCTTTTAGCCCAGTGGTAACAGCCGCGATTTACGAGTTGTAGGTCGTGGGTTCATCCCCAAGCAGGCGACATCACGACTGCTCTCAAAACGGTGCAGGAAAACATCGTGAGGAAACCGGCATATACTCGAAACAAAAATTCGGAAACGTGACATCCGCCAACCCACAAAGTTCCGCGTGGTAGATTATAGCCCACTCTCTCTCACAGAGTGGAGGCCTGTGTCCCAGCAGTGGGAATAAGCCTGTATTTATTATGCTATAAATAATTTGATATTGATGTACATGATTTACTTCCTATTTATCTATTATTGCTTAGTTGAATGCATAGCCGGATGTTCAACTGAGTATTTTGTCAAGAATTCCAGCACTTAAATTGCTCCATCTGCTCGAATGATTAAAACATTTTTTTTTTTGCGATAAATGTGTGGTGTGCGTGCCCCCATGCATGGCTGGTAACGTGCCAAAAAACCTAACTACGTTTTATTGAAAAAAAAAAAAAAACAAACGTCAAATTTTTTTACAATTCGCACGTGTCTAAACTTCAGTAGGAATATCAAAAAGGTATTTTTTATTGAATCCAATGCAGCTTGCTACGTTTCATTTTACCCAGTGGAATACAAATCGGTGTTGCATTGTATTCAATGCTTCGATAGAATTCAATGTGCTTAGCCGCAGGCGGCTGTTTGTTTTATTAAAATTTTATCGAGATTGAACGATTGTTAAGTGTCATTTTATTATTATGTTTTTAATAAATAATACAAAAGGCATCTTTTTGCTGCACTGGCACACGAGGCAAGAATTTATTGAGAAATCGGTGTACTATCTACTTATCTAACAATTTACTAAAGAAGTTTGTATCAGCACTGAATTCCGCATGAGTCCTTGTAACTTTGTCTCTGGTTACACATCGGCAATGCTCTAAACTGGCAACTCTAAGCAGGAGAGACAAATTGGCCCCGTTCATTCATCGAGCCATGTCAAAAGGTACCTAATTCGTCATCATCCATCATTTGACTAACCTTTGTCCCAACTACGTGGGGGTCAGCTTGCAGTCTAACCGGATGCAGCTGAATCCCAGTATTTTACATGAAGCGGCTGCCTATCTGACCTCCACAATCCCTTGGTAAGAAAGTACCTAATACTACTATACCGGCTAAAAAAAATGTTGATTTTCATTAATCAGAAATTATGATATGAGAATGTAATGGCATTCTCGCATCATAATTTCTTAAATATTTTCTACTTCACAAGTTCAAAGTTTTCGTATCGACACCGCTGCCTGATGCAATATTTCCACGTTTCAAATGACTGAAAGCTACAAATTCACAAAATGATTCTCCAAAGGAAATGTGAAAATATTCAGGTTTCACAGCATCGAAATAGAAATCTATTGCTTCCAAGTAGTTGAAAGGTTCGGTTTATACCCATACGGTACATACCCAATTACTGATGTTGGTTTTCTTTGCAATAAAATGATATATATATAAGTATTTATATATATATACGTTTTATATGTTAAATACGTTTAGACATTTTAATATTAATTTTCACTACTGCTGAGATGCTTACAATATTCCTCTTTACCAAAGACTGTCCCCATGATAAATAAACCCCTTTATTTATAACCGTTGCTTAAAGTTAAGTAATGATTAGCGATTGTTTAATCAAAAATATTTGACGTTTCAACGTCTCTTAACTTTGAACATACACCCCCTTATTACAAAACAAGGTTTTTCTTTAGGTATGGTTTAAACCGTCGAGCCTGTTTTTTAAATAAGAACCTAACTGTAATCGAAATACAGCTCCTTTTACAAAACTGACAAGTTAGTCCAGTGCTAAATTGTCAGTTTTGTAAAAGGAGCTGTAATTCTATTTCAGTTCTAAGTTCAAATTTCAAAAACAGGCTCGGTGGTTTAAACCAGCTCGGTGGTTTTGTTCTGAAATAAGGGGGACATAGTTTATAAACTACGCGTTATTAGAGAAATGAGAACCTACAAACAGTGTCTTGTCTGAGACGGACACTGTTCTGCAAATCATGGCAAATCTTACTCAAAGAGACCAGTGTATGAGACAGTCACTGCCTGTTTTTTTTGGGAAATCATCAAATAACTTCTCTCGCTCCGGTTTGAGCAGGAGAGCGTGTAAGAGTTTTACTGACTAAAACCCACCCGTGTTCCTTCAGTTGCCTGTGTGCCAGAGGCCACGGTATCTCTTTCGAACAACCCGCAGCCCTGGCAGGAGTAAGATTTAGCCAATACTCTTCCAATTTCTGTTCTCAAGTACTGATATTTTATAAGACGTCTTCGAGCAGATACCTCTTTACGACTAGACAGTCGACCCGCTATTTACCTCATAGATTGGCTAAAAAGAAAGAATCGGTCTACTTCTGTTTATTCCATTTCTGGAAAACTCTAAGTTCACACATCATCATCTTCCTATCCTTTTCCCAACTATGTTGGGGTTGGCTTCCAGTCTGACCGGAAGCAGCCGAATACCAGTATTTTACATGAAGTGACTGCCTATTTCATTTGACCGCCACAACCCAGTAAATGGGTAATACCAAACCTACCTCTTGGTAAGACTGGTTGTCAGACTTTCGGGCTTCTAACGACCCGTAACGACTGTCAAAGATCCACAAATGACAGTCGGTACTATCCGAGGTATGGAGGGGTCTTGTATGTAAATATGGTCACCCATTCACGGACCAACAGGGTCTGCAAAAAAAAAGAGTCATTTATTTAAATTCAGAATCAGAGAATCTTCACTTTTCGAAAACTTTTCGAATGTCAAAATACATAAGATAGTCCCCCAAAACGCCCGCCCTTCACCACTTCCTAGTGCTTTAGCTGGGAAGAAGAAGTGGCGCAACAAACTCCCCAGCAGCACAGCTGTCTGTTTATTCGGATAGATGACTTGATTCTATACATACATAGGCAAAGTAATAAACATTACGAAACACAGAAGATTAATTAAATAATTAGTCATATAATATAAGCTAGCCATGCCAATATAGCAACAAATAAAATGAGAACTTAACTCAAGCACATAGAATTAAAAAAAAAAATGTAAATAAAGCATAATCTATACATATAAAAATGAATCGCCGAAATGTATGTATGAACGCGCATAACTTCCGAACGACTGCACCAAATTGGATGATTCTTTTTTTTAGTTTTCCTTATTGTCAAGACAAGGTTTGTATAGCTAATGCCAATTCAATATTCATGGCTAACACAGGACAACGTCTGTCTTGTCAGCTAGTACCAAAATAAAAGTCTCCTAGTATAAAGGGCGTGATAGCTTACATATGCAATGTAGGATTATGTTCACATAGCTGTTACGACCCGGGTTACTACTCGAGGCCACAAAAGATAACCTAGCGTTGCTAAACCTGGTGGATCGTTCCGTTCGGCTGTTATATTATTACTTATATAAAATACCCTCAAACGTCATACAATTCCTTTTCTGTTCAGCAGGCCTAGACAAAACACATTTCTGTTTGCGTTCATGCTAAACGCTACGCCTAAATGTATGGGAATGACATTACCTGCGGAAAGGTTACGTCGTGTTCTTTCCGCAGGTAATGTCATTCCGATACATTTTGGCGTAGCGTTTGACGTGAACGCTAACAGAAATGTATTTTACTCTAGGCCAAGGCCACTCGTTTGTGGAATGCATTGCCAGTTCAAATAAAACGCGCGCAATCGTTACCGGTGTTCAAGAGACTCGTGAAGGAGCATTACTTGTTGTTGTGATTTTTTTGTAGCTGTTATAATCTGTTGTTGTGATTTTGTTGTAGCTTTTATAATCTGTAGTCGTCATTTATTTTCTTTGCGTAGATAGTTAGTATGTATGTATTTATGTATGTATTATACAGCATATTTTTTTATATATCTTTGTAGGTATCTATTATATAACAAATTGTATTTATAATTCGTTGCACCAATAATAACCCCATTTTAATGTCCACGCAGTCACTATCCATTCAAGGTTGCCTGGAAGAGATCGCAGAAAGCGATAAGGCCGCCCATTGTATGTTTTTTTTAGTGTTTAATGTTTTATTTTGTCATGCTTTTTCTGGTGTACAATAAAGCGTATATAAATAGATAAATATTCCACTGTAAATCATAATCCTCTAACAGTTACAGTCGTTACAGCATCCCATCATTTCCATGATTCGTTCGCATGAAAACGAAGCCGTCCTCTGTGCCAATTAGAGATAATACGTTGCATTACCGGGTCTCAGCTGCGTCATAACAGTTTGACGTCACATCCGGTATACCTGTACAAGCTTCACATTCGTGGCTTTGGAATACGATCATTTGTTAGTATTGTTTAAGTTAACGTGAATGCAGGATTTTGGAGGATTTCGAAATTGTTATTGTGCATGACTGGTTTGACCTGCTTTTGTAAGCAATACATAGGTAGGTTTAAGCATCTGGTTGTAAATAACCCACGTTTTTTTGCCGTGAAAAACAATAGTTTTTCCGCCGTGTAGGCACGGTCGTCAGTGTTGTATGGAAGTTGACACGTTTTTTCTACGGCGCGGTTTATACGCCGTATTGTGTCATGAAAACACGGCGTAACTGTCCGGATCGTGGTGAAAACTGAACGAGTAAAAGTGCCATCTGGTGACCACACAGGTATTTTATGCCTTTTTCGGGCACCAATCTCTCACATTTTTTTTGATTAAGCACTTTCTGTCCACAACAACATTTGTGATGAGAAGTTAAATAAATAATTACTATATTGCTTTTTCCCAACCACGGTCGGCCTCCAGTCCAACCGGACACAGCCGAATACGGGTAAAAATTCTATAAAAAAATTAAAAGTAAATGTTTGTGTGTGTGTGTTAATGTAAATGTAGCGCGACCGCCTGTCTGACCTGCAAAACTGAGTTGCTGGATATCACGATACACTTTCTGGCTTCCAACTTCCCAAAACGATAGTGTAAATGAGGCTTATCGGAAATAAAAATTATATGAAGAAGATGAAAGCATTGGATAGGTCTTAAGAGAGTGAGTGCATGTGAAAGCAAATCTCACCTTACGTATCAATTAAGTCAAAGTCAAAGCATTTATTTCAATTAGCCACTTAAAAGGCACTATTGAACGTCAACATTTACATTAAAATAGAATTGATTCTAGTCGCCCATTCCAAAATGTAGTTTCGTATGGAGAAGAACGGGCAAGAAACTCCACCGTTACTCTTTTAAAATGTTTTAAATACAATTTAACATAGTAAGTACATTCATTGTATAATTATGTGTGATATGAATTGTGAAAATATGTGTGATATGAATGAATAGCACAAGCTACCAAGTTTCTTATGCAAAGTCTTCCTATAAACCTTAGAACTATTATTGCTGAACTTAAAGGTCAGTTCTGTGTTAACTAACTGTAGTATGTAACACATATTATAACAGTTCCAAGCTCAAAAGTCACCATCTAACTGTACCTACAACACATAGTAATAAGGTCGATATTATGCACATAATCAGAAACGCAGAGCTTTCACAAACAACGTTCATTGAATAAAATTATCACCTCAATGCGTTGCGATTTAATCAATGCAATTACAATGACATAAAGGCTGTTACACACAGACGGCGCGGCGCGCTCATTACCATTTCAAACCGCGCGTGTCATTACCGCACCGGCCGTTCGTACGCGATCTTTGCATAACCATGCCGTCTTGTGGGATAGTTTACGCCTTGAACGTTGCGGGGAATTCAATTTTGTTAGCTAAACGCCCGAGGGTGAAGGGTGTGAACTAAGCTTAAAGTGGGTACCGTGTTTTCATAGATTTTGTGGTTATATTTTTTTAAGTGGTAACGGCGGTGGAAAGATTTTGGCGCGAATTTTGTGTAGATTTATGCTTAAATAACTTCACCAGTGCGGCAGTGGGCAGGGCACATTGCTCGCAGAACAGATGGCCGATGGGGCCGAAAGGTTCTAAAGTGGCGACCGTGTACCGGAAGACAGCGTTGGAAGACCTCCCACAAGATGGACCGATTACATTGTGAAGGCCGCAGGAATATGCTGGATGCAAGAAACGCAGAACCGGTCGAAGTGAAGGAGCTTGGGGGAGGCCTATGTGCAGCAGTGGACGTCTTTCGGCTGAAATCATGATGATGATGATGCACTTAACCAGTTATCGTTTAAAGGTTTACCTTCGAAAAAATATTCGGCTGTATAAAATAAATTCACGAGTCGCCAGTTATTTTGTTCCAAGAATCAGCCGATTTAATTTGTACAAATCTAACCGTGACAACTCAATCAATGCTTGCTTTAAATTGAGAAGATTGAGAAAGCACGATTACTGACAAATGCGTGCATTGACAGGACAACACCCTAATTGCTTAACACACCTGTGATCAGAATCTGAATCTTTGTTTTGAAGGATATTTTGCTAGACCGATGCTTCATATGTTCGGAAAAAAATTTCTTTTCAACAACGCAAATTGTAAGTCAAAGTCAAAGCATTTATTTCAAATAGGCACTTTTCAACGTCAACATTTACAAAAAAATAGAATTGATTCTAGTCGCCCCTTCCAAAATGTAGTTTCGTATGGAGAAGAATGGGCAAGAAACTCCACCGTCAATCTTTTAAAATGTTTTAAATACAATATTTAACATACACTCATTAAAAAAAAAAAAACTTATTTGTGAAAACAATACACCCCGAACAAAATTACCATACCAAAATGGGTAAAAAGAATGCAAGGGAAGCAATTACAGATCAATTAATTTTATGATAGGTAAATGGTGCTCACATATTGACAAACATTATAAAAGTAAGTGTACGATTTTTCTAGAATTGTAGAACGCCATCAATGTTGTTGAACTGTATATATGAGCACCATTCCTAATCCTTCAGGTCAACTCTACCTGTATGATTCTTTCAAAATACCATTTCAGACATCAATCTACTTGGTCTTCACTGATAAAGATAATGTCTGGACTTTAAAACAGTGACCTCTGAGTTTGTTTCGGCCTTTCTTCTCAGAGTAGCCAGATAGGAAACGCCGACCTCATCTAGTTTTAAAAATATGGTTGACGTTTTTATCATTATCTACTTGCGTTTTACTATTGTACTTAAAATTCGAATTATAAACTTCAAAACGAGTATAGATTGACTATTCCCATATTTCAAAAACAGAATACCAAAATTTAAAAATATAATTAAATAACGACGCTTTTTCGCTAACAAATTATTATTATAAAATATTGTTTTTAGCAATACGATACAGGGAAATCTAAGAAGCTAATATCACCGAGGAGTTCCATCAATTTTTTTTTTCTAATGGAACACATAAACGGGGCGCGCCATTTTATAGCTTTGCAAAACGATTTCTTACTTTTATCTTTGATCTTTTATTTAGTATGTTCAATCGAAACTATAAATAAGTGTATGAAACTGCACATAACTAGGTATTAAACACTCGTGTGATACTATTCGTATTTTGATACCCCTCATTAGGCAACAGTTTCATAACTAATATTGTACAAACCTACGTACAGAAATAAAACCATTTAGCACAATATAAATGTACGCAAAAAAATCCAAGAAACACAATCAGGTCTCAAAAACGACCGCAACATTGGGCGCAATATGCGCAGGTGTATCGTCAGTCATGTTTCAGTCAGTCTTTTTGGACATTGCTTTGTAAAAAGCACTTTGCAACTTTGCAACAAATTGTCATAACTAAAACCCCGTACGTTAATTGTGGACAGTTTTTAGTGTTACTTTTGTTCGAGTCTGTGTATATTGTTTTTTTTCGACCTATCAATAATTTACTATTATAATTTATCAATCGTTTCACGTGAAATGACAGACTCACTTCAAGGTCACTTCACGTAGGTAAGTTTTCACGGAGAGATTTTTATAGAATTTATCGGCTGGTTTAGAAAGTACAGAAGAAAACAAACTGCAAGTTGATGTCGATCATTATTCAATAAATTTGCGTACGCGGCGAACAACGAAACTCCTTCGAAAATGTTGTTGAAACTCGTTCGAGCGCTTCAGGTTTTCCCCACATTTTAACTAGCGATCCGATATCTGTTGAGAAGTTATGGAGTTTGGGAATTGTTGAGTATTTTTGAACGATGCAATCGATAATGTTACTCGTAAGCGTGATTTTCTATTCGTAATTCACTTTTACCTCTGCGAATTAGTATGTTCAACGTTTTGGTGAAAAATTCCTGCTATTCAGCAGGTACTTTCTATAAAAACCTGAAACTGTCTCGTAGGTCGAGTAGTTTTATGTTTTTATGCCCTGGCTGGGTGGAGGCCTTAATTTATTGAGACAGCCATAATATGCCAGTCCGGTTAAGCAGCCGACAACCTCCTAGGTCAATGGTCATTCCCAACAAAAAAAAATACCTTGTTCGAGTGGTCGCAAGTTTTAAATGGTGAACATGATTCCCAGGTTGGGCAAAGGGTTATTGTTTTTACCATCTTGTCTTTCTCAATAGCAGCCTGGAGTCTAAATTTGTGCCCGGTTGATGGCCAAAGGCTCGCCCCATCTATTTCATGGGACTTATCGTAACTCGCGAAATGTTGTTTGTTGGGTTGGCTTTATAACAAGCTCTCTTCTTTGCTAGATTTTCAGTAAAATCAAATCTTTGTTCTATGGCATACTATTCTATCAACGACTACTTAAACGATAAGAATTGTTGGTCGCTGTCTCAGATCGCTGTGTCGCGATCTATCTGCCTTTGTTTTATAATCTAAACAAAAAAAAAAAAAACAAATACTAAAGCGTCGCATTGTATGTTACATAAAATGCGACGCTTTAGTATTTGGTTTTTTGGCCTCACTCTTGGTGTTCCGCGCGGTCTATCTGCCTTTGTTTTATAATCTGAGGTCGCTGTGATTAACTCAAGACAACGTTTGTGTTCTTTCACCAGAATTCGCTTACCTACTGACAGGTCATATGAGTTACTCTATATCATTATTTATTTCATTTCACTGTATAAACCATTTTTTTTTAGAATTTTTATTAATTAAATTTTCATTTTTTGTTGAATGTTATTTACTTACCTTATTGTATAGAAACTAGTTCTTCCAACTTAACAGACAGCTGCGCTGCTGGGGAGTTTGTTGCGCCACTTCTTCCCAGCTAAAGCACTAGGAAGTGGTGAAGGGCGGGCGTTTTTGGGGGACTGTCTTATGTAATTTTGACGTTCAAAAAGTGCTGACTCTCAGCCTAGTTTGAATAAATGACTTTTGATTTTGTGGTACACCTTTGTCGCATAACTCTTCTGTGGAAACAGGCGTACTGTTTCAATGTTAATATTTTATGTGTAAAACCTGAAATTTACGAGTATAAATCACTATATTCTGACTAAATGGGTAGGAAGTAATCGGACGGGTGGTCTGTTTCTAGGTTAGATCGCAAGGCTTGGTCGTAACAACTATGCTAATACCTATTGTTTGAGCGTATGCATTTCTGCGAAACCCAAAAAACCCAAAAAGTCATTACCATCTTATATTAAGGGGAAGGAATCACTCCTTGCTTATTGTCTACATAATAATATAACTGAAATTCAAAACCATTCATGTAAAGGTAGTATTATTTCTGCACATGAACTGCAAAAGAGAAAAACGGTATTTACGTATTTGAAACGGACGATGAAAAAAATTACTCATGTTTTGCCTTAGGCCAAGTATATGTATTACTAGCTTTCGCCCGCGCGGATCTTTCATCCCCTATTAGGGTTAAATTTCGAAAAACCCTTCCTTATTCCTTGTCTACATTATAAAGGGAACCTCTGAGCAAAATTTCAGCTTTCTAGGTGCAATGGTTTGGGCTGGGCGTTGATGAGTTAGTCAGTCAGTCAGGACTTTTCTTTTTATTTAAATAGATAGATGAATTATGAGCAAAAATACGAAAATACAATCAAACATGTCTGTAAACTTAGCGAGCCAACGTAGTTAGCCAATAATAGGCTGGTATGCGTCTGTCTTGGTCTTAGTGTCTGTCTGTCTGTTTTGTTCCAGCGAATTTCCGAAACGTCTGGATCGATTTTGACGGGACTGGCTTGTTATAAAGAGTAACATGGGCTACTTTTTGCCCCAGTAGAACGTTCCTGTGGGATATTTACCAAAATCCACACGGACAAAGCCGCTGGCAGCAGCTAGTCTATGATATTTTTTCCAGAGAGAAAATGAAAACGAAGGCGGGACCTGCTATACAACCATTATCTTTACTATAATAATCTCTAATATCATAAAGAGGAAAGATTTGATTGTTTGTTTGCATTGAATATGCTCCGAAACTACTGAACCGATTTGAAAAATTCTTTCAATGTTGGGAAGCTACACTATCCCCGGGTGACATAAGCTATATTTTATCTCCGTATTCCCACAGGAACGGGAACTACGCGGGTGAAACCGCGGAGCGCTGCTAGTGTTAAATACAAACCCACGTTATTACATGGGTCAAATATCCGTTCAGAAGGCCTAGTTGGTAAACGCTATGCCAAAATGTATGGTTACGTCGTGTCCTTTCCGCAGGTAATGTCATTCCCACACATTTTGGCGTAGCATTTGGCGTGAACGCTAACAGAAATGTGTTTTGTCTCTAGGCTCAGATGACAATAACGCCAGACACATCACCTTAACAGAGTCATCATTACCATCACATCAAAATTCACCGTCAGTCCAAACGGACGACTATTTTAAGTCTATTAAATACGACAGCCAAATTCAAATGTCAATACAGATACACAAATGTGCATACCGTCACGCGTATCGTTCACCGCGCGATGTTTAATCGCCTGTGTGTGACCGTGCATAATGAGGCGGCTGTCGGCACGTGTGAGAGCGCCCTTATGTCGGATTATGAGTTATTATTTGAATTGTATGGTGATGGGTTCGGGGTGATGGTTCTCAGAAGGGTAGTTAGTTGATAAATTGTTTTATATCTGTAAGTAGGTTTGTACAAACTCTTACACGTCAATCAATTTTTTTTAATGGCTGTGGTCGGCGTTTCCTATCTGACTACTCTGAGAACAAAGGCCGAAACAAACTCGGAGATCACAGTCACTTTTCAAGTGCAGACATAATCTTGATCAGATCATGTGAATACCATGTAGATTGGTGTCTGAAATGGTCTGTTGAGGAAAGAACCACTCAGAACCTGAGTGAACCTCTCCGGTGACCTGCACGCATTTGTCCCAAATCATGCAGCTTATCTCGGAACTTAATGCTGCCCTCTCAAAAAATGGTTCAATACAGCATGCAGATGAAACCACCTTTCGTCGGCATTTAAAAAGAAAATACATTTGAAAACAATAGTTAGTAATCTACGTAATATGATACGTCATTTGGTTTAGGCATAACTTTTCTATGGGTATCAATTAAAAAAAAAAAAACATCAAATCTCCTCCAAATCGTTGAGATGAAACCATTTTACTCCTTAATTTTTTAACAAAGGAAAATGATTTGATTTTGTTACTTTTTACAAATATGCCTGATTTTTGTTATAATAAATAAAAAAACTTTTTTCAAAAAAAAACAACCGACTTCCAAAAAAACACTACAAAGTGCGAAATAACTTTAATTTCGGAAGTCGGTGACTTTGGATGTGTATTTGAATTTTTTGTCACCGCTTTCCGAAATTAAAGTTATTTCGCACTTTGTATTGTTTTTAACCGACTTCAAAAAGAAGGAGGTTATCAATTCGACATGTTTATATATATTTTTTTTATGTATGTTCGGGCATAACTCCGTCGTATATAGACAGATTTGCAAAATTCTTTTTTTGTTCGAAAGGGGTTTACTCCGAAATGGTCCCATTGAAATTTCATATAGATCTGATGATGCGTTTCGGAGACAGACAACGGAACTCTTCAAAAAATTACAGCAAATCAACCGCGAATGTTGCTATCGCATAAATGTGTATTGTTTTGACCCCAAGGATGATGAAATTTCGAATTAGTGTGGGGTAGATAACTAATAAGTGAAAAATAAAAACTTTAAAAAAAAAAATAACAACCGACTTCCAAAGAAACACTACAAAGTGCAAAATAACTTTAATTTCGGAAGGCGGTGACAAATAATTAAAATACCCATCCAAAGTCACCGACTTCTAGTCTTCTTCAAGTTATTTTGCACTTTGTAGTGTTTCTTTGGAAGTCGGTTGTTATTTTTTTGAAAAAAGTTTTTATTTGGTAGTCGGTTGTTATTTATTTGAAAAAAGTTTTTATTTTTTACTTTTTAGTTACCTACCAACCTACTACCTGTGGACCAATTCGAAATTTCATCCTCCTTGGGGTCAAAACAATGCATATTTATGCGATAGCAACATTCGCGGTTGATTTGCTGTAATTTTTTGAAGAGTTCCGTTGTCTGTCTCCGAAACGCATCATCAGATCTATATGAAATTTGAATGGGACCATTTCGGGGTAAACTCCTTTCGAACAAAAAAAGAATTTTGCAAATCCGTCTATATACGACGGAGTTATGCCCGAACATACATAAAAAAATTTGTATGCCTCCTTCTTTTTGAAGTCGGTTAAAAATGCGACCGATTAAAGCCTGCACGGCTACATCACCCCGCACTCGTCCAAAAAAGTGCGACCAAATGCTGAAGGTCCTTAGCGTGGATACAAGCCTTAAGGTGAATCTAGTCAACATTTTTTTCAAACAACTTCGGGAGTTTATTACTCCACTGTTCGACAATGTAAATCAAAACTTAAACATGATATTTTGATTTTATCCTTATTAATATTGTCTATGGAACAGAATCCCTAAATAAAAAGCCATTAAAAAGCTAGGAGCCAACAAAGATTCGTTTTTCTTTCTAATTTAATCCAACTTTGGGCGTGTTTAACTAATAAGAGCTTTTATTGATCATTGATTTATGCAGTGGTTTTTTCATAAAACCAGATCTTCCAAACGACATTTCTTAATTTTTTACGAGCCTGTTTTACTATATATGTCCTGCCTCTCACTCAATAACGTGCGTCTACACGCACACGCTCATCACTGATACTAATTCTGTTGGACACGATGCCTGGTGAGACAGCGTGCTTTTTAGCCAGGCCACCACTGAGTTCGAGCCCGCGACTAGATTCTCCTTAAGGAGCTCAACGAATCAAGTTTAAGTTACAATAACTTTACAGGATGCCCCTAGTTTTCAGTTCCAGGTAACAGGTTTTTTTTCCATGATTAAAATCGTTTTCATGTCTTGTTGTTCACCGCGAATCTGTCGATTGATTTCTTGAGTAACAGGTCACCGATTTCTTATTGTATAGTCTTGTATGAGAATGTGAGATAGGTAATACTAAGTATGTTAAAATATCATTCCTAGACAATATTTCATTGATTAACAGTCGCCGAAATTTAAGATATTTTTGGGTATACGTGGTGGCAAAGACATCGACGCGAAAACTAAAATCAAGAATTCGGCACAATATCAACTCAATTTCTACGCTAGTAGAAAGTTTTCTTAGGTTATCAAAAAAAAATACCTATACCTACGCTGTCAAAATGTATGGAACAGCTTTTTTGTTTAATAACGTATGACAAATTTAAACACAGGTATCACGTCCTAAATTCATGGTTTAATTTTGCGCCTCGATGTCCCTGACATCCTTTATACCTAGCTTAAGGCGCAGACAGCCGACTTTTAAGCACTTTCTATTGAAGATCACGCCTAAACGGCTTGTCTTATGTATTTGAAAAAAATATATGTGAAACTAGACAATTTTCTTCGTCATTTGATATGTGAATATTTTAAATAATATTTTTATAACATAATGTAATTAATTGGTAAAGTAATGTCTATCGCGGACATAAAAACGATAATCACGCAAAAACTATCGGGTGTATTTCCATGAAACTTTCACCATCTAAAAGACAATTTAATCACCCAAAATTTAGTATACGGTTTTTCTTTGATATGTGTTTGATAAATCAACACGGGTTGTTTTTCGAAACACTTGATGCGCGTTCAGGCGGGGTCTCTTGCGAGCGACGGGCGGCAGTACATCGCTGTAGGTAGCTGTCAGCTATCGTCGCCTTAATTTAAAACAAAACAATCCTCCCACATTTCCTTCCCATTCAATATCGCACTTGGCAATATAGCCCAAGTGTTAGCGCGCAACGCTGCAATAGTTGGAACTAGGGAATGCAATCTCGTACGAGATTTCCGCCTAGCGAGATCTCGCGAGACTCAAAACCCAGTCTCGCGAGATCTCGCAAATTACGGGATCTCGCGAGATTGGGAGAATCGCAATTAAAACATATGCAAATGCTTGTTTTAAGAACTAGTAATTGACATGATATGTAATTAAATGGAAACTGCGTTGCTTAGTTATAAAAATAATGTAAGTTTTATTTTAAAAATCAACAGAGTACTTATTATTTTGTCTCTAACTCTAATAACATTTGTTTATGTCTATAATTATTATACCTACTGTAGCTAATCAGTTCAAATTCTTACAATATTGGTAACAAAACAATAATTATCTATATTTAGTCTTTTGTAAATTATTACTTTAGTTTCAAAAATTAAGAGTAATAGGAACATTATTTATGGTAAATAAATACAACAAAACAAAAACTTAACTTCACAAGTTCTTAAATAAATGTTGTGAGATCGTATTAATCAAATAAAAGAAGTTTAAAGTAGAAGTCAGATGAAGTTATCAAGGTACGGAAAGGCAAGTTAGTTTGTCTGAAAATGGCTTCTCAAAAAACACATCATGTCGAGAGTATCATCTGACAGACGACTTCTGATTTTGCATGCCAAATACCCTGCTGCTGAAAAAGCTCGTTCTGCCTCAACACTTGTGGGAACCACAGTTGAGAGGCAGTTATGTACGAAGTTTAAAAGTTCCCCTCTTACTCCACCAGCTTCGTACAAATTCATTTCTTTTTTTATTATAATGTCTAAAGTATTTGTTGTAGAATTTGTTGAGCGAGCAGTGGGCTGTTTCAGTGCTTTCAGCGATTTTTGCAGCTTTTCATGAAGTGTGACATTTTTTTCCGCGGAGACGGCAGAAAGAGGCATTGTAGTGTCTTCAATATCGAAGCCTTCATCGTCCTCTTGTGCAACCGGTGCAACAACATCGACATCCTGCGTCTGTGAGTTATAATTGTACTGTGTTTTGCAGTGCAATCTTTCTATAAGTTTTTTAATTTCTTTACGGATAGTGGTCTTCGGGGAAATAATGAATGTTTCATCTTGCGCATACTCTTCCAAAGTTGGGTAAAGTTCCTTAAATATAGCAATACTGATGTCAAACATGTGCGGCGCTCAGATATACGGATTCTTAAGGATTCGGCCAGCTTTTTTGCCAGTGGCGTCGACTGTTCTTCCAATTCGCGTGTCACGAACCTCAAAGTAGTTTCAGCAGTAACTAGGTCAGAATCTCGGTGAGAGACATAAGACTTCAACGGCGAGTTTGACAGGCTCGAAAATTCGCTCTAAGTTCGTCAAAACTGTACACTCTTCTGCACTCAAAGAGTATTCTGAATCGGTATCAAGACCCAAGTCAATTAAAGCCTTACTTACACATAGTTTGACTTTATTGAATGTCGATATCATGTCAGCAAGGCTGGACCACCGAGTCTTGCAATCAAGATGTAGCTGTAGGTTTTTGTCAAATTCTTGATTAATGTAAACTTGCAGGAGGTCGTTTTTTGTGGGTGAATTCTTAAAAAGTTTGACCAGCTTTCTGACTTTTTTATGATACTTGCGTACTCAGTGTCCAAATCTACTTCATGTGTAGGCAAATAATAATAAAAAACATCATCTTCATCATCAGAGTTTGTTTCTGTTTCTTCTCCTGGCAAGTTCGGAATCTCATCTATTTCATCTTCAGTAGACACAGGCAAATCTTGTTTTTTGTATATGCAATCTATTATGGACAGTTGAATGCCGTGGGCGTAACAAAGCTGCTGTAGAGGACTAATCAAACGCCCTACCTTGGTCATTACAGAAGCTCCATCCGTCGTAATATTGACAACATCATCGTCGAGAGACAGGCCAAATTCCGATAGTCTCTTCTTCAAAAGGTCTACTGCAGTTTCTGCAGGCATGCTGCCGTATATTCTGATCAAGCCTAAATTCCAAAAGACAGCTTTATTGTTCTTACACGTATGTATATTTACGTTCATGTAACGTCTATTTTTAGACGAAGTCCACTCATCAAAAGTTGATGTAAATCGGTGGTTATCGTCCTTTAGCTCAGCAAGATCACGTTGAACTTTTAACTTTAAGGTCATTCCATAATTCATCACCATAAGTTTAATTGAATTAGGAGATGTTGGTAATTTGTATCCTGCAGCACTAAAAAGGTCTCTCAGGTCTTGCGAGGTACAAAACACACGAAAAGGTAAACTGTCTTTAGCAACCATCCTTGACACTTTCATCTCCTTTGAATTATCTTCACTATGAAAATGATCCGTAATTTTTCTCTTTTTTGTTGATTTTGATGATGGGGCAGTCAAAGGCAAAGGTTGCTCTTGCTGAAGAGTATTTTCGGCTGGAGCTTCAGCTGGTTCGAAAGCCGAAGAGTTTGATGCTGATGGCCCGGGAGCACCATCGTTTGCCTGCATCGGCTGCATCTCAACCTCAACACTTTTTTTAGTATCTATCTGATGTATAGACTTCAAGTGTGTATGTAAGCCTTTTGTAGAATGGTCTTTAGTTTTCAAAATCTTCGCACACAGTTTGCACTTTGCAGTGAGTCCATCTTGATCGCGTAAACAATGTTTCCATACTTCTAAAGAACTTTTATATTCACCGTACACTTTTGACATGGTTGGTAGTTAGTTGTATTGTAATTGTAGTGGAATATTTCTGCGAAACTAATTAAAACACAAAACTGTCTCCAAAAAAAATTATTTCGTTGCAATTTTTGCAATTGTAAACAAACGCACGCGCGCCGCCTTGCAAAATGAGCCGGACCTCGTCCCCCGCAAACCCGCCTACCCCTCTTGTCCTGTGCCCGCGCCAGGCGCGGCCGCATGGCCGGCCAGCAGGATTCAGTTCGCGCGCAGCCGCGCTATGAAATACACGTCGTCACGCTGCATTTGTCGATCTCGTTATCTCGCGAGATCTCGTACGAAATTTGACGAGATACAATCTCGTAAAATATGGCCGGGATCTCGCGAGATCGGGATCTCGGCGAGACGAGATTGCATTCCCTAGTTGGAACTCCTGGGCAATGCAGAGTCCGGTTCAAATGCAGCGCATACCGCGCCCAGACGACGGGAATTCAATAAAGAAAGGATTATGGACGCCGCCGCCGCCGTACACACGGTTATACTGGATGCTGTTTTGTTTTTCGTTTGGTCAATACTGGAAAGAAGACGAAAATAACTAATTAATTTAAAGAAAATAAGCTAAAGTAAGCACAAAAGAGTTCTGCCAGGTGTGCGGGTTGTTCGAAAGAGATATCGTGGCCCCTGGCAGACAGGCAACTGAGGGATCACGGGTGGGTTTTAGTCAGTAAAAGTCTGACACGCCCTCCTGCTTCACCCAGAGTGGGAAAAGTTATTTCATGATTTCCCACCCTCAAAAAAAAAAAACACAAAGAGTTTGTCAACTATATATATATGTATATACTTAATTTTAATTATAATATCGTCGTGTTGATGTGCTTTTGACTAGTTTTAAGTAACGTTTTTAAGCAAAATTGAAGGGTTATAATTTTGACTGGTATTTCAAAATACGTACTGGTCAAAATCATAACCTTCCTTTTTGCTTAACCGTGGTCGTATGCCACGTAAAAAAATAATTTAACCATAGTAAGAGATCTTAAGATTAAGGGAAAAGTGGCATACGACCTGCTCAGATGAGAATATTTTCTCGTTTCATACGTTTCATTCATTTATTTAATACTTTAAGCACACAAGTGTACAAATGTTTTTGAACTTACTTTTTATTTCGCTACAAAACTTACTTAACTCCTCCACTGCTCGACATATAAGAATAAACAGTCGTATCTGCATTAAAAAGAGACAATCCACTGCAAACGAAACACAGCTACACACCCTACACATCAATACACACCCCTACGATATATCTCAATCAGTCCCTACTATAATCTCACCTGTAACACTTTATAAAACCCTGCATCCGTATTCCGGAGTGCAATCGAAAGTCCCAGACGATTTACGCGGCACACAGTGAGTGATCGCTCCTATTAACAGAATCCATCTCTCCGGGACTGAATTATTTATCGACAAAGATGCATTTAAGTGCAGCGTTCGACTTGCGAACTTCGATAGAATAGGGGTGTATTTCATTACTGGAAGTTGTGTAGTTTAAGATTGGAATTTTTAGGGTTTTTCTTGGGGTTTGTTCGAAATTGAATATTTTTAGGGGAAAATTAAAGACAAGTATATTAGAATAGGTACATTATCGGTTACTTTGGCTAGATTAACATCAAACTATTATGTGAAAAAATGAAGTGTAAAGTATAAAAAAATATCAGTACATATAGTGGGTGAATTTTTAGTCACTGTCGAAATTTTTCCGTGAAATTGAACAACGTTCTCCAAGGAACATAGGTCGAAATATGAAAAACAAAATCGACCTCTCATACAAAATCGATCAGCTGAATATTTATTTTGCATGGGAGGTCCGATTTTTTTTTAGTTTGGACGTGTAAGTTTAGTTTCCATCAGCCGAGCACTATTTCAGAAATGCCCAATAAAAATTTGCCCGGCTTGGGTATCGAACCCAGGACCTCATCAGCAGTAGCGCTTGCGCGTGTCTAGTGGACTAAACATCTATCTATATAAATAAAAAGACAAGTCCTAACTGACTGACTGATTGACTGACTCATCAACACCCAGCCTAAACCCTTGGACCTAGATAGCTGAAATTTTGCACAGGGGTGCCCTTTAAAATGTAGACAAGGAATAAGGAAGGATTTTTCGAAATTCAATCCCTAAGGGAGTTAAATAGGAGATGAAAGTTCCGCGCGGGCGAAGCCGCTGGCATAAGCTAGTTTAGAATAAAAGAACATAAAACCACAGAATAAAAAACACAGAAAGATTAGAACAAACTCCTATGCATAACTAAATAAACCTCATTTGTGGTGAATTCAGAGGGAGCAACCGTTCAAGGTAGAGCCTTTTTATTATGAATTGATTCCTAAATGGAGCTGAAACAAGTACCCTAGTTAGCACCCTATTGCTAGAACCCTAACCACTTCGAATAAGGCGGTTCCCTAATTGAATAACACAACGTGGTCTGCCGGTATTTAGTGCTGGATTGTGACTGGAGGGGGCTGGAGGCGTTTGTATGAAACTTCCGACAGAAAAAACTTTTCCTAGATTTTCTTTGAGCGGTAACGAAGTGGTGGCTTTGTGATTACTTTACTACTTAATTACGGAACTGAATCTTGAGAGCACATGTAGTTTGCTGTAATAAACCATATTTTAATAAGAAAGCGACTTCTGCATAATAAGACAGATTTTTTGTCTACAATAAGGGAGTGTTTTTATATTCTTCACATAAAATAATATTTTTTGTATTTGCGAACCCTGTTTTTTGTTTGTTACAATGAAAGATGAAAGAGAAAGATTTGATTTTGTACATTTGTTTGTTACAATTTTACTTTAAAACGGCTGAAAGGATTTTAATGAAATTCGGCACATGGGTAGACCATGATCTGGGTTAAGACATAGAATGTTTTATCCCAATATTTTAACAAATTCGAGATTTATGCGGGTGAGACCGCGGGGTGATTATTCTTTTGTAGTATACCTATGCATAGTTTATTGAAAAAAAAAAAAACTGCTTTAATTTATTTATTTATAAACCCACTAATGATTGATAAACTATGGCTCTTCAAAATATAATGCCGTACTCACAAAATTGTTTTCTAACTTTTTTAAAACACTTTAATGCCCCTAATATTAATTGTAGTCATTAATCCGCCCTAGGCACTAACCACAACCCTCACAGAGAGCACTCAATCCAAAAACAATATCTGTAAAGTATTCATGACAAATCGCTGTCTAACGAAGAGAAATAACTGTGTAAATACTACGTGTCTTTAGTATGGGGGAGTGGCGGGGTATGGTGCTAGTGTTAGCGAGTTTCAGGGTGACTTTATTTTCTGCCGTAGAACTTCTCTATCAAAGCGTCTAGTGATATCCGTAGAGGTACTGTTTCGAAGCAAGAGTACAGTCTCTCTCACTCACTCTGATCAGTAGCCAATTCATTAATTAATGACAACTTTTTTGATTGGTTTGTTGTTGCTCATGTATTTAATAAATTTCAAGCACATATATAGTACAGACGCCAGCACATCAAGCTACCTCAAACTGTCAAATTTTTCCAGTTGAACATGCACCTTATTCTTTTGGAATAAAGTTGAAAATCTATCAAATTAATTTGACAGATTGGACTAGCTTGAAGTGCTCACGTCTGTACAAAGGCGGCAATGATTAACTGTATGACCTCAGAGAGATATTAAAGCACCTACATCGTACAGATACGCCCACACACACACTTTAAATATCAATTATCATGTCAGTCTGTGTATTATCTTATGTGCATTGTGTACTTCGTAGTGGCGCGCTGGCGTAATGTTTCGAATCCTACTCCTACTAATATTATAAATGTAAAATTGTAATCTGTATCTTTTGAACGGATATGGATGAACCAATATCTGGATTAGGACATAACATCCCTACCTACTTTTTAACTTAGTCGTTGGTTCTTGTGGGGTAGTTTCCCAATTCCACGCAGACGAAGTCACTGCCAACAGATGGTCTAATATTATAAGTAATCCAAAAGGTCCAACTATTCCGCTATCCGCTATCTCTTCAACCGTGCCCACATCTCTACAGTGGGGTCCCTAACTACATAACACCGTTTAGATTGATAGCTGATACAATTTGCGAGTGACTTGAATTTATCGGGACTGATAAAAGTACATTGCGGCCTACTGATAATGTGCGCGTGATTCCCTGTCATTGTTTCAAATCAGGTAAGGGAATGCGGTAGGGAAATAGGGGAGTATGGGCTTGAAGCGTTTGTTTTGAAAGGTTTATAATCAACGTAGCAGTTGTTACCTTTCCCATAGGAAACAGGTGTGAGTTAGCAATATGTATAATATCTATGATAATGTTCCCAAGATTTTGGAATATCCTTGAAGTTTCTTGCCCGTTCTTCTCCATAGAGATCTACGTTTTGGAATGGGCACCTAGCTTCAACTTCGATTTTTTTTTTGACAATTCAAAAGTGCCTGTAAAAGGTTTAATTGAAATAAATGCTTTGTGTTTGAGTTTGAATTATATGTAGAAAGCAGTAGTGGCCCAGTATACCCTGACAGGCGTTTTAGTTTTCTTAAATTATTTTTTAATCACTACTGCTCTCAAAACGGTAAAGGAAAACATCGTATTTAAACGGAATCCGATATGGCTTAGAACCAAAAATTCGATGATATGAGATGAGAAAACTAAAACGCCTATCAGGGTATACTGGGCCACTACGCCCAGTATACCCTGACAGGCGTTTTAGTTTTCTTAAATTATTTAATCACTACTGCTCTCAAAACGGTAAAGGAAAACATCGTATTTAAACGGAATCCGACATGGCTTAGAACCAAAAATTCAATGACATGTGACATCTAGCAACCCCCACTGGACCCGGTGGGGCGTGGTGGATTATGGTCTGCTTCTCTCCCACCATCGGGAACATTAGAGGCTGTATGTATGTGAATGTACATATGTATGTCGTTAATTACATGTGTGTGAAGTGTTACGTTAGTTCGTAGTTACAATTACAGTACAAAAATCACGTATTTTCGTGGAAATTCATTTTTATAATCGGAATACACAGCATTGTAGCATCAAGATATGTCACGTATTTTGTTTTTTCCAATTAGTTTCAATATTATGAGCCACAAAAATGAGACAAATCAAATATTTGACACGAATATGAATGGTCGTATGCTTCTAAAGTTTTCGTCGTGTGGTAATAGTGCTATGCTTTTTGTAATAATATTAAACTAATTTGTCTGAACCAATATATTTTTGTTAATACTGAACACCGAGAGAGGCACACAGTATTGTGAATTTGATAAGGTTGAAATAAAACAATCTTATCTTATCATCATCACAATTACCTAAACTGGTAATATAATTATAAAATTCACACGAACCCGACCAAATCATGGTAACGAAACCATAGCGTGATGTAGATTTTGCGACAACGCCATCTATCGAGCTTAATAATAAACTTCTTCAAATAAACACTAATTGTTACGGTATAATTTCATAAACAATCTTTAAAGACCATTACTTCCTTATAAAGCTAACAAATATCTAGCTATCAAGTGATGCAATTTGTTAGTGACTTGGATTTATTGAAACTGATAAAGTCCTGCGGCGGCCTATTTGATAATACCCGCGTGTTTGGTAGTCGTTAATAGTGAAAGTAGGGATAGTTCGGGAAAGAGTTGATTAAAATGTTATAATATAATTATTATGGTTCTCCTAACACAGGATTAAGTGCTTAAAAGGAGCCTCCAATTAATAGTTGTTAAGTTTTACCTATTAAAATTATATTTATTTATTTTTCTTCACTTTCATGATTCCAATTTTGAAATACAAAAAAAAAAAATTAAACAATAAAAAGCCGCTCAGGACATGGACCATTTTCTGAAAAATAAAAAATAAATTAACTACTTTCTACTTTTTCCTAGCACAGTAGACACTTTATTAGAACAGCTAATCAAAATGACTCCCTACCAATAAATACCTATATAAGTCCCTCAAAATCCCATAAAAACCGCCTCACCGCATACATCACTCTGCCTGCACCACGAAATCGATCAATCTAATTTCCTAATGCACGTCTACCCGTGTCGGTGGCCGCTACCTTAAGACTGCAGGACAATTTCTTAATCGTCGGGAGGGCACAGACAAATCACCAGCTACGCTGCACTGAGTTGCGGTTCGAATCCCAGGGGAGAGGCCCTATACTGCAATTGAAGCGGTGTAAGGGAGAAGAGCGGGGCGGGTCATTATAAGATTAGATTTCAAGTAGATTGTCAAAGTTAAAAGTCATTTATTCAAACTAAGCTTAGTAGAGTCAGAACTTTTTCAACGTCAAAATGATATAAAATATAATTCCCAAAAATGCCCGCTGGTGGCGCTGGGGCTATTTTAGTGGACTGTATTTTTCGCGGTGCGGTGCAAATGATTGACAGACGCTTGAAGACAGGTAATTCGAGTTGCCTGGAGTTCTGGACGATAGAATACAACCCGATTATAATAGGGGAGGGATGCACAAACCTTTACGGGAGACACGTGCTTTCGCCGTCTTCGCCGATGCACCAGTTCATCCAAGTTCAGGGGCAGCTGAACTTCCAGTTACTGTCCTCACACGTTACACAAACACAAGCTGTCAATTATGTCTTATTACACACTTATCAATAGTTTTAGCGGAGCTGACTATCCGCCATGCGTTAGCGGAGCGGTTCAGATCGGAAGTAACGTTCTTCGCGAAAGATGGCGGAGTGAATGCACTCATTCAGTCCTTCATACACACGAGGTATGTGCGGGAAAAGGGAGTGAAGGTTCTAGGAACGAATGTCAATCATATTAGAATGTTGGCGCAACCACCCGCCCTTCACCACGTGTTTTATCTGGAAAAAAAAGTGCCGCACAAACTCCCCAGCAGCACAGCTGTCTGTTAAGGTAGAAGAACTTGATCTAGGTAAATATTTACATTACGATAGTATGAGGTTTATCAAGATCAAACAGATAGTTCAGGTTTATATCAGTCTTAATCGAAGCGATTGAAAATGCTACATCAGCAAGAGCGTAGGTCGGGTCGTTTAGATCGTTTCAATCTAACTATTACTACAAAATTGGTTATTGACTCAAACATAATTGATTATTGAAAAGGCACACATCCTACTGCCTACACATGTATTGTAGGTAGTAAAAGGTGTGCCCAAGTTTTACAATAACAGCGCATTTAAATAAGGTTACTAACTGTCCAGATTGTGACAAACGTACATAAAACAAAGACAACGACCGCAATCTTGAAAATTGAAATACATTTTAGTTTCTTGCATGAGTGTAATGTATGTGATTTGTTTGTCCTTTTTCTAACTATGTTATGGTATACTTTAACATCAGCAGATTTGGGCACGCCACGATTGCGGCGGTAAGTCCCCTCTATGAGGAGTGGCTTGAGAGGCGGCATGGCGTCCTCACCTTCCGCCTGACGCAGGTCCTCACCGGACACGGTTGTTTCGGGAGGTTCCTGTTTCGGATAGGGCGGGAGGAAACGGCCGGGTGTTTCCACTGCGAAGATCGTCCTGAGGACACGGTGGAGCACACGGTGGCGGTCTGCCCGGCTTGGGCGCAGCACCGCCGTGTCCTCGTGGAGGCGATCGGCGGCGGCGATCTCTCGCGTCCGGCCCTGGTCCAGGCCATGGTACGGAGCGAGAGGGCATGGGGAGCCGTCACCTCCTTCAGCGAAGCAGTAATGCTCGCGAAGAGGGAGGCGGCGCACGTGAGGGAGAGGCAGCATATGCGCCCTCGCGACCCTAGCCGCCGCAGGATACGGAGACGCCCTGGGCGTCGGGAATCCCAGGATGATTTCCGGCCATCGTAGGCATGAGCTTGCGGACGGCGAGTAATGGGTAGCTCGCTGTCCGGTAAGGACCAAGCCCAAGTCGACGGCGCGTTGTGTTCCACGCCTGCCTCAAAGAGATGTCAGCACAGAAAATGATGAGGCCCGCAAGGGTGATGCCTGCCAGGGGTGCGGGTTTGTTCGAAAGAGACACCACAGCCCCTGGCATACGGGCTACTGAAGGAACACGGGTGGGTTTTAGTCAGTAAAAGTCTGACACACCCTCCTGCTCCACCCAGAGCGGGAGAAGTTATTTGATGATTTCCCACCCAAAAAAAAAAAAAACATCAGCAGATTGCTAATACAAAAATACTTCAGTTTTTCATCGACATTATACTCAAACCGCTTCCTCTCCCAACTTGCACCATCACCGTTAGGGGACAACTGCAAATTGCGGTAAAATGGGTTGTAACCCTCCCGCTGCAGCGACTTTGACGGATGTACGGACGCTTGCGCACCTAATAAACTAATGTAATTTGACTGTTTATTTACTGGGATGAGGCGTGAGTTATCAGCTGTGTCTACGACGGGATTGGGAATTTGGTTGTATTTGGCATACGTTTGCCGAATGTTAAGCTTATTGCAAGGGATTTAGTTGGTAATGCTCTCGTCGCCTTGATAGCTTTATGGCCGGAAAGGCAAGTCTCGTATTTTTAAGAACGTTCACAGTCCAGTTTTTATTCTGTCAAAAATACCTCGAGTTTTTGACATTTCATTGTCGCCGAGGTGAGACTGATACTACATTTTGAACGTTTTAATTACGACAATTTGGCCTTCTGGTTTACTAATCTTGGTTGTTCTGTTTCTTGAGAAAAATGCTGATAAAATGTATCTTTTCTTATGCGAAGGGTCAATATTTATGAGCATTCCTTCGTAAATTCTGTTTTTATTTGAGCAAAATTGCTAAAATTACGACAGAATGTGTCGTAGTGTACTTTAGGTTTAGCTGTGATAATTTAACTATCGGCAAATAGTGGTATTCCAACTACTTGCATTGGAAATTATGATAATGATGTGTCAATTTCAGTGCACTCAAAATTAATGCTCCATTTTACTGTGGCCAAATCAAATGAGGTTGCGAATTTCACGTGTTTTGTTTTACCATAGCAAATAAGGACCCACTTTAAATGAAAAAGTAGATAATATTAAAAAGTAATGCTCTAAAAGAAGCGACAAATGACACTCACTTATCTACCCATATTCCTTGCTATCTACGTGAGATGTGGGGTGAGAATCAGGTGCCCTTGTGAATCTATTGATGGCACTTGTAATTGTGAGGTACGTTGATGTATAGTGTGTACAGGAATTCACGAGTAGGTGAGGGTTGAAGTGATGGATGACGGAGCTCTGAGGTGAATTGATTATGGGTGAAGTCATAAAAATGTGTTTTTAAATTGGTGTGACAGCAGTGTCAATAATAGAGCCGTTAATATGAATGTTTAAACAGCATAACCTAAAGGATTCTAGTTTATGGTTAGTACTAAGTTCCATCTTCTTTCCCAACATTTAATTAGCAAAATGTAGTAGGTAGGTACCTAACAATTCACATCCTCGTGGTGACAAATACGTGTAGGTTTTTTAAGACTACTGAAAAATTATTAATGTGATTTTAGTCTATAACAAGCGGACGATAAAGACGTTTCCAACAATACCTAATTTGTCAAATTATGATAAGTAGTTTAGAAGTTATGAGGTACCAGATAAAAATACATATATACCGATCAAAATCATAACCCTCCTTTTTGCTTCGCCGTAATCAGATAAACAGACAAGCTAGCATTGAAACAACCAAGATCCAGTAACTAAGAAACTTGGGCCATGCATATAAAATAAATTGAATTTAAAAACCACAACTTACAAAGCGAAGGAAAAAATATTCACCACTTAGTTCAACCTGAAATCCTGCCATGAAACACCATGCATCTTGTACCATGAAATATAGCCCAATATAGCCTGCAGGTACCTTTTTAAACCGGCTGATGGCTGAAATCGTTCACTCGTGATATATGACGGGTGATGTCGGAAAATGCGATGTTAGTATAGCAGGGATTTTAAGATAAATGAAGCTGAAGGAAGGTAAACAAAGCTTGGTAAAGAAGATATCAGGTTGGCTATGATTATTTTTAATATGTTACAATTTTTTTGTAGCTTTGGATATTAATTATACTACCATTAAAAATCAAAAATAAAGTATCCGAATTAGGTTGAAGATCAGCACTATTTAAACGTCAAAATTACATAAGACAGTCCCCCAAAACGCCCTTCCTTCACCATTTCCTCGTGCTCTAGCTGGGAAGAAGAAGTGGCGCAACAAACTCCCCAGCAGCACAGCTATCCGTTCAGTTTGATAAACCTAATTCTATACAGTAGTAGGTATGCAAAGTAATTAACATTACGAGACACAGAACATTGAATAATTGGCCCTCTACTCGTCTGCTAAAAATAATAGGTCTTTACCTATGAAATTGCCGTTTTGTATGAAAAAATTTAAACGAATTTTTTTCATGAATTTTTTATTTGTATTAATCGAAGTAATCACCCATGCAATCAATGCATCTTTGCCATCGCAGTGGCAGTTTATTGATGCCCTTCTTAAAGAAATCAGCTGGACGGGAGGCAACAAATTCTTCAAAGGCATTTTGTACTGCCTCTCGGGTATTAAATTTTTTTCCCGCCAAGAAGTTATCCAAATTCTGGAAAAAGTAGTAGTCTGTAGGCGCAAGGTCTGGTGAGTAGGGCGGATGACGGAGAGCTTCCAACCCCAGTTCTTGCAACTTGGAGACCGTCTGCTGTGCAGTATGAGGTCGCGCGTTGTCGTGCAGGAGCAGCGGAGACGAGCGATTGACCAATGCTGGTTGGAGATGCGCCAGCTTCTCCATCATTGTGTTCAGTTCTTCACAGTACACATCTGCAGTAATGCTCACCCCGTTTGGTAAGAAGCTGTGATGAATCACACCGGCGCTAGACCACCAAACAGTGACCATCACTTTTCTAGGGGTATGTTTTCGTTTAGGGCATTGTTTAGGTGCTGAACCAGGATCCAACCAACTTGCTGAGCGCTTACGGTTATCAAACAGAATCCATTTTTCATCGCAGGTAACAATGCGGTTCAAAATTCCTTCATTTGTGTGTCTGTTGAGCAGTGCAAGGCACGTCT
Organism: Polymixis flavicincta; assembly: GCA_949987655.1. Taxonomy (NCBI): domain Eukaryota; kingdom Metazoa; phylum Arthropoda; class Insecta; order Lepidoptera; family Noctuidae; genus Polymixis; species Polymixis flavicincta. The sequence continues at coordinate 18,313,050 of OX465184.1, forward strand.
CGACGCGTACTTCGCGCTGGCGATCATTGAGTTCGTGGGGCACCCATTTGTCAAGCTTTTTTACCTTGCCAATTTGACGCAAATGGACCAATATTGTTTTGACGCTAACGTCGAAAGCTGCTGCTAATTCAGCCGTAGATTGTGTATCATCAGCTTCCACAATCGCCTTTAATTCGTCATTGTCGACCAAAGTCTTCGGACGACCGCGAGGTTCATTTTTCAGGTCGAAATTTCCAGAACGGAAGCGAGCAAACCAATAACAGGTGGTGCGTTGGTTTGTAGTGTTAGCTCCGTAAACGTCGTTGATGTTGCGTGCCGCTTATGCCGCGTTGCTGCCACGACGGTACTCATATTCCATAATTACTCGAATTTTTAACGTATCCATGATGACGAAAAAGATTGAAATGCGATGAAAATGTAACACTAATCAATAAAGAAATGACTACTTTTAGAAAAAAAAATCCATGTTTTTAAAATAAAATTAATTTGAAATTAGAATTCTTAGCCAAACAAAAATTATTTTGATTTGAAATGGCCAGTACTGCAGAACGGCAATTTCATAGGTAAAGACCTAATATTACTAAAGCTGACTTTGCTAAAAATAAAATCACTGAAAGTTTAAATTGGTCGATATTTTGTGTAATATTATACAGGGTAAGTTTTTATCCAGTGCGCAAATTGTAACCATGAATTGAGCATATCATTCTAGAAACCCTAGCGTAAAAATTTTTCGCCGGTAGTACAAAAAAATATCTGCTGTTTCATAGAAAAGTGCAATACCTACGTGGTCAAAATGTATGGAACAGCTGATTTTTTTTTGTATATCTGGCGAAAAATTTCTGCGCTTGGGGGTCTAGAATGATATGCTGAATTCATGGTTACAATTTGCGCACTGGATAAAAACTTTTCCTGTATATGTGTATATATACAGGAAAAGTTTTTATCCAGTGCGCAAATTAGTTACCTCTTTGAGTTTGATGAGGATGCAAAACGATACGTTGGATAGAACTTTAATATTTTCTTTGAGGCGTGAACGTCCTTCTTACACTTAAAAGATTTTAAGAAAATATTAATATTCTATTCTTACTTCAGTTTTATTTAGTACTTTATAGTTCAACAAAAAGTTGTTCCAAAACAAATTTATTTATTTAAACAGAAACACCTCGCGTCACCTTAAACTTAAATCATAGCAATAGTTGGAACAAGAAAATATTTCTGACAAGAAAACCGTAACAATATCAACAATATCTTAAGTCAACAACTTATCTCACGAGAAGCAGGTGAGGCTCCCGTAACGATTACCTCAACGATGCGATGTCTCGAGAAAAACGACTCGATTGAGTGGATGCAGGTGTTCTTACGGTTGATGACGTCATTTTGTGCGGATGATGTAGTGCGTTGATACCAGGGGAGCAGAGTAGGAAAGAACTATGTAGGTTACGGAGGTAAATTATATGACACTGTCTATGGTTTTTTAATCGAATAAAAAAACGACGAGCTTCTCATTTTGTTTGTATTTTTATATTTGTTTATATTAGTTATCATCTTTCATTCATCATTTCAGCCGAAGACGTACATTGCGGAATATAGGCCTTCCACAAGCATTTTGGGGGGAGGGGGGGGGTTGCCATAATCGCCACGCTTGGCAGGCGGATTGGCGATCGCAGTATGGTGGTCAAACGCATAGAGAACGCTGCTGCCCATTCTCTAGTGAGTCCCTTAGTCGCCTTTTATGACACCCACGGGAAGAAATGGGATGGTGCTATTCTTTACGTCCGGCACCACACAGAACGTAATGTTAGTTACCTAAGAACTATTTATATGAACCGAATTGAAAAATATTTTTTTTTGTTTGTTCTGATTGGTGGTTTTTGAGTTAGCTTCAATAACACGTATTTCTTCTACTATGTTGACTATATTATAATTACTTTTTGTTACTGTTATTTACTTAGCAAGTGAAGGTAAATGAATTTAGGTGGGGTAGGTACCACTACTAAAAAGTGTAAAATAATAGTTGATTTAAAAGAAAAGCAACCGGCTTCCAAAACAAACACTATAAAGTGAAAATAAGTTTAATTTCGAAAGTACATGGTTTTTTTATTATTTAAATACAAAACCAAAGACACCGACTTCCAGGAAGAAGTTTTCACTTTTGGTGTTTTTTTTTGTAAATCGGATGTTCTTTTTTTAAATAAAGTTTTTGCATAATGAGAGGAAATACTAGATCTATTAGTAAGAATGCGGCAGTCAACAAAATATTAATTTTGACTCAAAAGTAATTTCTAGTTAACTAATTATTTTAGTAGTTACTTTGAGATTAGCAACGATGTGAGTTCTAGAGAGAAACGACTTGATTGAGGTGAAGCAGGTTTTCTAGCAGATGATGACGTCTATTCGCGCGGATCATGAAGTGCGTAGGTACTAGGGAAGTAGAATTGAAGAGAACTATCTGTGTAGATGGCAAGCGGTCCGCGTAGATGACAGAAATACTTGTTACGCTTGGACCAATTGGTGAACTTACGAATGCGGATGTAAATTGTAACTATTTTAGTGTATTTGTTTTGAGATGTAATAGTAACTTGAGAGTGCTTGAATTTTTTCAAAAAATGTTCCAAAATCCTATAATTTTCCGGCCTTTAATCCTGATTAATATTAACTTTATTCTGAACTTAAAATATAATGTCACTGTACGCTCACTCTTTTCCCTCACGCCATATTCTCCCAATTCATTTTGTCGTCCATTACGCGGCACACAGGACACATGCCCCAGACGCACGTATACATACGCATCTATGTATATAAACGATGTTTTAGTGTGACGTCACAATGATTCAGTTAGTGTCGCGTACTCGCGTGCAATGTGTCTGTGTTGTTGCTTCTACGTCTACATGTGTTACTTTAGCACATGTTTTAGGGTAATTTAAAATAATAAATGGTTTGTACAAAAAGTTTTACACGTCAATCATATTTTAAAAACTAGATGAGGTCGGTGTTTTCCATTTGACTCACAGGTCACAGTCACTTTTAAAGTCCAGACACACTCTTAGTCAGATCATGTGAAGACCTTAGAGATTGGTGTATGGGAAGGTCTTTTGCGTAAAGAAACACACAGGTTCAGTGGACCTGTCCATTCAGTGCACGAATTTGTCGGTAATCATGCAGCACAACTTACTCAGAATATATCCATGATAGAATATAACTTTTACTGTGCATGTTTATTTTATAAACCAAACCTACTCAGGGCTAAAGAAAACATGTTGAAAACACTGTCTGGATTTGCCAACACATTGAGAAAATGTCTTGGCTCTATAGATTCTTGAATAATCCGTATATAATTCTTGTCCCTATTCTAATTTATTTGGCACCGCAGCAGCCTGATTATGTCTTCTTGTTATTCATATAAATCAGTGTGTAGTCCTCTCAGTATACTGTTACCTTTAATACATTATTTTTTCACACAGTGTATGGCACAATCTATTTACTATTTTATCAATATATTACAATTTTCTATATAGGACTGATATAAGCAGCCGAAAAGCTCAAATCAATACTGCTAAAACTGATTGTAGAAGGAAACGCTTTCAAAGTTATTGCCACATGTCGCGCCTTAATGAAGACTATATCCAGCAGTAGTTATTACAAAAGGCAAACTCAATTTGATTCCAATAAAGAAATCAAACCTAAAACAATCCCAACAAATCTAATGAAACCTACTCCTTGACGTGCAGCACAATAATATCAGGAGTCAGCGGTTGTAAGCACAGACGGCTCGTACCGCACGTGCTCGCATCTCGACAAATCGTATTTACGTCAGTCGCTATCAAGGTGCTGCCTCTGGCAACATTAGGACGTTAGTGGCGGGAATTTTGTTACGAGAACAGTCTGATTTGTTGGAGCAAAGCAGATTAACTTACAACGATTGGTTTTAGTCCTATCTAGAAGATTTTTGAATGCAATATTCTGTTTCTGAGCATCGTCAAAGGCGAAGAAATTGTTATAGGTTATCTTGACGGTCCCTAAGTACAATCCCCTAAGTGGTAGATACGTGAATTGCATGTTTTGTTTTTGTGACGTTCAGGCCAGGCTATACTATCGTTTAGTTTAATAAAAATAAGTCGAAGATGGCAAAATGCACTTTAAATCCATCATGACATTACATTAACTAGAACATGATATACGCATGTATGAAACTTTGAAGCAGTCTCCTGTAGTAGTTAGGGGATTATACGTAGGGACCATCAATCTGAAAGAAAGAAATGTGTTTACCACAGACTTGAAAGGCACACAATATATTGCAGACATAATGAATTGCACCAATCCCAGCGTGGCATAACCAGACTCGAATAATCGAATGAACCCCAAGATTTGCACAACCCCTGGAGCCCCATGCTTCATGGTGTTAGAGAGGCCATTGCATATCAAGAAGTAGACCGAGGGGCGCGGTTTTGGTCAGGTAGACGTGCCCTTAGGATAGGAAAGGATTGCGAGCCTATCGGATATGCATCCTTGAGTTGGACTCGTGGAGTGACGGGTGGTATTTATTTATAGGATCATTTATAGGGCATTTTTTCACGACGTCGCCGGCATGTTGATTCAGGTCGGGCTTCTTGGGTACGTTCAACTGTTTTCTTGGCTCTTTTCTATGCCGTTGCTTCGCTATGTTCTGTGTTGTTGTTTTCATAGTAATCTTCTGAGTTCTGGCTGCTATCAGTTTTTGGTTTTTTGTAGATATCGCTAGCCGGTTTCTTGATCTTATTTCTGTCTCCAGCCATGTCCTTCCAAAACTTGATCCCCATGTCGAAGTATTTCCTGTCCTGTTTTAGATTGTCATTTCTTGTGTAAATAGGTCGTCTGACCTTCTTAGATTTGGCAACAATAAAAATCAAATGAAAAGTGGCAGGAAGTTAGTCACGGCTACGCTAAAAGGCTCAGTAAGTATCTATGGCAAATGAAGACTGAACAGGTATCTTTTGGGCACGCTCGTTCCATTATTGACCTCATCCATCGGTTTCCATCAGGCATGCTCGAGGTCAAGAGCAGACCCACTCAAAATTATAAAAAAACATGTTATTAATAAATGATGTGATCGCCCAATTCTTTAACAAACAACTATAATGTACATGCAGATCACAATGGGCCTTATCAGAAGGCTTAAAGTCACCCAAAGGGCAATGGAGAGGGCTATGCTCGGAGTTTCCCTACGTGTCCGAATCAGAAATGAAGAGATCCGCAGGAGATCCAAGGCAACCGATATAGCCCGAAGATCTGTCAAACTTAAGTGGCAGTGGGCAGGGCACATTGCTCGCATAACAGATGGCCGATGGGGCCGAAAGGTTCTGGAGTGGCGACCGCGTACCGGAAGACCGCGAAGGCTGCGGGATTCCGCTGGATGTGGGAAGCACAAGACCGGTCGAAGTGGAGGAGCCTGGGGGAGGCCTATGTCCAGCAGTGGACGGCTTTCGGCTGAAATGATAATGATGATGATGAGGTCATATTCAATAGCAGGGGTTTGAATATTGATGACGATAACGCTACATTCCACCGCTTGTCACCGCTTGCGGTCTCGATCACGCTGTAACCACAGTCTGCAGTTGGCAAACGAGTAACCAGCAACAATTTATGCATCGATATAGCACATTATTACCGCAAATAAGTAGCTAGTATCCACTATATCGTTAGTAATCCAGTAAGTACTATTCTTACTAACTTATTGAATCGCTTAATCAACTAGGCGGATTGACGTGTAAACGAGTCTTATAGGTCTACCTCAACATCAGCCTGGCCTTTTCCCAACTATGTTAGGGTTGGTTTCCAGTCTAACCGGATGCAGATGAATTTAAGCATTTTACATGGAGCGACTGCCTATCTGACCTCTTTAACCGATTTACGAGATTCCCTTTGGTAAAACGGTTTTTCAGACTTTCGGGCTAAGTAGAAATAAAATAATATCTAACAATATTTCATCTCAGCCTAGTAGCTCAGTCTGGTCCCGAATATGGGCGTCCTAAATTGCGATAAAATCCCCAGTAGACAAATCCACTTTCCACAATTCCCTTATTTCTATTATTATTTCCACTTCCATTTTCTGACAAGACAAAATTCTCAGCGTAGAAAATCCTGAGCCACACGAAAATATTATTTATTTCTCTCAACACAATTCCACTTTGTCCTATCAAGCTGCTTTCAAAACCAATAACCACGCGAAAAAGGCTAAAAGCCACCGAATTGAATCCAGACCGGTTCAAAGGGGGTTTATCTTCCGGAAGGCGCGCAGGCGTCGCAAGCATGCTTTGAAATTGCAATAAAGTTGCAATCACATGGTGCTTCAAAGCAGCCAAAGTGTGTTTTTATAAGAGGCGACAGTGTTAACAGCGATGTTAGAACTAAGGGAGGTGGTATCGTTTTTGACTCAGATTTCTTTGAATCTAACCGGATGCCGGCTGAATACCAGTGTTTTACATTGAACATTACCTATCTGATGTTTGGTTGTCAGACTTTCGGGCTTCTGATGTCCCGTAACGACTGTCAAAGATCCACGAATGGCAGGTGGTACCAGCTGAGCTTAACGTGTTTTCCGAGACACAGAGGGATCTTGGTATGTCAAGATGGTCCCACCTATTATCTCGGTATGTAAAGATTGTCACCCATTTACGGACGGAGCGCGGCAAGCGTAGCTCGACTGACCCGTGCCATTGTTATGACTAAGCCACGAGCTCTTTCAATCAGGTGAGATAGTCGGTCAAACATGACACATGATAACCCAAATCCAGTTTATTTTCATGTCTGCCACGGATTTCTAATCCGAAGCTTATAATGATCTCACTGCTGGGACATCGTCCTCCTCTCTATCATACACATAGGACATAATCCACATCCACATCTGAGACATGCCTGTTTCCCCATAATGTTTTCCTTCAACGTGTTCAAATGCCTGAGTGCATTTCTATAATTAGGAATAACAGAAAAATAACACCGCCTCAAAGCATTTGTTTTCCGCAGCATCCCGCAAGCTTGCTCGGATTCAGCTAGTCTCCCAAACTTTTCCTACACCAAAGAGATTTCAGGAACATTATCAATAACTTTACCCAACAAACTCCCAACTTCATAATACTACAAATTATGAAGAAGTAGGTCACCTGACTCAGTTTGCCGCATCCAAAGTCCCAACTAGATTTTAAGAGCGGGTTGAACCTTTTGCTATGGAAATGCAGTGAAGATGCATGCTAGAACCGTGCATAGTAGATTGGATGTAAAAATTTGATTCAGCACATCCTTTGTGCTTGAGAGTGTTGGCAGAGTTTCTGGATTTATTACTGTCCTGCGTTGTGCGGGGGTTAATTGAAAATTTTATTTTTGTAAAAGTCTTTTTGTAGTTTCGTTATTGTCTTGTCCAATTTATGTAGTACTTAAGTACTTAACGAATAACTTAACGCTCCTTGCCTTTGTTATCGAATTTATTGATTAGCTTCTATCCTTGACTTCGTCTTCTTGATATTTTTTGCCCCCGACCCACCGCGTCGCATCCCATTGCCCGTTTTCACTTAGTGTTCATTTTACTTACCTGCCTGCGCGAGGCGCGATAACTTTTTCTCTATGCACGCCTCCCACGCGTAGCAGTGTTATATTAAATAGCTTAAACCTTTCTGCAACAATTGGGCAACAAAATAAAATAAATGTATATTAGCGCGTTCAAACAAAGAAACTATTCAGCTTTATTGTTGGTATAGAGATAGATTAGATTCCTACTTGGAAGACTAACAGTATGTACCAATCGAGGAGTTAATTTTTTATGTAAAAATAAAATACTTTTTCCAATGCCATGTACGAGTTAATAATGCTCAAACAGCAAAAGTATGTTTACGCGTACCTTATTTATAATGACTCAATTATGACGTCACTAAAACTCCGTTACGCGCTAATGTGTGTCAATAATTACCGAATAACATTACACTAAGTGCGGTTTAGACAACTAAACAAACATAACCTTTAACTGTTTCCATAAATAAACTATTGAACTTAGCAGGGCTCTGGTGTAACTTAACCAAATACCTTCAACAACTACCGCGATATCCTCAGATTATAAAACAAAGGCAGATAGACCGCGCGAAACACCAAGAGTGAAACCAGAAAACCAAATACTTAAGCGTCGCATTGTTTATAATGCGAGGCTTTAGTATTTGTTTTTTTGACTCTTGGGTGTTCCGCGCGATCTATCTGCCTTTGTTTTATAATCTAAACAAAAAAAAAAAACAAAAAAAAAACTAAAGCGTCGCATTGTATGTTACATAAAATGCGACGCTTTAGTATTTGGTTTTTTGGCCTCACTCTTGGTGTTACGCGCGGTCTATCTGCCTTTGTTTTATAATCTGAGGCGGTATCCGTTAATGACGAGAAAACCACAACGGCAAATAAATAGATCTCTACGCGTGCAAGCAATTTTGTTGTATTATCTATCTAGTTTCCAGATCTGATATAATTCTTGTAAACTTTAAAGTATCCAGTATGTATGCTTGTACCAGCTAAACAAATTTTCCAGTCAAATGCTTGCCTTCATTCCCCACACCATATACGCTCTTCACAGTTGCAGCACCTTGAACAGACCCACCATCATTCTTAAATTAACCCATCAAACGCACATTAGTCACAATTAAACTGAAAACTACAGCAGGTGGGGAGCTAAATGCTACACAGAGGGCGAGAGGGCTGCAAATTTCCAAATCCTCCGGGCCCTATAATTCTGCCCTTCGGCAATTTCGATTTAAACTCGGCAAAGGCTAATAATTCCTGAAGTTTGGAATATGTTTGTTTCGTCTGACGTTTCGACGTGATTTTTGGTCTTCTTATATTAGTTGAGTTGTTATTGGAGTTCCGTTGGGTCGATTACTAAATTGTGTTTTTCGGGGCTGGTGTGGCGTCGGTTTCATATTTTTCGAGGTAAAAGGACCATTTTTACCTACCATTTTTTTTTGTTTAATTTTTGCTAGAAAGGAGAATGGACACCAAACTATGGGTTTCTCCCCTGAAGCTCAATAGCTATAAGGTATATGCCTATGAAAGCTTTTTAACCCCTGACGCAAAAAGAGCGGTGTTATAAGTTTGAACGCGAATGTGTGTCCGTCTGTATGTGTGTGGCACCGTAGCTCTTAAACGGTTGAACCGATTTGGGTGCAGTTTGCTTTATTTAAAGGTAGGTTTTCTAGCGGTGGTTCTTCGACTTGTTGTCGAAGAACCATTGATGTTTCATAACAATCGGGTCAACCGTTTGAAAATTATCAGTGCTTTTCTGTTTGATGAAGGAATTTGAGCATCTACCACGGGTCTGATAGAGTCGAAATTTAATTAAGTATTAAGTCGAATTTAATATTAGACAAACAAAAGTAACCTTGAACTGATACTGGACTATCATCTGGATTTTCCAGGATACCCAAGTTACTCGCCAACAAACAGCAGAAGTGTGTGTAGTGTGTTTCGTGTTTGATCAGGACGAGGAATGAGGGATGATGGGGTTAGAAACTTTACTGTGGGAAACATACGTAAAGGTGCGCAGATTTAAGCGTGACATGTGTCGATCGTAGCGTGTTTACTATTACTAAATTAAGTTTAAAAATCAGGAAATAAAACTTAAATTTAAAAATGTTAAAATCCCTGACCCAAACAAATACCTCTAAAAAGTAAAAATAATAATATTTATTTGTCTTTTAAGTTATAGGTAATATTTTGATCAAAGCATTGTCACGTCGGGGGACGTTCAATGAATGAAATGAAAACCGTAACTATGCTATTGTAGAGAGGATAACATTTTCATTAGCCTCAACCCCCCCCCCCCCCCCCCCCGTGACAATGCTTTGATCAAAATAGTACCTACAATTTTTTTTTTTAAACTTTTTAGAGGTTTTTGTTTGGGTCGGGGGTTTTTTAAATTTAACTTTTGTCAAGTACAACCTTTGCAGCTGCTACACGCTACTAACACGACGTTTGCCTATTGTTAGTGAGTTTGAAGTTAATGAGGCACCGCAGTGAAGGAATTCTTGGCGCCCACAGGCCATAAGATATATACCAACGGAAAGAGCTGTTCAAGTATCATTCGTTTGCATTCCTTATTATAATCTAGTTCTGTAAATAAATAATCGATAGTAGTGCGTAAATGTCTAATGATAATATAACTAGTTTATCTATGTGCAAAGCACATTTGTGTTCCATTTGTAATAATTCGATACGCAGCCATATGCGCTCCAAAAACAAAGGAAGATATGAAATAACAAGCTAGTGTTGTGAAATGTCCCGGGATTCGCATGGAAACTGGGATTGTTTTCATTCAGTCTGATCCTAGGTGTATTATTATAGCAACATGTTAGGCAGCTGTTGCGAATTTCAATCAGGCTCAATAAACATTTCATATATCAGAAACCGGTAACTGAAATAGGTGTGTATTTGGGTAGCCGTTATGTTATATACTGGCCAAAATTACTGATTTTCATATACAAGGTTATTGGAAAAAAAAAAGCAGCTGTTCCTTACATTTATGTTCGTATTACTCATAAAATGTAAGGAATTGCGCATTTTTTTCACGATTTCAGGTTTGATCTAATAGTAAAAGCTGTTCATAATGATGAGTACAATGACCTCTTAAGAGGTTGGTGTTTTTCCAATAACCCTGTATAACAGCATAATCAGCTTATAACGTTCCCACTGCTGGGATACAGCCTTCTTCTCGGTGAGAGGGAGTGGGCCGTAATCCATCACAAGAGGCCAGTGCGGGTTGGTAGATGTCACACGTCTTCGAATTTTTTTTCCTTCACCGTTTTGAGAAACATGGTGGTGAAATAAACCACACAAAGAAAGCGCGCCTGTCTGAAATCGAACCTACGACGTAAAACTCAATGAGATTTTCATGACAGCCGTTAAAACATCACGGAACCTCTTTCCTAGGACACCTTCAACGTATTATTGCGTACAGGCTTATCCCTTTCCAAGCCATGATCCTCACAATATATTCAATATTTTCCAAGATCCCGTTCCCAACTTATGATAAGGTAGCAACACTACCCGTCGCCGGTGCAGTTTCCCACGGGCCACAAACATGGGAGCCCTTATTGAAAGCAAACACCATTAACCAGAAGCTTCGGGCGTTATTCCTTAGTTTGCTTTTTTTTTAGAGGGCGTGAGATTCGCGAGATTGAGAATCTTCAGTGAACGGTTGAGATTCATGCAATATTTTAGATGGGAATCTTGTGTTAGTATTTTCAACTTTCTAGCTTTTGCCAGCGGCTACGCCCGCGTGGAGTTCGTAAATTATTACGGGAACGTACAGAGGCCAGCACATCAAGCTGCCCCAATCTGTCAAATTTCTTTGATAGTTTTTCAACTTTATCACAAACGAATAAGGTTCATGTTCAATTGGGATTTTTTTTCAATTTGGGATAGCTTGACCTGCTGGCGTCTGTACTACCGGAATTAAAAGTATCCTTTATGTTACTCCAAGATATGAACTATATGTGTGCCAAATATCAGCCAAATCCGTTCGGCCTTTTTTGCGTGATTGAGTACCAAACATCTGAATCCAAAAAAACATTACAAAACATTACACTTCTAATATTAATAAGATAACTCCTTATTACAAAACAAGGTCTTTCTTATGTTTGGAAGGCCAAATCTCGTAATTAAAAATGTTGAAAATCTATAAAGCAGTCTCATCTCGACGACAATCAAATGTCAAAAACTTGTCAAAAATGTATGGAAACTCGAAGTATTTTTGTCAGATTGAGCTTGCGATCAGACTGTGAATGCTTTTAAAAGTACAAGAATTGTCCCTCAGGCTTCAAGCATTGAGCCATTTTGAATTAAGAACCCAATAGTTGTCATGTCCTTGTACAAAACTGACAACTCTATCCGGTGCCAAGTAATCATTTTTGTATTGAGAACTTTACCCAAAAAGAAATACAAAAACTGGCTCAGACCTTAAGAATAGGACTAAAATTAGTTCGCGGTTTGTAAAATACAGGCACGAGTTGTTGTCTTGTTATCTTGCAAAAGTTTTATGAGCATTAAATTGTTGAATAGTTATCTAACTATTCTACAATCTTTCACGCATAAGACCAAACGCTAATTTGATGGTCCTCTAAAAGTGCTACAAAATTGGATTCTTTTTTTTGCACAATAGGGTATTTTCCAATTTGATACAAACTATTTTAATTTGAAGATTGGGACGATATATTTAACAGAAAAATAAAAATAAATTTATTTATATCCATTTTCTCCATTAATTAAATTTAAAATTTAAAAAACCCCCGACCCAAACAAAAACTCTAAAAAGTAAAAAATAATATTTATGGGCCTTCGGGTCGGGGGACGGTTAATGAAAACGCCAAACAAAGGCCTAGCCGTCCCCCGACTTGACAATGCCCTGATCAAAATATTACGTTCAAATTAAAAGGCCCATAAATATTATTTTTTACTTTTTAGAGTTTTTGTTTGGGTCGGGGGTTTTTTAAATTTTAAATTTAATTTTTATTTCTTGCTTTTTTTAAACTTAATATCTCCCTTAAATCTTGATCCTGATCTTGAGACCTTTTCAATGAGCCCAAACACGATACTTCTGCTGTTTGTTGGTGAATAACTTGGGTTTCCTGGAAATTCCAGGTGTTGCTCCAGCATCAGTTCAAGGTTATTTTATTCGTCTAATATCATTGAAGTAATAGAATCCCAAATTTTGAGTTGATCAGAGGCTAAAATCCCTTTTTCAACCAGAAAAGAGCTGATAATCTTCAAACGGCTGAACCGATTTTGATGAAACATGTCTAAGAACACTCCCGACTAATACACCTTTCAAACAAAAAAAACTAAATCAAAATCGGTTCATCCGTTCGGGAGCTACGTTGCCTCAGACAGACACACACACACACACACACACACACACACACACACACACACACACACACACACACACACACACACACACACACACACACACACACACACACACACACACACACACACACACACACACACACACACACACACACACACACACACACACACACACACACACACACAGACACACACACACACACACAGACACGTCAAACTTATAACACCCCGTCGTTTTTGCGTCGGGGGTTAAAAACGATTAAGATCAAATTTCGTTTTCGTTGTTTTGACTTTACCGCCAAAACGCTCCTTACTATGACTTTTTATCACGTGACATCGTACGTCAGCTTTGTGTAAACAGCACCAGTACAAATACTTAGTTTGGCGCAGTTTTAGAAGTATTTTTGCATAGAGGCACCGCACACCAGTGATTTCACTTTCTATCCATAAAAAATATTGTTAATTATAAACACGACACTCACTTGTTTACTTACTAACTACTTTAGTTTACACAAAGTTGACGTCACGTGATAAAAAGTCATCATAGGGAGCGTTTTGGCGGTAAATTCAAAACAACGAAAAATAAATTTGGTTTAAATCGTTTTTAATTGAGAAAATGGATATAAATCAATTTACTTTTATTTTTCTGTTACACATTTCGTCCCAATCTTCAATTTAGAATAGTTTTTAATAAATTGGAAAATACCCTATTTTGCAAGTCTTTCTTAGCCTTAACTTTTACGATAGTACCAAGGTTTTTTTTTTGGGTGGGAAATCATCAAATAACTTCTCCCGCTCTGGGTGGAGCAGGAAGGCGTGTCAGACTTTTACTGAATAAAACTCACCCGTGTTCCCTCAGTAGCCTGCGTGCCAGGGGCCACGGTATCTCTTTCGAACAACCCGCACCCCTGGCAGGCATCGGCGCTTGCATCGGTTTGTGCTGACATCTCTTTGAGGCGCGCGTGGAACACAACGCGCCGTCGACCTGGGCTTGGTCCTTACCGGACAGCGAGCTACCCATTACTCGCCGTCCGCAAGCTCATGCCTACGGTGGCTGGAAATCGGCCTGGGATTCCCGACGCCCAGGGCGTCTCCTGCGGCAAAATGTTATCGATACGTGAGAAATAATCCGATTTGATCTGAAGGGATTTTTCAGGCAGTTTTTTCTAACTAAAGGAAAACAAAGAAGGAAGATGCTACCTAAAAAATGTAGTTTATTCCGCATTTTTTCTGGCCCCAACAAGAAAACGGGATGTTTATTTTGCAAGACGTGTGTACGTGATTTTTTAAGGGAACCCTGTTTTTCCGGGTATGTTGTTTTTAACCTTAGTAGTAAAGTTTTCTGAACTTATTATATTCTTAAAGTTTTTCGAGGAATTTGTAATGAGAGAAACTCAGAGGAACAAAAATGTAACAATAGAATTCTCTCATACTTAATGAACACGCTTTTATTAAATTGACCTGTATCTATCTATACAGGATAAGTTTTTTACCAGTGCGCAAACTGTAACCATAAATTCAGCATATCATTCTAGAACCCTCCAGTGCAGAAATTCTTCGTCGGTTATACAAAAAAAAAAAAAAAACATATTATTCATAGAAAAGTGCAATACCTACGCGGTCAAAATGTATGGAACAGCTGTTTTTTTTTTCACGGATTGTCTAATTTGGTTTGTAAAAATTAGTCTTGACATCTCTTGTCACAGAAGCGTGTCACGCCGTGCAGACAAAAAGGGGCATCAAAATCATATTACAGAAGGTCATTCTCATCCATTACGCAATTAAAGGCCTTGAAATTTCTCCTCCCAAGAAAATAATCATCGTCAACAAAAAAAAAACGGCTCATGTCGGACCACGCCCAGTGAAAGGTTCCGTAGTTGGGATGAATACTTACGCATGCAAACTATTGATTTTATTCGACTCCAAAAATAAGTTAAAATCTGTGGTAAATAAGGTTGTTTAAAAAACCCTTTGGCAAAAAACCCCTTGTTTTTTTAAAGCTCCACGGCAACGTAGATCTAAGTATTTGCTAACGCGTTCCTGGGAAAAAAAATCATGACAGACCGACGGGTTATTTTTTCCTATTGAGGTACGGAAGCCTAAAAAGAAAAAAAATAGATGTTCTTGTAAATTTGTAGACTTTAACACAGACCTAAGTATTTTTTAATTTTCCGAGCCTAAACTTGTAACAGCGACCTTCCACTAAAGAGATTGCTATCACAAATGATGAACGTGACTTTTTAAATTTTCACTATCTTTTCTGTTCATCTAGGTATGACCTAAAATACTTGTCTTGAGTATTTAGGTCCGAACATTACTGAATTTTGCTAAATTAAAGTAATTAAGTTAATTTAATTTAGCAGAATTCTGTAATATAAAAGCTGAATGTAAATTAAACTTGGATCCTATAGATCATTTTAGTTAACAGGACCACTTAAGAAGAATGGTTAATACGGTGTCTTCTATACGCTAATTCTATTCTTTATTATGATTAAAATCTACTCTGTTACAGACATGTTTGTGTGTTGTTATATTAATAATGTTGGTTATTTAAACCGGGCGTCGAAAAAAACAGACGTTTTGTTAGTACGATTAAGTAAGATTTTTATACTTTCTTTATTTTCCAAAAAAAAAAAAACGTTTTCAACTATCACTAAACACGTAAATAACAACAAAAAAAAAGTCATTTATTCAAATTAGGCTGAGAATCATAACTTTTCGAACGTCTAAATTAATTACATGAGACAGTCCCCCAAAACGCCCGCTTTTTATCACGTCCAGCGGGCTTAGCATGACGCTTTGTATTTCTACGAAGAATAGACAGTGTTTTTTCAATACAAAGTGATATTTCGTTCCTACATTTTTGTTATCGCACCGTAGATATCCTTCTACAATCTGTCATTTAGTCTTTCGTTTCTTACGATATTTCTCTAGGTCCTTTTATATGTAGACTATTTCAGAAGAGTATTTCTACCCAAACTGTCAAAATCACACTGACAACAAAACTTTCTACTCGACGGCCACAAAGTATATACGATTATCTACAAAATCATGATTCGTTTAGAACGCATAACTGTGATAATGAATGGAAAAACATAGGTATCTTATCCTATTGTACATAATTTATTTAATAGTGTTGTCTATTCTTCCGTCGACAAGTCGGTGCTCGTGCTAAGCCTGCAGTGCTTTAGCTTCGAAGAAGAAGTGGCGCATTATTTTCATAATGCGCCACTATTAATTTCACGCAGGTTCATAACTGATTTGAGGGTTCACATCATCATCACGTAACACGTAAAGGTCGAACCGAACCCGATGATTTAATTGCTGATAAACTATTAGATACTACTCATGATTTGCCTAGCCTTTTCTCAACTATGTTGAGTCGGCTTCCAGTCTAACCGGATGCAGCTGAATACTAGTATTTTACATGGAGCGGCTGCCTATCTGACCTTCAGAACCCAGTTACCCTTTGGTGAGACTGGTTGTCAGATTTTGTGGCTTCTGACGACCCGTAACGACTGTCAAAGATTCTCGAATGGATTTGATTTCTGGAACAGCGGTTTAAAGTGCTTTCCGAGGTTATTGGTATGTAAAGATGGTCACCCATCCACGGACCAACCGCGGCAAGCGTAGCTTAATCTGATCGATCGATCCGTGCAGCTGTTATTACTTAGCCACAAGCCCCTCAAACATACATGCTCAACTATTGCTACTCTACAGCGTAATTAAAACTAGTAAGTAATACTTACCCATTACTTGAATCACGTCATTAAGGTGACACTTGTCCACATTTTTTCCATACAAACTTCGGGAGGGTTTTACTCCACTGTCTGAATATGTACATCAAAAATTAAACATGGTATGGTTTTGTCTCGTTATTATTATTGTCTGTACGGAAACAGAATACTAAAATAAAAAGCTATTAAAAAGTTATGAGCCAACAAAGATTCGTTTTTCTTGCTAATTTAACCTAACTTTGAGCGTGTTTAAGTAATAAAAGGAGTGTAAAATCTCGAAAACCAAGACGGTACCGACAAAGTTCAATTAACAATAAGTTCATTAAACTTTATTGGTCATTGATTTATGCAGTGGGTTTTTCATAAAACCCGATCTTCTGAAGGACTTTTGTTAATTTTTTCACGATTTTTTTGCCAAAAATGCTCCTGCATCTCACTCAATAACGTTGTGCGTGTAGACTAGAGTCTAACTGCTCACCACTGATACTATCTCTGTCGGGTACGAAGCCTGGTGAGACAGCGTGATTTTTAGCCAGGCCCACCAGTGAGTTCGAGCCCGCGCAAAGTGTGCCCTTAATATACCGAGGCGCCGCCCATTGTCCCCAGTCCCAGATGGGCCGTTGTAAAAACGCGCGCATTATCAAATATGTAGCGGTCTTACTAATGAGCGTCGGGGGCGACATTAACTGTGTCGTAGTGACGTCACTCACGACTGTTTCTTTTATTATTTATTTTCTTTAGGCTGGGTTTGGAAGGAATAGGCAGAAATGCAAGCCTATTGGAAGTAATTAAACGAGTTCCAAAGAAGGAGGTTATCAATTCGACATGTTATATATTTTTGAAGTGAAAACTTCTTTAGGGGCGTTGAGTAATTTTTAGGTGAACAATTATTGTGGAACTCGCATCATCGTTACCGACAGCTTTCCATGAGCTATATGTATGTACATACTGTGTATAATTATATGGGTGAACGAGCACACGGATGACTCGCGCGTTGATGTCTTTTGGAAAAGTCCCTTTCTTTCATTAGGAAATTCTAATTATTATTTAATCCCTTTCAATCCCTTTGTATTTTTATCGTAAAAATCTGTGCTGTTGTAACCTTTAATGGCTGAAGTCGATCGCTCGTTTATGATTTTTTACCGAGAGCAATCAGGATCCAGTGTGAAATCCTGTATTGACGATTAAAAAATAAACACGTAATTGTTCAAGTTTTCACTTCTGTCGGCACTCCCGAAGTGTCACTGTTTTTTTTTTAAGGTGAATTTCTCAGTACCAACCACTAGGGTAATTGCATAACACACCTACAGTAGAAATTGCTTTCATTTTATTTATTTACAACGTAAATAACGCAATGAATGTTTTTGGACAGTTCAAAAACATTCATTGCGTTATTTACGTTGTTGAACAGAAAACATTTTCGAATATAGGAAGCAATGGATTAGTAATATTCTTCCAAATTATTCAGAGCCTGATTTATAATGTGTGACGCAATAAGGGTGCAGGTAAAACATGATAATCTTACAACACGTTGATAAAGGCTTTAAGTCAAGTAGATGAGCAATCATACAAATTGAAACAGGAATATGTTCAGTATAAGTTAATAATGAAATTATGATTTCAAAAAGACACGACATTTATAAATAAGCTCAAGCAAATATTAATTGAAAAAGCGTACTACACAATAAACGAATATATATATATGTATACATGACAAAAAAAAATACACAAACAGACACCATACTACACAGATAGATACATTGTTATATGCAAAGTTAAATTTTATAATTATAGATAATAAAAAGAAAATAATCATAAAGCATCAAAAAATACGTCCGCATCGTTATCAATGGGAAAAGTGCCCAAAAGGCTGGCAGCATTGCCACGTTGTATGGCAATGCTGATTCTTTGGCCGAAAAATAGGCCAGCCCTTTGGTCACGTGAAGAGTCGACCAACCGCTTGGAAATGTCTCGGATATAATAATACACTATGGAATAAAATAAAAGTTTATGTGAAATAAAAAAAAAAAGATAATAATAATATTATGTTCACCCAAATAATTATTTATGATGTACCAAAACATTTATCTGCTCTCAATAAAATCAATTTACTTAATTATTTTAATTAATGTTAATGATATGATTATTTTAAAATTGTTGATAATAATTTGTTTCTTATTTTTTTATAAATTTTTATACTTTTTGCTATGCCCTACAGGGTCCGTAATTGTACCTTAGCTTTAAGCCAATTGTAAGACCTTCCAACATTATGCAATGCAAATTAAGACATGAATATGAAACAGCAACTGTTAGGTAGTCCATTTTTTTTAGAAAAGACATTTAATAGAATGTTATACTTATGTATTAGTTTCTTGTTCCTGTGATATCATTTACCTACTTCGGTGAAGTATGTTATGTGCTTATATCTTAATTATATCATGTATGATGCTACAGAGTAGTTTACGGGTTTATGACTGTTAAAAGAGCTTTTATTAATTTATAAGGCATTATCGTAAAGTTACATAGTTATTTAACCTAAAACACTACAACGTTGTTTGGTGATTTAACAGGTGTTTAAATTTTATTAAGCGCAAGAGTATTAGGTACTTATTTTTAATAAAATGTCTGAAATTGTAACAGTAATATTTTTACAAACTATTTGTACAAAGTTTAAAGTGGTCCTTCGAGCCGGATGACATACAAAACTTAAAAAAAACAGCAACCTAACTGTACGTACACCGGTAAAAATTAGTAATACTATATGCATGTTACCATCAACAAGTCTGTGTCCACTAACATCACCCATGAGACTCATACGTCACCATGTTTGTTGTAGGTTGGTTAATATTATAGTTGTACAACCCTCTTTGACAAGTGACATGGTTGTTGTGGAGCATATTTATGTTAATCTGAGATAATTATCTGGGAGTGGTGCCTATTGTTAGAATATTGTTGTTGGTAACGATATTCTATAAGCTGAAAATAATTCATCCGATTGAAATAATAATATGGCTGACTTTGACCGGAACTACTATAAGTACCTACTAAATTCACTGGGGCACAGTCCCCCTTATTACAAAACAAGGTTTTTCTTTAGGTATGGTTTAAACCATCGGGCCTGTTTTTGAGATAAGAACTTAGAACTGGAATAGAATTACAATTCCTTTTCCAAAACTGACAATTTAGCACTGGACTAACTTGTCAGTTTTGTAAAAGAGCTGTATTTCGATTTAAGTTAGGTTCTTATTTAAAAAAACAGGCTCGAAGGTTTAAACCATACCTAAAGAAAAACCTTGTTCTGTAATAAGGGGGTCTATGTTTTGTAAAAATATTTCGCAACCCTAGTGACTAAAGTTATTTTGACAGCTTTAAACGTCATAATGATGGGATTAAACGAACTTACCTGAAGTGAAGTTCAATCCTGATTATATGAAGTACTTAGTCCGAGATAACTGATGTAGTACTTGCCTTTCCACACTCTTTATACGCGAATTTAAAAGCAAAAGCAGAAAACAAAAATCTCCACCTGGTAACACTAAACGTCATTGTCAATATTTCAGAGCCTCAAAGAGGGAAAATTAATTTAATTTCGTAAAATTAAATTAATTGAGGGAGGGCGGGATGTTCTATCTCGGACTAAGTACTTCATATAATCAGGATTGAACTTCACTTCAGGTAAGTTCGTTTAATCCCATCATTATATTCGTACTTAGTCCGAGATAACTGATGTAGATGTTCAGAGAGGAACATAACACTTAAAATTACAGAACATTTATTTTTATTAACTTAAAACAACTTAAAAAAGGTAACTTTTGCCTTAAAATTACACACTTTAACTTAAGCTAAAATCAGTTTGTATTATTGAGTACCGCTCTAGCGAACAACACTTGGTTAGGTTCATTATACAGTGGTCTGTTATAATGTGTAGCAAAGGACGATGACCTTGGAGACCAACCTACTGCTTTGATGATACTGTCTACCGAGAGACCTTCCCTATAGGCACATGAAGTAGCGGCATGGCGCGTTGAGTGCGCGGAAAAACGGGTGATATCTATACCACTGTCCGACATAACTTGCTTCAGCCATCTGCTGATTGACTGACAAGAAGCACGATGGTGCGGTCTTTTAAAAGTAATAAACAAATAATCACATGAACCATCATTGATTCTCAATCCTCTAGTTACCTCTATGTACCGAGTAAGTGTTTTAACGGGACATATTTCGGGTTGAGCAGTGAAATAAGGTAAAATTATTTTAGGTTGATGCCTATCAGGAGCTGATGTTTTTAAAATATCTGAAAAAATTATTTCGACACCAGTAGATGTTAAGTTAATATTGTTTAATCTAATGGAATTTATAGTCTGAACCCTTTGGCCAGTAGCCAGTACTAGATCTTTTCTAAGCTTAAGTCATTCAATGGGTACCAGTGACAAACATATGACAAAACTTTCAAAGGGTCCCACACACTGCTATATTTGGGTGTCATAGGTCGTAATTTATAAACTCCCTTAAACCACCGCTTTATTCTATCATCTGTGCCTACATGATTTCCGATAATAAGAGAAAGCGATGACCGATGACAATTTAAGGTTTGGTAAGAACCACCTCTTTGGAAAACCAATGTTAGATAAGAAATTATGATAGGTATGGATGCACTGAAAACATTAATATCATTATCTTTGGTATAACCCCACCATTGCTTTAAGCAGCTATTATATTGCTTTACAGTATTCGAGGATAGGGACGCCATCATTATATCTATTGCGTCCTCTGAGATACTTCTTCGTTTAAGTGCTTCCCTGATAAGACGCACGCCCCCAGGAAAAGCTGCTTGTTCAGTGGGTGGGGTTTCCTGAAAGCAGTTAAAAGATTTTCCGAAGGGTTCATGGAAACTATTTCTGATGCTACCATAGACATCAACAACGGGTACCAAGGCTGAGATGGCCACATCGGGAAAACCACAATACCAGTTGCTCTATCTGTCCTAATTTTTTGAACCATTTTTAAAAGTAAACAAAAAGGCGGGAATGCATAAAAGAAAAACTTTGACCAATTAACAGTAAATGCATCAACATTCCAAGCAGATGGATCCCTATGCCAAGATATATACTTAACACATTTAGCGTTTATACGCGATGCAAAAATATCTATTTCAGGCATCCCTAGTTTCGTAATTATAACATTGAAGGCGTCAGTTGATAATTGCCACTCTGTATCTATATTAACTACTCGGGACTCGAAATCAGCATTTGTATTTTCCTTTGATTTTATATATGAAGCAAATATCCATAACTTCCTAGCTTCACACCACTGCCAAATCTGTCTTGCCAAACCATTTAATAAGGGATACTGAACTCCACCTAGTCTGTTCACATAAGAAATCGCAGTGGTGTTATCAATTCGAAGCAGGATTTCACAATTTGTTAAGTCTTGTGCAAAACATTTTAGTGCAAAAAAAGCAGCTAATAATTCACGATAATTGATATGAAAACCTAGTTCTTCATCCGACCATTGACCTCTAGCACTCTGACCATTGCAAAATGCACCCCACCCAGTGCCTGACGCATCTGAAAATATTTCCAATTCAAAATTATATTGTTTTATCCTACTATAACCAGTGACTATATTTCTTTTCCACCATAGTAAATCCTGTTTAACTTCTTTACTGATTATTATATTATTATCATAGTTACCTCCACAAGCTTCAAGAGTTAAAATTTTTTCTCTTTCTAAGGTTTTTGTGTACACAAAACCATATGCAACTGCCATACAAACAGAAACTAAATTTCCTAATAGTTTTGCAAACTCTCTAATTGTACAGCTGTCTCTTATCAAGAACTGCTGAATTAAAACAGTTAATCTTCCTCTTTTCTTATCAGTGGGACTAATTGTCAAATCTTGGGAATTAAGATTAAATCCTAAAAAATCTCTCACTCTGGAAGGTTTCAGGCAACTCTTTGTGCTGTTAATAACAAAACCTAATTTCTCAAGTAAACTTGTGAAATAATTAGTATTCTTGAGACATTCCTCATATGAAGATCCAAGACAGATTGCATCATCTAAGTACAGTACAATACGTATACCCTTGTTTCTCAGATGTTCTACAACCGGCTTAAGTAATTTCGTAAATACAAATGGCGCTGATGCAAGACCAAATGGTAGACAATTAAACTGATATAATTTACCAAAAAACATGAATCTTAAAAAATGTCTGTGATTTACTTGGACCGGCACTAGGAAATAGGCATTTTTCATATCTATTGTAGTCATATAGTCCCCCTTTGATAGTAGTTTACACACAGTCCTGACATCTTCTAATTTGAAATGAGAAGTCTCTACGAACTTGTTAAACGCTTTTAAGTTAAGGATGAACCTGTAAGTACCATCATTTTTAGGTACAGTAAAAATACTTGAGAGAAATTGACCACCAACTGGGGAGCAAGACGATATTGCTCCTAGCTCAAGAAGCTTATTAATTTCTTTGGAAAGAATTAATTTCTCAGTTGAATTAAAATTATTATTGCATGGTGAATAATCTTGTCTAGGTGTATGTGTAAGAGGGATATGGTAACCTCTTATCCACTGCAATATTACAGGATCCTGAGTTAGTAATTCCCAATTTAAATAAAAATACTGCAGTCTGCCTGCAAATTTTACCTCTACGGGTAGCGAGATCGGCCTCTGGTCATCCCCCGTGAACTCGATGGAGCAGGGGCTGGACGACGGCCCTGCTGTTGGCCTTGTCGTGGTGGGGGTCGTGGCTGGTCCCGAAGCTGATGTTGGTATCCTCCTCGAGCTACTCCTTTCCCTCGATGAAAGTGACTTAGCTGGCGAGGAGGTGGTTGCCAGTTTTTTGTCTTCTTAGGAGGTGCTAAAATTGAGCTTGCTTTCTTCATAGCCGACACTGATTTCACAGCATCATCTAACTTACTGTAAAGCCACTCAGACCTCTTGTTATCTTTGAGGTTAAAGTCAAGATTCTTGTCCAATAAGGGACTGATCAGCTTTCTTCTAATCTCTGTATATTTATAGTGTAAATTACAGAGCAGTCTTGTGGCATCGCTTAAATTTTTGACAATTGTCAAATTATCAATGTTTGGTTTTGTCATCATGTCTATTGTGTGACATATAGTGGCAATAACGTAGCCTGTATCCTCTTGTCTCTCTCCAAGCATCTTGTCCCTCAATTTCATAGCAGATGTCAATAAACCTGTAAGCTCTATGTTAAGCTTCGGTGCTTGCATTAATTTTCCATTTTCAGGAAAACAAAGGTCTTTCAAAATCTTTTCTTTCTCTTCTGTTTTTATTCCTTCTATCAATATGTTTTCAAATCGTTGCAGAATGTTGATATTGATGGGAGTGCCAAATCTCTTTTCAGTCTCTTTGGGCTCCCCGAGTGCCTCTAAAAATTCTTGTGACAATTCAGGCTCTTCAAGGGATTCTTGGACAATATTGTCTATGATCTCAGCATTCTCCATGCTCTCTATGTTGTTCTCAATGTTCTCAATATCCTCATTTGAGACTTGAACTAAAAATAAATTCATACAAGATAAAATAAAGAAAAAACATTTGGTTAACAACCTTTATGCTTGGTGGTAGGTATACGCCAATGCATCAATATCTCCCCTAACTTTTAGAGTATGTGAACAATGCAATAAACTATTGCTAGATTTTGAACCAAAATTCCAACATAATGCAGACTTGAACAACATAGCTCCAGCAAACTTATCCCAACGGGATTACGCAAAAGAGTAGAGCATATTATATACCACATCGGTATTTACACCTTCCCAACGGAAAGAAGCATCGTCGTAACATGAGATGCTTGTCCATGTATCGCTCACCCAACGGGGAGTTCGCACAGTCGCAACGCGATTATGCCTTCAATAATAGTACTTTGTCAATTGCAACGCAATAGGTACATATTGATGTTTAGAAACCGAAGCTTCGATGGTGAAATTGTGAATTCGAAATGGGTAGGTACGTAGGTACTTACAATCCTCCGGCTGACGCAACTTTTCTTTATACCGTTTGAGTCTCTTTTCCAATCTTCTAATTTTCTTAATCGCCCTGTCTTCCGATTCCTCAGCCTTTCTTTTAGGCATAATCACGATATTACACTATTAATTTATAATTTCAAGATATATTTTCACAGAAATAAACAATCGCGTGCGAGCGCGAAAAAACAATTGACAATGACGTTTAGTGTTACCAGGTGGAGATTTTTGTTTTCTGCTTTTGCTTTTAAATTCGCGTATAAAGAGTGTGGAAAGGCAAGTACTACATCAGTTATCTCGGACTAAGTACGAATATAATAAATGTTGTAAGCTCTATTACAGTTTTTTTTTCTGAATTTGCTGAATTCTTACTTATTGGTATATGTTACAACAGCTTACTATGCATATCTCCTTTATTTTTCGTTACCAAATATGAAATATGCATTTAATAAATATTGCATTTACCCCAATAGAATAAAAAACAGCTAGTTATTATTAGTATATTGTAAGCAACCCCCTATATTATCACGCCAATATTTCTTAAACCGTCGCCTACCCGAATATTTAAACACACACTTTATTTCACTTAGCGCCTCAGAGTTATAGCGATAATAATTCGAACATAAACTGGGGTGATGTGGAAATCTACAATTTTCGCCCTTACATCGTGCGGACGGCGTTATGCAATGCTACACAATTGTGAATAATGAGGGCTGTCGCGTTCAACATACGTCACGACACGACACGACGGCTATTCTGTCGTTTTCGCCAGCGAATTTGTATAATTGCTGCGAATGCGAATTAAATTTTAGGAGAAATGTGGCTTTAAATGGCGAGTTGATTCTTGTGGGTAAAGATCAGACGGGTTATTCTATAGTAGTTCATGTTACGTGAATTTTGATATGGAACTTTACAAAGCGTCTTGCGAAAGAGTATCTATCACCAGTGCATTGAGAAGCGTATTGTTAATGCAGGAAGCATTTTTATTTCGATGTGTACACTTATTACCATGGCAACTCACTATAGGTAATGAGTTGTCATGGTAAAACATGTTGTTATATTATGTTAGATTGTTTGAGTTTCGCACTTAGAGAAGAGGTATTGTTTATTTTTAGCAGAATGTCAAAAATAAAGCCGATAGGACCAAAACGATTGTACCTGCTACAATTTTGGCAAGATTACGCCGTAGTCCACAGTTTAGAACAATGAAAGTAACTGTCTCATTTAACATATTGCCTAAGTCCCGGGTCGTAATTCTATTTCGGTTTTAACACGTTGAGTGGTTAATTTATGCAATTGCTAAAATGTATGTATGTAACGCAAACTGCATAGCAGCTGCACTGCATATAGACTGGCTATTTTGTTACAGCATTCCTTGCTTTTATCGAGAGATGGGTCGGAGAAACGTTGGTTGAATTAATGTCATTTCTGTATACAGGGTCTAATTAAATTAGCTGTCGAAACTACATAGAGAGTTGAGTATCGATATCTTTTATGATGAAAACAAAAAGTAACGTTATTTGAACCAATTTTTTTTCAATGCAGCAACATAATGAGATTTTCAGAATCAGAATCTCATCCCCAATTTATGAACTACGAACCAAAGCGCCTTCTGTTAATTATTACCTCCAAACTCCATATTTGCAACTAATTTCATAAAGGCAGGTACACAAGCCTGACAAATACCCGGAATGCCTCATACCACGTCGTGCAGAATAACATACCTAACCGAACTCCCGAACCGCTCGCCCGCTGTTGCTCGTAAAACCGAATTGACAATTTAAATTTAATCTACTTTATGGAGCTGGTGGAGTTACGCCTTACATGCACTATTACACTGTTATGCCATTATATTATACTTTTATTTTGATTATGTGGGATGTGAGTGGGTGGATATGTGAGTGAGATGTAAAGTGGTGTGGTTTGGAGGTATCTTGCCTGTGTGTATTTAGCTTAAAACGTCTTCATTTTAGAGTTTTCATCAGCTTATTCCGGTTTTTAAAATCTTTGTTGTTCTGAAAGACATTGTCAGCAGTGACATTGTCAGTAGTTATAAAACAGGCACGTACAACAAACTACAACAGACGATTTATATTGTAGGCTACAAGCCAACTCGTCGAATCGTCTGCTGTAGTTAGTGTATCTGTTGCTTTTTTTTGTGTTTGTGTTTTTTTTTGAGGTGTTTAGATGCAATAGCATCTCATCAGCAAACGATCGCAATGCCTTTGAATTTGACTTGCGAAGCTTTATTTTGGAAAACTCGTCTGCTGAACAACGCAATGAACTTGGCTGAACTTTCATGATTAAAAGAGTAACGATCGATTGTCTTTTGCCGCCAAGTGATCGAAATTCAAATTGTGATCGGTTTCGAAAATATTTAAATCCCTTGAAGAATCATGTTTGGTAGGTTTGTGTTCAGTTCAAGATAATTATATGCAGACATAAGATTGAAATTGTCTTCTTAATTACAAATAAGTACCATTCTTGTAAATGCCTAAATAGAAACACGGTTTTCTCTGTTTAACGAAGTTTGAACAAGTATTAAAATTATTTGCTTTGTATGACTTCTTAACTCGTTAAGAAGTTTCAAGTAGACAATTCTATCAGAGTTATCAAATGAAGTTAACAAAGGGAGATGAAGTGTTTATTAGCTGAAGGTAAATGTTTAAGATGTTTATGTTGTTTCAAATTAATTTACAAATGTGTTTATTTGTTTCAGGTAATAATTGTGAGGTTTTAAGTTACTATAAAATGCATCAAAACTTTAAGAGAATGAGTAAGTTTCATTTCATTTTTATTACTGATTGATCCTGGTGTTGACTTCGATCTTTCCTAATGGAAAGCGATAGATGAGGTCTATCATGGAACGAGCATGCCCACTTGATGCCTGTTTGATGAGAACATGAATGAGAATCTTTCTTTCCGCCATGTATGTGTTAAATATAACTAGGCAAGTGAAAAGGTTAACCGAAGGGACTTCTTGTATTCTCCTACGTCACACACAAAGTTATAACAATTGGCCAAGGTAATTAAAAACACATGCCTGAGTTGCGAAGGTTTAGGCAGAGGGATACCTACCTTATAGTTGGTATGTGGCTTCTACAACGCCACGTGCGAACTACGCATCAAATACCTGACGTCACACAAATCCTCCATCGCGCTATAAGAGTTTTACCACACGACTGGTATGTACAGGAAAAGTTTTTAACCAGTGCGCAAACGGTTACCATGAATTCAGAATTTCATTCTAGATCCCCCAGCGCAGAAATATTTCGACGGTTACACGTAAAACAAAAACAGCTGTTCCATACATTTTGACCGCGTAGGTATTGCACTTTTCTATGAAATAGCTGGTTTTTATTTTGTATAACCAATAAAACATTTCTGCGCTGGGGGGTCTAGAATGATATGCTGGATTCATGGTTACAGGTTGCGCACTGGTTAAAAATATCCTGTATACAACATCCCGACATCAAACGTCAGGCAGTTGCCCACCAGACACTACTCCCTG
Organism: Polymixis flavicincta; assembly: GCA_949987655.1. Lineage (NCBI taxonomy): Eukaryota > Metazoa > Arthropoda > Insecta > Lepidoptera > Noctuidae > Polymixis > Polymixis flavicincta. The sequence continues at coordinate 18,341,162 of OX465184.1, forward strand.
GTCGGAGGATCCTCCCTTTTCCATAATGTATGACTGAAATTTACACTCTGTTCCTCATACCTCTATAGGTACACCAACATTTCGCCAACAGGCGAAATGTGGGTGTACTATAGCGACACCTCTACCTAACGCCACGATTGCGGCGGTAAGTCCCCTCTTTGAAGAGTGGTTTGAGAGGCGGCATGGCGTCCTCACCTTCCGCCTGACGCAGGTCCTCACCGGACACGGTTGTTTCGGGAGGTTCCTGTTTCGGATAGGGCGGGAGGAAACGCCCGGGTGTTTCCACTGCGAAGATCGCCCTGAGGACACGGTGGAGCACACGGTGGCGGTCTGCCCTGCTTGGGCGGAGCACCGCCGTGTCCTCGTGGAGGCGATCGGCGGCGGCGATCTCTCGCGTCCGGCCCTGGTCCAGGCCATGGTACGGAGCGAGAGGGCATGGGGAGCCGTCACCTCCTTCAGCGAAGCAGTGATGCTCGCGAAGAGGGAGGCGGCGCACATGAGGGAGAGGCAGCATATGCGCCCTCGCGACCCTAGCCGCCGCAGGATACAGAGACGCCCTGGGCGTCGGGAATCCCAGGCCGATTTCCGGCCACCGTAGGCATGGGCTTGCGGACGGCGAGTAATGGGTAGCTCGCTGTCCGGTAAGGACCAGTGACAGTTCCACAACATTCATGGCGTTGTTTACGTTGCTAAGCAGACACTATTGTCGAACAAATGAAAGAATGGATTAGCAATAACTTTCAAAGTTATTCAGATTCTGTTAGGGTGGTCGTTGAATATAGTTGAAGTTAGTGAGAAACCGATGTATGTTTTCAAACAAAATTTAATTTAATTAATACAAAACAAACAGTTCATTTATTATATTTTTCATTCGAAAATATTCACCGTTTTCTTACTAATCTTCAAATATATCTGACGACCCTGGATACTTACCTATCTATGTTGATGAATTTCGACCACATTTATTTTTCCCACATTTCAAGCGTACCTACTAAATCATGCCATCTCCAAAGGATCAAAATTATTTATCTGTCATTCCCAGACTGTCTAGCATAGAGTAGGGAATCGAAACCGGCAGCATCTATGTAGATACGGTAATACTAATACAATCTGTGGCTCTGAAAGTGCGTTGAGCGCACCACTTCTGCAATGGCCGACCTTCAAAAGGTGTCATTGCTCTTGATTTCGATCACACCTGAAGAAAAGCGATGGATGCGGTATATGATGGAAAAAGCGTACCCAGAAGATGCCTGTTCACTCTTGCTTTGAAGCCAGACGTAAAATATGGAAGGGTACACAGGCGCTGGCAGAGAGTTCCACAGTTTGGCTGCGCGCATAATCAATCTGGAGGAGAAGCGCTGGATACGACTGGCCGGGATATCAACCAAGCTGATGGTACCCTGCAGTACGTCTGGTAGTCCGGTAGTATAAGGGTAACAGTGGGATCTAGTCGTGGAGCTCCTGCACACAGTCTTTAGAAGACCGACAGGCAAGCAATCGGTATTACGCCGATGAGCCAGGCTGTTCTGTACATCATTTGTGTCGTAATGCTAGTTTTTTTTCTTTTTTGAGGGTGGGAAATCATGTAATAACTTCTCTCGCTCTGGGTCGAGCAGGAGGGCGTGTCAGACTTTTACTGACGAAAACCCACCCGTGTTCCTTCAGTTGCCTGTGTGCCAGGGGCCACGGTATCTCTTTCGAACAACCCGCACCCCTGCCAGAAACGGTGACACGTTACGTTTGTATGAAAAGCGTTGTTGATGTCACCTCCAGCAGTGGCTGCCGTGGAGTCTTCGTGTTCCGTGATGTCTAGGTTTCTGTCTTAGTGTGTCTCTGACAAATGTGGCGCCGGCGTTCTATTTGACTCACCATACTTGTCTGTATTTGCTAACGTTTTGATACTAAATCACAAACGATATTACAATAACAAATGCTTGTACTTTATTTTGTAAAGAAAAATAATATTATATTTTTGATGTTTTTCTTAACAAATGGGGTCAAAATTCGTTGATAGTCTGTCGATTCCGTTAACTTATTGGTCTAGCATGATGTTGTTGGATGGCAGTTAAGATGTCACTTTTGAACCCGACTACGGGGAAGCAAATAGGATATGATGTTGTATGTATGTGGGTAGTCGTTTATGTTCAACTGATCCCTTCATAAATCATAACTTCTCAACTACTTTTTTTAATTTGAAAATTGAGGTATCTTTGGAAGCGTTTTGAACATCCGCTGGTTATAGGCTACTGTGACGTCACATTAAATTGGTGGCATACGTAAGACCACGGCATTCAGATTATAATAATTTTTGTTTCATAATTTTTAGAGTGTGATTTTTTTGTTGTTTATAAGAACAAAAACTGAGCTGCGTAAATTGTCTTTTGTTTAAAACGTTTGTTAGGTTTTTATTTAACTAAAGAGACACCGTGTGCTTGACGAGCCCTTTCCACCGGCAATAATGACGAATTTCCATCCAAACTTCATCCCATAATAGGGGCAAATTTAAAAAAAATCTATACTTAGAAGTCTTGTGTAAAAATCAAATCTTGTTAAAATGGCATTTAATCATCTTAGAGGGTTTTATTAATAATATTAATTATTGTAATTATGTATTTAAATATCGCGAATTATATTTTGTTCAACACACATGCTGCCACTGAAATGCAAATTATAAAAAAAGTAAAATATAAAATATTTATAAAATGTATTGAATACTAGTCAAATAATGCCCGTACTCCAAATAAAAGCCTATCTTGCAGATATCATTTTTCATATTAACTGTGCCAAACCTTCAACATTCAGCAGTAAACTAAAAATATGCACCACAAACGAATTCCACTTGAATAGACAATAGCAATATAAAGGCTACATCCCACAAAACATTTCAGCACTTAAGGACCAAAGAATAGGTTATCTGCAAGTAACGGGCTGTGCGCTGCGTTTTATAGCCTATATTTTACTGCAGAATGCTGAGTCGTGAACTTAAGCTTTATCTTAGCTTGATTACCTAATGTGAGTTGTTTGTGCATAGTAGCCAATTCAAATAATATAAACGTTAGTTAAATATAAATGATTTCATCGCCACTGCTCTCAAAAACGGTGAAAGAGAACATCTTAAAGACACTGGCATGTCCTAGAAGCATATAAATTCGAAAACACGTAAATCAAAATATCAAAAGTCATTTACTCAAATTAGGCTGAGAATCAGCACTTTTCGAACGTCAAAATACATAAGACAGTCCCCCAAAAACGCCCGCCCTTCGACACTTCCTAGTGCTTTAGCTGGGAAGAAGAAGTGGCGCAACAAACTCCCCAGCAGCACAGCTGTCTGTTTAGTCGGATGGACTTGATTCTATACATACATAGGCAAAGTAATAAACAATAACGCATAAAACCAAAAATAAAAGTCTCCTGGTATAAAGGGCGTGATAGCTTACATATGCAATGCTGGATTATTGTTAGATCATGTCAATAACTAATGACATAATAGATAAATAATAAAAATAAAAAATACTTGGTCAATAAAATTGAAAAAAGAAAGTATTTATCTGAATAATTATATGAACCCATATAACCTGTCAATAGGTACGCTAATTCTGGAAAAAGAACATTTATAAACATTGTCTTGAGTTAATCACAGCGACCAACTATTCTTGTCATTTAAATATTCGTTAATGGAATAGTAAGCCTTTAAACAAAGGATGGATTTTACTTGAGCTTTAAACGCATCAAAAGCCGACGACCGACGTCTACCAACCCGCACTGGGCACGCGTGGTGGATTCCGGCCCACTCTCACCGACAGGAGGTCTGTGTCCCAGCAGTGGAAACATTATAGGCTGAATACATATGTATGTTTACTTAGTTGACAAACTATTTAGCTTTTTGCTTTTGATATCTTTACTAAATCTGACGAAAACTGGTTTTTTAACCGACTTCAAAAAGAAGGAGGTTATCAATTCGACATGTTTATATATTTTTTTTATGTATGTTCGGGCATAACTCCGTCGTATATTGACGGATTTGCAAAAATATTTTTTTGTTCGAAAGGGGTTTACTCCGAAATGGTCCCATTAAAATTTCGTATAGATCTGATGATGCGTTTCGGAGACAGACAACGGAACTCTTCAAAAAATGACAGCAAATCAACCGCGAATGTTGCTATCGCATAAGTATGCATTGTTTTGACCCCAAGGATGATGAAATTTCGAATTGGTGTGGGGTAGGTAACTAAACAGTGAAAAATATAAACTTTTTTCAAAAAAATAACAACCGACTTCCCAAAAAACACTACAAAGTGCAAAATAACTTTAATTTCGGAAGGCGGTGACAAATAACTAAAATACACATCGAAAGTCACCGCCTTCCGAAATTAAAGTTATTTTGCACTTTGTAGTGTTTTTTGGGAAGTCGGTTGTTATTTTTTTGAAAAAAGTTTTTGAAGAAAACAAAACAAATTGCACTTTGTAAGAAATTGAGCGCATCTCTCTAAATTATATCTATAATTTATCATAAAATTTATTTGACTTTTCTTGCTAAGAAAACTAAACATCAGATTTATGTTGTAATAGATGACAGCCTTTTATCTAAAAATAAGGACCTATTTTATTTCCACAAAAACATCGACATTCCCGTTATAACAAGAAACATTTACAAGCCCGAAAACCGACGGCAAAAAAAAATTATCTTTTAAATGTCACGACGTAAAAATCTTTTGTCAAAGGAATCTTTCTAAATGTCAAAAGTTACAACCTTTGCCTATTGATCCAGTAAATTCCTACAGTGTTGCAAAAAAACAAATGACAGTTGACATTTGAACAATTTTGACCCACTTTTGGAAGTAAAGCTCTCGCTTTGATATTTTTCACTCTTGTTTTTAGGCAAATATTATTAGTTATTTATTGGCTTTATTTTTAAAACAACCACTTTCAAAGTAGCTTATATTTTACTTAGCTTATAGTAATTGGTTCATCTTACTCCGCTGACTTCTCAAGGAAAAAAATTACTAAGATGCTTTTCTTGTCCTTTATTTTAAGATATTTATTTGCTGAACAATCCCGGCCTATTTGCGAAGAGATGCCATTAGAAAATCCCATTATGTCGACATCAAAGTGGTCTGTGTACATCACTAGTAATCAAAATTCCGTACATTCGCCACTAAGTGATTTGAACTAGAAGTGGCTTTAACTTCAGCCAAAACTACGGATTTCGTGTTATAGAGTAACCTACCAGCACCCTAATTGCGTAACATACGATTAATCATAATCGGTTTCATTTTGACTCTGCATCAATATTCATTGCATTATTTATGTTGTTGAGCATACACATTTTTCGAACATATGAAGCAGTGGTTTAACAATCGGTTACAAAACGAAACAGATTATGAATAATCGTGAGTTACGCAGTTATGTTGCTTGGCCGAATTCTCGAAAAAAAAAAAAATCAAGCGGCCGCAGGCTGCTGCGATTGGCTGTTGATAAATCATTCAACGAATCATAGCAGTTAACTCGCCCTTGATAATTCTTCACATTATTTTTGCGATCGTTTCCGTTCGAGAAACTAACCCTCAATCCCGCAGACGATCACGAAGTCCTCTTCTTCTCGATCATCATCATCTGTCTAGCCTTTGCCCAACTATGTCGGGGTTGGCTTCCAGTCTAACCGGTTGCAGCTGAATACCAGTATTTTACATAGAACGACAGCCTATTTTACTTCCACAACCCAGTAACTGCGTAATACCCTTGGAGGACTGGTTGTCAAAATTCGGGCTTCTGACGACCCGTAACGAATGTCAAACATCCACGAATGTCAGCCGGGACCCGAAGCACGGAGGGTTTTGGTATGTAATAATGGCCACCCATCCACGGACCAACCGCGGAAAGCGTAGCTTAACCTGATCGATTGACTCGTGCGGCTGTTATTACTTAGCCAGAACCCCTCGATATCTAAAATTGTAGTAGTACATTTTATTAAACGGACTTATTTCGTCGTTCCCAAGCTCCTACGCATTTTCCTCGTCTTTTAATTCCGTGTAGCGCGATCCTGTTTTATAGCGTCGGACTTCATTATGCTAATAGGGGTTCGATTTCACCCGCCCCTCGCTGTCACTGATCACTAGTGATTTTTGAGTCTACCCAGCATTTTGGGGGATGACTTATGAGTATATTGATGAGTCTTGGGAATTATTGTACCTGTTAGGGGTCGTTTTTTGTCAGTGTATAATGCAGAGCAGTGCAGATTGCGCAGACAAGGAAATATTAGTATTTTTTCTGTTAAATCATAGACGATACGAAGAGGAATCTTCTTATTAATTTAATGCGCATTCACATAGTTCATATTATGGTTTTCAAAACTCATTTCTGAACAAATACGAGTAAATTACATGGTGTCTAGACTTAGATGTTTTTCGTCTTCAGTCTATGTTATTGAGTTAGATACTGAAATGGTATGTTATTTGGGTTATTGAGTTCAAAATAACAATATTTTCATATTAACTCTTGATTTCTAGTTTTTTTGTGAGTAGTTAGAAGTAGGTGGTAACAAAAACTTTTCAAATTAGAATAATAAGAATACTTTTTTAATGCCTCTTAATAAGAAACAAAATGGCTGTTACGTTCGCTCCCTCTTCAGATACCATTTATTTTATTGAATTTCTCAACCCATTGCGACATAATACCTTTTTTTAAACTAGACAACCGCTATATAGAGATAAACTAAACGAACATAATCTATACAATTTCACTAACTTTCAAAGCATTCGTTACTTCTAGTATCGTTGTCAAATAAATAAATTGCCCAATTTTGTCAAAAAAATAAATTATCCAATATATATCCTTGGCTTGCTTTTTCTGACACAATGACATTTAAAGGTAGACTGTTGAGTTCAGTTATGAGAAAAACTTTTCGTATACCTAGCCCGGTTTTTGGATTATATTAGAACTACCCTCCGGCAATTTTTTCCTTGAATTTATAGTGTATTCACACGCACTGGTGTGATTTGGTACTGTTTGTCATTTTAGGGTTGAGTCGCGGCGGGTACAAGTTGTCCAATATTGTGTAATTTGGGTGTTGAATTTAGTACAATTATAACTTACACGCTTCTGTAATTTTTGGAACACGCATGGGGCATGTGGAATTTGTGTGGAATTTAGAACACCCAGAATGGTTGGTCAAGCTTTTATAGTAGGTATCTAGTACTTAGGTAAAATTATATGTGAAAGAGCTCGTCCGGGAGAAACTATCATTCTATTTCTGTCGTAATTTTTGTTTTCTTCGGGAAAAACAAACAGTTGTATGATAAAAAGTTAATTATTAAAATTAGTGATTTTATATTCGTCCAAAGAATCAGCCGGTGCCAGCATTATGGGCACTTTTCCCACTGACAACGATGCGGACGTATTTTTTAATGCCTTATGATTAATTATTTTCTTTTTTATATTATTCCGGTTAGATTTTAACACAATCTTTATTTATTTATACGTGTGGAGTAGTCGCGTTGTCCACGTATATTCTTCTTAAAAATAAATTTTATTACATTTAAATAAACAAATACAGGGTGGTAGTGACTTCGACACACACATTCACAGCGAAATATTTTTGGGAACTTCAGAACTTAATCATATTTAAATAAAATCGTATTTTAATCAAAATTCAACCTGATAATAACCTGCAAAATTCAAAAATACGTAAGAAAAATTGAATTTCGCGGGTAACTGGATGTTCTAAACTGTGTTAAGGTAGACCATTGATCCGTAAAAAACAATGGTGGCAAGATTTTCAGATGGTGGGACATTAAAATAATTTCTAGAAACAGTTTTTAATACCCGTACAATAACCAATTTCTCGGTATTCTCATTTTCTTATAAATTCTGGTATTCTTGTCCCTAAAAACCTTATTGAATCGTTAGAAATCAAGGAAGAGCATCATAGCAAAGCATAACCTTCACGTAACAGAATTATTGGTATCTACCCACTAAAAAAACTTATAGTCAGGTCAGGTCAGCTTCCAGTCTAGCCGTATGCAGCTGCATACCAGTATTTTACATGGAGCGACTGCTTATCTGACCTCCACAACCCAGTTACTGGGTAACACAATACCCCTTGGTAAGACTGGTTGTCAGACTTTCGGGCTTCTGACGACCCGTACGACTGTCAAAGATCCACGAATGTCAGCGGGGACCAACGGCTTAACGTGCTTTCCGAGGCACGGACGAGTCTTGGTTCTTTTTCTTTTTTGAAGGTTGGGAAATCATCAAATAACTTCTTCCGCTCTGGGTGGAGCGGGAGGGCGTGTCAGACTTTTACTGACCAAAACCCAACCGTGTTCCTTCAGTTGCCTGTGTGCTAGGGGCCATAGTATCTCTTTCAAACAACCCGCAACCCTGGCACTCGTCTTGGTATGTTAAGATGGCCGCCCATCCACGGACCAACCGCAGCAAGGGTAGCTTAACCCGATCGATCAACTTATGCGGCTGTTTTACTTAGCCTCAAGCACCCCGCTAAGAAACTTATAGCATCGTTTTAAATCACACAAGAGCATCATACCGTAGTATAGCCTTCTGTCTAACGATTTCAAGGAATTACGCACGAGAGGGATAGCTCACTAATTGCCCTATGTGCCCCGAAATACCAATTAACACGACCTAAATTATATTATGTACCAGGAATCGGCTTTTGTTCCTGCAAATGGCAATCGAGCATGCATCCTATCCTACCATATTGTTAGTGGTGATCACCGCAGCCTATACATAGACTTAGTGCTCATACGCACGAGCGACACGCGTCAACGGCAGAGGCAACTGCCGACAGCCGTCGACGCTCGTCAACGGCTGCCGTCAACGCGTCCTCGGCTGCTATCGACAACATGCTACTTGTGTATTTAAACTCGGTACTCGACATTTTTTATGTGCCTTCACTTGGCACGGAAAATAGTTTACCCGGAAAACAGAAAATATTGCATACGTTGTAATCCGTACCGGACCCACCATACCTCTGGCCATACCCCTGGTGGTATCCATCATCAACTCAGCCTATCGCAGTACACTGCTGGACATAAGCCTCTCCCAGGCTGCGCCACAACACTCTATCCTTCGCCTTCCGCATCCAGTCTGTCCCAGCCACCTTTTTATGGTGGCTGGGGCCTGGTGGTATGGTGGGTCCAAATCATATCCCTCCAGTGGTATGCTTGGGACCCCACCACCAGCACCAGGGCAGCACTATGTTGGTATGGTGCGGTCCTAACCATACCACCAGGGGTATGGCCAAGGAAGGTGGGTCCAGCAGGGTTGTCATCTATGGAAAATGTAGTGGATAGTACTCGTACTTACGGAATACATGGTGGCAGGGACAGGGACGCGCAAACTGTCACCATGAATTCAGCACAAGAATCTAGACGTAGAAATTTTTCATCAGATCGAAAAAATAAATCTGCTGTTTCATAGAAATGTGCACTATCTGACCGCTGACCTGCATATTTCAAAAACGTAAGTAAGTTTATTCAATTTCGCGATGTATCTTAGCGCATCCCCATTAAGTTAATAATTAAAACATGATAAAATGAGTAACTTAAGTGGCAGTGGGCAATATTGCTCGCAGAGCAGATGGCCGATGGGTAGAAAAGTTCTGGAATGACGACCGCGTATCGGAAGACGTAGCGTTGGAAGGCCTCCCACAAGATGGACCGATGACCTTGTGAAGGCCGCAGGAATCCGCTGGATGCGAGAGGTGCTGAACCGGTCGAAGTGGAGGAGCTTGGGGGAGGCCTATGTCCAGCAGTGGACGTCTTTCGGCTGAAATGATGATGATGATGAAAATGAGTAACTTACCTTACATTTAACTTTTTTTTCTTAATGACTACGCATTATTAGAGCAGTGATAATGGCCACGAACTCGAACTCAGCCGCTTTACTTTGTGTAAATAATTTATTCACCACTGTTTCCAAAACGGTGAAGGAAAACATCGTGAGAAAACCGGCATGTCCCAGAACCAAAAAAATCTAAGACATGTAACATCTAACAACCCTCAATGGGCTCGCGTGGTAGATTACGGTCCCTCCCAGTCAGAGGAGGCTTGTGTCTTAACAGTGGAAACATTGTAAGGTGACTATTCTTCTTATTCTTTACTTCTATCATTAAAGCATGGTATAATAAGCAACTAATGTTCCTTTTATAAAAAAAAAAAATTCAGAATAATTACGCATTATCAAGTACTTAGCATACCATTTATGATGAGACGCTACATGTATTGTATAATGGTGTAGCAACAGCGCCTACATAAAATACAAGGAATAGCTCTTTGTCAACATTGGTTAATTTACTAGCAGGCGCTGTAGCTTTGAAAACACTGAAATATTACATTAAAGGGTAAAGCAAGGATGTACACGTACATACAGGGTCTTAGGTACCTACATTATACATACATGAGAACACAGCATAACATCGTAATTATCATCAAAATCTTGAAAAGGTGTATTACTAGCAAAGCCCGTATTTCATGAATATGCAAGGATCCTTACGTACTCCTTTCAATTCGTTAATATTCATTCATCTTTGCAATATTATTGCTGTATTTATATTTTTGTTTAGTTTTCGGATTTATAAATCATAATAATATCAAATATCTTCGCATAATATAAGTAAAAAACTTAATGTCGTAAACTTACATTTCGGTCAATAAAACATGAAACTCCTTTCATTTGACTGCTAGCTTCCGCCCGCGGCTTCATGCGCCGTCCGCGTGGTATGTCGATAAAAAGTAGCATACCTATATCCTTCCCAGAGGTAATTTCGTCAAAGTTGGTCCAGAAGCATCGGATATTAACCGGAACAAACAGACAGACAACATTTTAAAGTTGTTTTTTTTTTTGTCATAAATACCGTATATACTTTCTTTAGCATTTAGCTAAATAACAATAGCTGCACGGGTCGATCGGCCAGGTTAAGCTACGCTTGCCGCGGTTGGTCCGTGGATGGGTGACCATCTTTACATACCAAGACTCCTCCGTGCCTCGGAAAGCACGTTAAGCCGTTGGTCCCGACTGTCATTTGTAGATCTTTGACAGTCGTTACGGGTCGTCAGAAGCCCGAAAGTCAGACAACCAGTCTTACCAAGGGGTATCGTATTACCCAGTAACAGGGTTGAGGAGGTCAGATAGGCAGTCGCTCCATGTAAAATACTGGTATTCTGCTACATCCGGTTAGACTGGAAGCCGACCCCAACATAGTTGGGAAAAGGCTAGGCAGATGATGATGACTTTCTTTAGCATTTAGTTAAAAGCTGTTATTTTTGTCATTAAAAACAGACACTTCAATTTTATTTATTTACACAGATAAACCTAGATGGCACTTAAGAGGAATAGTGACCACAATCTCCCAAAAATTATTGCCACGACAATTCCCCTGAAAAAATCGCTCTCTAAAATCGTGCGACACAACCAGACACAGCTTTTTCCATCAAACAGGATTAAAATATCTTTTGTCTCTGTCACTCAATCCAGTCCGAAATCCTTCCACTTGGTGTGCTGTCGTCTTCGTCTATTAATAAAGATTTTCTAAGCAAAGGCCCCTGAGCCTGCTACTTGAGCTTCGTTCACAGTGGCATAAATATCGGTGGGATTGTGGGTAGTTCTGGCTTAGGAGCTTTCGGGGTAGGTAGGTTGGCACTGTTTTGCGATGCTATCTTTGTTGGAATAGTGTTATTTTTGGAAGATTCGAAAGCGTCGAAAGGAAATTGTTGGAGTTAGATCTAAAAACTATTATGCAACAAATGCGTTATTATGTCATAAACAATATATTGAAATGGCATTTATTTTCTTGTTACGGTTCCGGAAAAAACGGAACCCTTGTAGTCTGTCTCAGCCAATTTGCAACGAACCTAATTGACAGGTGACGTTAAAATTTTGTACAAATATGAACTTTTGCGATCCAAACACGGACTTGGCCGGTTTTTATTTTGAAAGGGTTCGTTTAGTGACGTCTAACATTTTTACTATATCAGTTTATAAATTACTGTTCTGTGCACATTTTGTACAAAATCTCAATAAAAGTGCCACACAAATCCAGTATTTAAAAAAAGAAATACCAGCTCAAAAATATTACAGCTACATTCTGCCTAACGTCACTATATCCCGATGTCAATTACGACTCACTCCCGAATACATCGGCACATAAAGCATGTTCCACATCATTGGCAATACAATTGGCGACACAAATGACTCCGTGTGTCCGAGCCGTGAGCCAGCCCCACTTATCTGATTGTGACAGCGTTATGGTTATTTACTTTATGGTATGGGGTTAGCATGGTGGACAGTGGTTGGTACATGGATGGGGAAGAAAGTTATGTGTGTAGCTTGGGTGGTAGATAGATGTTTGTGGACTTTGTTTTACATTTAGAATCGTTCAAAAGTGATGTTCTGCAGTTTCAGAATGTAATGTTCGTAATTCACAAACATTTACTGGAATAATTAGTGGCAATGAGTGGCAAAAACTTTTTTTACCAAAATAGAACATCACAAAGTAAAAAATAACATTAATTTCGGAAGTTGGTAGCAAAAGACAAAATACAAGACCACGCCGAATACCGAAATTTAAGTTATACTTCACTATATATTTAAAAATATGCATTTAAATAACGAAAACTCCATCCAAATGGCATCAGTCGTTTTTGAGTCATTAAAATAAAGTCATCCTATAATTACACCCTTAGAGGCGGAAAATTTTCATAAAATTTATGTGAAACCCCTGAAACATACCCTATCCATTAAACTAAGAATTTTCGAAATTGATGTGCAATTGCCGGAGATCTAGTGTAACATGAATACTAAAAAAATGCAGTCGAATTGAGAAGCCCCTCTTCTTGAAGTCGCTTAAAAATACAAAAAAAACTGGATGTCGTATCGCATATAGAAAATATTCATAGATACGTGTAATGAGAACCACAGCGTTATTCATTATAATATATACATACATATCAGCAAGATTCCGCATCCCTTGATAAAATCACATGCATTCATTAGGTATCACATTCAAATGTTTTAGAACTAATAAATGCAAGCAAACGTACCAAGACACATCCCGAGAAAATATATAAGACACAGAAACGCACGACCTAAATAAATGCCCCCTACACATCGGAACATGCACTCAGTCGTTCCCAATTTTCCAGCTCATCGCTCGCCACTCCACTAGAACTTTTCATTAACATTTCGCATTTACTCCATCACGCCATTAAGGTGTCCATAAAGAGAGACACTCCAGTGTGAGTACTGGAGAAGGTAATACCTATCTTCTTAAATCTCGACCGAAGTGAAAGCAGGGATGGACTAAGGATGTGAATTAGGTGTGTTATTTTTAATTTCACATAAAAGATATAGAGACTGGGAGACATAACATTATTCTGAAGCGTGAACAAAATTAATTGAGAAAAAGTTCAATCTGTATTTTTTTTTTATTTAATCCAGTTGCTAGCCCAATTTTTCGTGAAAAAATTGATAGATTTAATCTGTCAAGTCTAGCTTATGAGACACAATTGATTTTCTATTGTACCGTACCCTATCGGGTGCGGCCGGGGCTTGAAAAGGTTAACTAATAAAAAAAAATTGGGTCTTTGGATCTTTGATAGTCGAAAGCGAGAAAGTCTGAAAAGAGAGAGATGTATAGGATGCATTTTATAACTACGTCAAAGCTTTAACAAAAAAGCTACAAAATTAATATAATATGAGACTTTTTCTAAATGACTTGTAAGGCAACAGACTGTCATAATTATTTATTTTGCATAATCTAAGGCCCAACTGCACTTGGCAAATTAAGGATAAATTTTAATAGAAGATGATGAAGATACTTAAAATGCAAACCCAAGTTATTTAATTTCGTAACCTTTGAAAAAACTAGTGGCTAGTGGTTTTTTGACTTCTCTCAACACTCAATTCACTCACAGACTAGACAACATTTCCCAGCAGCCTCCCAGTCCATCCCTGGTTAGCGTTCCCTCAAGACGCTTTACTGTTATTGCCGCTCAGTGAAAGCTTAAATATATGGTCAGAGGTAGATTTCTTCTGCTCACGTGATGTCGGCGAATCTCACAGGAAGATATTCGCTTTAATTAAATAGTCTTGTTCAATGCTCTTGTAACTTGATAGAAAATATCTGAAGATTTAAAGAGGATTACAAATTAGGTTTACAAAAGATAATGAATGAAAGGTTATTCGAGGTTTAAAAACTTTGTGTTCAAACAAAACGTAATTGAGGGAACTTTTTAATTTTAAAACCTAATCTCTACTTAAATCTGCGAAATTATTTAGTAATCTTTTGAACGTTTCTCTGGGCAATTTAAATTAGGCCTAAGTTCAGAGCAAAAGATAGAAGCTGTTTTTATCTTTTGATAAAATACGTCTTATTTATTCAGTTACGAAAAGTCTACAATATTCTTTTGTTTCTTTTTATGCCCACTTAAATATCGGCCCTTTTATCATAGTGCTACTAACTGCAATCTTAGCTGATACCATAAAGCTATCATATGGAAGGAATCACTGTACTATGAGGCAGAAATTCTCAAATCGCCGTTACATATTGACAGGGCGATCGAAAATCTATATTAATAGCGGATTCGGAATCCGGTACTGTCCGACCTAACTTGGCCCCTCGTTGCTTAAATGTTGGGGTAGTTTAGGGTTCAAAAGGACCGGTCCTGGTCATTGTTCATACAGCTGACGATGCATTCAGAAGATTATTGTCCTGGACCAAATTTACCGGGAGGAAATCTGGAGGCGGTTCGTCTGAGGAGGTTAATTTAGGTATTTCGGTAATGGAACGTAATTATTGGCGAAATCATCCGAGTATTTAGTGGAGGACTCCTTATTGGTTTGTGGTTTTGATTTTGAATGAAGATTTTGTGTTTGAGTTTATGGAATTTGTTGGCATTTATTTTGGGCTTTGATTGGTCATGGGAGAAGATGCTTATGAAGAAGATCCGTCGTATCATCAGTCTATTGGCGGCCATTAGTATAGATGAAGTACGTGGGTTTTTGGGGGTTCCAATAAAAATCTGATTACGTCACAGTAGAGTAAGTAAGAACTAGTGCCAGCAAAAGGATAGGTAAGCTCTTAAATATCAGTTCATGAAGAAAACCGATTGTTCAAATTAAGACTAGAAACTATTTTAAGCCACTAATAAATTACTACTACTTAATCCGGGCCCTAAATAGCTAGCTTAATATTAAAGCCACTTATAAACCTTTATTTAGCTGACTTCCATTGTGATTTACTAACCAACCTACCATCTTTCAACCAACATTCACTCCTAACTTCAACTAAATAAAACACATAATTGCATAATGCATGACCACATTGAATCTTAAGTATTCTATAATATTAAGATAGGTACTGGAGATTTTGTAAGGAATCATTCGACCATTTTACGTTGACCTCTCCTGTCCCTCAAAATGGTCTGTTTTGAAGATACTTTCGGTGTGTTTACACAGTGGTTGAAGGGCCAAGTTTCGTAGGTGATAATGTACATTGGTAGTGAATCCCTATAGGACATTTAACACGGTATTTCGGCCTCAACACTTAACCCTAGTAATTGTTAGGGCAGTGTGTTGATGCGTGCTTCGTTGTACACAAATACGTAGGCTTAGGCCGGTTCGGGAATTATTTAGATAGTGATCGTTAGGAGTTACGGGTTGTTGTACCTACAAAGCTTTCGTAAGAAATAGGGTAGGTAGAAGTGTAGCTTGCAGTCCAAAATACCTGGAAATTGGTCTGTCTTAGGTGATGCATCTTGTGTGTTGTGATGCAGTTCATGAACGGGCGCCGTTGGTTGAGACTGGTCATCTCCTAACTGCCATGGCTTATTTTGAATCTTATATGAAAAAATAAATAAAAAATTACATTGTTCTCGCATATAGAAGCACCAAGAATAATGTTCCCAAAATTTTGTAATACCCATGATTTAAAAGAGTGTCCTTGGAGTTTCTTGCCCGTTCTTCTCCATAGAGATCTTCGTTTTGGAATGGGCACCTAGATTCAACTTCGATAATTTTTTTTGGCAATTCAAAAGTGCCTGTAAAAGGTTTAATTGAAATAAATGCTTTGAGTTTGAGTTGAGTTTGTGTTGCTATCTGACATTATGCTGAGTTGAGGCCCTTATGGTATTAATAGCATTGTTTTTTGATATTTTTTTTAAGGTTCTTTAAGCTGTAGTGTAAAATAACGCATTTATCTTTCTTTTATTTCTTACACTTAGGTATTATTAACATAACTTCAGCTCGTAAGATTTTTAAACGTTCCCACAGAGAGGCGTGCCGCGACTTTAATAAAACAATTTGTATGAAAAATTCTTGGTTTGATATAGGTACTCGAATCGGCACCCTAATTGCGTAACTCACGATTGATCATAATATTGAACTAGTAAACGAAGTAAAATTTTTAGGAGTTTATATAGATTCCCAATTAAATTGGAAGAAAGAGCTCACCGCCATTGATTCCTCAATATCTTCAGCTTGTTACGCGCTAAGAAACCTCAGGGACGATATTGATCTAAAGCAGCTAAAAGCAGTATATTATGCATTGGTGGAATCCAGGTTACGATACAGTATTATGTTTTGGGGGAGCAGTTACGGGTATAATTGCCAAAGAGCATTCATACTACAGAAACGTGCATTAAGAACAATTGTTAGAATCCCACAACGAGAGTCATGTAAAGATTATTTTAAAAAATTAGGTATATTAACAGTACCAAGTTTATATGTTCTAGTTGTACTCAGCCACTTTGAAAAATACATACACGAGCACGAATCACAAGAAGAACGCGAACTTAGAGAGAACACTAGAAGAAACGTTATAAAAAATAAAATTGCACCTAAACTTAATATTACTGAACACTGCTCTAAATACCAAGCAGTAGAATTATTTAATAGGTTGCCTACTGACTTAAGATCCTTGATTTACAAAGGTACTCTATTTAAAGCTAAACTTAAAGCATTCTTATTGAATAGATGTTTATACTCTGTATCTGAATTGGGGACGAATGATAGTACATAGTTTTAGTATTTATTAATTAGTTTATGACATTAAATTTAAGCAATACTATTAGATTTTATTATTATTATTGAAATTCATAATTTATTACTTTTCTGTTATGTTAATATTAATGTACGAAATATTTCAGACACAATGCGAATTGTTATATGAATAAATAAATAAAATAAATAAATAAATTGGTTTCGTCTTCACAGTTAAACAATATTCATTGCGTTATTTATGTTGTCGAACAGACACATTTTTCGAACATATGAAGCAATGGTTTAACAATCCTTTTCAAAACGATACAGATTATGATGAATCGTGAGTTACGCAATTAGGGTGCGGGTTGCGCTATTGCGTCCCACCAGTCTGCAGAAGCCTTAATAGAAGACAGGGAACCATCTTCCTGTATTCCAACTTTTAATGGCACTATCACTAAGAACATATTTTGTCTGCCAAGCGCTTTTATGTAAATACCGACCTCTTGAAATTGCAAAGAGTCCTCAGAATACCTGAAATCTTGATGAAGGTATACTGGCTGTGTAGCAGCATAAAACCCAGACAAATCCATACCTACATTCATGAAATCAATCTTTTAAGTGAAGTTATAAAAAAAAGTCTAATCAGTGTTAATTATTATTGAAGCAATGTGAAAACGAAACTGTGTCTAGCGGTGGAAGTCTCTTAGATTAGAAAAGACTTTCATCTCCTGAATACAAAAGACGCAAAGACTTGAGCGTCGAATTGGACACAAACTTATAATTTGTAAGCTGTTTAGTAAGAGCCGCGTTCACTTATTTGTATGGAAGTATTAAGATCGGCTTGTCGCACACCGGGGGAAAATGAAATGTTTTTTTTTTGTTAGTTTTATTTAAAACAGAAAAATAGTCTGAAACACTTATGGAAACTGACTATATGAGCTTGTCAGAATAAAGGGGTATATACATTTATAAGTGTGTACATTTAAAACAAATATCAAGCTTTGAATATCAGAATGGTTACTGCTTATTTACTGTATATGCAGGTTCTTATGAATATGGTTTGTAGGGAAAGGATTTCATGAATTAAAGCACAGAAAGACAAGACCAGACATTTATTTCAGTTAGGCTTGTCAATATTGAATCAGAAAGCTAGTCGTCCGTTCCAAAACTAGGTCTTCATGGAGAAGAAGGACAAGAAACTCCATGGAAACAGTATTGAAGTATTTCATCAACACATCTCTTACATTACTATGAATTATTATTTTCCTACATACATTTAATTTCAACTCTTGGACCATTGTCCAAGAGAACTTAGAATTATTATAACATTGCTATTACATTATTACAATAGCTAGGAATAGAACATGAATATGATTGTTATGATTTAAAACATTAGGAAAACCGACTATAATATAACTTGTACAACAACATTTTTATAATAAGCAATAATTATTATATAATATCAAATTACTTAACTTACATGACATCTGGTTGATTTATTCCACACAACAACGGCACTAGGACTAACCTCCTGAACATCTACCAAGCAACTGACCCAATAACGTTATTTTTAATCCTTTTTATAACTTCCCAATGTCAACTTACATTAAACAACTACCGCCATTTTGAACAAGCTACAGAACGTCACTCATTTGGCTTAATAACTTCTAACACAGATTAATAAACAAAGGTTATGTAGTTAAACCGTTAGAAAACATTTTATGGTAATTAAGCAATTTAATAAGAACTGATTCGTAATTTAAGACACTTAAAAGTATCGATATGAACTGCCAGTATTGTGCTAGTCAATTGAATCAGTCTATTTATTATTTTAAGTAATACTAGAAAACCCAAATATATTACAAGTGTAATTAAATACTACGTAATCATTTATAGTAACAACATCCAAGTTATTTTCACAAATTGAGACCGTTATTTTTGTAAACTAGTCAAATTAGGTACTTCTGCACTTGTTCAAGGCTTCGTCAACGTGACAAATGACATTATATACCAAACAATAATAGATTATCAAAATGAACAATCTAACACGGCCAGACTGACAAGTACTTCGTTCTCGAAGTACCTATGAATCCACCGTCTCACAAAAACAACAGCACTTGATAGTTGACCAGTTAAACTTGCACATTATATAAAAGTATCAAATCAAAACCTAAGGTAAAGTATATTTAAACAGGTATTATTAAAAACTACTTAATCATTATAGATTTTAGTAATTTTTGCAAGTCAATACAGTTATTTCCTGTGAATACTATCTTGTCAAATAAGGTAGGTACCTCAAGGCCTCGTTAATGTGACCGATGTCATTATCCAACAAACAATACTTATTATAATATCAAAATGAATGATCGAACACGGCCAGACTGAAAATACTTCGTCCTCGAAGTACCTATTAATCTTCCTTCTCACTAAAACGACAGAACCAACAAAAAATTATACATTGTTTCTCATTTTATGTGCTCCGGGCATATAACAATTTATCTGTCTACATATTGATACAGTTTTTTGTTTTTACCTCCCTAATGTCGTATAAACATTTAACAATTTTGTCATAACTATTAACGTAAGGGTATAATTAAGTTCACAAAAGAATTGTTATAGCAACAATTCAGTAAGTCATTCATGTTTAACAGCTGCATCGCAGCACTGACCAGTGATCATGAAAATAATTCGAATAATTCATCGTTCGGTCAATCTGACAATATTATTGAACACTATTCAATAAACACATTTTCTATTAACAATTTCATACATTTTTGACATGGCCACTCCGAACAATACTTTTACATTGGAAGTAATAACTTTTAATAACACCTAACAAGAAACCAAAGTATAGTGAATTATTTCAAACAAGTTAATCTTAAGGAAAATCTTAGTTTTGTACATGGGTGGTACTCGGGTGGTGCCCTATATAATGTGAAGTAGCTCAATTTTGGATTATGTTAAATTTAATAGCTCAATTTTTTATAATTATTAATTTTACAAACATAGTTTTAAGTTTTGTTTTTTTTTACTAACAAGTTATGGAATGTAATAATGAATTCTGAATTAAAATAATTAATAATAATAATAACCATGTGATGCTCACTACTTTGAAAAAAATCATAATGAATTAGTTCTAGCAAAAGTGTGTTTTTAGATTGACTTCTACTTAATTGGCTGTCAGTATCACATACCATTCTTTATTTATTGTTTGTTTCAGCTGTAAGTCATCTATAGTTAATTAATAAATAAATAAAAGAAGCCACGCCCTCCAATAAATTTCAGCAAGTGGTGTTGGCGACTTTGGACCGGAGTAGATGGAGAATGACTGTCCGCTCATCCAGTGACCACGATCTTCAGTAATGAGGGACTCATTGAATTACCTTTACGACAATAAATAAAGTCCCAACTATTTATTCCGACTTTCTGCTAAGACTTGGTATATTTCGTTTTCGTTAAAATTATCTCCGAAATAATTTTGTAAACATCAGAACCTTACACAAGTACCGAAATTAAATTACCGTGACCACTAAAATAGCATTTATATAATTCTCAAATAACATCGATTATAAATTACTTGTTACACTCACATTCAAAATATGTTCGTTACTTTAATTTATCTATTCTGTAATAATCTATACCAATAAGATTAATAAAGAGGAAAGATTTGATTGTTTATTTTTTGTTTGTTTGTTTGCATTGAATAGGGTCCGAAATTACTGAATCTATTTGAATTATTTCACTGTTGGGAAGCTACACTATTCCTGGGTGATATAGGCTATATTTTATCCCCGTATTCCCACGGGAACGGGAACTACGCGGGTAAAACCGCGGAGCGCTGCTAGTTCAACAATAATTTCCAATTTCACAATAGAACAGCTTTACCCATTCAGCATTTTATATTTGTTTGTAAAGTCAATTAGCGCAGAATTATATTCAGCCATCATTTGATATTTCAGACAGAATTAATAACGTGACACCGTAAGCGTCATTTGTTTTTAAATATTTTATTTTTCATTTCATAAAATAGCCAGGTTTTTGATAATAAAAGATTTGGGTGATTTTAACTCGACAGTAAAGGTAGGTACGTACTATTTCGATTGGTGTTATGTAAATTAATAAATTTTCTTATGCGATAATCTGCTCAGTACCGTATTTTTAAGAGGTGTGATACATCTTGATTTGAAAAGAAAAGAATTTGTAAACTGAAGAAGAATACCAAATCACACCGTACCGAAAAAATATACATAGTAAAAGCACATCCAAACCAATATTACAATTTAAATTCACTATACGTTGGTCTATTAAGATAAAAGAATTATCCATCATCTTAATATACAATCCATGTCCAATTGTCCATGTAACGTTTGAACGTTCGGTCAAACTGAGATGCACCAAAATCATCATCACAATGCCAATAAATCTGAAAATAACCTTTCACAGCCATGCTGAACTGTACTTGTCTCAACTTATATTGTTCTCATTGGTCTATGACCCAAGTGATGTTAAGGCCCCACCTGCTGTACGTGAGTTAGTTAACACCAGGCCTATGACCCCAGCAGCAATTATTCCATTGGTCTATGACCCAAGTGATGTTAAGGCCCCACCTGCTGTACGTGAGTTAGTTAACACCAGGCCTGTGACCCCAGCAGCAATTATTCCATTAGTCTATGACCCAAGTGATGTTAAGGCCCCACCTGCTGTACGTGAGTTAGTTAACACCAGGCCTATGACCCCAGCAGCAATAATTCCATTGGTCTCTGACCCAAGTGATGTTAAGGCCCCACCTGCTGTACGTGAGTTAGTTAACACCAGGCCTATGACCCCAGCAGCAATAATTCCATTGGTCTATGACCCAAGTGATGTTAAGGCCCCACCTGCTGTACGTGAGTTAGTTAACACCAGGCCTATGACCCCAGCAGCAATTATTCCATTGATTTCACAATAAAATCAACCTCTAAATTGCAACTTATCAAAGTCAAAGTCAACGTCAAAATCAAAGTCAAAGTCAAAGCATTTATTTCAAAAGCACTTATAAGGCACCTTTGAACGTCAGTTGTACCATTTGCATTTTTTTAGTTGGTTCATTTCAGTTTAACCAAACTAAGTTATTAAGTTTTTCTGTCTCTCAAGTCTCATCGCTGTGAGCATTGGAAATTGAAATCGAATATAACACAATTTCATAATTATGTCTTTCAATAAAAATCTTAAAAGCTAATTTTTAAAAATCATAAAATAATACAAACGTCATGAGGAAATAGAAAGAAAATTGCATTAAGTACATACTCTACTAAAGTCATAAAAAAGTATAACTATAAATTCGGGGTTTATTACCACATCCGAAAATATTTTTACCATTCATAATCCGTTATGCAATTATTAAAAAAAAAAAAAATAACTACCTTAGGCATACACAGCTGTTCATGACACGTTTCGAGGCTACTACTGAATAAGCTAGAAAGTATCAACAACTTTAAAATCCATAGTGTAATCAAATTGATTTTATTGCCACTTGAATTTCAGGTAAGTCGTGGCGCAATTTGAAATTTATCAAATCGAGTTTTACATGTAGGTACTAAGTATTTTTTTCTTTTTTTTCTTCTCATTTGTGGAAATTATGACATGGAGAAAGACAAATTAAATTGCATTTAGCATCTTTAAACTTATGAAGTTAACTGATTTAATAAATTTATTTACCCGGTAACCTAATCACAAGTGTTTATTGTACAAAGCAATTAGTTAGGTATGTATCACGGAAGAAAGTAACTTTGTTCTTGTATCATTTAAGAAAGTCAAAATTACTATTTTGCTTCCTCTCTCTTTCCTCTAACTATTGTATCCTCTGATTATCTTTTAAAGTAATTGGTTCGATGATACATAAGTAATTAACAGTAAAAACATACTAATAAATGCTCGATAAACAATAGAAATGATATAAAAGTATTTCGCAATACTTAATCTTTCAATTTATCATCGTATCCATTTGTAAATATTAAACAGCCTCTAAGGGCCTTACCAACTTAAGCTACTTCTTATTCCTGGAAAGCTTCCCGATACTTCTCACAGCAGCTGAGGTTCCAGTCTCGAAGCTCACATAGTAACTTGCAGCTCCGCAGCTCCGATGTCAGGGGCAGCGGGATGTCATCATTATGGTGCGAGTGAAGTCAGCGTCCCGCCAACGGTTTTCAAAATATCGTCAGCAGCTCGAACATTGATCATGAAAATAGCAAAATAAAATGCATTAGTAAGTGGTTTTAAAAGGCCAGAGAACCATCCCACTTCTGATGTCAGAATAAAGGGGTATATACATTTATAAGTGTGTACATTTAAAACAAATATCAAGCTTTGAATATCAGAATGGTTACTGCTTATTTACTGTATATGCAGGTTCTTATGAATATGGTTTGTAGGGAAAGGATTTCATGAATTAAAGCACAGAAAGACAAGACCAGACATTTATTTCAGTTAGGCTTGTCAATATTGAATCAGAAAGCTAGTCGTCCGTTCCAAAACTAGGTCTTCATGGAGAAGAAGGACAAGAAACTCCATGGAAACAGTATTGAAGTATTTCATCAACACATCTCTTACATTACTATGAATTATTATTTTCCTACATACATTTAATTTCAACTCTTGGACCATTGTCCAAGAGAACTTAGAATTATTATAACATTGCTATTACATTATTACAATAGCTAGGAATAGAACATGAATATGATTGTTATGATTTAAAACATTAGGAAAACCGACTATAATATAACTTGTACAACAACATTTTTATAATAAGCAATAATTATTATATAATATCAAATTACTTAACTTACATGACATCTGGTTGATTTATTCCACACAACAACGGCACTAGGACTAACCTCCTGAACATCTACCAAGCAACTGACCCAATAACGTTATTTTTAATCCTTTTTATAACTTCCCAATGTCAACTTACATTAAACAACTACCGCCATTTTGAACAAGCTACAGAACGTCACTCATTTGGCTTAATAACTTCTAACACAGATTAATAAACAAAGGTTATGTAGTTAAACCGTTAGAAAACATTTTATGGTAATTAAGCAATTTAATAAGAACTGATTCGTAATTTAAGACACTTAAAAGTATCGATATGAACTGCCAGTATTGTGCTAGTCAATTGAATCAGTCCATTTATTATTTTAAGTAATACTAGAAAACCCAAATATATTACAAGTGTAATTAAATACTACGTAATCATTTACAGTAACAACATCCAAGTTATTTTCACAAATTGAGACCGTTATTTTTGTAAACTAGTCAAATTAGGTACTTCTGCACTTGTTCAAGGCTTCGTCAACGTGACAAATGACATTATATACCAAACAATAATAGATTATCAAAATGAACAATCTAACAAGCTCATAATTTTTTATAAATTAATTGGATATGTACTGTCATTCTTTGTTTTTTCTCATATTAATTATCAATTGGCCGGAAGAGCAAAAATACGTAGACTCAAAGCTGGATATAACTTCAAACTGGGGAGTTTGTTGCGCCACTTCTTCTTTCCAGCTAAAGCACTAGGAAGTGTCGAAGGGTGGGCGTTTTTGGAGGACTGTCTTATATATTTTGACGTTCGAAAAGTGCTGATTCTCAGCCTAATTTCTATAAATGACTTTTGATTTGATTAGAAATATCTAAGACTAGCTTCTGCCCGTGACTTCGTCCGCGCTAAATTGCTTGTTTTAAGTTAGTCTTATGACAGTCTAGTGTAACTTCAAACAGTGAAATATTTCATATAATCGAATCAGTACTTCTAGAGATTACCTATATAAACATAAACAGGGCGGCAAGGACATCGACTCGCTACCTGCTACCATCGTTTCAGTACTGATGAAATGAATCCTGAACCCCCTGCGTAGAAGTTTTTCAAAATCGCGTAAGTACTGAATCCAAGTTGCGCGTTGATGTCCCTGGCACTCAGTACCTATATGAGTCAAAAAAAGAAACACATAATTTTAGTTTAGGAGTTCAGTTTGCACAGGATTATGTCGCAAAATTTCTCTTTCATAGAACTGGGAAACATTTCGCATTAAATACTTTCCTTTTAATTTCATCACGAAGTCCTCACTGTGTTTCAGACAGCACTAAGCGGATTGCAGGCTTACTGGATGTTTATTGTTTTCACAACAATCGTCCGGAGATTACTGAGAAATTCTATTTTTAGTTAATACCCCTCCAATGCGTACCCATCTTCCTTTGTTTCCCGATTTAAGTATAGAATGGTAGATTCTGTTGTCGTTGGTTTTTTTTTTTTGGAAAAAAATCTTTCTCATTTTTTAGTTTTAGTACCTACCCCATTCGAAATTTTATCATCATTGGGGTCAAAACAATGCATATTTATGCCATAGCAGCAATTGCGGTTGATTTGCTGTCATTTTTTTAAGAGTTCCGTTGTTGGTCTTCGAAACGCAACATCAGATCTATACGAAATTTGAATGGAACCATTTCGGGATAAAAACCCTTTCGAAAAAAAATTTGTTAATCCGTCTATAAATGACGGAGTTATGCCCGAACATACATAAAAAATAACATGTTGAATTGAAAATCTCCTTCTTTTTGAAGTCGGTTAAAAATACTTGTACATATTCAGCTGCGTATGGTTAGACTAGAAGTTGACCTGAAAAGGTAAGAGAGACTCACTGTGATTGTTACGGAGATGACAAAACGAAGAAGAGGATAACTAAGACAAAGTAATATTAACCTAGTCGTATGTTATATCAAATATCTGCTTAGAATAAAGATTTTGCTTCTGAATTAAAAATATGGAATAGTAGCTTTTGCCAGCGGCTTTGCCCGCACGAAACTTTCATTTCTTGTCTACATTATGAAAGGGGAACCTCTGTGCAAAATTTCAGCTTTCTAGGTCTAAGGGTTTGGGCTGGGCGTTGATGAGTTAGTCAGTCAGTAAGGACTTTTCTTTTTATTTATTTAGATTACCCGTATACCTAGTTGGTACCTACTCTGAATGATATTCTAAAGTCGGTTTAAAAAAAAAATCACCACTGAAAACAACAAGAAAAAATATATCAATCTTATCAGCCAGTACAGCCCATTTAATTATCATCATAAAGTCGTTCAATATTGTTTTATGCAAATATTATAATGTCCGACTCACAGATAAAGCAAATCTCTGCCAAAAGTACATCTATATCTACCCTCATTCTCTGTTAATCATTTGCAAGCGACGCTTACTGAGAAGTTATTTGAATTTTATACGAAACATCGTCGCTTCCTTGTTTCAAAGAATCTTTTACTTTTTATATTGCATGTGTGTTGTTTTGGTAAATGATATTGTTTGGTTATAACAGTTTGTAAAATTTTGTAAATGACATGAGTTGTTGTTTTTGCGAAATTGTTTATGTTTATGGTGTATTCACATTATTTTTTTCAGTTTATTTCAGTGTGTCACCTGCTTTATTTGGTTAAAAAGCAGGTATTCTTTAATTTTCTTGGATAAGTTACAAATACATTACAATATGGGTAATTAGTATTTGCATAATTGTATGTCTTTGAGGGGCTTGTAGCTAAGTAATAATAGCCATACGGGATTGTGTGGTTGAATTGGTCACAGCATAAAAATTAAATTTCTTGATGTAATTAACTAGAATAATAGCTAAGTAAAAACATCACGCCTTGTTTCCCCACAGGGATAGGGCAGAGTTGTATCTATAGTACACAAACATTTCGCCAGTTATTTTTTAATCCCTTGTTATAAGAGCGAGGCTATTGCCTATCGCTCGACCTGGCAATCGAACCCAAGACCCCATGCTCAGCAGTAGAGCTGAAGACCACTAGATCGAGGCAGTCAGACAGGAGTCAGACATCGGACCTCAATCTAGAACTTAAATTGCTACTAAAAACTTATGAGTACATGTTACAAATATTCCCGAAACACAGGTTTGAATAAACCTAGATCGGGTGGGTACATTCTAATTTCGAAACATTGTCACTTGCACTTGTAATATTTTTTTTTTATGAATAGTTTATTTTTAGGCACTATAATTGTATGAGAAACTTTACAACTGTTGGCTAAATGTACTCTTTTTGTATACGATTTTATAAAATAAATTATTATTATTAAAATAAATTCTTCCTGGCTTCCCAAAAATGGGGTAAATAGGTACCAATACTGTTCGAAATCTTGGGGGGCATGTGGCTAAGTAATAATTGCCACACTGTTCGATCGATCAGGTTAAGCAACGCTTGCCGCGGTTAGGCCGTGGATGGTTTACCATCTTTACATACCAAGACCCCTTCATGACTCAGAAAGCATACGTCCCGGCTATTGTTCGTGGATCTTTGACAGTCGCAACGGGTCGTCAGAAGACAACCAGTCTTACCCAGTAACTGGTTTTTGAAGGTAAGAATGGCAGTCGTTCCATGTAAATTTTTGGTATTCAGCTGCATCCGGTTAGACTGGAAGCCGACCACAATGCTTCAGAAAAAGGCTAGGCAGAAGAAGATTGTTCGTAATCTCTGTATAAACTTGGCACTAAGAATCTTAGTGCCCACTTTCAAAACACTAGTACACCCCTATCGTAAGTGCCCCTCCGAAATCCTTAGCACGTACTTAAATTAAAATACCTTGTGACCCTTTTTCATTAATAAGAGATCTTCGCCCCCACACTGAATATTTATGTGGCGAGTGTGTGGTGCAAACATGTGGGATTTTGAATTAATCTAGTACATACTAGGGTTTTTAGTTCATTAGAAATTGTTTTTGGTTAGCAGTAAGGCTTATTGTGTATAAGATAGTACATGTCAATGTCTGGTTTATTTTTCTTTGTTTTTAAAATCTTTAAAAGGCAATTCTCCGCATAATTCCAGATTACCTTCTCCATTAAACTTCCTAACACAAGTACATTTCTTACTTAAGTGGAAATTCCCTAATTACCTAATGTAAACGTATTTATAAGTTATTGAAATGAACAATTTTATTTATTTATTTACAAATGGCTCGAGTGTTGTACGAGTAATTAAGCAAAGATAATTAGATGAGAGAATAATAGTTTTTAATTATTTTCCGGGCACGTCTTTTCTCTCTGGTCAAATGTAGTATCGAGAAGACACATAGGTTTAGCTGAAAATAATTTAGTCTTCACTGAATCCTGAAGTGGTTTTTAAGAAAAGAATAAAGTTTTGTGCTAAGACAGCGTTTATATGGGGGGGGGGGGGGGGTTGCCATAATTGCTACGCTTAGCAGGCAGGTTGGCGATCGCAGTATGGTGGTAAAATGCATAGAGAACGCTGCTGCCCATTCTCTAGCTACTTTACGTTACAAACGTGCCAATACTAACGGCTTTTCAGGTCTTTTTTACACCAGGTCTAAATTCAGCTGAATTTAACCTAAACAAGCCCATCGCTCCCACATTACACCACACACCATTCCAAGAGACGTGGAAGCAGTTACTTGATTTTTCTGATACATTTTCATGAGGTTACACTCTGCCCAGGCAGGTTGGGCCCTTGGTCGTGATTGGGCCCCTAAACGGATTAACTCTTATCTTAGCTAGTGTCAATATTGCTCGCTCCTTAACTTGTCCCCGAGGTAAATCCTTCAAATGTTACTTGTTGATTTAGTTGGTCTGTTTGTGGGTAAACTTTTGTTTGTATTCAGTTTCCCTGTATGAGAGTCGTGAGTCATATTTATCAAGCAATAGCTTTTGCTAGCGGCTTCGCCCGCGCGGAACTTTCATCCCCTATGTAACTCCCTTAGGGGTTGAATTTCGAAAAATTCTTTCTTATTCCTTGTCTATATTATAAAGGGAACCTCTGTGCAAAATTCCAGCTTTCTAGGTCCAAGGGTTTGGGCTGGGCGTTGATGAGTCAGTCAGTCAGGACTTTTCTTTTTATTCATACAGATTTTCTCTTTTGTTTCAACTACTTATTATATTTTTGGAGTCGGCTTCCAGTCTAACCAGTTGCACCTGAATACCAGTATTTTACATGGAGCGACTGGATATCTGGTTCCACGACTCAGTTACTGGGTAATACGATACCTCTTGATATGTCTTCATCAGTTTCGGGTTTGTGACGACCCGTAACGCAGTTGTTGGCCGTTGGTCCCGGCTGTCATTCGTGGATCTTTGAGAGTTCAATGACAGCTAGGGCCAACGGCTTACCGTGCTTATCGAGACACGGAGGGGACTTGGCATATAAAGATGGTCACCCATCCACGGACCAACCGCGGCAAGCGTAGCTTAACCTGATCAATTGACTCGTGCGGTTGTTGTACCACGAAATTTGATCGATTTTCTATTTGGATTTAGGTATTTGGTTTTCTTCTCAAGCATAAAAGAATGAACTCTTTCAAAGTCAATCTCGAATGAAAATGTTACCTGTTTACCAAATTATTCAGTTCAAGGAAACCGTTTTACATACACGTGGCAGAAATAATCATGAAAACTGTTCAACATACACGTGGATTACATTAAAAGAAAGTTCTCCTAATAAAATAACTTTTATCAAAAACGATCCTTTAACATAAGTAAGAGCTCTCACAAGCCCATATAATAAAATAAAATAACAACATTTGTTTTATCTTAGTCACTACACACGATATAAAAATGTTAACCTTCCTAACAATGCCTCTTACTAGCTGCTCACCTTTGAGTATGAATTAGACAAGGAATAGTGTGCGGTCACCAAAATAGATAAATAACTGAGGTCGTCGGATATAGTTGCCCTTCTAAATGCCGCCATGGGATCTGGAGGCAAAGGTCCTCGCACACACTTGGGAGTGGCGCGAGGAGGCCAAGCGCCGGGGCGTAACTCCGCTACCGCGGGAAATTGCGGCACAGCGGACAAAGCTGCGGCGTGATCTCATGGCGACGTGGAGAATGTGATTGTCGCAACCCAGTGTTGGGCACGCCACGATTGCGGCCGTAGATCCCCTCTTTGAGGAGTGGCTTGAGAGGCGGCACGGCGTCCTCACCTT
This sequence comes from Polymixis flavicincta, assembly GCA_949987655.1. Taxonomy (NCBI): domain Eukaryota; kingdom Metazoa; phylum Arthropoda; class Insecta; order Lepidoptera; family Noctuidae; genus Polymixis; species Polymixis flavicincta. Next base: position 18,371,136 of record OX465184.1, read on the forward strand.
CCGCCTGACGCAGGTCCTCACCGGACACGGTTGTTTCGGGAGGTTCCTGTTTATGATAAGGCGACAGAAAACGCCTGGGTGTTTCCATTGCGAAGATCGCCCTGACGACACGCTGGAGCATACGGTGGAGGTCTGCCCAGCTTGGGCGGAGCAACGCCGTGTCCTTGTGGAGGCGATCGGCAGCGGCGATCTCTTGCGTCCGGCCCTGGTCTAGGCCATGGTACGGAGCGAGAGTGCAGGGGTAGTCGTCGCTTCCTTCTGCGAAGCAGTGATGCTCGCGAAGAGGGAGGCGGTGCACGTGAGGGAGAGGCAGTAGATGCGCCCTCACGGCCCTAGCCTCCGCAGGAGACGCCCTGGGCATCGGGAATCCTAGGCTGATTCCCGGACACCGCAGGCGTGGGCTTGCGGACGGTGAGTAATGGGTAGCTAGCTGTCCGGTAAGAACCAAGCCCAGGTCAACGGCGCGTTGTGTTTCACGCGCGCCTCAAAGAGATGTCAGCACAACCTGATGGGACCCGCAAGAACCGATGCCTGCCAGGGGGTGCGGGTTGTTCGAAAGAGATACCGCTGCCCCTGGCACACAGGCTACTCAGACTTTTACTGACTAAAACCCACCCGAGTTCCTTCAGTTGCCTGTATTCCAGGGGCCATGGTATCTCTTTCGAACGACCCGCACCCCTCGCAGACAGTAGACTCGTATCTCAGTATTGGGAACGATATAGGCTGATTATACATGATGCTTTTAAACTAGTTGTACTGTGGTTGCATCGCTGCTGCTTTGTTCCTGGGTACAAAAACCAATACATACAAGTAACATTTTAATTTTAGCACTTGGTAGATTATTGCTTCCAAATTGCTAACCACCGCGCTTGAAAAATGATATGTGATTAATGTTATTGCTAGTTCTATTCCTATTTAGCATTTTACGAAACAGAGTGCCTTGACAAACTGACATTGTATGAGCGATATCGATGATGGAAAAGTCAAAATGTATTTGATTGATAAGCTATCTAAAAGCTTCAGTTGAAAGCCGTTGTAGAAATTCAAATCACTTTATAAGCGATTGCAAATTGTTTTCGTCCCCAGGAAATGTTTAATAGCTTGTCTTATTATTACTCTAAGAGCGGTACTAACAACAGTCTTAGGCAGTCTCGTTCAAATTGCTAGCATTATAGTCCAATTAAAGCGGAGAGTCCTAGAATTTTAGCAGACAGAACTGAAATGTTTTTTTTTATTCTCTTCTAGACGAAAACGTCTGTTGTCGAGATGTCGAGAGGACTGCCGTAGTAAATAGTTTTTGTAGGAATGTTAGGTCTAAATGTTACATCAACTTCTCTTTGTACATATTTATTAAGACGTCGTAGGCACTAGGCGGGGTATAAAATGAGAAAATGTTTTGTACAGTGTGGTATTTATATTGACGGAACGATACAAAACGAAATAAATATGCATACTGAAACAAATTATGGTGGCAATTCTTTTGTCCACCACCTAAACTAAAATAAGAGTATTGCTACGAGTATCTCTTACTGACAGATCGCGAAAGAAAAAGACAAGTGACGCTTTAGATCAAAGTTAAACTAAATTACGTCTCGATTGCCCTGAATTTGACGTGATTTTAAGCATGATGAATTTAGTTCGTCGTAGAAAATGTTAGTTTAAATAAATTTGACAGCTATAATTTATTTCCGTTTCTTTCTAACTAGAAAGAAATCAATATCCTACATTAAGTTTAGTTGGTGCACAACAGAATCATCACCAATGTCCAACTAGTGGCTGGTTTTAAAATATTTTTCAGTAGATACAATTTGCAAATAAATTGTACTGAATTTATGACAATACTGCAAGTGGTGTAATCCATTTTCATGACATATTTTTCGGATAAATTCTTAAGAACACATTATTTATTGGAATTTGGCTATAAAACATTTTATATAAAACGAAATTCCAATGCTCCTGAAAAATTAACATTCACAACACATACCAAATCGGTATCGAAAGTACGGATGACAAAATAAATAGGGTACTACTGGCAACATAGCAGTTCAAACAGTTCGCAAGTTCGCACTGGTAGCACTACTACTTTATGTACTCCGGGTATGCTACTGTCATGTTTCCAATTTGCCAGGTTATTATGTAACTAGCTGTAGTACGGTACGGTAAGCTACAGAATTTCGTTTAATACACCAACTTTTAAAAATGTAGATTTTTGAGCAAAATATTACATTAAAATCAGTAACTTTTAGCTACTATATGAAGTGCTGAAAACCAGTTTATCAACGCATCATCATCATTTCAGCCGAAAGACGTCCACTGCTGGACATAGGCCTCCCCCAAGTTCCGCCACTTCGACCTGTTCTGTGTTTCCCGCATCCAGCGGATTCCTGCGGCCTTCACAACGTCATTGGTCCACCTTGTGGAAGGCTTTCCAACTCTACGTCTTGCCGTATACAGTCGCCTCTACCGACATACCTAAAATAATTGCTAAACTTAAGTGGCAGTGGGCAGGGCACATTGCTCGCAGAACAGATGGCCGATGGGGCCGAAAGGTTCTGGAGTGGCGACCGCGCATCGCAAGACGTAGAGTGGGAAGGCCTCCCACAAGGAGGACCGACAACTTTGTGAAGGCCGCAGGAATTCACTGGATGTGGACGAGCCTGGGGAGGCCGATGTACAGCAGTGAACGTCTTTCGACTGAAAATACTATATTTCTATAGTTTTTATGCCCAACATGAAAGATCATTAAAATTATGATCAAATGAATGAGCAAGTTTTTTATTTTTATTAATCGACCTCAAACCTAGCTACAGTCAGCAATAAAATAAACTTTTATTGCTAACTGTAGATAAAATACTAAACCCTAGGCAGGCACGACACGATATTTTTAAACAACTTACACTGTCCTAATGCCCTATGCTGGGCAAATGCCTTCGCTATGAATTTCCACATCTCTCTCCATAAATCCACCATGAAATCAAAGAAATTACATAAAAAAATTAAAATCGGTAAAGTGGTCCAAGATTGAAAAAAAAAAAAAAACGCACACCACCAAGTCCTAAGCTGAATAAATAACCTTCCCAGTACATAAACCAGACACATTGAAATACATAGCCTAGCCTAGATACGTAATCTTTTCAGGACTGAAGAAGGGCAAACTCCCAAAGTGGCGCTGAAAGGACTATTAATATTCTCGTTTTAGGCTCACAACTTTCACAATAACAACTCCTATTCAACATACATTTTACACACTTTTTCAAGAATGATAGCGGGTTGCGTAATGCTTTCTTTGACATATCATTCGGTTTGATAAATGTTAGAAATATGCCCTGAATTGAAAACGCTGAAACCCTGAATAATATAAGTTTAAATTGTTTACCTACTGTTACTGTTCGCTTCAGTCTTGAGGCACCTGGCTAAATTATAAGAACTGCACAGGTCGATTGAAGGTTAAGCTACGCAATCAGCGATCAGTTCGTGGATGGGTGACCATGCATTACCTACATATCGAGACACCTCCATGCTTCGTTGGTACCGGCTGTCATACGTTGATCATTGACAGTAATAACGGGAAGTCAGAAGCTCGAAAGTCTGACAATCAGTCTTACCAAGAGATATCGTCAGATAGGCAGTCGCTCCATGTAAAATGCTGGTATTCAGCTGACTAAGGTTTAACTGGAAGCAGACCCCGACCCAGTTGGGAAATGGCTAGCCATTGATTGACTGTTAGGCTCGATCAACTGGCAGCTGAGAACAGAGACCCTAGAACGAACGAGCAACGTGAATGGGGAAGCGCTAAGAAGATAAGATAGATAATCAACATACAGTTTGATACTGACCCTGGCGTTACTACCTTTTTTGAGGCTGGTAATTATCAAATAACTTCCCCCGCTCTGGGTGGAGGAGGAGGATGTGTGACTTTTACTGACTAAACTACCCGTGTTCCCTCAGTAGCCTGTGTGCTAGGGGCCACGGTATTTCTTTCGAACAACCCGCACCCCTGGCAGGCGTCGGCCCTTACGGACCCCACCAGTTAACGTAACTTTAATTCGAACGTTTTTTTTTAAATCGACTAACTATATCATATATCAGTTTGGTTAATTGCTTCGCGTCAAGCATAATTAGTATCAGCCAAAGATACGAATAAAGTCTTAAAACTATAAGTAAATATTCGTAGTCGATTTCTCACTCAAATACTCCTTCAGGAAAACCTATCCTAATCCATTTAAAAATAAAGCTGATTATACTCTCGACTCGAGCTTGTAAACACAAGACTTAAAATACCACGTTAAGTATCCACGCATATATCTTACATCTTCAAACTCCAAATGAATACAAAACGTAAACCAAGATATGTCACATGGATCTGATGCCGTATTAGTTTCTTTCAAACTTCTCATATTACTTAAAGTACGTGAATGTAACCTAGATAAAATTCTCGGCTACGTTTGAGACTAAGCCAGGTTGTACCATCTGTTCTCGTGCGATTTCACACGATTTTGTATTGGTTTACAATCAATTAAATTTACATCGTTGTAATAGAGCGAGGGGTCTCATGGCTTAATGATGATAGCCTGTCCCGATTGCCATTCGTTGATCTTTGACAGTCGTTAAGGGTAAACAGAAGCCCAAAAGTGTTTTGTAGTGTGTCAGAAATGTTTGCGGTAAATCATACCGATGGATTTCATGCCATAATCCGTAAAAAAACGGTCTCACTCCGGAACAGAATAAGATGCAGTCACAATAGCATCCTGAAGGCTGTGGCGGCAGACAATTCTTCCACCATAACCCATTTTGTGAGAAGACTTATACTTATTGGTCAATTGTCGCTATTTTTAGTTGTTGGGTGGTGTTCTCAGTCATTTGTGTTTAGATTAAGTTACTAACAATAGTGTTTTAAGTAAATCTGTTACTAGCAATTTATCGATTTTAGTTGTCCGAAATAAAATGATTTGATTTGATTTGAAAACTCTGTTAACCAGTCTTACCAAGATGTATCGTGAGGGTATACCCATTCTTCTCCACACGGAAGGGGCGACTAGAATCATTTCTATTTTTAACCGACTTCAAAAAGGAGGAGGTTCTCATATGTATGTTCCCCGATTACTCGAATACGGCTGGACGGACCGACTTGTTTTTTTTTAAAGGGTATAACTTCTCAGGTGGTCCCCTGATCATCGAGTCAGGATCTGGTGATGGGATCCTGGAGAAATAGAGAGAATTCTTCAAAATTCTAGGCACACTTGAAGCGATTTGGGTAGTTTTTGGAAGAGTACTTTCTCGAAGTGCGCAATAAATGATAGCAAATGGACTGGGATTGCTGAAATCTTATGTCTGTCTATTGTTTACACCAGTTCATAACATAACATCACGCCGGTACGCTGTGAAGAGGTAAGCACAGTGAACCACTAAAAAGTTAAAAATAAAAACTTAAAAAAAAAAAGGAACCGACTTCCGGAAAAACATTACAAAGTGAAAAAACCGGTCAAGTGCGAGTTGGACTCGCGCACCGAGGGTTCCGTACAAACCTGTGGGTATATAAGTAAAAGTTCAAAATTGTCAAAAATATTTTTTTTTATATGACGAAACTAAAAAATTTCGGTTTTCGTAATTTTTCCTATATCTGTACTATAAGACGTGACTTCGTACAAAATTTCAAGATTCTAAGTTCTCGGGAAGTACCCTGTAGGTTTTGATTCCCGTGCGAGTTTCGAAAATTTGCGGAATTTTGCGGCCTAAATGGCTGTATCTTTTGATTGCGTTGACTTAGAAGGTTGATTTTTCTACAGCTTCCAGGGACAGTAGAACTAAGTATCATATAGAAATTTCAGTTTGATACCTCCACGCGTTCCTGAGAAAAACGGTCTTGACAGACGGACGGACGGACGGACGGACGGACGGACGGACAACAAAGTGATCTTATAAGGGTTCCGTTTTTTCCTTTAGAGGTACGGAACCCTAAAAATTACTTTAATTTCGGAAGGCAGTGACAAGAACAAAATAAAATACATATCCAAAGTCACCGACTTCCAAAATTAAAGATATTTTGCACTTTGTAGTGTTTTTCCGGAAGTCGTTTTTTTTTTTTTGAAAAAGTTTTAGAATAAGTAATTGTGACGTTCAAAAGTGCCTTTGATGTGAGTATTTGAAATAAATGCTTTGACTTTGGTATCGTGTTACCTACCCGGTTACTGCGTTGTGGAGGTCAGATAAGCACTCGCTACATTTAATATACTGGTATTCGGCTACATACGGTAGGACTGGACGCCGGTTGACTAACATAGATGGGAAAAGGGTGCAGATTGATTGATTTCGATAGAAACATTTGTAATATCGGAAAAAAGGAACAGCAAACCACTACTTGAAACACAATAAACCCAACAGTATTGTACAGCCCATTAAATTTATTTTCCTTGACAACAAAAGTAAAAACGTTTAACAAAAACATTCAGACATTTTTCCTCAAAAGATCAATTTTTACAAAAACTTCCTTCTTAAAAAGGCTCGAGTTACATTTCACTATTTTATTCGTCTGTCGTTACAAGGGATGGCAATTCTTCGTCCAATAAGAGACATGACAATGTCTCCTTTCGAGGGATACGAAAGTCTTAGGGAAGCAAAGTCTGGAAAAGCACGTCTGGCCAGTGAAAATCCAGTGTCCAGATTTCAGGGAGAATTCTTTGTTGAAAAGTCTTATTTTCTTACCATTCACTGTTCATTAACAAGCTGGGAAAAGTTAACGTACATAGGTAAGGCAAAAGGGAAGTGTTCGTCAATGAAACTGAACGAGATTAGCACATCTGTTCTATATATTTTTTTATTATGGCCAGCAAAGCCGATTTATACCTTTCTGCCAATGTCTTATGTTAGATGGAAAAGTAACTGTGTACTATCATAGAAAAGAATAAAAATATTTGATAAGTTGAACCCAAGGTAGATATTGTGGAGTTACTCGTAGGACTGGACGGAAAAAAAAATACTATAAGTAATAATAAATGTACATATTATTATAGTATTTTTTTATATTTTTAAATGTTTTTATATTTTTATAATAATATTTAAAAATGTAATTTATATGTATATTTAGCGGAATAAAGGAAATAAAAATGTAGATTGACATTGGAAAATTGACATTGAACGCACTTTAACGCGCTCTATGCGCGTTAAAGTGCGTTCAATGTCAATTTTCCACAAAAACGATGACACAGCTCTTGAATGCGGTTTCGTTGCGTTGATCCTGTACTGTTTTATTCGCCCCAAATGTGAGGAATGATTGAACCACAATAAAAAAAAATACTGACTAAAATTTAGGTAAACTGTTAGGTACTTCGCTACTACAATGGAGGTGGAAATCATTTTATTAGTGGCAGTACTAATTGGTATGTTGGTGAAGTGCAGACAGTTTACCCTGGTCGTGGTATACTTAATTATTATTGTTGTATCAATTATCCTTCGCTTGGAAATTAATATTAGGTCTTTACCTATGAAATTGCCGTTCTGCAGTACTGGCCATTTCAAATCAAAATAATTTTTGTTTGGCTAAGAATTCTAATTTCAAATTAATTTTATTTTAAAAACATGGATTTTTTTTTCTAAAAGTAGTCATTTCTTTATTGATTAGTGTTACATTTTCATCGCATTTCAATCTTTTTCGTCATCATGGATACGTTAAAAATTCGAGTAATTATGGAATATGAGTACCGCCGTGGCAGCAACGCGGCACAAGCGGCACGCAACATCAACGACGTTTACGGAGCTAACACTACAAACCAACGCACCACCTGTTATTGGTTTGCTCGCTTCCGTTCTGGAAATTTCGACCTGAAAAATGAACCTCGCGGTCGTCCGAAGACTTTGGTCGACAATGACGAATTAAAGGCGATTGTGGAAGCTGATGATACACAATCTACGGCTGAATTAGCAGCAGCTTTCGACGTTAGCGTCAAAATAATATTGGTCCATTTGCGTCAAATTGGCAAGGTAAAAAAGCTTGACAAATGGGTGCCCCACGAACTCAATGATCGCCAGCGCGAAGTACGCGTCGAGACGTGCCTTGCACTGCTCAACAGACACACAAATGAAGGAATTTTGAACCGCATTGTTACCTGCGATGAAAAATGGATTCTGTTTGATAACCGTAAGCGCTCAGCAAGTTGGTTGGATCCTGGTTCAGCACCTAAACAATGCCCTAAACGAAAACTTACCCCTAGAAAAGTGATGGTCACTGTTTGGTGGTCTAGCGCCGGTGTGATTCATCACAGCTTCTTACCAAACGGGGTGAGCATTACTGCAGATGTGTACTGTGAAGAACTGAACACAATGATGGAGAAGCTGGCGCATCTCCAACCAGCATTGGTCAATCGCTCGTCTCCGCTGCTCCTGCACGACAACGCGCGACCTCATACTGCACAGCAGACGGTCTCCAAGTTGCAAGAACTGGGGTTGGAAGCTCTCCGTCATCCGCCCTACTCACCAGACCTTGCGCCTACAGACTACTACTTTTTCCAGAATTTGGATAACTTCTTGGCGGGAAAAAAATTTAATACCCGAGAGGCAGTACAAAATGCCTTTGAAGAATTTGTTGCCTCCCGTCCAGCTGATTTCTTTAAGAAGGGCATCAATAAACTGCCACTGCGATGGCAAAGATGCATTGATTGCATGGGTGATTACTTCGATAAATACAAATAAAAAATTCATGAAAAAAATTCGTTTAAATTTTTTCATACAAAACGGCAATTTCATAGGTAAAGACCTATTATAAACTGTTAGTAAAATTGAACCGAATGAGACGTTGCAGCTGTAGTGTTTATATGATTTTTTAACCGCCTTCAAAAAGAAGGAGGTTATCAATTCGACATGCTTTTTTTTTAATGTATGTACCGTCATGTATAGAGGGATTTGCAAAATTCTTTTTTTGTTCAAAAGGGGTTTATTCCGAAATGTTTTCATATAAATTTCATATGGATCTGACGAAGAGTTTCGGTGACAGACAACGGAACTCCTAAAAAAATGACAGCAAATCAACCGCGATTGCTGCTATCGCATAACCCCAAGTATGATGAAATTTCGAATTGGTGTGTACGATAACTATAAAGTGAAAAATAAAAACATAAAAAAGCAACCTCCCAGAAAAATACTACAAATTGAAAAATAACTTTAATTTCGGAAGGCGGTGACAAAGAATTAAAATACATATTATCCAAAGTCACCGACTTTCTCTATAATAATGGAGGAGCATTTTAAAATCAGTCATTAAGATAAATATGAATATTTTTTTACTCCTGGCATTATAAGAAATATTAATAGGCAATGTTTGAAAGTATACGGGTTAGTTGTTGCAGACTAACGCTTTGTTACAGTTAATACACACAGTAGTAATTATAACATACTAGTGATTTTTGCACTCTAAGTGCTTAACACACTATCAATCAGAATGAAAATAATTTTGAACGTAATCCATTGCTTCATCAATTCGGAAAAATTGCCTGCTCAACAACGTAAACGACGCAATGAGTGTTGTTGAACTGTCATAATGAAAGGCCATTCCTTCTGTAAGTGAGTTACGGAATTATCCCTCTGCACAGAAATTCACACATTATCATAGTAAGGGCAACCAAAGTCAACATTTCGGTCACATACCGCTTTTTACTTCGCTATACCCGATGTTTTAGACTTCTCGTTCAAAACTGGAATACGGCATATCGAGAGAGCGCACGTTCAAACTGGGCTAGACACGCAGCTCGGCTGAGGCTGAATGCTACTCCAGATGATTGTACGCGCCTTTCTTTGCATTTAGGTCAGGCTTTTTAGAAGGTGGTTTGGATACAATGGCTTTTTCTTCAAGAAGACGTGTGATGGAGGTTTTCGCTTAGAGCATTGTGAATGTACTGATTAAATAGGTGTTAAGCGGGGACATGCTTTTTCTCGTAGATGAATAAAAGGCGAGCAACAATATGTTTGGTGTTTGGTATGTTACGTGTGGTGTCGGACGTAAAAGAATAGTACCATCCCTTTTCTTCTCGTGGATGTCGTAGAAGGCGACTAAGGGACTTACTAAAGAATGGGCAGCAGCGTTCTCTATGCATTTGACCACCATACTGCGATCGCCAGCCCGCCTACCAAGCGTGGCGATTATGGGAAAATCCAAACCTCTTGGGGGAGGTCTATGTCCAGCAGTGGACGTCTTGCGGCTGAAATAATGATCATGAACAATATTTTTTATTTGTAAGGCTTAAGTGAGTGGAAACACCGCTCTAAAATGTATGACTCTAACTGCCCGTGACATCACATCGCTCGGGCCCTACCAGAATACCAGCGCTGCGACACTTTTTAAATGTCGCAGCATTATGCTGAGGTAGGAGCCTTTTGGCCGCGTGCAGGACTTTCTGTTTTATTTTTAATAGTTTTTACTCTCAAGTTTGTTTGTTTTTTTTTTTTATAATTTTTTGTACTAGTTTATTTTATTATGTGATCTTCCTGTGCGAGTCACAATAAATACTTTTTCTTTCTTTCTTTCTTTAAAATAACATAATTGGTGATGTTCTTCAGAAAAGGTCAGGTGTGTAATGCTCGCAACCAGCGTGAGTGTATGTCCAGATGTGTGACCGTAAATGAAGCAAGAGGAATATGTAGGGATCGTAACTGGTAAATCCAATGGGAAGTAGTCTAAAACTATTTTTGTTATTAAATTTAATTTAATAATTCTTGTGTAATAATTAAGACGAAATTTAAATATTTGCATACGCCACTAAGGCCAAACATGACTGATCTCAACTATTGTAATTTAATAACTTGCATGCTCTGTATGTGTACTCATGTTTCCACAAATAAAGAATCTTGAATCTCAAAGATCCATAAAGATCAGGCTATTTCTGAATTTCTTCGCGTACACAAACTTATCGACAAAGTGGCAAAAAAGGCAGTCGTCAAAATGGAATAGTGGTCCACTGTTTGAGGTGCTCCGGAGTTACCTCGTGATTTTAATTTGTTATTATATATAACCTATATATCTCCGCTATTAAATAAGGCTGGAGAGTTTGTTTGTTTGTCTGTTTGAACGCGCTAATCTCTGGAACTACTAGCCTGATTTGAAAACATTTTTCTGCATTTGAAAGCCCAATTTCTGAGTGAGGTTATGGGCTATTTAAAAGCACACTGTACGGCCCTTAAGAGCCGGGTAAAAAGAAAAAAAGTCAGAAAGATCGCTAAGTATGAACCGAGTAATACTATTAGCGCGGGCGACCCATACGATGTGATGCAACGGGGAACAAGAAATTTCTGCTGGACGAAGTCACGGGCAGAACTTAGTAGATGAATAAGCAAAATTTCCCTTTACATTTAGTTTACAAATAAGGGTTTACTCAAAATCTCTAGCTTGAAATTTCAGCATCCTTTAGGGACGAGACTAAAACTAATAGGATATTCTATACGCTTGCGGAAATAATAGAGTTTCTATTGTTTCAGGACACGACCACGGGAACTAAAATTATTCTAATCTTACGTAATATGTGATAGGGAAAATGTTTGTTTCGCTTTAAATAGAGATGAGTCCGAGTTGTATTCCTCATATTAAATAAAATATGTTAGAAATAATGTCATCGTGCAATGGCAGCGAAAAAATTCTCAATGACAAATAAATACGCTGCCATGAATGTCGCAAACTAAGAAAAATTTAATTTAGGAGACTTAGGTCACTAAAGCATAATAATCCATCAGGTGGAAAAGTACGACCCAAGTCTCGTAATAGACTTGTAACTAATGATAATTTCACTGCAGTATAAGCAGCCTATAACGTTCCCACTGCTGGGACACAGGCCTTCTCTTTAAGAGAGGGAGTGGAGCAAAATCCAGCACGCGGATGCTTTGCGAGTTGGTAGATGTTACAAGCCGGTTTGTTCACGATGTATTCCTTCACCGTTTTAAGAGCAGTGGTGATGAAAATTAAATACACAAAGTAAAGTGCGTGCCTGGGTTTCTCACGACCTACAACTCATAAGTCGGCGTCGATACCACTGGGCCACCACTGCTCACAATTTCACTGAGCTACTCATTCAACTAGAAATCATTGATGATTATGTCATTGTTACCGTAATCTATATATTTTTTTGTCATAGTCATGCAGGTAATACGGGCTGTTGTCCGCCATTTCACGCTAAAGCGCGTATTTTGCGTACGGGTGGGAGAATCGGTCATTCGATCCACCCCAGCTCTTCGAGAAAGGCCAGCAACGCCTTGGTGTTGCTGACAATCTCACGTAGGGTACCTGGGTTACCGAAGTATTTAGCCCTGTAATTGGCGACCACCGGGCAGTTTAGCAGCACGTGCGCTGCTGTCTCGTCGTCCTCCATGCAGGGCCTGCACAGCGGACTGTCTGTTACTCCTAACACACAGATGTTTGTTAAATGGCCCATGGCCGGTTAAGATAGTCATGCAGTTATTGATACAAAAAAATCATCACTCATACCAACTCTACTTTAAAATTCGAAACTGATTTGATATTTCACTGGTTTTTAGAACATACGTTGCGTATGTAAATACTATCATTTATGGTTCAAATGTGAAGGTATAAGTATACATATTCTTATTGACAAGTACTGGCACTATATTGGAACAGTTTTAACGTCATTATTTATGATTAAAAGGGGCTTGTGGCTAAATAACAACAGCTGCACGGGTCGATCGGCCAGGTTAAGCTAAGCTTGCCGCGGTTGGTCCGTGGATGGGTGACCATCTTTACATACCAAGACCCCTCCGTGCCTCGGAAAGCACGTTAAGCCTTTGGTCCCGGCTGTCATTTGTGGATCTTTGATAGTCGTTACGGGTCGTCAGAAGCCCGAAAGTCTGACAACCGATCTTACCAAGGGGTATCGTATTACCCAGTAACTGGGTTGTGGAGGTCAGATAGGCAGTCGCTCCATGTAAAATACTGGGATTCAGCTGCTTCCGGTTAGATTGGAAGCCGACCCCAACATAGTTGGGAAAAGGCTAGGCAGATGATGATGATTTATCATTAAAAAGGTTCTAAAGACCATCTTTCCTGTGCACGTTGTACCTACTCATTCATTAAACATACCACAAACCTCATCACTTTTACTTTTGCACAAAAACCACGTAATATAGTCCGCATAAACACAGCTATACATATTCAAGACCCACATTAGCTTGTAATGAAAAAGCGACGGTTAATTCAAATTCAACGAAGGTAAGGACGTATGACACAACGTTGTAATGAGGAGAGGTAATGAACTATGAGATTGTTTGAGACAGGTCTTCTGTAGGTACGTTTAGTAAAGGAAAGAATAGCGATCGTATTATCGACGTCTGTTGGGGTCTGCTATATACAAGTTGTAACGTAAATAACGCACAACCTCTTAAGGGGTCATTATACTCATCATTATGAACAACTTTTAAATCACAATAAAATAAATAGTAGTTTAAAAAAACTAAAAAAACACGCTTTTATTGCTGACCGAACTAAAAAGTAGAAAATAATTTTTAATTACAAAGAGTTTATGTTACAGTAGTAGGAAGTCAATAATTCAATTCAGAGTAAAAAGCGTGGGGTGCATTTTCCTATATTTTCATGACTCTCCTCTCATAGATGGTTGCCAATAGAATAGTTGTAATAATTAAAATATCAAGCACCCCACGCTTTTTACTCTTAATTGAATTATTGACTTCTTACTACTGTAACATAAACTCTTTGTAATTAAAAATTATTTTCTACTTTCTAGTTCGGTCAGCAATAAAAGCGTGTTTTTTAAAACTATTATTTATTTTCCATTCTTTAGTTCGATCAAATTTTTATAGGGATTTTTTTTTTGTTAATTTTTTTTTTTTTTGAAATTTTGAATTTTTTTATCGGGTTATTGCATTGTCATCGGCCCTTAAGACGTGTGCAAAGTTTCAAGTTGATCAGACGTCTAGAAACCAGTGAAAATTAGGCTCAAAGATTCCGTTACATACATAGATACATACATACATACAACCCGAGCTAATAAAAGCGTTATAAAAATCAGCTGTTCCCTACATTTATGTTCGCATAACTCGTCAAAATGTAGGGAAAAACTGGTTTTTTTTCGCGATTTCAGGTTTGGTCATAGTAAAAGTTGTTCATAATGATGAGTACAATGACCTCTTAAGAGGTTGTGCGTGATTTACGTTACACCTTGTATATAGATAGCCTTTTCACAACTATATTCTAGCACCTGAATACCAGTATTTTACATGGGGCGACTGCCTATCTGACCACCACAACTCAGTTACTGGGTAGTATGATACCTATTGGTAAAACTGGTTGTTAGACTTTCAGGCTTCTGCCGACGTTACGACTGTCAAAGATCCACAAATGGTAGCCGGCCAACGGCTTAACATGCTTTCAGAGGCACGGAAGGGTTTGTAACTATGTCAAGTTGGTCACCCACCCACGGATCAATCGCGGCAAGCGTAGCTCAACCTCATCGATCGACATGGGCGTTTGTTATTAGGTACTTAGCGAGAAGCCCTCAAGTGGGTCGCTAGTACTAATAATATACACCTAGCTTCTGACGTTTCATAAGTGCCCATGCAGGTTTATATGAAATAAAATATTTTGATTTGATTTGATTATACAAATAGTTTTGTGCCAATCATCAAAACACTAGATGCAGAACTAACAGATACAGGAACACACTTCTTTCTAACTAGCACTGTACTCAGCAGATATCATTAACTCTAATTAACTCTATACAAACAAAACTGCTAACCTATACATGACATAACTAGATGTCGCCACATAGTCAATATGGCCGCCGTTCCCTCTGTATCGCAGCGCGTCACTTCCTCTGCACCAGTTTCCTGTGGCGCAAAACTTGATGGTATAATGATTTAATTATTTCTACCAGCTGGCAGTCAGTTAAACTGTTTGTTATAAGGTGAACCTAACTTAACATTGTATAGTGAAGTGACATAAAAGTTTGATGACATCGATGTGACGTTTATTGAAGATGTCAGGATGTAATTGTTTTTCGGTTATGGGATTTGAGGTAAACATAATCTTGCTTGTGACTTTGATGCATCATATTGGGGTATGTATCTTCGGTGAAATTTAAGATACTTCTGACTTAGTGTACCTGGCTGGGTGTGCAAGTGGTCTGAGCAGGTTTGCGAAAGTGTAAACCCTATTAATGCTAACCATGACAACCAAGTCCAAAAAATGAGTCGGTTACAAACAAACATACAGGTGAAGCTGCTATAAGCGTGTTAAAAATAGACCATTTTTCAAACGTCAAATCTATAAAACCATCCACAGATACTTACTAAATACGACCAACTGCTCGCGAAAAGCGTGTGATTCGTATTTTATCCCAGTTTTTTTTTTCTCTTATAATAAAAATATTTTTCATACAGACACCTTGTTGAACCGTTAACATCGAACGATATGTTGAACACGCTAACATATTTAACGAGCGAAGTTAGTCGAAGTTTTGCGGAATATTTTTGCTGCCGTAACATGTTCGATACTTCAATATTTTGTATTATAAAAGTGGGTGATAAAATATAAAACATTTTAAAAGTTGTTTATGTTTATTATAACTGACGATGCTGTTTAGTATAAGCAGTCTATAATCTTCCCACTGCTGGGCCAATATTTGGTTCTTGGACATACCAGTTTCCTCACGATGTTTTGACCTTCACCGTTTTGAGAGCAATAATTAAGTTTGTAATAATTTACACAAAGTAAAGCTCTGGTCTGGGTTCAAACCTAGGACCTACAGCTCGTTTTTGGAAACCTTTTCAATTTAATCTTGTGTCAATTATTTTCATGTCATTTACAGAAGATTAAATTGAAAAACGAGTCATACAAATACAACCTACTTACGAGTATGTCAACATAGGTCGTTATTTCAGTCACACAGAAGCATGAGATTTACTAATGGAAAAGTCTTTCTTACATTGGGCTAGAGTATTATCAGCCTGTTAGGGGATCGCATTTTGTTTTATTAGGTAATTTATGGGAATAAGTAGAGTCCATTGGAGTCTGCTAGGCAACCTTATTGTGACTGATATACAAGGAGCGACCTCTGTTGTCATGTAGCGGAAGCAAAGGTTGAGACGTCCAATTCTGTTTGTGATATTCATCACTAGAGGGCGTCCGGGATCAATGAATCTTCACGCATAAATATCGATTGATGCCCGCTCCTCGACACTGGAGGCGCTGTTTTATGAATGGGCATTGTAATATTATGAATGAAATTGGTAGTACTGGCCCACTGACACTACGTGGCAGCACTGTAGAAATGGGTAGAACATACTAGAAGTTTCTGGAACCGGATGTTGATTGTAAACGCGAGTTCTTCCGCCCACATTGCGATTGTGGCGTTCTGTTCGCTTCCAGACACGAAAGAGTGCACTAGCTAGTCTCGTAAGTTTCTACCGCATTAAATAGAAATATTGAACTGTAGCCATCCTAGCCCGAAAGTACCCGAAACTAGTGAATAATAGTTTATATTTATAATAATAATATTGATGTAATAGTTTAACCTGTGGATATACCGATAATAAATCTTAGTAGTGATCGCGTGTTTTTCATTACTAGATTTGTCCTCTGTCCTCAACACTTATGTTGTAATAACTTAGTTTTTTACAGCAAGTTTATTTATTTATTCATTTACACACACAATTCCTCCCTTTTTCCTTCTTTAAGGGTTGGCATACAAAAAAACCTAAGATACATAACCAGCGTCTCAAAAACGTCCGCATAAATAAGCGCAATGTGCGCAGGTGTCAATAGTATCGTCGGGCATCTTTCAGTATTTTTGGAAATTGCTTTGTAAAAACCACTCGTTACGTCATGTTTGTAAGGTTGAATTTGCAATAAAATGTGTTTTTTATCATAAATGACGTATAATTGAGGACAGTATTGGGTGATAATTTTGTTCGAGACTGTGCATCTTGGGTTTTTTGTAAATCATTGAGTAGAATATTTCAAAACGATTTTCGCGAAAACTCCAAACTTTTAAGACTTTGACAAAACCGCGTCGCGGCAACAAATCACGTTCAAAACAGCAAAGCGTTTGATGTTAGTTGAAACGAATGACCACCAAAATGAAAGTTATTTTGCAGTTTTCATTACAGTTAATGCACTTAGTGGAATCATTTTCAAGTATTTCTTTAGTTGATTGAATTCCTGTTATTGTCATTTGTCAACAAGAATAAGCTCAACATTTTGAGAATTATGTGACAAAAAATATTGAGCTCTGTTTTACTATTGTTTTATCCATGATACTATTTTATTATTATTATGAAAAATATAAAAAAGTATTTTCTCTCAACATACACTTTTTCTGGCTTGTAATATGTATCAATATGCCTAGCTGAACGACAAAAAACTAAGCGTTTTACGGTGCACTTTGTTTCGGCAGAACCTTAAGTGCACTAATAATAACAAAGATAGTACTAAAAATATAAGTAGTACTCTACTTACATTCTTAGAACTTACTTTTCTTGCACCAACTGGGAATCGATACGAACAAATTAGTTTTCTTCAATAATAAGTTCTCGTGTGATAACAACCGCGACGCTCAAATGAAAGAACGTCATCGATGCATTCAATTAACGAGAACGTCTGTACCTCAAAGAGACTGAACATTTACTTAGATTCAAGAAGGCTGGATATGAAAATGAAGTTTTCTAAAGACGAAAACTGTTTTTTGCCTAAAAAAAAAATTGTTTCAAGGGTGTAACATGAATTTAATCCAACTAATATTAAAAATGTGAAAGTTTGTGAAGATGTTTGTTACTCAATCACGCAAAAACGGCAGAATGGATTTGGACGAAATTTGGCACACCGATAGATTATAATCTTGTTTAACACATAGGATACTATACATAGGATACTTTTTATCCCGGTAGTTCCCGCGGGATAATTTCCGACTTACACGTGGGTGAAGCCGCGGGCGGAAGCTGGTGAGAAATATATTTTCTTTTTTTGTAGTTTTTTTTCCTTGTCTCTTAAGTACAATATTGGATCCACCATTGGATACAAGGTGCTACGATCTTCACAGATTGGCTGATAGCAGCTGGATGAGACTAGCCGAGGATCTAACATAGGTTTACTATGTCCAGCACCGGACTCTACTGACTAATGATGAAGATGACGGTATCCAGCCGTTGACTGCGATCTAAAAAATAACAGAAGTAAACACATTAAACGAGTTTTTTTGACGTTAAATTACAATTTTAATTAAGAGTATGCTAACATCAAAATAATAATTAACGTATTTATTTTACCGTTAATACGCGTAGTATGTAACAACGTACCGCATGCAGTGAATAATTTAATTAACTCGCTTAAACTAGCGTTTCATTAAACTGATGTTTGTTTAACTTTAATTATGTTTAACCGTCTATTTTGTTTGAACCCTTCGGCAGTTTATTAAACTGAGTTTATGAGAAAATGCAGGCTTTGAACGTTCGAGTTGTCAGACTGTTTTGTATTGAGTTTAACAACTCTTCTGGTTCAGCGGCTAGAAGTGAATATTCGTTTCCGAAACAGGACCTCACTAAATATGTTGTTATAGTTTGGTATGTAAACTATTGAAGACAACTTCTGCTAAACAAAATGTGTATTGTACACAATATAACCAACTTAGGCTCAGCTCGGCTCAGGGGTCAGTCGATCAGGTAAACCGCATCAAGCGGTTGGTCAGTGGTTGGGTAACCATCTTTACATACTAAGACTCCTCCGTGCCTCGGAAAGCAGGTTGAGCCGTTGGTTCCGGCTGTAATTCGTTGACGGTCGACAGTCGTTACGGGTCGTCAAAAGTCCGAAAATCTACCAACCAGTCTTACCTACTAAAGGGTATCGTATTACCCAGTACTGGGATGTGGAGGGTAAATAGGCGTTTCATGTAAAATACTGGCGTCCACTGGATGTAGCTGAAGACTGGAAGCCGATCCCAACACAGTTGGGAAAAGGCTAGGCAGATTGGTGAATGAAAATAACTTGTTTCGCCTGTGTTAATAAAAACAAACATGTCAAATGTAAAAACTCCAATTATTTAAGAAGTCCGTTAAAAAAATAACATATCCTGTGTTTGGCACTTAAATCCGTGAACAAATAATTGGCCTTCTATGTATATTTAAGTCTAAAGTAAATATTGCTTACCGATTGCAGAATGGTGAAGTTTTATATCTGAGCCGTGGTATTACAAATAAAAACAAAACTTCTCGACTGTCCACCTCAGCATATTCCAAGAGAAAACCAATTATCTGGGGAAGCTCGCCTCAGTTGGACCACAGTTCTTTCACAAGTTGTGCTATTAACGCTTGACATTTGTTATGAATTGCTTGCAAGGTGCAACAATAGTCGGTTTAATTAAGAATCATTGAGGGGAGATGGGGGACTTCAGTATTCGGTGGCGTGTTTTCTTATCATAATTTTTGTATTTTTGGGAGGCTTATTTATCTATCGTACTGCGAATGACATTAGTTTGAGTATTGTAGCGTGATAATGGACTAATATTTTATGGTTTTAGGGAGTTGTTTGTTCTTAAGTGGTCACTTGTAAATGGTGTGAATAATGCTGTGTAATATTGTTCGCTTATAGACACTGTTCGTTATTAAAACAATAGTGGACATTTTTTGGATCAATTTTTAAGTTCTGTTGGATTTTAAGTACTTATACACGTTTATCACTGAAATAATAGGAAATAATGTATTCGTAAAAAACTACAGCTCCATCTACTGACCTCCTCATTCAACAGCATTAAGTATAACTCTGTTTTACAAGAAGTCTAAAGAAGAAAATTGCGCAAAAACTGTTTGTTAAATATCTGTGCCTAATATTAGCTAAGCAGCGGATAAGCAAAAAAGGGAAGGGAGATTTTTTTTTAGTTTCCAGTATCTTTTTACCTTTTTCTTTGCAAAACTTTATTTTCTTTTACTTAAGTTTTTCTTCAACAATCGTGTAAACAATATACGTTTTTCTGTTCCAGGTAAAAACAGTTTCTACGCAAAATAGTAAGTAGGTACGCTATTAAGGTTTCTTTTACTTTAAAAAGGTAACTGTATCTGTGAGCGCAATTCTATTGTAGAACAAAGCTCTTTGTGCTAAAGTTTTTCAAGGAACTTTCTAGAATAGAGGTGGTTAAATTCCTATAAAATAAATCAACATAAATTGTATTGGAATATTGAAATGAATTCATGATTTGTGTTTCGTAATATTAATTCCTTTCATACTATTGTACAAAGTTAGTAGAATCATGTTCTTCTAACTTAACAGAAGTGCAGAAGTTTCTCCTTTCCTATCTCAAGTAATTTTGACGTTCAAAAAGTGCTGATTCTCAGCCTATTTTAAATAAATGACTTTAGATTTGATTTCACATAGGTTTTTTTTTGAGTCTTGGTAATCATCAAATATCTTCTCCCGCTCTGGGTGGAGCAGGAGGGCGTGTCACACTTTTACTGACTAAAACCCGTAAAACCCGTGTTCCCTCAGTAGCCTGTGTGCTTTGGGGCCACGGTATCTCTTTCGAACAACCCGCATCCCTGGCAGATTTGTCATAGGTTAGGTATGTATCTCATATAATGTGTAATACACTAAAAAGAGGAGACACTCATGTGACGTCTAAGGGTTATTTTGGATTATATTTATAATTTCCGTAACATAATAAGAACTAGATGATTTAAGATTCGCAAAGCAATAAACAATTTGGCAAAACGGCGAGCAATATAATTTAGTTTCTCGACTTTTTTTTCCAGAACTTTAAAGCTATGCTACCAGAATGCCAGCGCTGCGACACTTTTTAAATGTCGCAGCATTATGCTGAGGTAGGAGCCTTTTGGCCTCGTGCAGGACTTTCTGTTTTATTTTTAATCGTTTTTACTCTCAAGAGTATTTTCTTTTTTTTTACAATTTTTGTACGAGTTTATTTTAATATGTGATCTTCCTGTGCGAGTCACAATAAATACTTTTTCGTTCTTTCTATGTACCGAACGACTGCGCAGATTCTTTTTGCTACTATTCATTATTTATTTTTAGCCTGTTTTCCCACTACATGGACTCTTCTCGTACATAGAAGGCACAAGCATTGATCACCACGCTAGCTCAAGCCGAGTTGGTGATTTCGGACTTACTCCAGGTTCACTCACGATGTTTTTACTTCACCTATGTCAGTAATATCTAAGATAAAATCAAAAAGAGAAGAAAGAAGAATGGCCTTCCTTTCTTCTTTCCACTTCATTCTGTCTTGAGCTACCTAGTGTGGGCCAATCTTGTATGTAGGCGTAATCTGAATTCTGAAGTAAGATAGTAAAACGATTTAATACCAGATGATGTTGTTGGTGGCCTGATGATGTGTGTTTCTCAGTAGCAGCCTGGAGCCCCCCAGTAAATAGGATTTAACATTACTGGCGAAACGACAGAAGATTTTAATTTAGACAAAATATTGTAACACAAAAAAAAAACTTGTATGTATTGTTTTTTTTACTTTGGAACAAAGAAGCAGCCATGCGACAACAGAACAACTAGTTCAGAAGCATTATGTATAATCAGCCTATACCGTTCCTAATGCTGGGATTACAGGCCTTCTCTCTGCCAGGGGTGCGGGTTGTTCGAAAGAGATACCGTGGCCCCTGGCACAAAGGCAACTGAGGGAACACGGGTGGATTTTAGTTAGTAAAAGTCTGACACACCCTCCTGCTCCACGCAGAGCGTGAGAAGTTATTTGATGATTTCCCAACCTCAAGAAAAAAAAAACGGCGTAGTTTCTTTGCCCATGTTTATGCATCTGAAACTACATTTTGTAAGGGACAAGTAGAAACAATTCCAACTTTTTTCGTTTTAAAATGTTCGTCATAGTCTGAATTAGATTTTTAGAAAATGAATAATTGGAAAAGTTGCCCGGAATATTGGAAAACTCGGGATCAAACTGACATTGCTTTTTTTATAGGATTTGGTCAGGACTACGCTAGTCCGGTCAGCTAGTTTATTGAGACGTTAGAAAGTGCTTTTTATGTGCCTATTTGAAATAAATGATTTGAGTTTGGCTATGTGCTGTTTGTGGCGACCGCGTACCGGAAGACGTAGCGTTGGAAGACCTCCCACAAGATGGACCGAAGGCCTTGTGAAGGCTGCAGGAATCCGCTGGATGCGAGAGCGCAGAACCGTTCGAAGTGGAGGAGCTTGGGGGAGGCCTATGTCCAGCAGTGGACGTCTTTCGGCTGAAATGGTGATGATGATGTGATGTTTGTAATGATGACGGTTGTTAAGTCGATGCCATTCCTAAAAAAATCTGCTCACTATTCATAAGTTCGCTTGTGATGAAAAACAGTTACCTCTAAAACAACTTCGTTTTCTTAGTAAAAAATTATTTAAGAAGCAAATCCAAGCAACCTTAAAGGATCTCAAAGTCATTTAAAATAGCGCAATATTTAATAATGTACGCACATTTATTTACTTTTTCTTTTATTTTCTTTTTTCCTTTTATTTTCTTATATATAATAAAAATCCAGATATGAATTCTATGACAATGACTGTTGTATAGGTATTGTATCTGTGTTACTAGCTAGTTTTAAAATACTTTAATTATAATCTGTGGAGAACGTAGTGGGTAGCATAATTGTTTAAAACTTAATATTTAAGACAATTTTATGTCTATCTCTTATTGTGGTACTGTTTGTTTTTCCTTAAATAAATAAACTTTAAAATACTAAAAATAAAATATATTAAATTCAACCACTTTCTATCTTTCCCAAAACAAAATTTTCCATACATCCTCACATACAAAGCTCAACAAACCACCACAGTACATTCGTTTCAAAAACGTCTTATTTGAAGGGACACGGTTCCTCGCCCCGTCCGTTGCTAGGCAACGCAGTCTTGCCTTTAATTTCGTTCAACAAAGGCTCGCCGTGCCTGTTATTATACATCATGCTCCAATTATTGTCGTCTCGCAAGAATAGAGCACCCTGTAGCGTGGTGTGCGTTGTATAGTTTTGTTTGCTGTGATTTGTGCACTCATTTTTTAAGAAAATTGGGGGAATGAGGTGCTTAGGTAATTTTGGTTACCTAGTTGGGTAGCAAAGAGTAAAAGTCCTGTTTTCGTGTTTTTAAAATGCTTAGTCTGTTCTTGGTTCTATAATTCTTGGTCTTCACCGTGGTCGAGTTATATTTGCTATTTTTCATTAGTCTCTTACTAGCTTTTGCCAGCGGTTTCGCCCGCGTGAGGGTCCAAAATTATCGGGATAAAAGTTTCCTATTTGTAATTCCTAGTTACAAACGATCTGTTTGCCAAATTTAATCCAAATCGGAGTAGCCGTTTTTACTTGATTGAGTAAAGTTGGCGGCACGGTTGGCGCAGTGGTTAAGCGATTGACTGCTGCGCTGCGTGTCGCGGGTTCGATTCCCGCACGGAACAAATATTTGTATGGCCTACAAGTAGTTGTTCCGGGTCTGGGTATTTGTGTACGTGAGTTTAATTAAATGTTTGTAAACGCACCCACAATACCTACAGGAGAAATTCCTAGTGTGGGGCAACGTTTAAAAAAAAAAAGAAAAAATGTAACAAACATAAAAACATCTAAACATACAAACTTTACATTTACAATATTAGGATTTTTGGTGGTGTTCAGTAGCTGTACCAAAATTATGCTGACTGTCATTGGTGAGATAATACTGAGCGCAATAAACTTTTGGTGACAGTTTGAGTTGGACTGATATTAAACTAAACTGTTGTCAAATTAAGCGTGTAAGCCAGACTGAATTCTGACACGCCCTCCTGCTCCACTCAGAGCGGGAGAAGTTATTTGATGATTTCCCACCCAAAAAAAAAAGCCAGACTGAATTAAACTTTTTTTTAAATATAATCTTACACGATAGTTTTACACGTTAGTTTTTGTTGGTCATTATTTAAAAAAAAAAATATTATGGATTGTAGTAAACTTATACTTTCATCATCATCATCATCATCATATCAGCCGAAAGACGTCCACTGCTGGACGTACTGTAGTAAAATAACATTGTGTGCTTTCCCATATTTTAAAAAATTTACAAATAGACAAAACAATTATATTCATATGCTTAATAAGCATATGCACTTTTTAGTTGTCATTATAGTGACAAGCTTGTATTTTTTGACACCAACAGTTTTGTGGAAACTTTAAACTCGACTAGGGGTACTGTGTATCTGCCTGTTAGTTTTAGACACATAATAGCAAGGCTATTAGCTTTTTATATAAACTCAGACATAAATAGTATGTCGAAGTCTTGTGTTATTGACACCACATCAGTGGTGAACCTGAACGAATGTAGCTCAAATGCTATAAGTTTGTTTACAAATTGTACGAAGGAGGTTCCATGTCCCTCACTCACAATGAGCTCAATGCCTGGTGAGGTCATTGAAGTCTTGGGGTTAACTCCGGATAATATTTTAAACTAGTTTGTAAGACAACAGA
The DNA here is from genome assembly GCA_949987655.1 of Polymixis flavicincta. NCBI lineage: Eukaryota > Metazoa > Arthropoda > Insecta > Lepidoptera > Noctuidae > Polymixis > Polymixis flavicincta. The sequence goes on from OX465184.1 coordinate 18,395,568, forward strand.
AGGTACCAATATTCTTATCAACAACAACAAGGTATCTTCTTGCTCTAAAATAATGAAGCATCAAAAAGGAGATCAGCAGAAAGCCTTGAAATTATTTCATCAAAATATTCAAGGTATTTCTTCCAAATTACTAGAAATAGAATTGTTTTTAGAAAAAACAAAGTTTGACATTGTTTGTTTCACTGAACATTGGTTAAAGGATTACCAAATGATAATTAATTATGAAAACTATAGTGTGGGCAGTTGTTTTAACCGTAAATCTATGCAGCGTGGAGGTTCTATTATATTGCTAAAAAATTGTTTAAAATCTAAGCAACGTAATGACATACTTGGTTTATCAGTGGAACATTGTATTGAACTGTCCTGTGTTGAGCTAGATATGCATGTTGTAGTGTGCGTGTACAGACCTCCTAATTATCAGAACTTTTCTTTATTTGAGTCAATAATGGAAGATACCCTAGCGAAACTTGCATCCAGTAATAAAGCCACAATTATATGTGGTGATTTTAATATCAATATTTTGGAACAAAATTCAAATAGCAGTAGATTACTAAGCCTTTTTAAATCGTTCAATTTATCGAATGTTTTTATAGAACCGACTAGAGTAACTCCAACTTCTGCTACTTGTATCGATAATATTTACTGCGATTGTGAATATGTGGAGAAAGCCATCGTAAATTATCTGCCATCTGATCATAGTGGACAAACGGTTAATTTTAAGTTTAGAACACCTTTGCAAAAAGTGCAAATACAATTTAGACCAATAACGACGGGCAAATTAAATAAATTCAATAGTACCCTATACAATAAATTAAATGTTCTGGGCGTTAATAATATGGACGATGCAAATAAATTATATGAGGATTCCTTTTCAGTAGTGCACACTGAATTCAGTAAAACTTTAGAAAAGAAAACCAAAAATATTTGCCCTCAATTTGTATTTAGTGACTGGGCTACTAGAGGTATTAGGATAAGCAGGGAAAGACTGTTCGAGCTGTATGGCCTTAAGCCTTACATTAATACCGAAACTTTCAACAAGTATGTTGCTACATATTCCAAAATTTTTAGAAATACCTGTAAGTTAGCTAAAGCCTTGTACATTAGCAACAAGATCCAAACAGCAGAGAATAAAATAAAAACAGTTTGGAAAGTAATTAATAACGAAACTGGTAGGAAAAAAATACGAAATACGGATTATACATTGGAGACTTCGCGTGGTACCATAAGCTCTAACATAGAAGTAGCTCAAGAATTTGTAAAATTCTTTACTAATATACCATCTAAAACGACGGATTCTTTAAATTCGTCCCCCGATGTCTCAATTGATTTATTAAGAGCGAACGTTCCAAGCTGTCCAGTTGAATTTCAATTTAAGCACATAACCCCTATAATAGTTTTAAAATCTTTTCGGCAAATCAAAATCAAATTGTCCGAAGATCTATGGGGAATGTCTATAAAAGTTTGTACATCCATAATCGAGACCATAGCACCATACTTGGCTTTAATATTTAATTTGTGTGTGGATCAAGGAGTCTTCCCAGATTTAATGAAATATAGTAAGGTTCTACCACTATTCAAATCTGGGGACAGCAAAGACGCCAACAATTATAGACCAGTATCCGTGCTGCCGGTATTCAGCAAGGTGTTCGAAAAGATAATGCTCAATCAAATGCTTAATCATTTTAATACCAACAAAATTTTACACGATCAGCAATATGGTTTCACCAAAGGACGTTGTACGACTGACGCCGGTGTTACCTTATTAAAACACATATTTGCAGCTTGGGAGGAGGCTCAGGATGCCATTGGAATTTTTTGTGACCTCTCCAAGGCATTTGACTGCGTTAATCACGAAACCTTGCTTTTAAAACTTGAGCATTACGGACTAGGTAAACTTGCGCTCAGTCTAGTAAAATCTTATTTAAATGATAGACAGCAAATAGTTCATATAAATGGTGTCAATTCACATGGTTTAAAAATAAAAATGGGTGTTCCACAAGGCTCAATATTAGGTCCTTTCCTCTTTTTAGTATATATTAATGATCTACCCCATTTATTAAAAAACCAACCACAAATGGTGTTATTTGCTGACGATACATCCTTAATTTTTAAAATAAATAGACGTGCATCAAATCTTGACGACGTAAATAATGCCCTACTGCTGGTACATAATTGGTTCACTGCTAATAATTTAGTGTTAAATGGGAAAAAACTAAATGCATAAGATTTGCTTTACCAAATGTTAAAAGTAGGTACTGATTGTGACGTAGTATTGAATAAAGAGAAACTAGAATTCGTCGATAAAACTGTTTTCCTAGGGATCACGCTCGACTCAAAACTACAGTGGAGTCCTCATTTAACAGCTCTTGCAGGACGGCTAAGTTCAGCAGCATATGCTGTAAGAAAAATCCGCCAATTCACTAATGTAGAAACCGCGAGGCTAGTCTATTTCAGTTACTTTCATAGTATCATGTCATACGGTATTTTACTATGGGGACGGGCTGCAGATATCGAGTCTATTTTTATTCTGCAGAAAAGAGCCATTAGAGCAATATATGGCCTCCGTACGCGGGATTCTCTAAGGGAACTGTTCAAAGTTATTAATATCATGACGGTACCTTGTCAATATATCTATGAGAACATCATGTACGTTAGGAAAAACTTAAATCTTTTCAGTAAACGAGGTGAAAGACACACCATTAGAACGAGAAATAGGCACCAATTGGTTCAACCAGGCTTCAGACTGGCTAAAGTAGACTCATCCTTCATGGGGTACTGTTTAAAATGTTACAATAAAATACCTCCCCACATACTCGAACTGAATGAATCGAAATTTAAATCTTGTATAAAACGCACACTATGCAGCCATGCTTATTATAAGTTGGGGGATTACATCGCTGACAAAAATGCTTGGCTAAACGCTGCTTGTCCTGCTCCACAAGGTAGCTTAAACTAAATTGGATAACATTGAAAACATTGTTGGAGCTGCTGAAGACTGTAAAAGCTAGATATCTTTGCATTGTATAAATTCAAATTTTTGTATTGTATAATTGCATAGCATATGTGTGAGCACTATGTTCCTACTATAAAGCCACAATTACAGGGTACGTCTTTCATTGACTTGAATGTGCCCTGGCAGCTGAGAGTATGTCATGCTCACTCAAATGTCTCGCTGGTGGTGGCGTGTGTGTTGGATCATTAACTTCCCTTCAAAATGGTTGAGCTGAATGGTGCTGATGCATACGTCATGTCCGTGAACGGGCGCCGCCAGTAGGGACTGGTCATCTCTTAGCTCCCACGGCTTATTTTAATTGTTATTTTATTTTAATTACGGACGCTTTTAATGTGCACTTTTTACATCGTTCTCACATTGATAATTTCAACATAATGATGTAACCAACTTTTTGTAACAAAATCTTGATTTTAAAAGAGTGTCCATGGAGTTTCTTGCCCGTTCTTCTCCATAGGTACCTACGCTTTGGAATGGGCAACTAGCTTCATCTTTCTAACTCACCGTCCTTGACAATTCAAAAGTGCCTGTAATTGGTTTATTTGAAATAAATGCTTTGAGTTTGAGTTTGACATAAACTTCCCCCAAAAGGGGCGATTTGCCATAATCGCCACGCTCGGCCGGCGGGTTGGCGATCGCAGTATGGTGGTCAAATACATAAAGAACGCTGCTGCCCATTCTCTAGTAAGTCCCTTAGTCGCTTTCTACGACACCCACGGGAAGAAATGGGATAGTGCTATTCTTTTACGTCCGGCAACACACGAAACAACCTATACCTTACATAAGAATAATTAAAGACTAGCTGACTAAACAGATTTTTGTTGTTGTAATCCTATGGAAAAAAGCAGTGTTAGCTTTTCCCAAGGTGTCGAATTTTCCGGATAACTTATCCAATTTTTATTAAATGATCTAATTCGGACTATTACAAACATTTTAAAACAAAAAAATAGTCAAATCAGTTCCAGCCGTTTTCAAACGATCAGTATTCAATTTATATTTATATACGTACTTAGATAGGTACTATTTTGGCACAAAACTAGTGAAATGTTATTCGGTAACAGTCAAACAGTATATCTATTTTATTTTATATACTTTGAAATACTCATAAAGTATACGATAATTTGCGATATAAACATTGTTTATGAACAATTCATATTCTAGGGAAGGCGATTTGGCAGCTCTCTTAGATTATTTTTCGTCTTGTGTATTATGTCTTACAGACATACATTAAGATACGAAAAATACTATCATAAGAAAAGAGAAAACTAAATGTATCCCAAACTTTCATCATTTCTCTGTCTATCAAAAGGAGAAGTAAGTATTAAATCTTCTTTAAGTGGTACTTTTACATAGTATAACAACGAGTCTGGGGCTCAAGTCTGCTATTTTTATAAATTCGTCATTCCAACACGATCCCATTGTCATTTTGCTACAAGTTCGTTATTTGCTAAATTCATAATGGTCGATCAGTGGTCGGTCAAAGGTCTCGTAATAGAATTGTGTTATAATGGCATTGTCGTATTGCCATTATAACACAATTATAAAACCCGTTAGTAGAAACGATTTTCGAAAAAATGCTACTAAATTTGAATACTCATGCCAGATTTCATTTATATGTATATATTTTTACATCTTATTTTAGGACCTGTCAAAATTTTAGCAGATCACCGCCTAAGTCTGTCATTCATTTGTCATTATGTACGAGATTACCAATAAATACCATTTCTTTCAATGGACTGTCAGTGGCTGACCATTGGAAAGTCATAATGGTGCCATTATATTAGTAGATTACCAAACTTGTCAAAATTAACAATTATGAGATCAACGATAGATCATTCTGGCACTATTGTAATATCAGACTCGAGCCCTACAACAACCAACTAAGTCCCATGTGATAGAGTGCGAGCTTATTGCCATCAACCGGGCATAAAACCAGATACCTGGCTACTACTGAAAAATTCTTGAGAAAAACCACACACTTAACACTTTGCCTGACCAAGGAATCGAACCTAAGACCTCATGGTCAGTAGTAGTGGTTGCCACCACTAGACCAACGAGTCAGTCAATCCAAATACATGTAAAAAGTTACAAATACGAGTATTTGATGCCACATTTCATGTTATGTTTAAAGAAAAACTGTTTCAGGTAGTTTCTCCCACTTTTCTTCTCCCATTAAAAATGTCCAAGTAACACGCTGGCCCATAAAAATTAAGGAATTACGATGTAAACGTTGTTGACCATTAAATTAGTTAACAGATGTAGCGTGTTACATGCAAACATTGTGCAAGGGAATGTTGAAAAACGTCTAAAATAAAACGGTAGACGATTTATTTAGACGTCGTGCAAAATGTCGTTTTGAAAGAAAGTTAAAACGTTTTGCTTTGACTCGAGATATTTGTTTTTATTTACTGGTGGTTGTTATGACGATGTTACTTTTGATGTTGCTTGTCTCTGTTGTGCAGTTTCAAAATTCTCTCTAATATTTGTATTTCTTATTCGTATGGAATTACAAGACTCTTAAAAAAGATAATACCATATTGTTTGAATTCAAATCTAACGTCGTATACAGTGTCTTTAAAATACTCAAACAAAATTTTTCCTTACTAAAGGTCATTCAGCACCCTTAAAGACCACGAAAAAGACACCTATGATAAAATGTGAAAATGAATAAAAATAATCGCCATCTTGGATTTTCATTATGACCTCACTATCGGCTTCAGTACCTTCGAACACCATGAAATACACAACCATGACAAAAAAAATGAGAATTTTCGCAGTCGCCATCTTGAATTTTCATTTTGGCTTCCACACCCTCAAAAACCATGAAAACTATCTCACCGCAAGCTGCGTTTAGAAAAAATCATTCCAATAAAGACCCCGTATACCATACAGACTATCGTTAGTTTCCAAGAAACGACAATCAAATGCATCCGTACTGCATCGTCTTTAGTGCTACACCTTTTTGTGTGTTACACCATTTTCGGTGCTACGCCTTTTCAGAGCTACGGTTTCCTCTGCGCTACACCATTTTTAGTGCTACGCGTTTCTCCGTACACTTCCCGCTGTGCTACGGCGTAGACACGTCCCTAAACACAAAAATACGACAACACATCCTTTCCAATATAACTTACAAAACCCCCTACCACTGTCCATTATCAGCTCAATATCTGTAAAACGTACCACTAAAACACTTTATTAATACACAATACAATTTGGAAGCCACAAACACGTCTGCAGTATAAAATTACAGAGAACTGCGCGGCAATATGGCGTCGTTTACAAGTCGTTCCCGCAAGGTATTCCGATGCAGTGTTTAAGAGTAGTATTATATTATTGTTTCTAGTATTTTTGAATGAGTGGGATATGCAATTTGGAGATTGAAAGTCTTTGGTTTGATAACGGGTACATTGGTTTAAGTTGGTTCGTTAATTAACATTTTCATATTCATAGTGATTAATCGAGAGGCTTGTGGCTAAGTACCTACTAACAGCCGCACGGGTGATCAATTAGGTTAAACTATGCTTGCTGCGGTTTGATCCGTGGATGGGTGACCATCTTTACATACCAAGACCCCTCCGTGCCTCGGAAAGCACGTTAAGCTGTTGTTGGTCCTGGCGTTGGTAACCGTGGATCTTTGGCGGTTATTACGGGTCTTCAGAAGCTCGAAAGTTTGACAACCAGTCTCACCAAAGGGTAGCGTGTTGCTCAGTAACTGGGTTGTTGACTATTAAGCGATAAGGAAGTGTTACTTACTAAAAGTTTTAAGTTACAAACACTAATTAAAAACAAAGAAAAACAAAGTCTTTCAAAGAAAGTGAGTTGTGTGTTCCATTAATTGCACCTCGACACATACTGTGAATACGAATTCAATAGTATTCCTGCTGGGTCAAAACAAAATAACGGACACGTTTTGAAATACGAAACACAATAATATTCATCCTTGACCTTTGCGTAAATAGAATACAATACACCATCGTAACCTTTACTGCAACACACACAAACACATCTCTCTATTCACACAACCTTATGCACACACACACATTTCTATTTTCTTTCACAGATACATGGCGCACACTGCGACATGCGAGTGCGAACAACTCGGCGACTAGACGCAACGACAGGCTAGGAGAGTCGCACGCTCTCGCTACTTGTAACAGTTTCTAGACGCACGAGCTTATCAATAATTCGCACAAATTTACTCTCCCGAATCGTCACTTTTAAATAATTTATTATTTTCTAAAACATTAGCTCGGCCATACACATTAGTATACCCGACCTATGTACGCCTACAATCTAAAACTATTTCCACTTTCCATATAATTAGCACGAAAATGATCGTATTTAATAATTATAATAACGTAATAACCCATAACATATTCCCAACTATTCCTCTAAAATAATCTTGTAGACATAACTCGAAACACCTTAGAGCGGCACTTTACATTTGCCACTTTGTAATTGGATATCCTCTCGCCCTTTGACAGGTTAAGTTGTTCATTATGCGCCATAATGGCAGCAGTCTGCCTCACAGAGGCTGACGTAACCAAGGCATTAAAGGTTTTTTTTTTTTTTTTTTTTTTTTTTTTTTTGGAATTGGCATCTCGCAGTTGACCTTGAGAGGCCGTGACTGCTCAACCGGACTTTCCTGTGAAGGTTTTTAGGAATCTAAAAGCCTCCAGCCAGGGCGTAAACCTACTTAAACCTAAAACGACTGCGCACTGAGGGCACCCCCTGTGGGGTACGAACCTCGGCTCAGGGAGTCGCTGGCGGGGGGGGGGCAGCTAGTACTATCAGGGACAGGCTGGATCAAGGTATTATTTTCATGATTATTAGACGGGGAATTTAAAGCTACTGGCTCAGCTGCGGCGCGGGCTGGCGCATCAACGAGCAAGGGACGGTCGGGGGTCTGATCGCTACTCGGGAGTCTTCGCGGGGCGCGAGGACCTCGGCGGCGAGGTCGGTAGGACGGTCGTCGTTTGTTTTTGTGTACTGTACTGGTGGCCCTATTCTTTTCTTGGAGAACAGTGATGGGGTCGTCTGGGTCTGAGAGGACATGTTTCGGCCTGCGAATACTACTGATTCTACTGGGGACATAACTAGCGGCCTTCACAATCAAGGGATTGCGATGTATCTCGGCTTTATCGAAGAAACGCTTCGAGTTGCGTTTCATGAATTGAGCAATAGTGGGCATTTTCAGATCGAGATGGAGGATCTCGTTCCGAACGTACCATGGGGAGCCTGTGGCTTGGCGGAGGAAACGGTTTTGGAGGGTCTGCATCCTATGGATGTGTCGGGGGCATTAAAGGTCATAAACGTGGAGGTTTTATACTAATAATTTGTTCTTTGTTCGTTTTATTGTAATTGGTGCAAAAATTAGTAATTTTATTTAAAGTCCTCTTACAACAATCGTGTTACCCAGTAACTGGGCTGTGGAGGACAGATAGGCCGTCGCTCCATATGTAATACTGGTATTCAGCTGCATCCGGTTAGACTGGAAGCTGACCCCATGCTGATGTGATGGGCGATGATTGCTATAACCTGTTGTAGAAACACAACCAACATAACATTACACCAAACCAGTTTTCCCGGAACGGTAAGGTAGAAAGAAGTGTAGCAGTAGTAGTACATCCACATTTCGCCAGGGCCTCAAGTCTGCTATTACAATAGTGTCAGAATGGTCTGTCATTGATTTCATAATTGTTGATTTTGACAAGTTTGGTAATCTGCTAATAAAATGGCGTCATTATGATTTTCCAGTGATCAGCCCCTGACACTCCATTGAAAGAAATGGCATTAATTGGTAATCTCGTACATAATGACAAATTAAGGGCAATACGACAATGCCATTATAACACAATTCTATTACGAGACCACTGACCGACCACTGATCGACCATTATGAGTTTAGCAGATTACGCAATTTTAGCAAAATGACAATGGGATCGTATTGGAATGACGAATTTATAAAAATAGCAGACTTAGGCCCCTGTTATGTTGGGACACCTATGTTTATCCTAATTTGTGTCTTATAAACTTTTAAGCCTTCCGGTGGCATAGTACTTTAGTCCTTTCTGGCATGCGTGTATCTCTTAAAAAAACAAATGAATGAACAGTCTGGCGGCGTACCATGATCTGAATTACCATTGGCATAAGCCCCCATGCAATATTACCTACATAAAATATTCACAAACAGCATGACATCATGTATCTGACCGTAGGCAGACCACTTGAAAATCGACTTACCACAGCTACTCCTCAATCCCATTTCTTTAATTCCCAATTCCCCGAAACAAATGGAATTATTCCATCAAAATTGCATTGCTCCCGAGTCCCAATCGTGATGAACTTCGAATGCGTTCTGGAATAACGTCGGCTGGTCATAACATGTTTACGTTATACGAATATGTGGGTACTGCATTAAAGTTGCTCTTGGTCGTTGATTTGCGTGCTGGTCAACTCATGTATGTACAAATGTTATTGAGTTTTGATATTAGTTTTTTAATTAAAAGTGAGGGTTTTTATAGTCATAACATACATGATCAGCCTTTATTGTTCCCACTGCTGGGACAAAGGCCTCCTCTTTGTGAGAGGCAGTGGGCCGTAATACACCACGCGGGCTCAGTGCTGGTTGGTAGATTTTTTGCGTCTAGGACATGCCGGTTTACTCATGTTTTCCTTCATCGTTTTGAGAGCAACGGTGACGAAATAATTTACAGTTGGCAATCATGCGTAATAGTTGATTAAAATGTTGGTATATTTAACAAGGTTAATTAAAAAAAAAAACAACCAAATTCCAAAAATAACACAACAAAGTAAAAAAATACTTTAATTTCGGAAGTATTTGGTTGTCTTTCGTTTGGTTTTTTTTTTGCCACCGTCTGCCAAAGATTTAATTATTTTTCGTAATTGTGTTTTTGGAAGGCCTATTCATTTTAATATTTTTTATTATTCACCTTTTAGCTGTGGTACTTACCCCACAGAAATTAGTGCTTATACCTTCACTTGCTAACTAAAAAACAGTGACAAATGAAAAAAATACAACCGAATGGAGAACTTCCTCCAATTTTAAGTCGGTTAATAACAAGTCAGACCACTACTCTTAGTAAAAAAAAAACCAATTCAAATGAAGCTAAAATAAACAAAGTTAAAGCTTATACACTTTCACCAGCTTCAAAAACAACGTAAAACCAAAAACTAATACAATTTGAATACAAAAGCATAACTTTTATTGTTTTTATTGCTACGAACGGCCACATTTGATACGATGGCAGTTTCGAATATACCGGAAAAATGTGATAGCTCCATATGGTGGCTATTACATTGTGAGGTATACAAGTCTTTGAACTGTATATTTTATTTTCGTTTCTTTTTAGTTCATGATCGTATTTCTCAGTTTCTCCATTAATAATAATAAAACATTTATTTTCAGGTTACAAAGATCCATAGATAAATACCTTAACCTTTTTTTTTTTTTTTTTTTTTTAAGGGGTAATGTTTTAAATTTATTTGCCAATAAATAAAAAACAATGAAATACTAACTTAACTAATCCTTATCACAAATTAAAAAATAGCGTCAAAAAATTCGTCCTCATCGCCGTCGACTGGTAATGTTCCCAAGAGACTGGCAGCATTACCACGTTGTATGGCAATGCTTAGCCGCTGGCCAAGGTAGAAACCAGCCCTTGGGTCACGGGAAGTGTCAACCAGCCTTTTCGAGATTTCCTTAAAGAGGCCGTGAGCACTCGGACCCCACGGCCCGAGGGTTTCAACCCCAAACGGCTCGAAAATATAATTACCAATTAGGTTGTTAATATAGTAAAATAATATAATAAAATACCTTAACCTAAATATACTAATACCTAAATATAATATAATATTATACATAATAACAAATTATGTTAGTAAATAAAACTTAAAACTATGTAAGTATCACTTTTTTCCACTAAGTCTTTGTGTGTTCCGGTGGCTCTAATCCGCGAAAGCGACGAAATACCACATCCTGTGGCCAAAAGCTTTCTTCCATCACCAGATTCAGGTAGCATGTTGGTATGCGCACCACAAACGCCTTAAAGTTGACGTTGCGATGCGACTCCAGCAGCTGCACTCTCGGTGCGTAATTCAGCCTTTAGCGCACGTACTTCACGATGTCTTCCGCGTTGGTGGTGTAGTGGAGACGGGAAATATACACCGGGGTATTCGGCTTCGCAGCACGCAGTTTTTCGTTGGGCTCCGTAGGAGCCTTGCCGCAGCGGTTCTTACAGCTACTCTGTCGGCGCTTCTTCCTTTTCCCGGTTCGTTTTCTTTGTAGCCACGGGCGGAGCAGTGGGGGTGCTCACAGTGACCAACGGGTCAGATAGTCGCGCCATTACTACCATTGTAATCTAGAGACAGACTCTACTACTCCCTGACTCCATGACTCCCGTGTTGGTCTAGTGGTCACAAGCGCTGCTGCTGAGCATGAGGTCCAAGGGTTCGATTCCGAGGTCGGGAAAACTGTTATTAGGTTTTTCCAGGCATTTCTTCGTAGCAGCCCGCAATTATTACATGGGGCTTGTACATAACTGGCAAAACGTGGTTGTACTAGGTACATACGGTCACGAGCAATAATATGTATACACTTACCAACTTTTAAAAGTAATTTTCTCCACTTTTACTAATTGTAATCTTATTTTATTATGAAAATAATATTTTGGAACCCACACTGTAATGAAATATCTAAGTTATCTCAAGGCTGCAATCGCTATTTAAAAGAAAATCGCTTTTGAATTTGGCGATGTGTTTACATGTTATTGCTCGTGACTGTACACCTTTGCTTAACTCTTTGAGGATTGCAGGCGTACATGGGTCGGGTATACTAATATGTATGGCCGAGCTAATTTTGTTGTAAATGTATGGAAAGTGGAAATAGTTTCACTGGAAACTTCTTTTTCGATATTTTTTTAGTCATTATTAAATGACTAGCTGTGCCCGTGGCTTCACTCGCGTGAATATCGGAGATTATGCCACGGAAAAGTGCTACCAGGGTGAAAAAGTGGTCCATGTTACTCCTAATTACAGCAGCTATCTGCCCGTGAAAGTATCGTTAAAATTTTAGAGATTAGCCGAAACAAACAAGCAGACAGGAATACAAACATTTCAGTTAATTTGAGTCGTATTTTGTGACAGTCAACATTAACGTCTGGGCCCTGGAGATTGATCTTTTTCACAATTTTAGGATAAATGATCAAAATAATACCTTATACCTACTTAAATAAGAAGCCCAATGCAACCAAGTACAGTTAAATAAGTAATTACGTATCTACCATTATCATGCTTTTACTTAATAGCTTATCCAGAATAGTGTTCATGTAGGAAATAGCACAAAGTTTTCACATTGCATTAAAATGCCGTTAAGTGGAGTTGTTTTGGAGTATGTTTTTCCTCTGAACTTTGTACCATTTAGTTCATTATAACTAAAACTACTTTCAACAAACATGGAAGGTATTTCGTTCAAATACATATTACTTTACTAAAACTGTTCATTATAGAGGTTTTACTCATTAATTAGCAATAATTAATCTTAAGTATTCTTTAGACATTATCATTTTTATTTGACTTGTACCTATTTTTTTTTTTTTTTTTTTTTGTCTAAAGAATAGGTACCTACAAATATATATATGTAGCTAAGCGTTTTAAATAGTTAACTTGTAACTTAAAATAATGTAAGAGTAGGAAATAAAAGGCTTTTTTATTTTTATTTTTAATCTTAAGTATAATTTATTTAATATTAGGATTTTTCTACAAACACTGTTACTTTACAATTTGTACATTACAAACTTAAGTCTGAATCGCCTCATTATTTATTAAAATAAGTAATTAGGTAATACATCGTCTCAAAAAATAAAATGATTAAAAGCTAAATTGAAAATTTTGGTTCAGCTCCAGTACACTCGTTGACAGCTTGTCTAATGTATTTTGTCTAAATGAAAGCACCTTACTTCCTTATCTGCCTCAACGATATTTTTGAGTCAGCTAAGTTGTTATGGATATTTTGGCTCACCTGCCCCAGAATGAGAAAATTTTAATCAAATTTAAAGCCGGCTCAAATAGGCTGAAAAAGTAAAAAAGTAGTTTGCAAATAGGTCAAACTCATGTCAAATAAAATAAATATCAAACAACTTTCCCGATCTCAAAGCCGTTTACAAGATCGTCGATATTTTAGCGATGTCCGCGCAAACACGTGCTCCAGATCATTTATCATAGCACAAATATCAATAACTTGGTCGGCGACGAGGTCGACAGTAACTAATGGCGTTTGTACTGTTCGCGAGGCGTAGGCGCGGCGTTAGGCAGAATACTTCACGTATTTTTCTGAGAATTTTCCCTTAATATATTTTGGTGGAAAGTAGCGGGTTGAAAAATACAGAGCAAAAAGTAACGGAGCGAATAACAAAAAACATGTTATTAAATATGCAAGAAAAATGGAGATGAATGGACATGATGGTGGATGATGAGTTTGACCGTAGGTAGTTACTGCATGTTCCATGGTTGAGGGTTTGGTTTCCGCACTTAATCCTTGAGGTGGACTATTTTGCTTGTCCTAGAAACAAAAAAAAAATTATCCCACGGAAAACGGTAATTATTCCACGGAAACGTACTACCGGGATAAAAAGTATCGTATGTGTTAATCTAGGTTATAATCTATCTGTGTGCCAAATTTCACCCAAATCCGTTCAGCCGTTTTTGCGTGATTGAGTAACAAACATCCAAACATCTTCAGAAACTTTTACATTTATGTAGGATAAATAAAAAGAAAAGTCCTGACTCACTGACTGACTCACTAACGCCCAGTCCAAACCGTTGGACCTAGAAAGCTGAAATTTTGCACAGAGGTTACCTTTATAATGTAGATAAGGAATAAGGAAGGATTTTTCGGGTTGTTTGAAAGTGATACCGTGGCCCCTGGCACACAGGCAACTGATCGGCCACGAGAGGATTTTAGTCAATAAAAGTCTGACATGCACTCCTGCTCCACCCAGAGCGGGAGAAATTAAATGAAAAAAAAAAAACAACCGAAAAGCGTGGCGCGGCCGCTGCTAGAAGCAGCATTCTCGACACTTTGTATACAAATAAAATGAAAACATTCACCATCTTCAAGCGGGGACCTTTACCTCGCACTAATTGACACAACTGACAGGTTTAAATGACGGTCCGTGACAGAAGTTGTGCGCTCCCGCACCTTCGATGGTTTTTTTTACTATGCGCTGCCAGTGCAGCGATTCAGTGCTCTGCGATCCTGAAGCACCATAAACAACAAACCATCTTTTTAAAATGATGAAAATTAAGAAAATGACTATCTGCTAATTTACCTAATCATCGTCACACCGCGTTACCGTTATCTCCGCGATATGGATGTGAAGTTTTGTTTCGACACTTCCTGAGATGAAACTTTGAATGATTTACGGGAACAAACTTTAACTAGGCGAAGATCTGTTGAAGATTGTGGATGTAGATTGGCGGAATTAGGTTAGAGGATTTAGCTGTGTTTTATTGTGTTTTAGGCGTGATTTATTATTATACATCTCAGGAGATAGAAAACAAGCCAAGGAAAGAAAGATTCATCATTATCATCTGCCTAGCCTTTTCCCAACCATGTTGGGGTCGGCTTCCAGTCTAACCGGATGCAGCTGAATACCAGTATTTTACATGAAGCGACTGCCTATCTGACCTCCACAACCCTGTTACTGGGTAATACGATACCCCTTGGTAAGACTGGTTGTCAGACTTTCGGGCTTCTGACGACTCGTAACGACTGTCAAAGATCTACAAATGCTTTCCGAGGCACGGAGGAGTCTTGGTATGAAAAGATGGTCACCCATCCACGGAACAACCGCGGCAAGCGTAGCTTAACCTGGCCGATCGACCCGTGCAGCGTTTGTTATTCAGTCACAAACCCCGCCCCTAAGGAAAGAAAGATTATTTTGCATAAAAAAGACGCACATCACAAAATAAGACTTATAGGGAACGCAACAAGAGGAAGTAAAACATTATTTTTCATTTTAAATTAATAATACCTATTGTTTTCTTTAATCAGACCACAGTAAGTACAGACGGGCAAATTAAATGTCAACCAAATTGACACATGATTAATGTTAAATGATTTTGTTTCTGTAAGTAGGTTTGTGGTTTTTTTGGCGGGATCGCGTTGGAACATGTCGCACGAATTTTCATTTTCATGAAATTTCGTGAAATAGCGAATGAAATTGTATAATTTTGGTAGTGAATTAATCAATTTGGTTACGTGTGAGTGCACAAGTGTAGTGAAGGTGAAAATAAGTGACCAACGTGGACTTTTGGTGTTCCCCCCAAAAACTCTTAGTAGGTTGTTGTAAAGTTACTACCGCTTTACAATAACTTTGACTTGACTGGATTTAGACGATTAAGACTTTTTTGTAACTTCGTGCCTGATAACGGGCCATTTACTTGATGGAAAATATATTTTTTGAAGATTGACGGTGCGATGTCAAAAATGGAGAAAGGAACTCCATTTTTGACATCGCACCGTAGATATCCTTCTATAATCTGTAATTTAATCTTTCGTTTCTAACGATCTTTGTCGAGGTCCTTATAAATGTAGAATATTTCTTCCCAAACTGTAAAAATCACACTGACAACAAACTTTATACTGGACGGCCACAAAGTATATACGATTATCTACAAAATCATGATTCGTTTAGCAAGCATAACTGTGATAACATAGCTATCGTCTCCTTTTGTACATCGTTTTGCTAATAGTCATGTCTATTCTTCCGTCGACAAATAGGTGCTCGTGCTAAGCCTGCAGACATAATCTTGGTCAGATCATGTGAAGACCATATGGATTGGTTTCTGAAATCGTCTTTTGATGAAAAAACCACACGGATTTTTTTTTTTTTTTGGGTGGGAAATCATCAAATAACTTCTCCCGCTCTGGGTGGAGCAGGAGGGCGTGTCAGACTTTTACTGACTAAAACCCACCCGTGTTCCTTCAGTAGCCCTTAAGCCAGGGGCTGTGGTGTCTCTTTCGAACAAACCCGCACCCCTGGCAGGCATCGACCCTTGCGGGTCCCATCACTATTTGTGCTGACATCTCTTTGAGGCGCGCGTGGAACACAACGCGCCGTCGACTTGGGCTTGGTCCTTACCGGACAGCGAGCTACCCATTACTCGCCGTCCGCAAGCCCATGCCTACGGTGGCCGGAAATCGGCCTGGGATTCCCGACGCCCAGGGCGTCTCCGTATCCTGCGGCGGCTGGGGTCGCGAGGGCGCATATGCTGCCTCTCCCTCACGTGCGCCGCCTCCCTCTTCGCGAGCATTACTGCTTCGCTGAAGGAGGTGACGGCTCCCCATGCCCTCTCGCTCCGTACCATGGCTTGGACCAGGGCCGGACGCGAGAGATCGCCGCCGCCGATCGCCTCCACGAGGACACGGCGGTGCTCCGCCCAAGCCGGGCAGACCGCCACCGTGTGCTCCACCGTGTCCTCAGGGCAATCTTCGCAGTGGAAACACCCGGGCGTTTCCTCCCGCCCTATCCGAAACAGGAACCTCCCGAAACAACCGTGTCCGGTGAGGACCTGCGTCAGGCGGAAGGTGAGGACGCCATGCCGCCTCTCAAACCACTCCTCAAAGAGGGGACTTACCGCCGCAATCGTGGCGTGCCCAAAACCACACGGATTGAGTGGACCATTTAATTATAACAGTCACTGAACGACAGTTGTTATTTCAATATAAGGACACTTTAAGTTGGTTTGACAATTAATATCTAAAGGTTTTATTTACGTAGTATTTTGGGATTGCCTACCTGGTTTCAAACATCATATATCTGCCTAGGCTTTTCCCAAGTTTGTTTAGGTCGGCTTCCAGTGTACCCGGACGCAGCTGCATACCAGTATTTTACATGGAGCGACTGCCTATCTGACCTCCACAACCCGGTGACTGCTGCCCTTTGATAAGACTGGTTGTCACACTTTCGGGCTTCTGACGACCCGAACCGACCGAGGCACGGAGGGGCAACCGTGACAAGCGTGGATTTACCGGATCAATCGACCCAAGCTGTTAATAATTATCTAAAATCTCTTCCTAGTTTCAAACTTCATCAGGGTGAAATCACCACGCGGACAAAAAATTCATGAAGCGCATTCTATTTCTGTTTTCCATAGTTGTATTATTAAGTCTCGCCCATTGTCAAGTAGGGACTTGTATACCTGCTTACCCATATACGCATGTCGTTAGTAAACTCTTCAAGCTTCCTCCCTCGCTCTAATGCATCTTCAGGAATACCTACTTAATCAGAACAGAGTTACTTCAAGTAGGGGACCATATACAAGCTGTTGTTGACTCTGACTTATTTTCAAAATGGAATTTATTTATAAAGAATAATGTTTTGGCTGGAGTTATTTTTAAACTGTATATTGTTTTGCGCCAGCTCTATTCCCAATAGTGTATATCAGGATTTTTGGAAAGATATTGTATTGGATTCTCGTTGCGTAGGTATTGAATTTAAAAGTGACAACGATGCATGAATCCAGAAGCGTTTTTTCTCTAGAGAATCATGATGTGGCAATGTGTAAGCATAAACATACAATAGAAGTGATGTAACCTGTCAATGTCATGTGTCAAGAGTTTATGTCAAATGCAAACGTCATTGAGTTCTCTGTCTCTTTCTGCCGTCGACCATCTTGCGCGTTATGTCTGTCACGAAAAGGCTCCTGTTAAATATTTTGATCTGATCTCTGCCTATTATTCACTTATCATCTATCTGTAACTTCTGCAAGTACCTACTTGCACGCCTAATACATACCTTTTTATTGGGCGTGCAAGAAAGTATTTAATGAGAACTGTATAATGAAATAGGTCAATCATGAATAGTAGATAGGTAGGTACCTGGTGGGTACCTTAACTAAAAATAAGTAATAAGAAAAAAAAACTTTTTTACAAAAAAAACGATTATTCAGAAAAAAAAAAACACTACAAAACTAAAAATAATTAATAATTGTGCAAGTATATGGCAAAAAACTAAAATACAGATCCAAAGACACCGACTTCCGAAATTAAAGTTAATTTTTATTTCCGCATCATATACATATATTAAAACAAATATTCAGACAAGGTTACCAAAGGATACTAGTACAAGTGAGTGCCTACTTGGCAGCTTAGTACCTATATAGGTATATGCATACATGTATGTACACTTGTATAATATAATGTAATATTTAGCCACCAGTAATAACGCGAACGCACCGAGTGCAATATAAACCTCATTGAAAATTCAATAAATGCATAATTCACTGTAATTTAGAACTAAATAGGATTTGATATTGATTGTACAGGAAAGCATTTGTTTCAGCTGTTACTGTAATGCATTAGTTTTGTTCGCATTTGAAAGTGCCCATTATTGTTACTTATAATTGCAATCGATTTATTTAATTAGTATATGATTTTAAACTTCACTCTAGATTTACTATAATATTGTTGTAGCGAAAAAGTATGGTTATATCAGTATTTTAAATGATATTCTCAAATAAACAAGATCAAGTTACCTGAAGTCAAGAAGAGTAAGCGACACGCGATGCTCGTCTTCATCGTGAATACGCACGATGCCATAAAAAAAAAAAAAAAAACTATAATTTTTAGACAAACTCACGGATGGCAAAAATTACATATAACGTTTATTTGCTTGAAACTAGTTCAAGATATAAATTATACACACTTTTAACATGCAGCAAGCTATAGTTATTTCACGAAGTTAGAATGCGAGGATATACCTCACTTTTAATTCCAGAATTGCGACCAAAACCGCACCAAAACTTAGTTGCAAAACAACGCATTACCTACATCCACGTCCTTACCCCAAATCACACCTACTGAATAACTCCCGCTATACGTCGAAGAGTTTATTTACAAACAGTGGGCAGTAAATCTCTTGCTTCAGGGGATATCTCATTACCAACTAAGATACCATATTATGCATTTATGTAGGTAGCTCTGTAATCATCATACTAACAACATGTAAGTACGGTCACCGAAACAGATAAGTAATCATGGTCTACGAATATAGTTGAAATTTATTAAGAAAACGAAGGATGTTTTCGAATAAAATTTAATTTAATTAATAGAAAATAAGCAGGTAATTTATCAAATGATGTTTCATTCGAAAAAATCCATCGGTTTCTTAAGGTCCGCTTACACTAGCAACTAAAATTGCTCTACCTTGGGAAATTCTCGTCAAATATGACGTCACGACTACATCCAGCAATTTAGGGCAATGGCAACATGTAGCAACCTGTTGCCAGAGATACGGCCACACAATATGGAGCAACTTAAAAAAACTAGGCAGTGTGTCTCTCGCGCCGCCTCCGCCGCCGCCGGCCAGTTCCTCTCGCAAAAACGAGACGTAGTTATACGTACAACCGAGATAGAAAGAAAATCGACTAAAAATTTCCAAACCGATTGGATATTCGGCAACTCGTGAAATACATGGAGTAATCAGAAGCAATATTGCCGAAACACTTCCGCAATTTATTGTTGTTGCTCCAGATTGCTTCACTTAATCGATCCAGATTGATCCATTAGTGTTGCCGAGCAAAAATTGCTCCAAAAATTGCCCGTGTAAGAGCACCTGTACTAAACTTCAACAATATCCGACAACCCTGGCTACCCATCTCTTTTGGTGACTGTACGTAAGTACACAGTTTTCTCGAAAAAACACAATTTACGTGCATAAGCGCATTTACGCGTGGTCAGTCAAATATCTATAAATCCAGCACATAGATAGTTGTGTCACACAAGCTCAGCCTCGCGAACAAAACCATAGCAAACTCTAGTTTCAAAACAACCCTACATCCACGTACTTCCCCCAAATCACACCTACTCAATAACTCCCGCTATACGTCGAAGAGTTTATTTACAAACAGTGGGCAGTAAATCCCTTGCTTCAGGGGATATCTCATTACCAAGTTTTGTTAGGCCGGCCAGTTAAGGACTTGCCCGTTACCCGCTTGTTATAACTTAACTTTGCTTATTTACTTTTTCGTATGTTACTTGTAGAACTACATATTTTTCGTTTGTTTAGTTAGTTTCGATTGGAAGTGTTGGGTTAATTTCGGTGAGGTTTTTTGTTATTGGTAAAGCTGTTGATTTGTCAGTTGTTTGTTTGTATGTGGGCTATTGTGGTTGCTGTTTTTTTTTTTTTTTTTGAAATGGTATTCGGTTTATTGCCTACAGTATTGATTGATTTTGCATCGAATAATGTAATATACAACGTGTAACAGAATCGACGCAAGACCTGAATGAAGTTTGTTCATAATTAATTACTGAATCGATTTCTGTCATTTTTAATATAGGTATTTCAAAACAAATGCATTTTACCATACCCACCTCTGATTTAGCCTAAGATAATTCAATCTTTTTTCAAGGCTACTGCCTTTCAATTGAAAAACGTATTGACCTTATGCATTTAAGCATAAGGTCAATACGTTTTTCTTAAAAAAAAACAGCTTTAATAAATTAATCATCTTTTCATCATTGTATAATGCTTTTAACTCTATACCTACTCTAATTGGGATGTATGTGGTCTTATGTTAATTATTTTACACGTTGTATTAAGAATTTAATTGTGTGTATTGTAGTAGTTGGGTATAATAGGTATTAGGCACCTATTTAGAAAATAATTATTAAAAATTATTGGCTCATACGTTTACAAAATGCTTATTTTATTTTAAGCAGGCAGAAATTAAATTGTAACATGCTTTTTATTTATTGAATACGATAAACATTGCACACAACACTTTTCAGTATTTCATTGTAGCAAAACCAGTTAATAATTTATTGCACGCGGCGCGGCTCGATGAAATATAACCCGGATATCCTATAGAACACACAACTCTGTATATCATTCCCATGCGAACTCTCATCACAAAACTAATAGTTTGAAACAATAACAATTGGTTTGAACGCCCAGCAGTTAACCAACGGCAACAGGTACAAACCAAAGGTCCATACAAACTGAACCGTTTTCATTAAGCACAGGAACTGCACGCGATCCATTGAAAACTGACCGTGGGCTGCTAAACTGTCCCTAGTAACTAGCCTTAAAATTCGATAACCAGCAAGTGATTTTAAACTCTATTTTGTTGAAACCAAGATTGGGGATCGAATGTGGAGAAAAAGTCTTTTGTGAAATGGGAATGAAGCTCCAAAAGGGAGCTTTCCGGTAATGTATTGTTGGATATGAGTTCGTCTCATGCTTATATGAACTTTTGTTACGTACAAGCGTTTATATTTTTGCGCTCTGTGCAGTTTTCGTATGTTTTCCCTTTGTTATGACTGTATATTGTGTATATCTGTTTGTGTATTGTCGATTGGGGAAATGAAACTAATACGACGGGAGTGTAATGAAAATTGTTGCTATGGAAACTGAGTCGAAATCGATGGCAATTGCAGCTGAAATTGTTTTAGAGATGGTCGTATTGTGTGTGCTCGGGTTTAGAACAAGTATGATCTGCCGATCGATTTGTAAAAATAACACCGTCACAACTAAGGTTAAATCATAAGTAGGTAATATATTTAAAATAGGGTGAGTCAGTCAAAATTACATAAGACAGTTCCCCAAAACGCCCGCTCCTCACTATTTCCTAGTGATTTAGCTGAGAAGAAGCAGTGGTGCAAGAAATTCCCCAGCAGTGAAGCTGTCTATTCAGTAAGATTAACTGTTAGTGGAACTTAGTTCTATACAATAGTAAGTAATTAACATAACGAAACACAAAACATTCAATTATTTGCCATATGTTAGCTAGCACACCAATATACCAAAAAAACATTGAGAACCAGGTCAGGCAAGCAGAAATAGGTCACCTAGAAGTGAGCCGTCATTCCGATGATAATAGGCATTGACACTATTGACAGCTGTCAAAAGTGATAGTAATAGTTTCACATTTGGTTAAATGGTGATATTTGAACGGAATAGATCAGCTGAATCCAACTTTATTTCAAAACGTATATGAATCTCAAAGATTAAAATGCTCAAGACGAGATTCTAGCATTACTGAAAATCTAAACCAATTAAGCGAATGGCTTTAAACTAGTTTTAAGTATCTATTAACTCTGGTCCCGTATGTGTTGCCGGGCGTAAAAGAATAGCACCATCCCATTTCTTCCAGTGGGTGTCGTAGAAGGCGACTAAGGGACTTACTAGAGAATGGGCAGCAGCGTTCTCTATGTATTTTACCACCATACTGCGATCGCCAACCCGCCTGCCAAGCGTGGCGATTATGGCAAAACCCCCCCAAAAATGACAAGCAGCCCTACAAAACGGCCCCTAGTACCCGGCGGCCCGCCTACCCTTGGCTACGGTAGCGGCCAAGGTAATGGTGAGGCAAGGGGTGCTAAGAATCTCCGGAAGAGATCTGGCTACCAAAACAAACGGCCTGGCAACGTACAACACGCGTACACTCCGGACCGACGAGAAGATTACCGAACTCGAGGAAGAATTGAGCAGGTTTTTTTTTTTTTTTTTTTTTTTTTTGGGTGGGAAATCATCAAATAACTTCTCCCGCTCTGGGTGGAGCAGGAGGGCGTGTCAGACTTTTACTGACTAAAACCCACCCGTGTTCCTTCAGTAGCCCTTAAGCCAGGGGCTGTGGTGTCTCTTTCGAACAAACCCGCACCCCTGGCAGGCATCGACCCTTGCGGGTCCCATCACTTTTTGTGCTGACATCTCTTTGAGGCGCGCGTGGAACACAACGCGCCGTCGACTTGGGCTTGGTCCTTACCGGACAGCGAGCTACCCATTACTCGCCGTCCGCAAGCCCATGCCTACGGTGGCCGGAAATCGGCCTGGGATTCCCGACGCCCAGGGCGTCTCCGTATCCTGCGGCGGCTGGGGTCGCGAGGGCGCATATGCTGCCTCTCCCTCACGTGCGCCGCCTCCCTCTTCGCGAGCATTACTGCTTCGCTGAAGGAGGTGACGGCTCCCCATGCCCTCTCGCTCCGTACCATGGCTTGGACCAGGGCCGGACGCGAGAGATCGCCGCCGCCGATCGCCTCCACGAGGACACGGCGGTGCTCCGCCCAAGCAGGGCAGACCGCCACCGTGTGCTCCACCGTGTCCTCAGGGCGATCTTCGCAGTGGAAACACCCGGGCGTTTCCTCCCGCCCTATCCGAAACAGGAACCTCCCGAAACAACCGTGTCCGGTGAGGACCTGCGTCAGGCGGAAGGTGAGGACGCCATGCCGCCTCTCAAACCACTCCTCAAAGAGGGGACTTACCGCCGCAATCGTGGCGTGCCCAGAGAATTGAGCAGGTTACGGTGGGGTATAGTAGGGTTATCTGAAGTCCGAAGAGAGGGGGAGGACTCGATAATCCTCAAATCCGGTAACCTGCTCTATTTCCGGGAGGGCGACCAGCAGTCCCAAGGTGGTGTCGGGTTTATTGTCCATAAGTCCCTTGTGACCAACGTGGTGAAGATCGAGAGTGTGTCGACCAGGGTGGCGTACCTTATACTCAGAATATCCGCAAGATATTCGCTGAAGGTCATACAGGTCTACGCCCCGACCTCGACACACCCCGACGATGAGGTGGAGACCATGTATGAGGATATATCCAAAGCCATGCATGGCTCTAAAACTCATTTCACCGTTGTCATGGGGGACTTCAACGCGAAACTGGGCAAACGGAACGAGGATGAGCCGAGAGTGGGGCAATTTGGAGTTGGACGACGGAACCACCGGGGTCACTTGCTGGCCAGTTTTATGGAGAAGGAAGCCCTCTTCATGATGAACTCCTTCTTCAGAAAACGGGAGCACAGAAAGTGGACCTGGCAGAGCCCTGATGGTGCAACTAAAAACGAGATTGACTTCATTATGTCGACGAAGAAGCAAATATTCAATGATGTCTCTGTGATCAACGCGGTGAAAACCGGAAGCGATCACCGCATGGTAAGAGGCACATTGAATATCAACATCAAGCTAGAAAGATGTCGACTAATGAAGTCTACGCTCCGTCCAGCACCGATCCAAATCCAAAACCCCGAGAGCTTTCAGCTCGAACTCCAGAATCGTTTCGAGTGCCTAGGGAGCTCCTTGGACGATTATAACGATGGGTTCGTGGAAACTGTCCATACGGTCGGGTCTAAGTTCTTCAAGACCCGCCGTACTAATGGCAAAAAGAAACTCTCTGATCCTACTCTGCAGCTAATGGAGGAGAGGCGTGAAATGATCCTGCAGTCTTCAGACGACGCGCTAAAGTACCGACAGCTCAATAGACAGATATCTAAGGCCTTGAAAAGCGACCTTCGCCGTTTTAATACGGACCGCATAAAGGACGCGATAGAGCGGAACAAGGGCTCCAAGGTCTTTTCAAGAGATCTGTCTATTGGGCAGAGTCAGCTTGCGAAACTGAAGACCAATGATGGCAGGATCGTTTCCTCCAAGCCTGAGCTGTTGAGAGAGATCGAGAGTTTCTATGGACAGTTATACACGTCAACAAGCAACCCCGTTACGGATCTGGCAAACGACCCAAGAGCCAGATTGACCCGACACTACACCGAAGATATCCCGGACGTTAGCTTGTACGAGATTAGGATGGCTCTGAAGCAGCTAAAAAACAACAAGGCGCCGGGTGATGACGGAATCACGGCCGAACTCCTGAGGGCCGGCGGAAAACCCGTTCTTAAGGCCCTCCAGAAGCTGTTTGATTCCGTCATACTCGAGGGCAAAACGCCACAGGCATGGAACAGAGGTGTGGTGGTACTTTTCTTTAAGAAGGGTGATAATACTCTTCTTAAGAATTATAGGCCCATCTCACTTCTGAGCCATGTCTACAAGCTGTTTTCGAGAGTCATCACGAACCGTCTCGCGCGCAGGTTTGACGACTTCCAGCCTCCCGAACAAGCCGGATTCCGTAAAGGCTTTAGCACCGTAGACCACATACATACGCTGCGGCAGATTATACAGAAGACCGAAGAGTATAACCTGCCTCTCTGCTTAGCGTTTGTGGACTACGAAAAAGCCTTCGATTCGATCGAGACATGGGCTGTACTGCAGTCTCTTCAACGGTGCCAGATCGACTATCGATACATCGAGGTGCTGAAGTCTCTGTATGAAAACGCCACTATGTCAGTCCGACTCCAGGACCGGACTTCGAAACCTATCCTTCTGCAGCGAGGTGTGAGACAGGGAGATGTTATCTCTCCGAAACTGTTCACCGCTGCACTGGAGGATGTCTTCAAGGTTCTGGACTGGAAAGGGGCTGGCATCAGCATCAATGGCGAGTACATCACTCACCTTCGGTTTGCCGATGACATAGTCGTCATGGCTGAGACAATGGAGGACCTCAGTGCAATGCTCGATGACCTCAGTAGAGCTTCCGAAAGAGTGGGTCTTAAAATGAACATGGAGAAGACAAAGGTCATGTCGAATGCCCATGTAACACCCACTCCCATGACGATCGGAGGCGCTACACTCGAAGTTGTGGCCGAGTACGTTTACCTAGGACAGACTGTCCAGTTAGGTAAGTCCAACTTCGAGAAAGAGGTCAATCGTCGAATCCGACTCGGCTGGGCAGCGTTCGGGAGGCTTCGCAATATCTTCTCGTCCCAAATACCACAGTGTCTCAAGACGAAAGTCTTTGACCAGTGTGTGTTGCCAGTGATGACCTATGGTACAGAGACGTGGTCGCTCACAATGGGCCTTATCAGAAGGCTTAAAGTCACCCAAAGGGCAATGGAGAGGGCTATGCTCGGAGTTTCCCTACGCGATCGAATCAGAAATGAAGAGATCCGCAGGAGAACCAAGGTAACCGACATAGCCCGAAGAATTGCCAAACTTAAGTGGCAGTGGGCAGGGCACATTGCTCGCAGAACAGATGGCCGATGGGGCCGAAAGGTTCTGGAGTGGCGACCGCGTACCGGAAGACGTAGAGTAGGAAGGCCTCCCACAAGGTGGACCGATGACCTTGCGAAGACCGCGGGTATCCGCTGGATGTGGGAAGCACAAGACCGGTCGAAGTGGAGGAGCTTGGGGGAGGCCTATGTCCAGCAGTGGACGTCTTTCGGCTGATATGATGATGATGATGATGATTAACTAGAACTCGTTAGTGAGGTTCTGTAATACGGCCCTAAACGTGTTTATTTGTTATCATATATTTACCCGACTACGGCGTAGCAAAAAGAAGGGTCATGATTTTGACCTCCCTCCCGCCCTTCGCACTCTAGAGTACATAGAGTGGGCTTACGGATGGCGAGAAATAGGTAGCTCGCTGTCCAGTAAGGACCAAGCCCAGGTCGACGGCGCGTTTTGTTCCACGCGCACCTTACAGAGATGTCAGCACCGACTGATTGGGTCTACAAGGGCCGTTGCCTGCCAGGGGTGCGGGTCGTTCGAAAGAGATACCGTGGCCCCTGGCACACAGGCAACTGAAGGAACACGGGTGGGTTTTAGTCAGTAAAATTCTGACACGCTTTCCTGCTCCACCCAGAGCGGGAGAAGTTATTTGATGATTTCCCAGCCAAAAAAAAAAAAACCCTAAAAGTAAGTTCAGAAACTGATACCCGACTACTGATAAACCACGTTTTAAAGCATGTAACAATAAAATATACTCATCTGAAAGCCGTATGCCCATAGTATACCACCTAAACAATACATTCTAACAGTAGTAAGCGATCATAAGCTTTTGGGCAAAGTGGCATACGACCATAGCTTTCAGATACTAATTTTACATTAAAGCCTTTTCAAATTATTTGAATGGCTTCTAGACAGAATCTAAAATTAAATCTCACCTTGTTTTTAAAGAGGAGGAATATTAAACGTTATATCTCTTTTTTTCTGACAAGTGACTTCTTCGCAAAAGACGGGCCCAAGTTTATCTTTCAAACTTTTTAACAGTACCTATTCTTTGTTTTAACTTGCAAGTTATTTCGCACAAAAATGTGTGTTGTTCCAAGTTATAATGTCGTCAAATATGCAACGGTTTTCTTGCTAAACGTTTTGTGCGAGGTTTATGTTAATCTTTAAGAAAATTAAACACTTAGTTATGAAGTTGAAGTTTTGTTTGAGTTTTTTCTAGTTGGGTTACTTACTTAAGTGTTGTTTGGATATAGTAACTGAAATACTTGGGCAGTGAGTTGTAGAGACTGGGTTATTTTTTCGTAAAAAATCTGTTTGATACCAGTCAACGATTTGATTGCAAACATGCTTTTGTTCTATTCGGTTAAAAATAAATTGAATATGAGGTAGGTACTAGGATTGCTAAACCTAGGACCTGTTGTCTTTTAGATATATATTCTTAAGTACTCAATTTGGGCGTTTCTTAAAAATAAAAATAAGTATTTTAATTCGAAGTATTTGTAGGTATTTAAGCTTGTGGCTTGTGGTTTAGTAATTACAGCGACAAGGGTCAATTGATCAATTTAACCTACGCTTGCTTCGGGTGGTCCATGAAGAGGTGACAATCTTTACATACCAGCACCCCTCTGTGTCTTGTAAAGCAAGTTAAGTTGTTGATCTTGGCCCCGGCCGTCATTCGTGGATCTTTGACAGGCGTTACGGTTCATCAGAAGCCCGAAAGTCGGACAACCAGTCTCACCAAGGGGTATCGTATTACCCAGTGATTGTAGAGGTCGTATATGCAGTCGCTCCATGTCAAATATAATATTCGTGCGGTGGAGATTCACAGATGATTCCGCCCTGCAGGCTTGGCATGACGCTTTATATTTCTACTCTACCGTAGAATAGAAATCGCTTGTCTACATTTCTCGGTACAAACTGTCTACGGAAACGTCATTTTTGACTACTCTTCCGTCGACAAAACACTTCTCCACAGTCCTCGTGCTAAGCCTGCTGGAGTGTAAATGTGGTACTGAACAAACATTGGAGCGAATCTAGTCCACATTTGAATCTAGTCCACATTTTTTCCATACAAATTCCAACCACTGCTGGACAAAAGTACCAGGTCCTTAGAGGATTATTAATATTGTCTGTGCGGAAACAGAATACTAGAATAAAAAAACCATTAAAAAGTTATGAGCCAACGATTAGTTTTTCTTGCTAATTTAACCTAACTTTGGGCGTGTTTAAGTAATAAAATCTCCGTACCGACAAAGCACTGGGGTTTTTACATAAAACTCGATCTTCCGAAGGACTTTTCTTCATTTTTTAAGCGCCTGTTTTACTATAAATGATCCTGCATCTCACTCAATAACGTTGTGCGTGTAGACTAACGTCAAACTGCTCATCACTGAGACTACCTCTGTCGGACTCGATGCCTGGTGAGACAGCCTGCTTTTAACCCAGGCCCATCAGTGAGTTCGGGCCCGCGACTATTGTCCCCTTAGTATCGTGTCCAGCGTGTCCCGTAGTCTGCACGCGACAGGAGTTGAAGGACGCTTCTGAAAGCGCCAAACTCGTAGCCAAATTCTTGGCCTGCCAGGGGTACGGGTTGTTCGAAAGAGCCTCTGCACACAGGCAACTGAGGGGACACGGGTGGGTTTTAGTCAGTAAAAGTCTGACACTTCTTCCTGCTCCACCTAGAGTGGGAGAAGTTATTTGATCAAAATAAAAATAGGGTAAATTCTGTAAAAAAGGGCTGACTGTATTTAGACTGCTATCGCACGACACGCTTGGAAGAAGCTGCAACTTTTTAGACTGGAAGCCGATCCCGACATAGTTGGGAAAAGGCTAGGCAGAGAAGGAATTTTGTTGAAACATGATACATTAATATTTTCAAAATCCGATGTACCTATCTATAACATGGTAAAATAAGCTGCTTTAACTCAGATATATGCAGTCACCTCCTAGAATATCTAAAAAATGACAACTGAGACCAGACTGCCCCCAACGTCTGGTGCTAAATGGAGGATGGTCGCATTATATCATGCAATCCCGTCGCTCTCTCCGAAATATACACACCCTGTAGGTTCTGAGAAACGTTTGGATTTACGGAGTGAAACTGTTTCGGAATATCTGAAACTGGATTTTGTTTTACATGGATATCCTATGTTCACTTTCATACATATTTGTCTTTCATTAAAAAAAAAAACATGAGTACCTATATAAATACATTTAAAAATATTCAGGGATCCACCGTTGGGGGGCACAGACATATAATTATTAGCACCCTTATATTATTCCTTCCACTCTTTTTAGCGGAGTTGAGTAAATAGAAAACGACCTACCTTATTTATTCAATCGAAAACTTACGCTTTGTAAGAGTAATTTTTAAGTTATTCACTTCAATTCAATCCGTTAAAAACTTATTTTCAACTTTTGACGTGAATTTCGATCAAGAATTCCGAAAGTCGAAAGTTATTCCGAAAATGTCATAACAAAAATTCGTCAGATGTTTTCGACGTAAGGAATTCAGAGAAACACGAATTTAAGTTTACTAATTTCGCTTCTAAGTCCCGACGAAATGTCTCCAATTTAATTATAATGGGGTAAAAGAAATTTTCGGTCATTGCCAATGACAGGCGGGAAGGGGTGACCAGTTTTTATTGTACCTACAAAAAAAAAAACAAACAAAAATGAACGCACCTCAATCGAATTAATTTGTTGGCAAACGAAGGGAAATTGAAAAGGTTTATCAAATAATAGGGTAACGATGTCCTTATTTTTTTCAAATGGTCCTGTAAGCATAATTTCAAATTGCTTTGATTTCATTGTTATTATTTTATTGAAAAGATTTTTTCTGCTGTAAATATTAAATGCATGCCATGCAAAATAAGGATTCGTCGACATGGGTGATAATTGAAGTTTGACACTACTGACTTTAAAATTCTTGAAGAAAAAAATAACAACAAAAAGACACGAAAATACCTATCAAAAAACAATTATATATCATCGTCCATTCTAAAACATTTATCCACAAAAACCTCGCACCTTCTACCATAAATTCCACACATTCCAATCCTCTTGAAATCTGGAAATCAGCACGCGTCGCTGCATTGCCATCACTTTTTCTTTCGCTCGAGTAATGCGAAAAATATGTCGAAGTCCAAGCCGGCTGGCATCCATCATAAATCACTGGGCCCGGCCTGCAATGCGCCCGCTGGCCCTCCCTTAATCCTGCCCTGTGTAAAGCCTCGAGTCATTGTGCTTTGTAGTGACTATGTGATATGTGCTGTAGATTAGACTTTATGGGTGAGTGCGAAGGATTTGCAGGTTTTAGGATTCCGTGCAGATGATGTGTTGAGATTTAGGATCTGTTAGGAGTGTGTTAAATTTAGATTCTTTTTATTTGCAGCTAGTACCAGTAGGTATCTTTATTCAGCTTTTCAAGAAATTGATATTTTATGTAATTAGCATCTTACTTACTAAAGATGATTTCATTACGGAACCATGGAAGCATGAATAATGGATTCATTTGGATCCATTTTATATCATATTTTATCCATTTTTTATCACAGAAATATAGTCTTTGTTGTAACATCGTTGTACACAATGTTTTCTCTAATCCCATCAAACTTCAAAAACTTTCTATTTTACACGACTAATGTGCAAAATATGTCGACATCCAAGCCCTCCCGGCTGTTCATTAATAAATCACTAGCAGTCACAATGGACAATGCGTACGCTGACCTACACTTAATCCGGCCCTGTGTTCGTTTTTGTTACGACATTACGTACACACTGAAAACCAAATCTAGCTGGAATGTATGCAAACATACATAGCTAAAAAAAAAAAAAACAATTTTACCACCTAAAACCTTAGCATGAAAGCAATAATTGAGAGCTTCTCTGAAGATGTCAGAAATCGGGCGTTAGTACAAGTTTGATTGTTCCTTTTGCCTTAAATTCTGAAAATTAGCAAAATACACAGGTGGAGACAATAATACGACAGTAAATTAAACTACGTATATCTAATGCCGTTTACAGTCTTTATACCAAAATTCAATCTATCCAATGGGCTTTTCAATACAGCTCGTCAAAGATTGGCAAGCCAGGGTTGGCCAATCACTAATATTAAGTTTGTAAGAAAAACACTTTTAAAATTTCGTTGCTAGGATTCATTTTATAGTTTCAAAATATATTATGCTTATGTATTTCCAGTGTTTTTATTCGTATTGTTGTCTCCATAATGTATATTGATCTGGACAAATAAATAATACGTAGTTATTTAATGAATTGAAAATATTCCCAAACAAACAGTAGAAAATCTGGATCGAAAGCAAAACAGCCAAATTAAGAAAACTCAGGAGAATTCGTAAAATTTCAGATTATTGGATATTCTTACCCTCTTACTTTTAGCAAATGATATTCCATGGATAAAAGGTTTACGTTCCAAGCCTAATGGCGGCACCTTATAGGAATTTCAATATTTTAGGCTTATTTCCAAAGGCTTGTTGAATTTAGGAAGTAAAATAGGCCAGCAATTTTTGTCTACATTGATACCTTGAAAACCTTGGGGAGACAACGATACAACCATTGATTTCCATTTTTATGCAGTGAAGCGTGACTTAAGTGTGGGTTTAGAATAAGTGGTATACGTAATGTAGTTTTATCCAATAGCTCCACTGTTGATAAATTCATAGATTGTGTAGTAAAAATTCGTCTAAGCCCACATATTTGTACAAATGTGCTAAACAAACAGTTTGTTTCAGCCACTTTGCAACCCCATAGTTTTTCCGCGCCATTCAAAATGAATTGCGCGCACAATCTCCACACAATTCAAGAGCATTCAAAAATTCCACCAACATCTTATGTTAACACCATCATAAAATAAACTCTCGTTTACAGTCCAAAAAATAACATTCTACACAACACATATCTTGTACAACATTTATTCGGAGAACCACCTTTAGACGCGACCAGAATGCTGAGACCTTCCTTGCCCCTGTTTTATCTTCCAGATCTCTATTCATGAAGGGGTTTTGATAAGGTTTGAAGAGGTCTTGTTTCTCTGGTGGTGTGTCCTCAGAAGCAGTACCATAACTAACCATCAAACGCCCTCGCGTACTTAGAATAAATTTTCAATACCTTGGAACATGGATCGTTAGTTCCATTCAAAGGTTTTAGGCAACGCACAGCTTATCTCAAGATGTGCGTGCCACAGAGTAGCTGACAATGTCAGAGAGTTTTGCAAAAGTTTTTGTTCCTAATGTCTTTTTAATACTTTATTTAGGCATAGTCTCGGGAGATTTGCGCATGATTGATTGAGGGGGCGAGGTGCCGAATGCGAATTGTGGGGTTCGGCTGATTGCTTATTGATATGGTTGGATGTTTAGGAGTTTTTAAGAAGTTATTGTGGGTAATATTCAAGTTCTATTGCCAAAATAATATGCCTTTTAATAGAGAGTGAACTTTATTTTTATGCACCTATCAATGTTGAAGAGCCCAACTCTCGATAAATTTCAAGAGCTAGTAGCAGTAAATGCGGTAGGTACAACAGATGGTAGGTAAGTTTTTTTTAGTACGATGACATACATATTTCACCATAGATTGACATGCAAATATTAAAATTTACGGATGTTAGTTCCAATGAGCAAATCACTCTTTATCCACTTCATCGAACTTCTACACTTTATCCAGTTCTCGATTATAAAGAGTGATTATTTAAATCGATCCTGAATTCTTGACTCGATCGAAGCTAAACCCTTGAACTAAGATGCAGCGATAAAGAAGCTAGCTCGCTTTACTTATTTTTGACATATAAGTAATCGTTTCATAGTTTAAACTTTACACCTGTCGTCTCTAACCCATGCCCTAATCTGTACCCTGACAAGCGAGACATACACCGAAGCGCTTCGCAGAATGACGGCCATATTTCGAAGCAGGTGCGCAGCAACCCGGTTGCTACGATGAGGTAATGAGGTGTACTCGAGAGCTCTAATGCATGACTACGGAAGTGGTGGCTTGAGAGGACTTGCAAGATTGTATGTAGGTGCTTGTGAGATTAAGTAATTTCACTAAGGCTCATGTTAAAAGCGGCAGAAGCTTGATGAAGACGGAGCTTTTCGATTGAACGTTATTTTGTTTAGAGTTGAAAATTAGTTTCGAAAGAGGTAACAAATTGTTTCAAAAATTTATCGTGTAAGGCTGGTGATTTAATTAAGAAACGATTTTTCTACCTTCAACTTTATTTGATTTTTTTTATCTGCAGTTTACCTATTTATTACCTTACGTGCCTTTTTGTATGAGCTAATTAAATGTATTTTCTTTCGTTCTTTTCTTCTTTCAACCTGCCTTAATTAACCAATTCTTATCGTAAAGTCCCTTTCTGATTCATCTAAAATACTATAAGTATACAAAAGTAGGGAAACTATGAAAAAATCTATAACCTGAATTTAGAAAGAAAAAAAAAACTCACATCACATATCTCTCTTTAATATATGCTGAATAAATGTTTTTTTTGCTCTTTTCTTCTTTCTACCTACCTTGATTAACCAATTCTTACCGTAAAAAGTATACAAAAGTAGGCAGACTACGAAAAAATCCAAAACCTGAATTTAGAAAAAAAAACTCAGTTCAAGAAACTAAGAAAATCAAATACCTAAATAAAATACCTACAGTACTACTACATGAACAAATATTCCACCATTCAACATGCAAAGTTTGCTTGTTGAATAGTTTCTCGTACACCCTTTAAAGCAAAACGTTTCACAAAACACTGTTCGAAACCGAACACGAGTAGACTTAAACTTCCTCTACCGAACATCGAACCTGATACACGTCGTCCACAAACCATACTATCAAATGAAAGCTATCCGCCCGTGATTTCTCCTCCAAACCCTTCATTGTCTACCCTCTGTAATTTCTACCATAATCACTTTCACTCACCCCAATTAAAAATTAACCTTGCCTGGTAACAGATAAAGTTCATTTTCAATCGGAGAGGGTTGAAAGTTAGGTCGTTTTTAGATAATGAAGCAAGAGCTTGCAACGTTCAATATTACTTGGTTCGTTAGCGCATTGTTTTGATATTAATTGTATTGAATGAATGAATGAACTATACCGTTGAAAATATCTTGTTCATATTGGAGCTTCAAATTGGATAATGGTTGGGTATTTGAACACTGAGTGAAGTGAAGATTATTTTCAGTTGAATGAATTTGAAGTTCCACCAGTTCCAGTGATAATAACTAATTATGTGTTAGGATCCGCAGGAAGAGAATTTTATAGATACGCATACATTAGTTTATTATTAAGGGCAGTTTTTAACCCGACTGCGGCAACGCCAAAACAGAGTTATGATTTTAACAGGCAGTATTCAAAAAGTAAATAAATAGTTACTGCAAAGTGAAAAATAGCGTTAAAGGCAAAAAACTAAAATACAGATGCAAATACACCTTTTATTGTAAAAATAGTTTTGGTACCTATGTAAACGATAGTGTCAGGAAGTATTGGAATACCATCAAGTTACATCATCATCATCATCATTTCAGCCGAAAGACGTCCACTGCTGGACATAGGCCTCCCCCAAGCTCCGCCACTTTGACCGGTTCTGTGCTTCTCGCATCCAGCAGACTCCCGCGGCCCTCAATTTACATAAAGTGGATTAAATACGTACTGTTGAAGCTAACGCAAAACCACACAGGCAAAGTTAAAAAAATGTATATGGGACCACCCCTGAGGCATACCCTATCCAATAAAAAATATTTCGGAATCAATCCACATTGCCGCAGATATCGCGTACACATACAGGAAAAGTTTTTATCTAGTGCGCAAATTTTTACCATGAATTCAGCATATCATTCTAGACTCCCTACCGCAGAAAATTTTCGCCGGTTATACAAAAAAGAATCAGCTGTTCCATACATTTTGACCGCGTAGGTATTGCACTTTTCTATGAAACAGCTGTTTTTTTTTTTGTATAACCGGCGAAAAATTTCTGCGCTAGGGGCTCTAGAATGATATGCTGAATTCATGGTAAAAATTTGCGCACTGGATAAAAACTTATCCCGTATACATACAAAAAAACAACAGACGAATTGAAAACCTCCTCCTTTTTACCCGACTGCTAAGGAAGGGTTATCGAAGTCAGTTAAAAACGCCACCGATCAACGTAGCCAGTGTGGTCAAAAACTGAGTTCAACTCATATGAAATCCATCGACTCGAAAAGAAGAAGTTGAGTAACCTCTTATATGTGCTGCATTCTTAGTTTCATGAGCTGGGATATATTAAATTGGTATTTACTTGTAAAGATTTCGTAAATCCTTCATTCCTAAAAGTTCTTGACCTTACCAAGCTCTCCACTAAACCCAACAATCCAATTAAGCCATTTCCATAAACCCATACTACACAATAAACTATGCCAATAAGCCATGATTTGGTAGTTCAATAAACTGGCGTTCCTGCTAAGTCATAGATATTATCATAAGTGTGGGTGCATAACTAGCACTGCAGTGTAATAATGCAGCGCATTAGCTATCGCTTTATAGCGCTGTTTATGTGTTTCTGTACAATATGTAGGTAGTATGTGGAGGGGGATATTGTAAGGGGAATGGTGGGTTACTGCACCTAGATGTTGCAGTCTACATCTAGGTACAGTAACCTCAGTCACCACATTACACCCTGTCACTAGACATGGCTGTAATGAGGTTATTCCATGTAATGTTAAGGGCGGTTGTTTTTGTAATTTTGACCTTCAAATAGAGCTGACTTAGTTTGTATAAATGACTTTTGATTTTGATTTTAATGAACACGTGACAGTTGGTTATGACATCATTTTGACTATTTACCCGACTATACAGCAAAGCAAGGAGGATTATGAGTTTGACCAGTACGTATGAATACGCTCAGGCTACATTAGGTTATTGTTTGTAATGAACACGTGACAGTTGATTATGAAATCATTTTGACTATTTACCCTACTATACA
The DNA here is from genome assembly GCA_949987655.1 of Polymixis flavicincta. Classification (NCBI taxonomy): domain Eukaryota; kingdom Metazoa; phylum Arthropoda; class Insecta; order Lepidoptera; family Noctuidae; genus Polymixis; species Polymixis flavicincta. The sequence goes on from OX465184.1 coordinate 18,431,405, forward strand.
GCAAAGCAAGGAGGATTATGATTTTGACCAGTATGTATGAATGCGCTCAGGCTGTAATGAGGTTATTGCATGTAATGAACACGTGACAGTTGGTTATGAAATCATTTTGACTATTTACCCGACTATATAGCAAAGCAAGGAGGATTATGAGTTTGACCAGTATGTATGAATGCGCTCTAAAAAGTATGAAACAAGAAAATATTTTCATCTGAAAGCCGTGGTCGTATGCCACCTTAACAAGGACAACAACCTTAGGGTAAAGTGGCATACGACCAAGGCTTTTAGATGAGAATATTTTCTTGTTTCATAATTATTAAAGCGTGATTTTTCAGCAGTTGGCAGTTCCTTTCTGCTTTGAGTGAAAGTGGAATTTACATGAGGATTTCAGACAGATTTAGTCATCGTTACAATGATAATTGTGAAAGGTTATGTTGTTTGTTACCTACATAAAATTCTGGCAAAGATGGGCTTTGGCTTAAATATGATCGTTCCCTTTTCTATCTTGCACTTGTAGTTTGAAAGATCACGTGCTAAGCACCTACCTAATGTTTATTTATGCTAGTCTAAACTCTTTTGATGTTATAACGAAATGATTTGTATAAGTTCTATGTCAAAATTTGTTGTGGTAAAACATACAAAAGAATTCTAAGAAGAATGTCATGCTGCATTTCATTCGCAAATGTTCGAAGAAAATGCTAGTTGTAATTGATCAGTATCGGCCATTTATTTCCAATTTTTAACCCCCGACGCAAAAACGACGGGGTGTTATAAGTTTGACGTGTCTGTGTGTTTGTGTGTGTGTGTGTGTGTGTGTGTGTGTGTGTGTGTGTGTCTGTCTGAGGCAACGTAGCTCCCGAACGGATGAACCGATTTTGATTTAGTTTTTTTTGTTTGAAAGGTGTATTAGTCGGGAGTGTTCTTAGACATGTTTCATCAAAATCGGTTCAGCCGTTTGAAGATTATCAGCTCTTTTCTGGTTGAAAAAGGGATTTTAGCCTCTGATAAACTCAAAATTTGGGATTCTATTACTTCAATGATATTAGACGAATAAAATAACCTTGAACTGATGCTAGATTAACACCTGGAATTTCCAGGAAACCCAAGTTATTCACCATCAAACAGCAGAAGTATCGTGTTTGGGCTCATTGAAAAGGTCTCAATGAATAGATTATAGATAAATATTGATTTAAGGGAGATATTAAGTTTAAAGAGCAAGAAATAAAAATTAAATTTAAAATTTAAAAAACCCCCGACCCAAACAAAAACTCTAAAAAGTAAAAAATAATATTTATAGGCCTTTTAATTTGAACGTAATATTTTGATCAGGGCATTGTCAAGTCGGGGGACGGTCAATGAAAACGCCAAACAGAGGCCTAGCCGTCCCCCGACTTGACAATGCCCTGATCAAAATATTACGTTCAAATTAAAAGGCCTATAAATATTATTTTTTACTTTTTAGAGTTTTTGTTTGGGTCGGGGGTTTTTTATCATTAATGTCGTTTTGTTTTTCGTTTTAGATTTTCGAAGAAGTAGGTATGTAAGAATCGTAGCAAGTGACATACCTACTGTTGTTTCTGCCTACTTGCCTAATTCAACGGGAATTAGACGTGAGTTTATATGTATTTGACAGTGTGTGTGTATTTTTATTAACCGACTTCAAAAAGAAGGAGTTTATCAATTCGACATGTTGATTTTTATTTTTTTATGTATGTTCGGGCATAACTCCGTCGTATATTGATGGATTTGCAAAATCCTTTTTTGGTCGAAAGGCGTTTACTCCGAAATGATCCCATTAAAATTTCATATAGATCTGATGATGCGTTTCAGAGACAGACAACGGAACTCTTCAAAAAACTACAGCAAATCAACCTCGAATATTGCTATCGCATAAAAAGCATTGTTTTGACCCCAAGGATGATGAAATTTCGAATTGGTGTAAAGTAGATAACTAAAAAGTGAAACATAAAAACTTTTTTCAAAAAAATAACAACCGACTTCCAAAAAAACACGACAAAGTGCAAAATAACTTTAATTTCGGAAGGCGGTGACAAATAATTAAAATACACATTCAAAGTCACCGACTTCCGAAATTAAAGTAATTTTGCACTTTGTCGTGTTTTTTTGGAAGTCGGCTGTTATTTTTTAGAAAAAAGTTTTTTCTTCGATTCATTTCTTCTTCCGTACACAAGATGTCTCTTAATAATAACATACATCTAATATAGCAATGATGATTGAAGTGCGACCATCATCGACCATTGTGTGAAGGAGCTAATGGGATTGTATGCAAATATTGTGTTTAGTATGTGGTGGAAACTAGGATACTGTTTGCTGTAGACTGCACCCTAATTGCGTAACTCACGATTCATCATAATTTATATCGTTTTGAAACGGATTGTTAAACCATTGCTTCATATGTTCGAAAAATGTTTCTGTTCAACAACATAAATAACGCAATGAATATTGTTTAACTGTGAAGACGAAACCAATTATGATCAATCGTAAGTTACGCAATTAGGGTGCTGGTTAGCGATTGAGTTTAGTTGTCATAGAGTGTGTACAATAATAGACACGTACAAACAGGCCCTTAGGGGGACACTTGATCACCCTTCCCGCGCTAGGTAAGTACTGTAAAGGTTGTTTGCTAAAGATGACCTTACGTTATAAAGACTGGAAATAAAATAACTAGTTTGCCACCAAAAATGGATTTTCAGCCGACAACGAAAAGTGAATTCGGCTTTTGTCTTGTTTAGACATTAAAAAAAAAAAACTACTTCCGCGGGACACTGAAATATTCTTGTTTTTTTTTTTAGTAGGCAGAGAAAGTGCTAATGTAGGCTTTAAAAGAAATAAAACGCGATAATTCCATTAGAGGATTCAACACTTCGTGTATTTCTTGTTGTATTAATTGATTATATTAAATAATAAACCAGGAACTTCTTATTGAAACCTATATGTTAGAGCCGTTTGGGGTTGAAACTCTAGGCCGATGGGGCCCGAGTGCCGACTTAGTTTTCCGAGATATTTCCTAGCGTTTGGCCAACTCTTCACGTGACCAGAGGGCTGGCCTATTTTCCGGCCAAAGAACCAGCATTGCCACACAACGTAGCAATACTGCAAGCTTTTTTTGCACTTTTACCATTGACAACGATGCAGACGTACTTTTTTATGCCTTATGATTAATTTATTTTATGTACTTGTACATATTATAATTTTAAGACCAATTATTCGATTTTTTTGGGCGAAGCTTTGGCTATTTATGGCCTAAAAGTCAAAGACAACGACAAAGTAAAAAAAAATACATAAAATAAGTTTAATCACATTCGAACTTTATAAGAAGGGGAATAGCAACAAAACAGTAGATGGGAGATTTGGCTGTCAAGCCGAAGGAAGAAGGTTAAAATTGTAAGAGCTCAGAAAAACGAAGTAAAAGATAAATAAAATATTTAATTAAAAATACACAATGTAGTAGGTACAACAGAAAGTAGATTTTAAGCCGTCGGTGTCCGCCAGGAAAAAGAGAATGAATGCCTCGGCGCATGCCAGCAAGGCGCGCCCGCCGCCCGCGCGTTGCTATCTTCACAGTTGTCAACTTCACGATAGTTCTCGAGCGCCATCTACTGCCTTACAAAATGTTTTCGTAGAATGGTCTTATAGAAATACTTAATCAATTTATTGAACAAACGTGTTTCATTGTTCGACACGGTGTACAGGGAGCCCTCCACCACCACCTGAGGATCTCACAGTACCACGTCTCACGTCGAGAATCTAAAACCATAAGGATTATCAACAAAAAAATTTACAGGTTTGATGTGCAGCCTTCTCTCGTCGAAGTGATTATACAAAAAGGTTGGTAGGGAGACTGACTGACAAGAATTGGCAGTTGTACGGACTTGTCCTGTAATACGCTCCTGTAAAACTGGAAATAATGTACTTACATGCGTCTATTCGTTCTAATTTATTTATTAATTGTAATGGTATCATTTCATTTAGTTTAAATAGGTTATAAAAGGTTTTTTACCTTTTATATTATGTAGATTATTTTATGTTTCGTGAATGTGAGAACGTTTTAGGATTTGTAGACTGTCTTTTTATTAAGTAACTGTTACTCATGAACAGGCCTACACTGTCCTCATCATCATCATCATTAGTCCAGCCGGAAGACGTCCACTGCTGGACATAGGACTCCCCCAAAAGGGGGGGACGGTTTTGCCCTAATCGCCACGCTTAGCAGGCTGATTGTCGATCGCAATATGGTGGTAAGTTGCAATGAGAACGCTGCTACCCATTCTCTAGTACGTCCCTTAGTCGCCTTCTACGACACCCACGGAAAGAAATGGGACACTGTCGTCCCAAACATATCAATCCTGTAATTTTAAAACATTGTAAAAGCCAATTCTTTTTAAAAGAACCGTTGATTTTCTTGCCAGCTCTTCTCAATAGGAAACGACCAATTAGAACCGTGCACGTAGCTTCTGACGTTTCATAAGTGCCCATGTAGGTTTACGGGCAATATAATATTTTGATTTGATTTGATTTTAAATTGAAAGGGATCTCTATATTTTACAATACTCTATGGTATTACCAAACCTTAGTCACAATCCTCCATACGTGCAATCACGATTGTTTGATAATAGGCGGAACGGAGTTCCAATTATAGCCAAAGCTGAGTGGACGTCGCTGAAATTTGGCTTTTCGCTGCTCACTGCTGAAAATAAGCGTAGCTCAAACAGGAAGACGATGGGGTTCTTAGTGGTTCAAACGTTAACACTGAATATGGTTTTTTGGGTTCCGTACTCAACAAGGAACTGTTATAGTTTCGCCAAGTCCGTTCGTCTGTCCGCAGCTTTGGTCAGAGATTTCGAAGTGGTAAAATAATTTTTTTTTAGGTTGCCTCCTCTACAGGCAAAGTGGGGATGATTTTTTCTTCTCGGCTACTCCATGATGTGGAGTGTCGTTGGATAGGTATTTCAAGAATATTGCGAAACACTTTGGGAAAACAATTTTTCAGACATCTGTTTGTGAAATATTAAGCTTTATAAAATCTAATTTTTTGTTAGAGTCAAGTTTACACCTTTCAGCTAAATGGTTGTATTTGGATATGTGAATAATCACGGCAGTAATATGTACAACAAAGAAACTATCACAGCTACATAAGTGGGCTTTACAAATTAACAAGTAATAGTCAACCAACATTCATTTACATTTAATTTTGCGGTTGGAATACTTGGAATGTACGAGTATGAGTGAATATGTTTTTCAAGTACAATGTTGATGAACTGATTGTTGTTCTTAGGATAATTCATCCAAACTACTTAATTGTGCGTGGTCCGAAACGCCAATTATGTTGGGGTCGGCTTCCCGACGTACCGGATGCAGCTGAATACCAGTATTTTACATGGAGCGACTAATCTTCACAACCCAGTTACTGGGTAACACGATAAATACAGGCGTAAATCGTTATGTTATGTAAACGAATATGTTTTTTTTTGTAGATTCACCTGACAGAACTTGTGCACGCAACGTTTCGATGGCATAACCAGAAACGCAAAACAAGCTAAAACGCGAGCGTATAGGTATTCGATTGATTCGCAGCTTGTATAGCTTTGCACAGAGACTTTTCACGGCAGTAAATGTGGGTTTGCATGTAGAAAAAACCCGTGTATGCATAGGCCCGGGTTGAGCTGATGACTGATGCATGCATGTCGTCTGTTGGGACAGGTCAGCTCAAAAGTTCAATGGGTTTTTCTTCATAAAGCTCTTCCACACAAGGCCCTGCATTGTAAGAGTTGCAAAATATCCTACTATCCGACTTTTAAAGAGACCTCTGAGTTTGCTTCGGCATTTTTTCTCTGAGATCAGTCGGCAAGTACCTAAATGTCGGCACCAATTTTTTTTTTTGAGTGTGGGATTTCATCAAATAACTTCTCCCGCTCTGGATGGAGCAGGAGGGCGTGTCAGACTTTTACTGACTAAAACCCACCCGTGTTCCCCAGTTGTCTGTGTGCCAGGGGCCACGGAATCTCTTTCGAACAACCCGCACCATGCCACCATCTAGTAATAAAATATTGAGGTCTCTCACATAAATAGACATTTCATTTCATTTCTTAGTTAATGTCATAGGTTTTTCATTTCTAGGTGTGTGTTGTGAACGGAAAAGTTCTTACAAACGTACGTGCATTTTTAGTCACGTATGTCAATATGTATGTCTGTAAACCTTTCTTTCAGTCAGGTGATATAAACAACACAGTCTTTCAGCTACGCACTTCGATACAGAACCTCACTAACAACAATTTTATTCAATTTCATATTGAAACAGTTCAGTTTCAGCATATATTCGGCGAGGTAACTCGAACCTTATACGTAACTAGTTTACCGTCCATTTGAATATTATTCCAGTGTTTGTGGGTAGGAAATAATTTAGGCTAAGCTGTGGTTGCGCGGTTGTTTATGAACCTGAATACTACCAACAAAATGTCAAGGACTTTGTAACTGCGACCTTATCTGTTCTAATCAGTATTTCATTGTACTTGAATTAGTGCGGTATATTTCGAAGTTTTTTTTGTTCCAAGGAGTCTTTTTAGTGTACCTACCTTTTACTTAACGTGGATATTCGGATTAAATATGAAAATACTCTAGCTTCTGCCAGTGACTGTCTGCGATCCAGCATGAAAAATAGACTATGTACTTGCCTGCAGGTCTTGGCCCTTGCATCCAAATCCGTGCAGCCGTTTTAGTGTGAAAGCGTAACAAACAAACTCACTTTCGCTTATAAAATATAAAAAATACTATTTAGATTTACGGTTTAAGGTAAAACGAGTCCATCTTTTTCTCATGTAAACTTCGGCAGTATATTTACTCTACTGTCCGACAATATACATCATAAATTAAACATGGTATGGTTTTGTCTCGTTATTATTATTATCTGTGCGGAAACCGAATACTAAAATAAAGAGCCATTAAAAAGCTATGAGCCAAAAAAAATCGTTTTTCTTGCTAATTTAATTTAATTTAAAAGAAGTGTAAAATCTCCAACACCAAGTCAATTTCGAAAAGTTCAATAAACTTTATTGGTAATTCATTTATGTAGTGGTTTTTTCATAAAACTCGATTTTCCGGAGGACTTTTATATTTTACGCGACGGTTTCACTATAAATGATCGTGCATCTCACTCAATAACGTTGTGCGTGTAGCATCACTACTACCTCGATACTACCTCTGTCGGACACGATGCCTGGTGAAACAGTGTGCTTTTTAGCCAGGCCCACCAGTGTGTTCGACCCCGCGACTAGTGTCCCCTTAAATTCTGGTGATCAATTATTTTCACGCCATTTTTCCCCAAAGATTTTGGCAGAGGTGGACCTATACCCTAGACCATATTCCGAAGCAATTCAGCACTAGTCTCCTACCATGTAAAGTACGAACACCACAATAGATCACGGCACAGCGCATAGATCGCGACGCGCGATAAAACTGCAATTTGGGTGCGCACCTTTATCGTGGCATCCATTGTACAAGTGCATGCTAGAGGAAATGTTGCCGTTTTATGTCTATGTGTATCTGTGAGCTGTTTATTTGTTGTCGCAGTATCTTAGCTAGACAAATTAGTAGCAGCAGGCTATTTTCACGCCAAATTAGTATAAGATGCACAGATAGGTATCGGAGACACTTTTACACATTACACGTGTAAAAGTGTCTCCGATACCTATTTAAAGAATCTTTTTGTCCTACTACACCAGCTTCTACGTATTTCTAAATTCCTACATTTCCTTACCAAAATAATATATTCCCGTATCACGAAACTGCTGACCGTTCCAACTCCGATTCGACTGTCGTGAAATATTTTATTCGTTCGCCCGTTCCCACCTGATTTCCATTGAAAAGTTTTTGGCTTTGGGTAGTTTCTGAAGTCACTTTTGACCACTAAATGTGTCTATTGTTTAATAATAGGCAGTTTGTGGAGGGTTATTGTTCGAATGAAAATGATAAGGTGGTGGTAGCTTGATTAATTGTACCTATTACCAAATGCGTGCAATGACTCGACAGGTTCACTCAATCTGTGTGATTCTTTTCTGAAAGACCATTTCAGACACAAATCTACATGATCTGCACACGATCTGACCTAGATTATGTCTGGACTTTAAAAGAGTTTTCTCGGCCTTTCTTCGATAGGAAACGCCAACCTCATCTAGTTTTTAAAATATGGTTGACGTGTAAAATTGTTTGTTCAGACCTAATTACAGAAATAAAATTGGTTACTTATGGGTTTTTTTTGGGTGGGAAATCATCAAATAACTTCTCCCGCTCTGGGTGGAGCAGGAGGGCGTGTCAGACTTTTACTGACTAAAACCTACCCGTGTTCCCTCAGTAGCCTGTGTGCCAGCGGCCAGGGGGTTACTTATGGGTTACTTTCCTTTAATCGTATTCTACCGTCGGTTTTCTAGGTAGGTAAATATAATCAGCATGTCGAATCTGTAACCATCTCACCGCGTGAAGTGAGCGTGGAGTGACCTGTCAGTGTCATCCCACTGATGCTAGGGATTGACCAAGCATTACGTGAAATTACACTGACAGCTCACTTCACGCGGTGAGATGGTTACAGAATAGCAATGATGATCGTGTGAGATTGTTTTTGGTTTTCTTTATTAGCTATCATGCTTGCTTGCTTGTGGCCTGTGTCCCAGCAGTGGGAAAATTATAGGCTGATTAGGCTATAGTTTTCAATATTTTTGTCAGTACGAGTATATTGGCGTGTGTTAGCTGACATATGGCAAATATTAAATGTTTTGCATGTTAATTACCTACTATTGTATGGAATCAAGTTCTTGTAACTGAACAGACAGCTGTGCTGCTGGGAAGTTTATTGTGCCACTTCTTTTTTCAGCTGCAGTTCGACACTCTACTACACTCTACCTTGCTAGGTGTAAGCTATGGTAGGTTAAGCCGATCACACAAAAAGATACATACATGATTTAAAAATAAATTAAATTACTTAATTCTTCGATTCCTTACCAGAAAATGGCTATATACATAATGATGAAACAAATAAAATCAAAAGGCAATCTCGAATTCGCTGATTGGCTTCCGAAAATTCGTTATTCATTCATATGGTTCGGTGCCGTATTAAAAAAAAACAAAAGTGTAGTCTGCAATACAGACCGCGTCTCATTAAAATTTTTTACACCATGTAACACCAAAACGAGCATAAACTCAATCGAACACACATGGATTGTACAGTTTTCACATTAAAACAGTTTTGAATAAACCATTGGTGCGTCTCGACGCCTCCACGGTTATTGAACGGAGTGTAGAAAAGCACACAGAAGGTCAACTCCATGTAACAGTTATACAAAAAAAAAAAAAAACAACCAGACGAAGTTGCCGGCACAAGCTAGTCAGTATTTTATATCGATCATGAATTCATGATGTTTGAATTGATAAAAATGTCAGTAATAAAAAAAATGCTGGTTCGGTGTTGTATATGTGAAAAGATTCTATGTCACTGTTGGTAGAAGCAATTTTACCTGGTGTTGCCTTTAATCTTCCTATGGTTCTATTTTAGCGTTAGGAAAACTCGATGTGAGCGACGTTCCTATATTTTTCCTGCTCCGACTATTTATGTTATAGTGGTACAATCATCGAAACGCTCAGTCTTTAGCCAACTTTAACTCTAACTTCTCATTTCCATATGTGGACACACACAGTCGTAACCTGCTGTACCATGTGTGTACCCATTCTGTGGTTATTGCGTCTGGGCTGCCCCACGATGGGCAATAACTCAACAGTAGAAACGCAATTAGCGGGCTAGGTGATAACACCTCCCCCATATATCACCTTCTGAATAAAACCTGTACTAGTTTGCAATTAATGAATGATTTATTTTGTGTGGACGTGAGGTTTTGTTGCATGTGGGTAGTCTGAAAAGCTGTATTTGTATGAAGTCTTGGGTTTAAAAAAGGAATGTAGTTTTGTCTTTTTCTCTTTGAAATAAATGTTTGCATGGTCTGGTTGCAAATGAACGTGAGTTTAACAAAAGTAAAACGAACTGTACGATTTAATTAAATAGAGACTACTCCTTGGTCTTCATAGTCAATATCATAGTAAACTATTCATTATCTGCGGGGTAATTTGCGTAAAATACTAACATTGGGAAAGGGTTTAAATGTTGACAGTCCAACACCGTACATTGTATTATTTACGTAGTTGAGCAGACAAATTTTTCGAACATATGATGAAGCAATAGATTAGCAATAACTTTCAAAGTGATTCAGAGTGTGCTACGCAATCTTTTCAATTACGATATAATCCGTCTTTCAACCGCGGTGATTACATCAAAATTTTCTTTCACATTTTTTGTAGCGTAGTGGCATGGCAAGCATTATCATGATTGCCAAGTCAATTCACGTACCTGCGTCTCTAATGAGCTGCAAAATGGCTGATAAAAGACCATCTCAATATTAAAATTTTCCCTATAAAAGTATTATTTACTACAAAGGCCTTGAACATCAAGTTCCCAGTCAAAGTAAGTAGGACGACATTATTCGAGAAGGTAACATGACACCTCCATTAGAGCAACTTGTTATAGATGGCGCTTAAAACGCCACGACGAGATAATGGCGCCGACTTTACTGGAGTGTTCGCGGAAAAATTGATCGGGACAATGGGATCATGGGAAAAGATATTTTTTTGGTCGAATACTGATGGAAGAAAAATATTATTATGTTATGTATAGAAATGGTTGTCTTCTTACGAAAATATCAATTTCTATTTCAGTACAAAACGAATAATTCGGAAAAATATGAAACGACTGTTTAGATAAGAGAGAGAAAATAAAGACCTACAAAAACAATATTTTAGACAAATTCATCCAATTTTATCTCCCAAATACCATTCTTAAACCCACGTTTCGTCTGCTCACCGATCGGCCATTTATTTCCTTTTTCACAAAATACCAAATCCCGAAATTCTGCGCAAATGGTAAACAGGCTGACCGAGCCGCATTTACATAACTCTCAATTACATTTGGATTTAAAATGGCCGCCACGTGCGTGAAATAGAAATAAAAAAAATATTGGCGCGATGCGTGCGCGGAACGACCGCACAGGATATAAAGTTTTATGATTTTTGTGCATTCCTGTAACGCAGTTAACAGTACTGTGGAATGGACGGTGGCGGATGATGATACTTTTTGTACAATGTTACCGAAGTTTTATGTGATCGTGTTTAGGGAAAATTAACAATGAAGCTAGAGCTTGAGAATGTTTAAATAATGAAGTTTTTCCAACTTCCACAAGACATGGTGTAAAGGATAATTAAGAGTGTTCATTCCAAGTGGGCTGGCAACAACGCATTTATAGTAGTTTTTCGTGATTATTACATTAAATACAAACAAAAGTACTATTTTTTTTTTTCAGCCAAGCAGATCTTTTGTATTTATAATTATTTTAACATTTAATCCTTAATAAAACATTCAATCTTACTAAGTAATGCAAATAGAAAATAATTGACTGTGTGTCAATTTTTTTAAGTAAATACCGAAACAACTGTAAAAAATAGCATAAAAACTTGTAAATACCAACGATTAAATTCCGCGGGATCCTCCGGCGCTCCGGCCCTTGAGGTGAATCTGGTCCACATTTTTTACATACAAACTTCGGGACTATTACTCCACTGTTCGACAACATAAATCAAAAATTAAACATAGTATGGTTTTGTCTGATTGTTAATATTGTCTGTACGGAAACAGAATACTAAAATAAAAAGCCATTAAAAAGTTAGGAGCCAACAAAGATTCGTTTTTCTTGCTAATTTAACTTAACTTTGGGCGTGTTTTATTAATCAAAGAAGTGTAAAATCTCCAAAACTACAACGACAAAGCTCAAATATCGAAAACTTTATTGGTCATGGGTTCCCGATCTTCCGAAGGACCTTTCCTAATTTTTTACCCGCCTTTGTTACTATAAATGATACTGTATCTCACTCAATAACGTTGTGCGTATAGGACTAGCGTCTAACAGCTCATCACTGATCCTCAGTCGGACACGATGCCTGGTGAGATAGCGTGGTTTTAGCCAGGCCCACCAACCAGTAAGTTCGAACTCGCGACTAGATTCCCTTAACTGAACATATAAGGCAGTCACAAGTAGAAAACATGTATGATCAATTCCGCAAATCTGTCACCATTATTTACCAACAAATTGTCATCAATTTTCCCCTTAATTTCACAGTAGTCATCGCCCAGTATTTACCAATGTCCAGCCTGAATAGGCACTAAATCAGGTGGCTAATACAATGGTTTGAAATGTCCAAATTTGTATGTAACGTTGCCCCGCGTCGTACGGTCGCCACCTGAGGGCTGGTTAACTTAATTAGCATATTGATTGTTTACAGACGTGTTGGCGGTCGCCCCGTCCTGGGAGAATAGCCTGGGGCAACAAATATGATCTACAGTGCTTAAGACAATGTAGGTTTCAATAATTTGGGTGCTTGGAATTTTGGTGGGAGTTAATTTGTAGTTTATTGTGCGTCGTTGCAACAATGCTGCGGCCGGCAGTTTTGCTTACAATGTAGGTGGTATTTTCAGTGGAACTTGGCTTCGCATATTATATAATATACATCATTATGACGAGGAATGTTCACTGGCCAACTATTCGTGGGAAATCGGAAATACTTGAATCGAATTCAATTGAAATTGCAGTACATCAATTTCACATGAAACAATGAACATTATTTCATTTCTCATTGCAAACCATGTAATGAAATATCAAACTGGAAGAAATTACTTTCGAGATCTGAAATCCATAATTCAGCTACATTATCGTGAGTTTCCGATCGGCTGGCCACCATTACCAATTTAGCTAGACCCTCAGAGCACTCTTTATCAACATTGTTTCGAAACAATCTCGACTTATTTCTAGATCAGGTTATACCAGTCTTATTCTCTGTACTATCCAGGGAACACAGACCTTCAATGATCCTCTCTAGATGCTTGCATAAAGAAAAAATTAGTTAGAGGAAAGAAAATGGAAGATCAAATTAGGCTGGTCATGTTTGGTCATGGCTGGGAATGACATGAGAAATGAAGTGGAAGTGATGGCATGTCGAATGTATCTATGGTCATATTCTGTTGGACATTAGTACCGGTTCAGCAGGTACATGCAATGGTCATAACGCTGTACATGATGGACACAGATAATTAATAATTATGTTGCATTACGTTGAATTGCTTTTGCGTTGGGAAATTCTGCGGATTATTTTCTACTGAATGGATGGACAGTACGTTCGTGTATTTGAGCGGTGGGAAAATGATTACATACGAATATAAAGTAGAAGTGAATGTGTTTTATTTATGTTTATTTAGGTTTGAACATGGTAGATTCGTGTGTAATTGAGTTTATTAAGTTTTAATGTGCTCTAATATTTAAATGCTTATTTAAAAAAAAAAATGCGCTGTAGAGTTTATTGGATTAATGCAATAAAAATAAAGATTGTTGTATTGATTTTCCTAAAATGGCAAGAAATAAAATACCAAAGAAAGTAACAACTAGCGAGCCATTTCGTTTCATAAAGCAGCCACATTTAGACTATTTTTAGCCAACTTCAAAAAAGAAGTATATTTTTGTAAATACATAAATCAAATCTAACATCCTTCTCAGTTCAAAAACCATCAAAAAACCTAATGAAACGAACCACAGAAACCCATTATTGTCCCATTTCTTCTCATGCCCTTCTGAGCACACATCACATGACATTAAAATTCCATGTAGCAGAAGATAAATCTTCACACCATTATCCGCCAGAGGGCGCTTATGGGACAGGTGTTGTTATTTTTAGCCGGAAATTGGAGGGCCACTTTAATTTTGGATACATTACTTTGACGTATGCATCCTATGGTGTGTGGATGGTGGTGTTGGGTAAGGAACCAACCACGTAGGAGTACAAGGATTTCTTGTTTAAATTACGTAACTATGTTTCGCTGAGCTCCTGTTGTTTTCGTTTTATTCTGTTTTTGTAAGTTTCTATGATGTGTTTATTTATAAGTATAAAATTATTTATTTACCTATGCTGAAACTGTTTGTACTCCTCGTCACTTGTTCCTAAAGGTTCATTAGAAAACCAGCGTCAGACAGCATCTGTCTGGCATTAATGCTGAAATGAACCTTTTTGGCGCAGCCGTGAGGCACATATTATAGTACCTAGTTATTTATTTTCACTTTTTTTTTTGCTATTTATTTTGTGTTACACGAACTGTGTCCAAATAAACGGTATTCTTTCTTTTATATTTTATTTAAAAAAATATTAGTAAATTAGTTAGCCTATTTTTACTACTAATATTTTAAATGTGAAAGTTTGTGAAGATGGATGTTTGTTACTCAATCACGCTAAAACGGGCGAACGGATTTGGATGAAATTTGGCACACAGATAGATTATAACCTAGATTAACACATATGATAATTTTTATCCCGGAAGTCGGAAATTAAACGCGGGATAATTTCCGACTTCCACGCGGGCAAAGCCGCGGGCGGAAGCTAGTTTGTTCATAATTGACTATTGAATCGATTTCAGTGAATTCAAATAAAGGGTTTTTTCTTCAAATCCTGCTGAACGCTGATTGAGCCAAAGAAAATTAAATCTTATTTTAAGGCAATAAAACCTGTAATCCTGGGGTTGATGCTATTTTTAAATAATAATAGTTTGCTTTAAAAACATACCCCATCGTATTATGATTTGAACGCACTCTAATTGGAGTGTATGAGGTCTTGCGTTAATTATGTTACACATTGTATAAATTACTATGGAGAACATATTTATTACAATAATAACGAAAACCAAGACTAATAACATGTAAAAAATATTCCAGTGTAAAAAACGTTATACGTAATCCCCAAATTCATGGCGACATTATACATAAGCGGACCTAACCCGTTAAAAATGACGGTAGCTGTGTCCGGCACAACAACAAAACGACATGTCACGCTCTCTACTTAACCCTCACTTACTCTGTTTGTGTTTACGGCTGTGTCCGACACAGGGTTATATGTCCCAAGTACATAGGTATAGTGTTGACGTACTATTCTGTGGGACTTGTGTGTTTATTGTGGTACATACTAGCTGTATCCGCGACTTCGCTTACTTGACAGTGTCTTCTTTTCGCAGTTTACGTTATTGGGAACGTGAAGTCATAGTATTTACGTAATAAATTAATCCTTAATTAATACAAAGAAAAAAAATGGGCCATTATGTAGGCACTTAGGCAGTAGGACTTCACAATAACAGCTTACAGAATATTTCGATTGAAAATTGTGAGCAGGAAATAAAAAATTGGTTGTTAATAAACAACGTTTCTAACTTTCGCAAGATCCTCAAGTGGCTCCCCATTCGACTTCGTAGCAACTCTCGGATATTGTGTTTGCTATTTAACATTCACAACCCTAAAACCCCATCCTATCGGGAATGCTTCTCGTACGCTCGTCCTTTTGATTCACCTTGCAGGTCGCATCTTAGGAATCTCCTCAAGTCCCCTCCCCACTCAACCGACATCTACTCCTACTCCTTCACTGTGCATGCGGTCCGGTTGTGGAATTCACTTCCGCCTGGCATGAGGAACTGCCAAACTGTAGCAGTATTCAAAAGAAGAGTGAAAGAACACTATCTCTCCACTTTGTCTTAAGTTGCATTTGTATTTTTTATTTAAATTACATTATAATTATATACATTTTAGTGATATTTATTTTAGTAGCATGTATGTATATTCTTAAATGATATGTGTATTTATAAATTAGATTATAATTTGTACTTTTATGGTTTCCCTTCTATTATTATTACACGCGTTGTCTACATTTCTGTTATCTTCTCTCCTATCGCAGGTGTGCTGGAAGAGATATCTGTAGAAATAAGCATTACCTCTGTACGTATTTTTCTGTTTCTTTATTCTTGTCTGTTTTGATGTGTGTGCATAAATGGTTAAAAAAAAAAAAAAAACAAATTACAAGGTTATTCAGCTTTCACATTAAACATTTTAGTTTTTATTTCGATTATATTGTGAAAAAATAAATAGTAGATCAACAGATTGCATAATGCCATCCATTGACCAATCTTATATTTCAAGTAAATTATACGGTTGGCATATTTTTTTTAATCATTAAAAAATTATGAGAATTTACACTTAGTATCTTTATATGGTATATTTATATGGTGGTAAGACAGGCACTTACCTACATTCTATAATTGAGAGGGCTAAGTCCAATTAGATAAGCATTATTGTTTGCAAAGGATAGAGCACGCGGTAAAAACATGCCTCTGAAAAAACGTACAAAAAACACGTGCAAAAAAGTACTCTTACAACCACAACGAATGGCAAAACTCACGTTTTTTCCTTCACTAGTATCGGCTAAAAATAGAATAGCAAACGGAGCCACAAACACAATAATGGTATTAGTATTACGAAACAAGTTCTAATAATAAACGTTCTAAATCGATGCGTCGTAAAGTTCATTATCGCTTGCGGCTGACGTAATATACACGACGCGGTGTGACGTCACTCGCATGCGCACTCGAGATATCAGTAGCGGCTAGTCAACGCTAATTTCGACTTGGTGTAACAAGAGCAGAGTGGCGCAGTGGAAGCGTGCTGGGCCCATAACCCAGAGGTCCGTGGATCGAAACCACGCTCTGCTAGAAACACTTTTTGCGTTTTATGTTTTTGTATATTCTTTTTATATTGGTTAGCATTATTTTTGTTATTGGTATTTCTTTTTTTTTCCTTATTTTGTGTTCTGTCTTTAGTAAGTAATTTATTTACTAAACAATATTATGAGAACATTACCTATTTGTAAGTTTCAACATTATTTTGGTAGGTACCTACTACGAAATTATATTACACCTTTTGATTTGAGTAATAACAATATTCTTTTTAAATTAATACATAGTTAATTTAAAATTCACATTGTTACTAAAATCGCACTACTCTATTAAAATGTCTATAAAAAGTCATATAAAACTAAAATATTAACACGGCACTGCCAATTAAAACTTCATCACGTTATTTTAATCTGTCCATAGAAAATGAAGCAAGCAAACTGCTTAATAGCGTCTGCTAATTGGCTGTACTAGCTGTAAAAACAGTTAGTGAGTTTAAAATATTGCCCGTTCAGGGGTACCCACTACTCCTAGTATGGTAGGAAGGAAAAGAAATGACGATTTAGCAAAAAAAGTCAGGTATACAAATTTAATATCTACACCTCTTTTTTTTTCTTTTTTTTTTGGGTGGGAAATCATCAAATAACTTCTCCCGCTCTGGGTGGAGCAGGAGGGCGTGTCAGACTTTTACTGACGAAAACCCACCCGTGTTCCTTCAGTAGCCCGTATGCCAGGGGCTGTGGTATCTCTTTTGAACAAACCCGCACCCCTGGCAGGTATCGGCCCTTGCGGGCCCCATCATTTTGTGCTAACATCTCTTTGAGGCGCGCGTGAAACACAACGCGCCGTCGACTTGGGCTTGGTCCTTACCGTACAGCGAGCTACCCATTACTCGCCGTCCGCAAGCTCATGCCTACGGTGGCCGGAAATCGGCCTGGGATTCCCGACGCCCAGGGCGTCTCCGTATCCTGCGGCGGCTAGGGTCGCGAGGGCGCATAGACTGCCTCTCCCTCACGTGCGCCGCCTCCCTCTTCGCGAGCATCAGTGCTTCGCTGAATAGGTTAGAATTGCGACCAACCGCGCTACTTCCAAGTTAGTGACAGTTACTTGACTGTTTAGTAATAGCGTAAGGTACTATCCGTCTTGATATCATATCACAATTTGACGGTTTCACTTCGATAGATTATAATCTACCGAAAAATAATGCGTTTAATTGTGACAGTTCATAATCTCGCAAGATAGATTATAATCTAACGGTATTTACAATTTTACGGTGACATGTTGGTGTAACTCACAGAATAACAAACACACACACAACAGCCAACGACCATTCATTGCTTAGTTTAGGCGTAGCTAAGAAGGTACTACCGCGGACAATAGCGGTGGATCACTTTTCATCCTTATACCTGAAGCAATAAGGTTGAAAAGAAATCGACCGCCAGTGTCCGCGATGGTGGTCCCATCGTCAAATGAAAAAATGGTCACAAAACTTATACAAAAACTTTCGTGTTTCAAAACAAAGCAGAAAATCAATCATTGATAGAAATTACTTACACCTCCATTATGTTATTTACTGATCTGCAAATTATCTAAACTAATATTTTAAAGAGGAAAGATTTGACTAATTGATTGTTTGTTTGCATTGAATAGGCTCCGAAACACTGAACCGATTTGAAAAATTATTTCACTGTTGGCAAGCTACACTATCCCCGTATTCCCACGGGAACGAGAACTACGCGGGTGAAACCGCGGAGCCCTGCTAGTAACAAGTAATTTAAAACTTGTTCAATTCTAAGACAGCCAGTTTGAAATCAGGAGGTGAGGTAGCGATTAGAAAAGAGCACTGTTAGATTTCTACCCGTGGGTGTGGCCAGCGCCGATAGTAAAAAATCCACCAGTGCGTTTTTGTTAGTTGGAATTACTTCTAGATGTAACGTAGTGTTAGTGAAATCTATTTGTTCATTGTTATTAAGCAAGATCTTACCAATCGCCGAAAACCTAATCCAATACCCAATACTGTTTTCAAAACATGTGTTTTTTGTATAAAACTTTGCACTTAGGTGTTTTCTTAATTTTCAAGTACCTAATTGGTTATTATTTTATGACGCTTTGCATGGGGTGTTATGTCTTTTGTGTGCACCAAATAAACGATTTACTAATCTAATCTTTATTTTATCCGATCGCCTATGACTTGCATCATACCGTTAAGCTTCCATTTTGAAGACTAGGCGCCTGCAATCTCTCCTCTTTAGCTTTCACCATAAAGTTAGCTAGATCTGCTAACTTATGCATAATCTGTGCTTTACTGCCGGAGGAAGCAATATTAAATTATTTTGAGATTCAATAAGAAATAGCCAGCAAGTATGCAAAGCAATCCTTGTATGTTTGTATGGATTGCTTACGATTTAACCCGCTGGTGGCTAAGTTAATAAATTCTCAATGTAACCAAACGTAGGTATGTTAACTGGTAACACTCCATTCTTTCTCACTACACACCCTACACCTACTCGCTACATACATACACACATCTTACACCTACTCACTACCTACACACACATCCTACACTCAACACTACACACATACTCTAATCCTACATTTATTCACCTCACCGCAAAGTTAAACGTTATCATTTTGTATTTTATTTTTCACCAAATGCTTATTGTTGAAACGTCCTGATTTATTATAATATGGCTTTGTTTGTTACGAAGAATCACTCACTCCTAAGACACAGCAGGCACATACACCTAGTTTAGTAGTCAGAGTATTAAAATTATTGTGACCTAGCTAAAAGCCTAATATGCGCTTAGTCTATAAAAATTGTAATGTTGCTGACTTTTTTTGGTGAAATAAAAAAAAAGGATTATTATTAATAGCACCCGCACGAGTCGATCTATCAGGTAAAGCTATGCTTGCCGCGGTTGGTCCGTGGATGGTTGACTAACTAACCAAAGAACAAAGAATTTCCGTGCCTCGGAAAGCACGTTAAGCCGTGTCGTCGCCACCGTCGTTACGGGTCGTCAGAATCCCGAAAGTCTGACCTAAAAGAGTACCTAAAAGATACCGAAAGGGATACCATGGCCCCTGGCACACAGGCTACTGAAGGAACACGGGTGGGTTTTAGTCAGTAACAGTCTGACACGCCCTCCTGCTGCACCCAGAGCGGGAGAAGTTATTTGATGATCGCCCACCCAAAAAAAAAAAAAAACCTGTTCCTAATTGGATTGTGGAGGTCAGAAAGGCAGTTGCTCCTTGTAAGATACTGGATCTGCATTCGGTTGGACTATAAGCCGACCCCAACATAGTTGGTTCACTGGGTAACAGAGACCACGATGGTAAGACTGGTTGACTGACTTTCGGGTATTTCAACATTACCAGCTGCTTAGATATCATGCTTTAGTATCATAATAATAAATACTGCAGCAGGCTTAGCACGAGCACCGATTTGTTGACAGAAGAATAGACTATTAACTAAATGATGTACAATAGGAGAAGATAGCTATGTTTTCTATTAATTGTCACAGTTATGCGTTCTAAACGAATTATAATTTTGTAGATAATCGTATATACTTTGTGGCCGTCGAGTAGACAGTTTGTTGTCAGTGTGATTTTGACAGTTTGGGAAGAAATGTTCTTCTGAAATTGTCTACATTTATAAGGACCTAGACAAAGATCGTTAGAAACGAAAGACAAAATGACAGATTGTAGAAGGATATCTACGGTGCGATGTCAAAAATGGAGAAATTAAATTTTACTTTGTATTGAAAAAGCACTGTCTATTCTTCGTAGAAATAGAAAACGTCTTGCTAAGCCTGCAGATTGAACTTTTACTTTACTCGGTTTTGACGACACGTAAGGGAAGGGGTAAAAGATGTCCGGACTAAATCATAATGGTGATTGATGACGACCGCATCGCATCCAACACTGAAAGAATAAGTTTCCTTCCGTCGGATCTCCAGAAACTTGTGTCGTTTATCGGTATATACCTCATGCTGCTATGTTTTCCTGTTTCGTTCAACCTTTAGTTCTTTCAATTAACTTACTTTTTTTTATATTAGCAACTAGCTTTTGCCCGCGGCTCAGCCCGGGTGGATGCCGGTTATCGCGTAAAAAAGTAGCCAATGTCCTTTTCCATATCCCAGGCTATATCTGTGCGAAATTTCATGCCGATCGGTTTAGCGGTTTAGGCGTGAAAGCGTAACATACAGACAGACAGAGTTACTTTCGCATTTATAATAATAGGTCTTTACCTATGAAATTGCCGTTTTGTATGAAAAAATTTAAACGAATTTTTTTCATGAATTTTTTATTTGTATTAATCGAAGTAATCACCTATGCAATCAATGCATCTTTGCCATCGCAGTGGCAGTTTATTGATGCCCTTCTTAAAGAAATCAGCTGGACGGGAGGCAACAAATTCTTCAAAGGCATTTTGTACTGCCTCTCGGGTATTAATTTTTTTTCCCGCCAAGAAGTTATCCAAATTCTGGAAAAAGTAGTAGTCTGTAAGCGCAAGGTCTGGTGAGTAGGGCTGATGACGGAGAGCTTCCAACCCCAGTTCTTGCAACTTGGAGACCGTCTGCTGTGCAGTATGAGGTCGCGCGTTGTCGTGCAGGAGCAGCGGAGACGAGCGATTGACCAATGCTGGTTGGAGATGCGCCAGCTTCTCCATCATTGTGTTCAGTTCTTCACAGTACACATCTGCAGTAATGCTCACCCCGTTTGGTAAGAAGCTGTGATGAATCACACCGGCGCTAGACCACCAAACAGTGACCATCACTTTTCTAGGGGTAAGTTTTCGTTTAGGGCATTGTTTAGGTGCTGAACCAGGATCCAACCAACTTGCTGAGCGCTTACGGTTATCAAACAGAATCCATTTTTCATCGCAGGTAACAATGCGGTTCAAAATTCCTTCATTTGTGTGTCTGTTGAGCAGCGCAAGGCACGTCTCGACGCGTACTTCGCGCTGGCGATCATTGAGTTCGTGGGGCACCCATTTGTCAAGCTTTTTTACCTTGCCAATTTGACGCAAATGGACCATTATTGTTTTGACGCTAACGTCGAAAGCTGCTGCTAATTCAGCCGTAGATTGTGTATCATCAGCTTCCACAATCGCCTTTAATTCGTCATTGTCGACCAAAGTCTTCGGACGACCGCGAGGTTCATTTTTCAGGTCGAAATTTCCAGAACGGAAGCGAGCAAACCAATAACAGGTGGTGCGTTGGTTTGTAGTGTTAGCTCCGTAAACGTCGTTGATGTTGCGTGCCGCTTGTGCCGCGTTGCTGCCACGACGGTACTCATATTCCATAATTACTCGAATTTTTAACGTATCCATGATGACGAAAAAGATTGAAATGCGATGAAAATGTAACACTAATCAATAAAGAAATGACCACTTTTAGAAAAAAAAATCCATGTTTTTAAAATAAAATTAATTTGAAATTAGAATTCTTAGCCAAACAAAAATTATTTTGATTTGAAATGGCCAGTACTGCAGAACGGCAATTTCATAGGTAAAGACCTAATATTATAGTAGAGATTAATGTCTCACTGCTAGGCCAAGGCCTGTCTACTCTCTTTCCACCTCTCCCTGTGCAGACCTACCAAATAATAATCTTTAGTATAGGAGTCCTGCTCATCATGACTGAAAATATTAATTTGCTAAACACAGATACAAAGATACACTTGATCTTCAGCTACAATTCAGTTGACCGTATCTATCTTGCCAGTGACGTTAAAATTTTGTAGCTGCGGTAGGTGAAATAAAAATTAAAATGAAATTCAGAAACATTTTATATAAACCAGTTAAGTACTTAAAAATTTATATTAAATTCAATAACACAAACAACAACATCAAAAGAGAACGTTTTACACAAATTATCCTCATTAAAACACAGCTTTGGCAACCGATACATTTTGCGGTGTAGGTACACATTTAAACAATTCTTTAGCAAGGGGTAAAATTAGATACATATTCAGTTGGTCATGCCGTATCCTAGCAACCACTCAATACTGAAGCTGTTAGTACCGAGGAGTTTTTGTAGAAAATATTTTCCAAAATTGGGATATTATTAAAAACGAACTGGTGTAAGATAAAAGGGAGAAGTACCTATCCACTTATTTCAATAGGGGCTGACGGGAATTTGGGCCAAAGAATGGAATACGATACGCGCTTTGACAGCATCGTTTCTTGTTGTTTATGAATTTGCTTTTGTATCGTATTTTTTGCGGAAGTGTGCATTTTACTTCTTAGCGTATCGATGGCAAAAAGTTAAAATATGTATTTTAGCCCAAAATTCGGCTACGTAAACTCCACTTACTGACGCTGTCATAAGTTTGAATTAAAACCTACATTTATTTATGTTTAAATAGTGAAAAACAAAGTCGCTTTTCTGTCAAAGTCGTCTTTCATGTCTTAACTATGTGACTTGTTAGTTCTTCTTAAGAAAACTACACCAAGGATTTTTATGCAGGTTTCACCACCATTAACACTATTTCGATAATTTATTCCGTTATGGTTATGTGTAAACCTACTACATTTTTTTTTCTTTTTTGGATTTTGGTTTCGCACGGTTTGTGCATTTAGCCAGTGTCAAGTAATTTTTAAATTTTTGATCAAGTAAATGGCCCGTTATAGGCACGAAGTTACAAAAAAAAAAAACCTACATTCATAGCAAATAAAGTTCTGATTCTGATTCAAGTCAAAGTTATTTTAAAGTGGTGGTAACTTTACAACAACATATCTAGGAGTTTTGGTGGGAACACGAAAAGTCCCGTTAGTCACTTATTTTCACCTTCACTACACTTGTGCACTCACACGTAACTAAATTGCATAATTCATTAGGTACCAAAATTATACAATTTAATTCGCTATTTCACGAAATTTCATGAAAATGAAAATTCGTGCGACACGTTCCAACGCGATCCCGCCAAAAACCCGTGCCCCCTACTACATTGATAAACACAGCAGTTTTGACATGTCGCCATTTTTTTTTTTTTTAAGTAAAAGTCTGACACGCCCTCCTGCTCCACCCAGAGCGGGAGAAGTTATTTGATGATTCCCCACCCAAAAAAAAAAAACAATGTCGCCATTGCACCTGTACAAAGCAGGGGGCTAGTAATGGTAGATTATTCACTAAAGGGATAAAGCAGTGTCTTAAGTCACGGGCGGTATTTTGAATCCCGAACGCAACAACGGATGCTAGGAATCCCGAGCGCAGCGATCCCGGGCTCTGAGTTAAATCCTGAGGGAAGCGAGGGAGTTACCTAAGACTAGAATTCCGAGTGCAGCCAGGGATCCAGGCTCGCCCAAGACGTAGACACCTTTGTCCCCGAGGAGAATGCTCTACTTTTAGCAACTACTCCGAGATAATTAAAAATACAATTCGATTTTCAGTAGTAGTTTGTGAAATTGTACATTACCGGGGAATACCCAGTTATGTGCAGTATCAAACACTATTTTATTTAAACTCGTGCAATTTATGATAAACTCAAAAAATATAAATAATATCTTAAATATAACGTCCAAATCCAATGATAAATATAGCGCGGGGTACACGCAACAGCAACCGATCAGCTGTTGCGATGACATGCCGCCATTACCGCCACAGATAATGTAAAACAACAGTTGGGCTAGTGTAATATGCACATAATTTTGGACTTGGCCATAAACAGAAAGCAATTGTTTTTGTTACTGTTGTAATTATTTTGATTTTTGTTGAATAATCATTATTGTTAACATATTATCACTACCAATTAAGTTTCAAAATTCAATTATTTTGTTCGCTAACAGCAACTAAAACTATTAAGAGAGATCTATTCGGTCGAGTGGTAAAAAATCGTAAATCGAAAAAAGGGGTATTATTTTTGGTAAAAGTTTCCATAAATATTCTTAGTTTAAATTCCAAATTCAAATCACGTTAATGACTAGCGGTTCTTATTGAAAACCAAAATTATTACACATTCTTCAAGCCCTAGGCTTTGGAGCCAAGTTTTAGATTAGGTTTGTATGAACAATAATATATTAACATTGTCTCACACTGTTTTTATTATAAGTTAATCGCAATTGTATTGCTGATAGTTTATCTGTACCACAATATATATTTTTTACCGACTTGGGTTATTGTTTTGTGTTACGATACGTATACGTACACTTCGTATATGTACCTGACAAATAATTTATTTGCCCACACTACGACTTTAACTCGATTATCCTTAAAATTGCAATGTCTCTTCAATAAACTTCAACAATATAAGCTGAACAGTGAAACTTATAAAATAATTGGCTGAACGACCAAACACAAAAGCCCTACCAACATGGCGTCCATTTAATTTCAACCATGAAGTCTAATAAAAATATAGTGTTTACTTCATAAGCACTAATAGTTCAAGTAATGGGCTTGTCGCGATGTTTTCCGGCATTTTTCTAACTAAAGCAAAAGCTTCATGCAACTGGTTTGGTGGCTAGCCAAGCACTGATGATAAAAACCAACTGCTTTACACTTGCAGTGATCCTTATTCATATACAGCTAAGGTTGATATTTGAATGGTTGTTATGATGGTTAAGTTTGTTAACCGTTTATGTATGACGCTGTAAATATAGAAGGAAATAGACGTTACTTATTAATTAAATTAATGGATCGTGTATGAGTAGTGGGCGGTATCCTGTTAATGTTTTTGGATAGGCGTAGTACTAAGATCGTTTTAGAGTTAAATAAACTGTATTCTGCATACTGACAATGTTTTATTATTAACTTGCAGATTTTTGATAATAGGTTAATGTGTTTTTTTATTGTTTCAGGTACAATATGGAAAGAAGTTCACGTCATTCACAACGGTTTGGTACCTTCTATTGAATAATCAAAATGGTTTAATCAAATAGCCGTTTCTTTCCTTTGAGAATCTATATTTTTACGTCCACTCAATTAAATGTAAGGGTTATTTTAATTTAAAAAAAATCAAAGAAAAACTTTGTACGGACTCTGGACAAACTACGGTAGAAAAGACTCATATATGAAGGGGCTTAATTATATACCTAAAGTAATTAAGTAATCGAAATCACTTCCAACTTGTAAAAGGCTATTAAAATACTACTAAGTAATGTTTAAATTGTACGTATTTACTTTATTTTTATATCTTCATTTTGGTTTTTGACCCATAACTTAATTACTTAATATGTTTTTCCTCATAGGAGTGAATAATTGGATTCTAAAATAAATATGTTAGCCGTATGTTAGTATGGTCTGTTTTGTAATAAGTAGTCAAATCATTGGTATTTACATAGTTAAGTAATTCTAAACAGTACCTTACTTTAGACAAGTCTGTCCGAGGTACTGTTCAAATATTTCTCTAAAACGGTCTATTGCAACGCTACACTCAAGGCCTCCGCCTATCAACCGGTCTGCGTAGGCGCATACGAACGTTCATTCATAGTTTACTCTCCTTACACATTTTCAAAGTAATCCCAGCCTTATTTCAAAGTTCATAAAGCATAATTCACCTTGTATTGGGTTAGAGGTTAACGTCTGATTTTCCTTTCAGCGTGCGATCTGTTTTAAATCTTGTGTGATATATTTTAGGGTTTAAATTAGTTTGTGTTGGTTTAGAGGTTAATATGCCTCTGTACTTATTGGATAATAGTGTCGTAGGCGCTAGACACTTGCATTATTGCGTGAGTCAGTTGAATGGGAATGTAAAAATTGCGTAGCCGTGAACTTATGTGGGAACCATTTTTATGACACACATTACATTATGAGGGTCTCGTGGCCAAGTTGAAACAGCCGCACGGATCGATGGATCAGGTTAAGCAACATGAATGGTTAAGCGGATGGGATGGGTGCCCATCTTTACATAGACCCCGCCATGCCTCGGAAAGCACGTTAAGCCGTTGGTCTCGGCTGTCATTCGTGAATCTTTGTCGTCAGAAGCCGGAAAGTCCGTCAACCAGTTTTACCAAGGGGTATCATGTTCACCCAGTAACTGGGTTGTGTAGGTCAGATAGGCAGTCGCTTCATGTAAAATACTGGTATTCAGCTGCAACCGGTTAGACTGGAATCCGCTCCCAACATAGTTGGGAAAAGGCTAGACAGATGATGATGCGTACCTACTACACGTAGTAGTCGTTTATTCAGCCATATCGAATTTTCATCGAGGGTAGTTGTTTTGGGTTGACGATAGTTGGGAATTCTAATTCTGTTTCTGTTATTAAACAGCATTAAAAACATTAATATTCAACCATTAACAAAGTAGTGCAAGTCATAAAAGCCATTCATTAACCAGCATATCAGTGTCTCTAGACGAAAGTCTTTGACCAGTGCGTGTTGCCAGTGATGAAATATGGAACCTCAACATGTTCGCTCACAATGGGCCTCATAAGAAGGCTTAAAGTCACCCAAAGGGCAATGGAGAGGGCTATGTTCGGAGTTTCCCTACGCGATTGAATCAGAAATGAAGAGATCCGCAGGAGAACCGAGGCAACCGACATAGCCCGAAGAATTGCCAAACTTAAGTGGCAGTGGGCAGGACACATTGCTCGCAGAACAGATGGCCGATGGGGCCGAAAAGTTCTGGAGTGGTGACCGCGTACCGGAAGACGTAAAGTTGGAAGGCCTCCCACAAGGTGGACCGATGACCTTGTGAGGGCTGCACGAGTCCGCTAGATGCGGGAAGCACAGAACCGGTCGAAGTGGCGGAGCTTGGAAGAGGCCTATGTCCAGCAGTGGACGTCTTTCAGCTGAAATAATGATGATGATGAACCAGCATAGCAATGCTGCTTGGCAAATCGGCTATTCTTATGATAAAAATAGAATATGTATAAGTAGTGCTAAAGAAAAGAATCTTATGGCATCAAATCGCCAGTTGTCCACAGATAAGGTGGTGTTGCCTCGTAGTATGGCAAAGCAGATTTTTTGACCAAAAAATAGGCCAGCCCTCTGGTCACGCGTAGAGTCGACCAACCGCTTGGCAATGTTTCGAAATACTATGTGGGCAGGCGAACATAAAAATAATTGTAACGAATGGTCGTGAATATCTATAGGATTCAATATTTTCTGAAAGCGTTATAAAGCCAAGTTATTATCATAATGACTAATGTGTAATTCAACATAACTGGCGAAATCGGTGTACAAGTACACCTCTGCCTATGCCTTCGGGGAAAGCAGGCGTGATATGTTGTTATGAAATCTGTTATGGAACCAACGATGGTCGTCATTATTAAAAAGGTATGCAAGATCTACCGATAAATCAAAAACCTTGCTACGTACAGTAGCCCTCACTAATGGAGCCCCAATCTCAAAAAGCAATAGATTGACACTTCGCTTTAACTTACGACCTTCTTATAATAAGCAATTTCTATAGGCTATAATACTATATACACACACACTCTCATACGTTTACGAATGAATGTATTTCCTAAATTCAACCGTTAAAGCAAATGGCATGATAGCTGAGCGGTTACTGCACTTGATTATCGCGTTTGAGCGCAGCGTGTCGCGGTTTCGAATCCCACTCGCTGTGTGATAGTCTTTTTATTGTTTTAAAAATCACTTTTGAGTATAGTTTCTTGTTCTGTTCTTCTTATTCACTAAACTCGTAAAACTTTATCATTATACCCACAGAAACCTAAATAAATTTAAATGATTTACGACTCATTCACCGCGACTTATAGAACGGTGTTGGTTGATAATTGTGTGCTAGTGACGTGTGTTTCATCTATTAGCGTCCTTCTAATTCATTTTAAAATGTAAGCAAATTTAAATATAGAAATGAAAGCGAATATTATTGCGCTGCATAAAAGTGGACTTAATACCTATATCACAAATACCTATGTGATGAAACCGGACTGAGTGTGAGTAGTGAGTAAATCATAATTTAAATATAAATATTAAACATTTATTTAATTAAAGTGTAACTGCTGATCCTTGTAGTTATTTTTAAACGTTTTATAAATATCACAATGTCTAAATAGAATAAAAATATAAAATTTCAATGTAAATTTATTTCCTAGATAGAACGATGAAAATAACAATAAACTTAATATCTATGTGAAATTGCCCTTTTAAATAATTTTGTTTCTAAATAGTAGGTAATACATAAAGTGTGTATTTTGCTTAGTAGCTTATCAGTACCCCTTTTTTGTTTTAGTGAAATACTGTGAGTCGGTGGGTGAAAAGATATGAGGAAGGCGGTAGCCTTGCCCGTGGAAAGCAAAGTGGAAGACCCCAGCTCCTATAACAGGCACACGTTCAGCGAATATGAAACAAGTGGTTTCAAAACGACAAGACATTTTGCCGAATTATTCGACACATCTTTACGAACCGTGCGCCGTGCACTCCACGCAGAAGGTTCATGGCAAACAAGGCATCATGGAAAACCAGCTCGAGAATCAGCTTAAAAAACATAGTTAACGGAAAAAACATTAACATTAAGTTATAAATTACAAATATTTATTTATTTTAGTAATATTAAAATAATATTTTGTCTTATCCGTAATCTGGATTATTTTGAGGTTTAGTTTCAATCTTCTTTTCGGAATGAAAATGAACACTTAAGCTATAACCTCTTTAAGTCCTATTAAATACGATTTGTTAACTTTGAGGTTTGAGTTAAAACGAACTCACTCGCAGTAGAATAAAAGTAGTACTACTGAGTCATTTAATTGTATTGTGACAACTTGTCTGCATTTGTTACTTTTACGTGGGTAGATTTTTGTAGAATATTGTGATTTATTTAGAGTACCGACACACAGTAGTAATCAGCACAATATTATTATATTACTAAGATACAATAGCCTGATTATCATAGTTCACCAACTAGCTTATTTACTTCAATAAATTGTTCTTTAAGAGAAAATAAACTGTTTTAACAAGAAGTTATTATTAGTTATTTTTATACATTCTTCATGAAGTTATAACGAATAAACATTTTGTAATCATTTATTATTGTTAAACCTTTATTTAAATAACAATACGAGTAATAAAACAAATTTGTTACATTATTATTCTGGTATATTAATAAATCGAATAATAAAAGAACAGATGAAGATGATTGTTGAAAAGAAAAATTAAAGCTTCATCGCGAGATTTGAACCCAGACCTATGAGTTTCTTAATCCAAGACGATACGCTGCACGCTACCGGAACTCAAATTATAAAAGTAAATTTTAGCAATGGTATGAACCGACCAAGGTCATGTCTGTCGTCGCCGACGGTATGTATAAAATACAAAGAGTAACGCCAGTGTGTGAGTAGAGCGGTGAGTTTTGTGTTAATATAATACATCACTTATACACACAGCTGTAGGTACGGCCTGGACCGCCACTTCATAGCAATATAGCCCTTAGTATGCGACTGCATTAGTGAATCTTGATTGTACATGTAAAACACTAATATTGGACCAAACACTGGCCCCAACATTGGCCCACCATCACCATTACTACCAAACCCCTCGCTTTCCTATTCATCTCAACCCTTTTGCTTCGCTAATGAATTTGGTACCAAATCTGCCGTGATTGGTACCGAACACTATTAGTGTATGATGTGCTAAGGTTAATGTTATGCCCGGCTGTGTATTAGGGTCTTAAGATATTGTACAGTTAAGTTACAGTGGGCTAGTTAATTTTGAAGAGATAATATGTTATTTATTAAAACTGTATGTACAAGTAAAAAAAACTTGTACAAAATATTGTATCACATGATTTCATAAAAGTAATTTATGGCTGCAAAGATTTTTGATTTAATAAATACATTAATGATAAAATTAATCAAAATCTTGAGCAGCTATAAATGATACTTTGAAAGAAAAAATTCTCAGTCTTACTGAAATTACTGCTACTAATAGTCCATAAAGTAGATAATACAAAAGGTTTAATGAAGTGTCACGTCAAGCGTGACGTCACGGCGCGGCGCCATATTGAATTCTGACCGTCATTAAAGTTTCTGAGCGCAGCAAAAGAATAGACTGCTTATTGCAGCGAGAGATTCATTTTTGCCCAAAACGAGGGTGGGTACGTTTACCTTACTTTTTGCACCATTAGCAAGACAATAAAAAGCAATTCGATTTTCGAATAAGTTCTTTCAAACTGATTCGAAAATCTAGTTGTTTTCGAATGAGTTTGTTTTGATAAAAAAACATGCCAACTTTTAGTAGAGGTTCCAAATTCAAATCATTTTATTGACCAGCGGGTTATAATGAAATCCAATGCAATATTATTGCCCAGCTAGACCTCTAGTGCTATTCTGTACAATTAATCTCACCATCATACTTAGGTGAAGTGAGTTTGAAGTGAGCTGTCAATCCCTAAATTCACTAGCTGGCGCTAGGTAGGTGACAGTTCACTAAAAGCTCCCTTCACCAAAATTTTCACGGTTTTTTTTTGGGTGGGAAATCATCAAATAACTTCTCCCGCTCTGGGTGGAGCAGGAGGGCGTGTCAGACTTTTACTGACTAAAACCCACCCGTGTTTCTCCATTAGCCCGTATGCCAGGGGCTGTGGTATCTCTTTCAAACGAACCCGCACCCCTGACAGGCATCGGCCCTTGCGGGCCCCATCATTTTTGTGCTGACATCTTTTTGAGGCGCGCGTGGAACACAACGCGCCGTTGACTTGGGCTTGGTCCTTACCGGACAGCGAGCTACCCATTACTCGCCGTCCGCAAGCTCATGCCTACGGTGGCCGGAAATCGGCCTGGGATTCCCGACGCCCAGGGCGTCTCCGTATCCTGCGGCGGCTAGGGTCGCGAGGGCGCATATGCTGCCTCTCCCTCACGTGCGCCGCCTCCCTCTTCGCGAGCATCACTGCTTCGCTGAAGGAGGTGACGGCTCCCCATGCCCTCTCGCTCCGTACCATGGCCTGGACCAGGGCCGGACGCGAGAGATCGCCGCCGCCGATCGCCTCCACGAGGAAATTTTCACGGTCAGATTGTTAGCGGTAGCTGAGATAGGATATCAAAGTAGGGCTTGTGAAAATGTAATATTTCTTGATGGCATTTTTTTATATGAATTTCCAATAGGCTACGAATTTTACACATTTCATCAGCAAACAGACCAATTAATTTATCATAACTTCGATTCTATGTATCCAAAAGACCATTCTTAACTAACCTACTGCCACACATAGTACTAGGCACTCATGATTAATGCAGAGCCAATCTGTCACCACATCTGAGCGTATCGCCCCTACATTGAAGGTTTTCTGCCTGATTTGTGAATCGTTGTGAATATACGATAAACATCGAGTAGCTATACTTGATGTTTATCGTATATTCAGATGATTTTGAGTACCGTGTTAATATTCCGTGAAATCGCATGTCGTGTACAGAATATTTGTGGGTTCTTTGGTGTTGAGACTAGAATCTTCACTACTATGCCGCGTCGGGAAGATTTATTTTGTCTATCTATATAAATAAAAAGAAAAGTCCTGACTGACTCATCAACGGCCAACCCAAACCCTTGGACCTAGAAAGCTTAAATTTTGCACGGAGGTTCCCTTTATAATGTAGACAAGGAATAAGGAAGGATTTTTCGAAATTCAACTCCTAAGGGAGTTAAATAAGGGATGAAAGTTCCGCGCGGGCGAAGCCGCTGGCAAAAGCTAGTTCTACATAAAGTATACACCACTTCGTCATCATCTGCCTAGCCTCATCCCAATTGTTTTGGGGTTGGCTTCCAGTCAAACCTGAAAATACTGATTTTGCATGCAAAATCAGTATTCCGTCGCGACTGCCTATCTGACCTCCACAACCCAGTTACTGAGTAACACGACTTTGGTAAGACTGATTGTCAGACTTTCGGGCTTCTGACGACTCGTAACGACTGTAAATGATCCTTGAAAGACAACTGGGACCAACAGCATATCATGCTTTCCGAGGCACTGAGTAAAGATGGTCACCTATCCACGGACCAACCACGGCAAGCGTAGCTTAACCTGATCGATTGACTACTGCGGCTGTTACAACTAAGTCATCAGAAGTTCAGAAACAAAAACACAAAAACAAGATTTTGTAAAAGTATACCCCAGTTATGAGTACGTACGTACGTACTCAGCCTATAACGTTCCCACTGCTGGGACACAAGCGTCCTCTCAGTGAGAGGGAGTGGGCCGCAACCCACCACACGGGCCCAGTGCGGGTTGGTAGATGTCACATGTCTTCGAATTTTTGGTTCTAGGACATGCCGGTTTCCTCACGATGTTTTCACCGTTTGAGAGCAGTGGTGATGAAATTATTTACACAAAGTAATGCGCCTGGTTGGGTCTGAACGCACGACCTACAAGTGACCTACAGTTATGAGTGAAATTATGAATTGTTTTTAATATTCATCCCTTGGATTTTTTTTTCCATTCTGCTGAAAGACAGTGCTGTTGGTGCCTTACCCAATCATCGCCACTACGATCAGTCCTCGGAAAAACCAATAATAAATTTAAAAAAAAAACCACTTCAATAACTTTTTTAATTCGACATTTAATTTCTCTTTTCTTTTATTTTGTTCATTTGTCGAATATTAGAATTTTGGCTATTTTGTATTAGTGTATTTTTAATGCGCGTTTTATTTGTTATAAACATAAAAAGGAGTTTTTTTTCTTATCAGAATACTAAGTTATTTTTAAGTTAGATATTGATCAAATCTAAATTGCCTATCATTTCAAAATGTTTACTACTAATAACTTCGATCTTGACCCTTCTGTTCGTGACATTTCGACGTTTAAGTAACTTATGTTTTGTTTAGTCTCCTATTGTTACTTGAAACAATGGTATACCATAGAGAATCAAGCTTGAACTTGTAAAGTTGCCTTTAAGTTATTATTACGTATAAATACAACGAACTCAATTTCCATAAGTAATCAAATCTGGAACATTCGGGAATGTCTGGATATTGATTTGTTTGAGTTTACAGTATGCCTAAACTTACCTTTCTATTTAAGTCTAGATCTAGGCCGAATACCGATTTACATCTCAGCTAGAGTTTAACTGAAACGGTTTATCGTATATTTATTCGGACTAGTGTTTTTAAATCCGGATGGTTACAAGTTGCACAGAAACAGAAACTATCGAATACTTAGTAATCGCGTATAAAGCTAGAAATAAAAAAAAAAAAAAAAATGTCGAATATAACTGTTTATCCATTAAAGTATCAATTAAAATCAGAGTTACCACGATACAGCCCTTAAACCCTACCAATTCAGTATTCAATTTGCAAAATGCAAATTCTTTAATCCGGCAATATGCATAATAACGGACAATGTATCAACTTTTAGCATAAACCTTGCATTGTAAACGAAACATGACTTTGCACGTCCGCACAATCATATAAGCACGGCTACGGCGTAGCGGGCCCTACGGTTCGTAGCCGGCGGGTGCTATAGTAACCGTCTACGGGAGGTTCAGTTTGCGACGCGGCGGCCTACCGCGTAGACGCCTGTCGCATGCTACGAAAACCCATGCTCCCGAGTCGCAGTGCAATTTTTTCCGCAAGTGTTTTCCCCCTTTTTCTGAAAATTCAAAGGTGGATTTTAATTAATGGTGTCGTGTTTCGGCTCGGATGTGATTCTTGTGTGGTGTTAGCCGTGAATTTTTGAGTGTCAACGCTTTTTTCGAAGGAATTTTCGTGTGTTTACGCGTAGTGTAATTATGTTAGTGTAATTGTGAGACGTGAGTATGTACGGCTTGTAGGCTCTGCTATGAAGCTCGTCATTTTGGGTTTATGCAAAAAAAAATCATTAGAAAAAAAATGTGGATTGTTTTTGTAATCTCTGCGTGTAATTGACATCTCTCTAAATGATCATTTACAATGTTGTGAAATTTTACAAACGCCATTTGAAAAACAATCTGAAATTAATTTAGTAGCTGAGTTGTCTCTCTGTTGCTGGCATAAGTCTGTTGTTGAAATTATCAATGATTTTATTTCGACGACAAATTATACCATGGACACTTCACATTAAAGTTTTTTATTTGTTTTTATGATTTTTCTGTTCGAAAAAGAAACAATGCAACGTTATTAAGGTTTTAAGGGGTAGTACACTTAAAGCTAGATGAAGTGCCAACTTTGCCAAAGAATAGTAACTGCGACGCACATAGCCTACATTATGTTAGTTATTCCAGCACAGATTTATACTGAGCTTATCACTCTCTCCATTAAAAATCTCTTAAAATTAATTGACTGAAATACAAGCACAGCTGAAAACTGGGTGTAGAAGCATGAAATTTTGCAAAAGATTTCTTTTATAAAAAAAAGTGAGCAATAAGAAACGGTTTTTTTAAAGACAAAGCATTTATTTCAAATAGGCACTTTTTAACGTCGAACATTAAAATAGAATTGATTCTAGTCGCCCCTTCCAAAATTGTAGTTTCGTATGGAGAAGAATGGGCAAGACACTCCACCGTTACTCTCTTTAAAATACATTAATTATTTTTTTGTCTGAAAACGATGCTCCCAGAATAAAATTACCACACCAAAATACATTGGTAAAAAGAATTAAATTGAAGCAAATACAGATAAATAGATTTTATGATTGAAACATGGTGCTCACATATTTATAAACATTATAAAAGTAAGTATACGATTTTCCTAGAATATTAATAAGTAATAAGTCAGTGTGCGAGTTAAAATAATCACTGAGTGTAAATCAATGTCATAAATATAATTAATTATAGAATTCAATTAGCAACCAGTTTGATTTTGTCTAGACTCTAAATTGTCCTATGGAGCAGGACCAGCATGTTTCCAAGCATTCTTATCTAGGAGATAATCCTCTAATTTGTAATAAGCTTGTTTACAAAGTTTACTTTTAATATGAGTTTTAAATTTCCTTTCATTTAATTGCAAGGTATTTTGCTATAACATTTAACACCCCATAAAAGATGCATGTACTTTAGCGTTTGAAAATGAATCCCCTAAAGAGGTTAATTATAGGATTAAATTTTGTATGGAAGTCCGTAATTTTTATTAATTTGTAATACTCGCAATAACAATATGCGTTTTTTACATTCAATAAAATTGTTTCAGTTCATTCATTATTCACTTAACGACGAATGAGCTCGCCTTATTTAAAAAAAGGTTACGAAGCTTTTTGACAGTCAAAGTAATATAGCGTAAGATAATTCTTGGCTGAAAAAAATTTGAGACTGTCTAAAATGTTAAAAATAAGAACAAAGTTTGGTTTTGTGTTGTTTTTCTGGTCTGTTCGTCAAAGTTTAATAAATTAGTTTATAATTTAGTAACTTTTGCATGCCATACTAACCAATATTTGCTTAAAAAAATATGTTTATCTTTGATTTTTGTGCAGTGTGCGGTCACTTGAGTGGGGGTTATTTATACATATAGTCTGTAGTAAACATAATTACATTTTAGATGATGCAAACATAAACTCATTGGAGTTAAACTGTGCACCATAATAATTGACCATATAATTTAGACTTTGAATAATGTGTTTGAATGGAAACAGGTTGTAGTATGTTTTAGTGTAGTAGTCAATTATTTGTGTTATGACATTGTTAAGTATCAGTATTGCCCTATTACGTAACTAAGTATGATTTTTTTTCTAAACTGTATTCATTTAAAATGAACTTTTTCTCAAAATGAATAGCACAGTATAAATATAATAGTACAGAATAGCACTACCCAACATATGATACTAAATTATTACGTAGGATTGATCTTCAGCATGAAATTAACTTGTTCTTAGTATTAAATCCTACTATCCTACTAATATTTATAAATCCTATCCTACGATATAATACCTATTTTATATGTGAGAGTTTGGATATTTGTTACTCAATCACGCAAAAACGGCTGAACGGATTAGGATGAAATTTGGCACTCAGATAGCTTGTAACCTGGATTAACACATAGGCTACTTTTTATTTTACCGGTTCCCGTGTGATAATTTTCGACCTCCATGCTGGCGATGCTGCTTGCTGTTTGTCTCTTCATCACCCAAAGGGTGACTGGTAGAAAATACATATGGCATTTAATCCGCCTTTGCACGTTTCTGCGCGTGAAGTATAAACCCCTGATTTATAAACATTATTTAAAGTTAAGTAATTATTAGCGACTATTTAACCATATATTTTGGACGAGTTAAATAATAGGGTAAATAAATAAATATTAATATCTGGATAAAATAGTGGAATGGATGAAGGAAATAGAGTAAAGTAAGTAAATACCGCAACTGAGTAGGCAAACCGCAAACAATGTATGTCACACACATAAAACCAACCTATTTGAATTATTATTAATTGTATGGAGATTAAGAATTGGTGGACTGGTTTTGTATTGACATAATAATTCGTTGTTGAACTTAGGGCTCGAAAAAAAATGGATCTTTAAATGTAAGATTACATACATTTTTAACAATGTAAGTACCAAGTCCCTCTCACAGAGCTCAGCAGTGGGGCAGCCCTGTGTCCCAGTAGTGGGGACGTTATAGGTTGACTATGTATGTATATCTATATAAGTACCTACTAAGTAGGTAGGTAGTGATAACGTCAACGTTGCACGGTATTGTAGTTTTCATATGGTTTTATTAAATTTAGTATGGGTACCTAACAATAGTCATTTATACTGCCTTTTATTTTTTGTCATTATAATTATCCTTTACAAACTTCGAAGTAACATCTAGTCTTTAATTAGTTGAAAGTTAATAATTGAATCAAAGAAAATCCGTTTTTAAATAACAAATTGAAAGTTCATCTTTATATATTATTCCGCCATGCAATTCGTTAGAGTTCGTTTTTTTAAACCCAGGTACTAATTTACACGGTTGTAATGTCAAGCTCTTATCAAGTACTAAAGAAGCAAACACAAAATACTTGAAATGTTAGATTGATTGACATTTGTCAGATTAATCTTCGGGATTTAAAACTTTAAGTGCCTAATCTTACACACCATTAATCGACAAATTAATCCGTCGACAGATTACATCACTATTTCAGATTCAACTCTCAACACAATCCCAAGTACACACTATACACAAAATATCGACTACCATCACGATCTTAACATATAAAGCGGAGCACATAACAGACTGCCTTTGACATGGCACGGCCTCGCAATACAATGGATCTACCTGTGTGTTCATAGGTTTATCGTGTCACTTGCATGAATGTGCCACGGACTCAATTGATTGCCCTTTTGTTTTGAATTAATTTTGTGTGTGATCGATTCTGTGTATGGTACGGGTGTTTAGGAGTACCTACTTAGGTTATATAAAGGACAGTCGTGTATTTTATGTATCACTATGGTCTTTAACACTTTTAAATGATTAGAGGACTTGTAGAGTTACAAGTTTAGTTGAAACCTAGTTTATTATCTTCATATTTATGCAGAGTAGCACGGAAAGTATAAACAATGAATTTGTGAGATGATTTTAGACCCCAAGCGTAAAAATGTTTCGACAGTTAAAAAATAAATAACGGTAGCAATCCGGGGGTGCCGACGACAAAGTGAAAACTTGAACAATTACGTGAGTTTTTTTGAATCGTCTGTACAGGATTTCACACTATTCATAATCATAATTTTGGTCATATCTTCTAAACGGGTTATCCGATTTTCATAATTACAATTCGAATATTAATTCTGGACCCAAACCTTTCTTTTGAAACTTAAAATTATTGAAATACCTCTACTAAAAAACGGAGATGGCGTTAACGATGTCGCGAGTTCAATTGTTTTTTCCTATCTCAAAAAATGCCCAACGCGCCTAAAGAAGTCTTCACTTCAAAAATATCAGCTGTTTCATAGCAAAGAGGTCTACACGGTCAAAATGTATGGAAATGCAATTTTTTTAATAAGTGTCGGAAATATTCAACACATGGGGTTCAGAATCATATACTGAACCCTTGGTAACAGGTTGCGAGTCGTTGTCACTCCCACTCTACACACCGTGACATTTTAGTCGTCTTACAAAGGTGGTCCACTCAATGTATCCGACATAAAATACCTCTAGCCGCGATTTTTTTTTTTTACCATTAATTAAGATAATAAGTACAAAAAAAATGCTTTAGGATTATGAAACATCCTGTTAATAATAATTACGTATCAAACAGTAGAAGATATTTACAAGATTACATCTCCATTACATTCCATCTTCATAACAGGGTGTTTCAAACTACGTCATGCGTCTTAGTGATTGATATTTTAATTTTTTAAATTATTCATAATGTTCATAATTTTTTTCATTTTTAATAAATGATTAGTATTCATAGTCATTGCATACATGAAGTGGGCTGCCGTTGTAAGCCGATTAAAATGCCATGCGTATATTCAGTAGATAAGTAAGGAAGATCATAAATTTTAACAAAAAAAAAACTTTGCCTAGGTAAAATCAATGATGTATCAATAAAATATAGGTATCACTATTACAGATGAGTAATATACAGTATCTTGAAGAATCATATCCTTGTTCTGTAGTGGGATTGTTGTACTAAATACTTACAATTACGAAATATATGTTAACGTATTATACTTTATTATGCAACTTAAAGGTACAAAGGTCTTATTACTCCATCATCACAACTCTGCTGAGTATGTACATCCAAATAACTGCTATAATACATTTTGATTTATCTTATTACTCTATAATACATTTTGATTTATCTATACTCAAATTTGTTTTCATCCTGTTAGCATTTTTCGATGTTTGTCCCAATCCCAAGATTAAAAGCAAACAATTCCAAATAGCCAGCAAAGTGAACTTATCCATCATGATTTTTTTGGCTAGAAGTAAACATTATAGCTAGCCAATATATCTATCAAGAATGTAATCTTCAAATGTCCGGTTCCTTTATCAAATAACATCTTTATGTTAAAAAAGAAAAAGAAAACATAGCCTATTTTCTTGATAAATTCATATTCACACATATTTCTATTCACAAACACATCATATTATTTTAGACAAGTTACTAGCAGATGACCAGGGTCCCATAACATGGTACAAACTGTCACAAATTTGTTCCTAAAAATACTGAACTCAATTGTTATGAAGGTTACAGATTTAATGGTTTTCACATGTGTTGGCTCCAATGGGCACTCACCACAAGAACCGTCACTAGGTATAGCCTCATTACGTAGTAAAATGCAACTATTACGATGAAAACAATTAACATTATACTCTTACAAACACTATTTCACACCATTATCACAAATTATCACCTGTCTACTTGTAATATATAGGTAACTGATAAAATTACCACCCTACTATTGTTCCATGACAGTGCAAAGGTCTCTTCTTATCCAGAGAAGGCACGAGCATTGATCACTAGGCTTGCTCATGACGACGACGACGGTGATTTCAGACTTGTAATAAACTATTATTTGCGCGTGGCTTCGCCCGCGTGGGAGTCGGAAATTTTCCCACTTACGGATCTTACACACGGCTACGTACTCAGCCTACAACGTTCCCACTGCTGAGACACAGGCCTCCTCTCCGTGAGAGGGAGTGGGCCGTAATCGACCACGCGGGCCCAGTGCGGGTTGGTAGATGACACGTGTCTTCGAATTTTGGGTTCTAGGACATGTTTCCTCACGATGTTTTCCTTCACCATTTGAGAGCAGTGGTGATGAAATTATTTACACAAAGTAATGCGCCTGGCTGGGTTCGAACGCACGACCTAC
This sequence comes from Polymixis flavicincta, assembly GCA_949987655.1. Classification (NCBI taxonomy): domain Eukaryota; kingdom Metazoa; phylum Arthropoda; class Insecta; order Lepidoptera; family Noctuidae; genus Polymixis; species Polymixis flavicincta. Next base: position 18,471,644 of record OX465184.1, read on the forward strand.
AACTCGTAAGTCGCGGCCGTTACCACTGGGCCACCACTGCTCGCAAACAACATCTGTTCAGTATTTTTTGAGTTTAACGCGAACAGACAGACATGTAGTGAAAGTGATGTAGTGATATAAGTCCTGTTTTCCTCACGATGTTTTCCTTCACCAATGCCAGTAACGTTCAAGATAAACACAGAAAGTACATCCAATCTACCTTACATAATAATATAGGTACCTACATTATGTATTTATATGTATATGGTAAACATCTCAGACATTGAGTTTCACTGATCAGTATGATAATTAGCGCTGATTCGATAATTCGAACCAGTGATTTAGTCGTAAGTAACTCGCTATTAGGATGTTAGGTCGCCATTATTACTACGGACGGAGATAATTTAGTTAATATTGTAATTATATAATGGGTGGCAGTTTATATCGTGATTATATATTTGTTATGCTTGAGTAGTATTATTTAGCAAGAATGTTAACATAGTATAAAACGCATAACCCCCTTTATTTATAAACGTTACTTAAAATTAAGCAACGTTTATACATAAGGGGGAAAGCCGTTAATCGTGTCTGTTTGTGTGACCGTTTATAGACTACACAATCGATTTTGCTGCAGATTTCTACATCACATAGAATATTTGTTCCAGACGGCTTACGATTCTGTATAGTACCTACATACATATTGAATGTAGATATAGCACAGAATTCTCGATGTTTTGACATGTCATCACATCAGGAGGCCTACTCTATAAGTCCGTCATCAAAGATACAGGCTCGTTCGAATGAAGTTCGATACGAAATTAGTGGCCCTAGTGTCAGTTTCATTTAACCGTCTCGATCAAACGCATACAACGCGTTCAGCGCTCCGATTGGGTCGTCACTAATCCAGGGCCAATAGGACCGCCGAAAGCGCTCGATGTGTTTGATCGAGATGGTTTTTTTTTTTTTTTTTTGGTTGGGAAATCATCAAATAACTTCTCCCGCTCTGGGTGGAGCAGGAGGGCGTGTCAGACTTTTACTGACTAAAACCCACCCGTGTTCCTTCAGTAGCCCGTTTGCCAGGGGCTGTGGTGTCTCTTTCGAACAAACCCGCACCCCTGGCAGGCATCGGCCCTTGCGGGCCCCATCATTTTTTTGTGCTGACATCTCTTTGAGGCGCGCGTGGAACACAACGCGCCGTCGACTTGGGCTTGGTATCCTGCGGCGGCTAGGGTCGCGAGGGCGCATATGCTGCCTCTCCCTCACGTGCGCCGCCTCCCTCTTCGCGAGCATTACTGCTTCGCTGAAGGAGGTGACGGCTCCCCATGCCCTCTCGCTTCGTACCATGGCCTGGACCAGGGCCGGACGCGAGAGATCGCCGCCGCCGATCGCCTCCACGAGGACACGGCGGTGCTCCGCCCAAGCAGGGCAGACCGCCACCGTGTGCTCCACCGTTTCCTCAGGGCGATCTGCGCAGTGGAAACACCCGGGCGTTTCCTTCCGCCCCATCCGAAACAGGAACCTCTCGAAACAACCGTGTCCGGTGAGGACCTGCGTCAGGCGGAAGGTGAGGACGCCATGCCGCCTCTCAAACCACTCCTCAAAGAGGGGACTTACCGCCGCAATCGTGGCGTGCCCATGATCGAGATGCTGAAATTAAACTCGCACTAAAGTCTCTGCTCCCGATTAACTTTTTGGTTCGGGCAAAAACACATCAGGAGTAAAACAACTGTCAAATCATGTTTTTATTCATGTAGAGTTCAGGCCTCGAACTAATTTTATATCCTAAGGTCGAAATTATGACTTTCGTGCTTATAGAGTAGTCCGCCCGTTGATTGCACCTGTTCGAAGCATAGGCGGCGTTTGTTTATGTGAAAATGAGCGTATGTTAGGTATGGATTGGCAGCGTCTGCTACACTCAGATTTTCAAGATATGTAAAAAGTGTCTAATAGAAAGAGCCTCTTCGGATAACGATATCTGAAGAAGGATACGTGAACATCGGTAGATGCCTTTCAGCCTTTCACATTCGGATGTTGATAGAAAATTAAAACGGATATGACGTCAATAGCGTTATAGTGTGGCATCGTGTTTTCTTTAACAAAATCAGTTTTGGTACTTTTTAACCGACTTCAAAAAGAAGGAGGTTATCAATTCGACATGTTTATATTTTGTTTTATGTGTGTTCGGGCATAACTCCGTCGTATATAGACGGATTTGCAAAATTCTTTTTTTTTTCAAAAGGGGTTTACTCCGTCCCTCCTGGTCCCATTGAAATTTCATATAGATCTGATGATGCCTTTCGGAGACAGACAACGGAACTCTTCAAAAAATTACAGCAAATCAACTGCGAATGTTGCTATCGCATAAATGTGTATTGTTTTGACCCCAAGGATGATGAAATTTCGAATTGGTGTGGGGTAGATAACTAAAAAGTGAAAAATAAAAACTTTTTTCAAAAAAAACAACAACCGTCTTCCAAAGAAACACTACAAAGTGCAAAATAACTTTAATTTCGGAAGGCGGTGACAAATAATTAAAATACACATCCAAAGTCACCGACTTCCCAAATTAAAGTTATTTTGCACTTTGTAGTGTTTCTTTGGAAGTCGGTTGTTGTTTTTTTGAAAAAAGTTTTTTATAACAGTATATTTCATACTACGTATGACGGCGAAATAATAGGTAATGTTAAAAATAAATCTTAACTAATACTGTAGAGAGAAAAGATTTGACTGTTTGAATGTTTGTTTGTTACGCTTGCACGTTAAAACGGCTGAATTAATTTGGATGAAATTTTTCACATGGGTAAACCATGACCTGCACCCTAATTGCGTAACTCACGATTAATCATAAACGTTTTCGTTTTGAAACAGATTGTTAAACCATTGCTTCATTTGTTCGAAAAATGTGTCTGCTCAACAGCGTAAATAACGCAATGAATTTTGTTGTATTGTCATTTTGAAACGGATTATGATTAATCGTGAGTTACGCAATCAGGGTGCTGGATTAGGACAAAGGATTTTTTATCCCGATATTCCGACGAGACGAGAGCTAGTATATTATAATAGGTCTTTACCTATGAAATTGCCGTTTTGTATGAAAAAATTTAAACGAATTTTTTTCATGAATTTTTTATTTGTATTAATCGAAGTAATCACCCATGCAATCAATGCATCTTTGCCATCGCAGTGGCAGTTTATTGATGCCCTTCTTAAAGAAATCAGCTGGACGGGAGGCAACAAATTCTTCAAAGACATTTTGTACTGCCTCTCGGGTATTACATTTTTTTCCCGCCAAGAAGTTATCCAAATTCTGGAAAAAGTAGTAGTCTGTAGGCGCAAGGTCTGGTGAGTAGGGCGGATGACGGAGAGCTTCCAACCCCAGTTCTTGCAACTTGGAGACCGTCTGCTGTGCAGTATGAGGTCGCGCGTTGTCGTGCAGGAGCAGCGGAGACGAGCGATTGACCAATGCTGGTTGGAGATGCGCCAGCTTCTCCATCATTGTGTTCAGTTCTTCACAGTACACATCTGCAGTAATGCTCACCCCGTTTGGTAAGAAGCTGTGATGAATCACACCGGCGCTAGACCACCAAACAGTGACCATCACTTTTCTAGGGGTAAGTTTTCGTTTAGGGCATTGTTTAGGTGCTGAACCAGGATCCAACCAACTTGCTGAGCGCTTACGGTTACCAAACAGAATCCATTTTTCATCGCAGGTAACAATGCGGTTCAAAATTCCTTCATTTGTGTGTCTGTTGAGCAGTGCAAGGCACGTCTCGACGCGTACTTCGCGCTGGCGATCATTGAGTTCGTGGGGCACCCATTTGTCAAGCTTTTCGAACCGACGAAAAAACGGAGGAGGTTACTCAATTCGACGCGTATATTTTTTTTTTTTTTTTTATGTATGACCACGCATAACTTTTTCCAGAGTAGTCCGATTTTGATAATTCTTTTTTTATTGGAAAGGGTATACCTCGAAGTTGGTCCCATATAAATTTCGAAGAAAAATTTCAACCCTAAGGGTAAGAAAACAGGGGATGATTGATTGTTTACTCACAGATTTTAATACTCAGTCGTGTATTAAATCAAAAATTAAGCATGTAGTAATTAGTAGATTATAGCCACAAAAAATTATAAAATAAAAACTTTTTAATAAAAAAAATAAACCGCCGAAAAACCGAAAAATAAAAAATAATAAACTAGCTTTGTCCAACCCCAATAAATAAGTTCGGAAGTCGGTGACTTTGGATATGTATTTGATTATATGTCACCGCCTTCCGAACTTAGTTATTGGGGTTGGACAAAGCTAGTTTATTATTTTTTATTTTTCGGTTTTTCGGCGGTTTATTTTTTTTATTAAAAAGTTTTTTTTACCTTGCCAATTTGACGCAAATGGACCAATATTGTTTTGACGCTAACGTCGAAAGCTGCTGCTAATTCAGCCGTAGATTGTGTATCATCAGCTTCCACAATCGCCTTTAATTCGTCATTGTCGACCAAAGTCTTCGGACGACCGCGAGGTTCATTTTTCAGGTCGAAATTTCCAGAACGGAAGCGAGCAAACCAATAACAGGTGGTGCGTTGGTTTGTAGTGTTAGCTCCGTAAACGTCGTTGATGTTGCGTGCCGCTTGTGCCGCGTTGCTGCCACGACGGTACTCATATTCCATAATTACTCGAATTTTTAACGTATCCATGATGACGAAAAAGATTGAAATGCGATGAAAATGTAACACTAATCAATAAAGAAATGACTAATTTTAGAAAAAAAAAATCCATGTTTTTAAAATAAAATTAATTTGAAATTAGAATTCTTAGCCAAACAAAAATTATTTTGATTTGAAATGGCCAGTACTGCAGAACGGCAATTTCATAGGTAAAGACCTAATATAAACTTTATTATTCTCGTCAATGTGATATGATGATATTTTGAGCTTACCTACCGGAATACGAAATTTCAATATAATAAAAGGCCAACTTATTTTGGATTTTGTAAATTGAAGTCTGGCTTACCGTACCACCTACCTTTAAACCAATCAAAGTAGAAACCTCAGCTGCCCTCACAACAGCATAGACTGTTTACTTATCAACACACAAACATGCTAGGTCGCATATACAGCCTACAACCCGGATATAACCAGAAATCGGTGATGCGTTAGTTAACGAGCGCTCAACCGGTCCGTAAGCGTACCGGGCCGTGCGTCAGTGCCGTATTGCTTGCGGCATATTGCTCGAAACGGCTGAAGAGGTTATGAGAACTGGCTTTCAAAGGTTAGCAATTTCTAGGAAGTTTGTTTGGAAGTTGTGGTTACATTACTTGAACTTTCCCAATTAGAGACCATATTATAAAAGAAAATACCTACCGTTGGTCCCGGCTGTCTTTCGTGGATCCTTGACAGTCTTTACGGGACGTCAGAAGTCCGAAAGTCTCACAACCTGTTTTACCTAGGGGTTTCGTATTACCCACTTACTACGCACCATGTAAAATACTGTTATTCAGATATATCCGGTAAGACTGGAAGCCGACCCCAACATAGTTGGGAAAAGACTAGGCCGATTGTTTTTTTGTAGGTAGGTACTGTAAAGGTTGTTCGCCTATCGAAGGCAACCTCACACACATACGTTCTAGAATATAAACGTCATTAATTTTACATAGATTTTGTTCCGGGAGCTTTGATTCTATTGACAGGCGCGGACTTGAAAGCTTCTAACACTTGAAATAAAAGTGAAGTTTCGCTTTCTAACGCCCATCAGCGTTTTATTATACCTTCAACCCACTTACTCAGAGGGTTCGTCAGAGTCCTCATAGTACCTTCTTCTACATACTCTTTGTGTGATGTTATGTTGTACCATGATAAAAATAAAACCCTTTATTAAACCGCCCTTAAATAGGCATACGCCCACATTTGGGCACGTTTTCATTAAATATTCTTTATATAGTACAATGTTTTTTCACACAAAGCGGTCTAGACTGGGTCGTTAGGGTTCCAAAGTAATTAATCAGTTGCTTACAATGTTTTATATTGTTTTATAGAACGTGCCGTCATTTGTTTTAGAAGGGTTAACTTATTTTGTTATTGGTTGGACCTTGTTTTAGTGACACCGAGGTAGGTTGCGGCTTACTACGGCTCTTGATCGAAAAGTTCTTAGTTCGATTCTTTAGGCAGAATATTTTTATTAAGTTACTTTTCTTAAAACATTGTACCTATTTGAAGTAGGGAGTTATGTAAAGTGTGCAAGTGAGTTACATCGACACTCCTCTTAACGTGTATTTTTGTACTAATGGTTAATGTCATGATTAAATCACTAGCTTGGGACTACAATAATACAATAATCTATATTCATGAATAAGAGACAACCATACAGAGCTTGGGAATAGCTTCGGGTGTTTTTGTTGGTTCTAGAATCTAGAACATTCAGGTTGTCTCATGATGTCCCCTCACCGTTTTGAGCGCAGTGGTGATGATATTAAATAGAGGGTGTAAGGGGAACGCTTCCGAAGCCAGAACGTAGGATATATACAACCTAAATGCAAACGGATACCAATAACCTTTCGCCTTAAATTGGTTATTTTGCATCGATTTAAAACGTTTGACGCTTCTGTAATGTTTCTACTTTTTTATTTTGGCGGCGCTTTACAAAGGATGCCTAAACCTTTAAATGTGTTTAATTTCAAAAACTAGATTTTTTTATGGTACTGTATCGGGAATCACCCGTCTTCGTTTTCGGAAGCGTTTCCCGTACACCCTGTAAACAAAGTAAAATGAGCAGTGACTATTAAAAAAAAATGTGGCAATTAATTCTAAGAGCAGAGGTGGCCCAGTGGGAACTGCCCCGACTTACAAGTTGTTGGTCTTGGGTTCGAAACCAGGCAGGCTTCTTTGTGTAAATAATTTCATCACCACTTCTCTCAAAACCGCGAAAGAAAAAATAGTGAGGAGACCGGCATGTCCTAGAACAAAAAATCGAAGAAATGTGATATCTACCAACCCGCCATGGGCCCGTGTGGTGGATTAAATCCCATTCTTTCTCGAAGAGAGAATGGCTGTGTCCCAGAAGTGGGAACATTAAATACTTATCATGCTATGCTAATAGCCTGGTGAAGATAAAGTACTTATCTTCGTTGTTCATAAGTATTGTGTTAGGATACTAGATACAATGCGAAGTTACCGTGACCCCTATATTAAATAACATTTATAGCCCGCATGCTCAGTTACCAATACGCAATAGAAGCTAATTTATACGTGAATATTCTATTACAATGCGACTACTCGTACGTTCGCTAGGAACCTGAAAACTAATAAACATCTTCAGTTCTTTAAAAATAAATATTTATTTAATTTATTTTAACTACTCACTTAACGTTTAATTTGAATTATACACTTCATAATGAGTTTGTATTGACATATTTTATAACCACGATACCGAAATTTAAAAATTAAACCATAATAAAACACTTCTTTTGAAACCAAATAATGGGCAAACATTTTTTTTATATCATTACAAACAATGATATTATAAGTGTAAAAAGGTGTAGATTGGTTATATGAGCTCAGCAAGCGGCACGTTAAAATGTAGACAAGTGACCAAACTGGACGTCAGTGTCGCGTCGCCAACGTCAACGGATGGACTTCACGTACGGAGTGCAATTAAAAGTAAAACTGACCCAAAAACACCGAAAATGCCGTCGTGTGTTATGAGATATTGCACAAATTATACAAGAAAAACTTCTAAAACTCAAGGAATCACATATCATTCATAAGTAAATTCAACTTAATATTTTCAAAAATCAAACAATAAATTCGTAAAATATGGCGTCAGATCTTTTCTGATAGATGTCAAATGTTACCGATCATAGAGTAAAATTATGCCTTAGAACAGATATGTCAGTCTCACAGTAGGTAGGTACAAATGGTGGCATGTAATTTTTATTATTATGGCTATGATGAGTTAGGATAAATTAAATATATACATATATACACTACTAAATTCAAATCAAAACATTAATAATTTAAGTGAGTCGTAAAGGAGAATTATTTTTTAGGTGTAAGTATTAAATTAATTAATTGTTTCTAGATTTCCAACAAATGAAAAAGAAATAAATTAAATTTATTTGAAGGTCACTGATGCCATTAGATAAGTTTATTACAGCTCTCATCATCTGCCTAGCCTGTTCCCAATTATGTTGGGGTCGGCTTCCAGTCTGACCGGATGCAGCTGATTATCAGTATTTTACATGGAGTGACTGCCTATCTGACCTACACAACCCAGTTACTGGGTAATACGATACCCCTTGGTAAGACTGGTGGTTAGACTTTCGGGTTTTCTGACGACCCGTAACGACTTCCCTAGAAAATGGTTGAGCTGGATGATGCTGATCCACGTGTCAAGTTCGTGAACGGGTGCCGTCGGTTGAGACTGGTCATCTCCTAACTGCCATGGCTTATTTAGAATCTTTTTTTTTTTCACATATAGAAGCACCAAGAATAATGTTCCCAAGATTTTGTAATACCCAAGATTTAAAAGAGTGTCCTTGGAGTTTCTTGCCCGTTCTTTTCCATAGAGATCTATGTTTTGGAACCTAGCTTCAACTTCGATTTTTAACCGACGAAAAACAGAGGAGGTTACTCAATTCGACGCGTATTTTTTTTTATGTATGACCACGCATGTCTTTTTACAGAGTAGTTCGATTTTGAAAATTCTTTTTTTTTGTTTGACAATTCCAAAGTGCCTGTAAAAGGTTTAATTGAAATAAATGCTTTGAGTTTGAGTTTGACTGTCAAAGATCCACAAATTACAACCGGGGTTTAACGTGCTTTCCGAGGCACGAAGGGATCTTGGTATTTTAAGATAGTCACCCATCCACGAATCAACCACGGCAAGCGTAGCTTAACCTGATTGATCTATTGATATTAAATTTTTATAAAATCAACAATACTTTTTATTTACCTACCTACCTACTTTCAATGCAATTTTACTAGTTTATAATTTTTACTACATGAACTCATGAGTGAATCGTATTTTTAGGCATAAATCACGCTTTGATGTAAAATGTCATATCTGATTATTATTCTATATCGTTTCAAGTACACGAGACGACGTACTGTCGCAAATTATATTTGTCTCTTTTTCACCCGCGGTAATTGAATCATGCCATCCAAATTTAACGTCTAATCGGAATGTAGTGTGCTATTGCAATATTATGTTATCTATGTGTGCATTATTGTGCCGTTTCTGAAGATCGAATGCTGTGTATGTAACCCATCTACACCTACTTACTTATAAAATCATTGATTACAAAACTATTTCTTTTATTCTAAAATTGATCTTTTATTTAGTAGGTTCAATACCAGTGTATGAGAGTAGATGAAGCAGTGTATGAAATTGCACATAATTAACTAATTAACCGTTAAAAACCCCTCATCATCTCGCGCAGAGGGAGGCGGAGTACGTGAGGGAGAGGCAGTTTATGCGCCCTAACGGCCGGGCGGCCCTAGCCTCCGCAGGAGACGACCTGGGTGTCGGGGAACCCAGGCTGATTCCCGGCTACCGTAAGGGCGGACTTGCGGACTGCGAGTAATGGGTAGCTCGCTGTCCAGTAAGGACCAAGCCCGGGTCGCCGGCGCGTTGTGCTGCGCGCTTCAAAGAGATGTCAGCACCAACTGATGGGGCCCACAAGGGCCGATGCCTACCAGGGGTGCGAGTTGTTCGAAAGAGAAACCGCGGCCCCTGGCACACAAGCAACTGAGGGAACATGGGTGGGTTTTAGTCAGTAAAAGTCTGACACGCCCTCCTGCTCCACCCAGAGCTGGAGAAGTTATTTGATGATTTCCGACTCTCAAAAAAAAACCTCTCATCATACAACAGTTTCATAAATTATTATTTCGTTACAAAGTTATGGATTAATATTACCAGAAAAAACAGGTTGATTGGTAGCATAATGCAACATCAGCCTATAAAGATCCCACTGCTGGGACACAGGCCTTCTGTCGGTGAGAGGGAGTGCGCCACAATCCACCACGCGGGCCCAGTGCGTGATGGTGGATGTCACATGTCTTCGAATTTTTGTTCTAGGACATGTCGGTTTCCTCACGATGTTTTATTCGCCGTTTTGAGAGCAGTGGTGATGAAACAATTTGCACAAAGTTAAGCGCCTAGGTTCGAACCTACGACCTAAGTCGCTAAATCGCGGCCATTGCTGGTCCACCACTGCTTTCAATTTCTCCCATTTTGAGTCGGATAATTGGAAAATGTAAACACAACCGCAAAATGTATCAAACACGAATTAATTAATTCCTTTGAATAAAACAAGAACAGTAAAACAATTTGAAATCTTTTTTTTGAAGGAAGCTGTTTACCTTTGATTTGAATGTCTTGCCAAGGACTGTCCTCACAAAAAGGGCAAAGGGGATGATAATAACAATGGAATGTTTCAATTTAATACTTTTTCTACCCTGCAGGCAGCTTCTGACATTTTCAAAGATTATTTGTAATCATGTTAGCCATTCTTTGACGTAACCTTAATAATTTCTTATCGTTATTTCAAAGGTTTTTGTCTGTATATTTTGCATATACAGTTCTTATGAGTCTGGTCAGTCTGTAGGCTACAAATTTCCACGCTATTTGTTATGGTAATATTGCAACTTGTTCGTATTCTTCTAAAGTTTACCGGAAATTGTAAAAAGACGGGCCTAAAGGGTAGAATATTGCAGATATTTACGGATTTAATCTTTTAAATCATCACGCTGTATCTGTATAGCGTAATGATTATAACTATATAATATGTCATGATTGATCGACTGCTTAGTACCTTTACGGTGCTAATCATTCAATCATGACATATACAGGATGGATTTTTGAGATGGGGTAAGAAGGGCTGAATGAGTCTTAATCATTGTCGCTACAAGAAAACGGCCTTAGGAGACTGTTTTTAACTTTTTGAAACATTCTGATCTCCATTCATAATTCAGTCAGTAAGAACATGGGCAGGCAATTTTCACAAAACATTTTTTATACCAATCTGTCCTATTTTTATAACGATCAAAAATGTCTCTAGGACCAACTGAGGCAATTGAAGTTTGAGAACTAGGAACGTCAGTCAGCAAGAGTATCAGTCGTGTACCATTAGGTAGTACCTATTTTAGATTACTTACAGGAAATCATTAATTCACGAAAAACTAAAAAAAAAATATAGCAATGGGAAATCGCTACTTAAGGCCTCAGGATGACCTACTTCTCACACGGACAACTTTACGTCACCTCATATTTTGACTGCTGAAACCGTTATTATCAAACGCTAGTTTACAGGATCTTTTTTAATAAATATGTGGCTGTTATTTTATATTCCGGTGTCTTATGACTTCCAAGCGAACGATTTCGCAAGCAGAAGCTAGTAACAAATAATACTCTATTTAATCAGTTTCACTAATTTAATTACATCCACATTTACCAAATGAAATGTCAACCAAAATTAAAACGATTTCCCGAACCATAGTAACCCGCCATCTTTTGTTCGAATTTCTTTGAAAATACCGACATTTTGCGTTCGACGATTTCTGGAATGGCGACCGCTATTGTGCGCCGTCTTTTGTTTCAGTCAATCTGAAAATGAGGGACTGTCAAATTGAAATGTTCGGGATTGTGGAGACCGGAGTAATCTGTAACATAGAATTAAGGGAGTTTGTGTCGTTCTGGATAAATATAGGTATAGCACCAATGCTTTTATTATTAGTTAAAACGTTTGAAAAAAACCTACGTGTATACACGTAGTATTTTTTTTTTCTAATATTTTACTATTTTGTGATGAAATTAGAATTTTCTATTGTTTGTGGCGGGATTACATAAGCGAATGCTCAGATACCTATACAAAAGAAATGAATAAACTTTTAAAAGTAAAAGCAGACTAAAGAATAGAGGACTCTCTCTATTTTTAGTTCGGATAAAAATGGCGTGGGGGGCATGGAACATTGACGCGTAAACTGCAAGCATGAATTCAGCCCGTGATTTTAAACATTCAGCGTAGTAAAAGACTTACGTGGTCAAAATGTTTTGAACGGCAATTATTTTTTAATTGCTGACAAAAAAATCAGAGGCCAGCACATCAAGCTACCCCAATCTGACAAATTTATTTGATAGTTTTTCAACTTTATAACAAAGGTTCATGTTCAATTGGGAAAATTTGACAGTTTGGGCGTCTGGCGTCTGTACATAGGCACTGAAACCATCGTAACAGGTTGCACGTCTACTTCCTTGCCACCCTGTATTTATTGTAATGTCGCCAACAATATAATCAATCCCATATTTTAAAGTTACAATAGGCTTTATTTCTTTGGCATATTATAAAAGTTCACGGCACATCAAACCCAGATAATATAACCTTTATGAATAAGTTAGACTAACATCTTGAACGAAACGAATTCAGTACAGACTAACATTTTCAATTCCACTTGATTTTCATTTCCATAACAATGTTTCTCTTCCATTTCATTTAGTGCGGCATACTAATTAGGTATACGTTTCTTGTTCAGTACTCAGTAGCAGAATAATGTGAATTGGTGTTAGTTTTCTACTTGAGTGATTTGATTTTCTTTGAAAGACTTGTACTGGATTCACAGCTGAGTTGTATTCTACATGTTAATATTTCACAGATCAAAAAAATATATTTGTAACGTCATCGCGAGAGAGACACGAAAAATAATTCACTATCATCATTTCAGCCTAAAGACGTCCACTGCTGGACATAGGCCTCCCCCACATGGTGGTTTTGCCATAATCGCCACGCTTGGCCGGGTTGGCGATCGCAGTTTGGTGGTAAAATGCATAGAGAACGCTGCTGCCCATTCTCTAGTAAGTCCCATAGTCGCCTTCTACGACACCCACGGGAAGAAATTGGATGGTGCTATTCTTTTACGTCCGGCACCACACGGATCATAAGAAATGAGTGTATGTATATTTAATTGGAAGTTGTTATATCGGAGGGGAACTGACGTACTGCCAGGGGTGCGGTTGTTCGGAAGAGATACCGTGGCGCCTGGCAAACAGGCAACTGAAAGAACACAGGTGGGTTTTATTCAGTACCTAAAAGTCCCGCTCCACCCAGAGCGGGAGAAGTTATTTGATGATTGGGACCCTTAAAAAAAGAAAGGGTACTGAGGTAACACACAGTTTTTGACAGTTCAACAACATACATTGCGTTTTTTACGACAGGCAATGAATGTTGTTGAACTGTTCTTCCGAACATATGAAGCAATGGTTTAGCAATAACCTCCAAAATTATCCAGATTCAGATTGATAGTAAATTCCCAATGTTACAGAATATAACAATACATTCATTGACTAAAACAGGTTTACGTTTTTTTTAGAAATTAAGTCATTATAATATATATATCTTTAAAAACAAAAACGTAAATTGGAAAGTCACCGTCGGGTTACCAAAGGACATGCAAAACGAAACACGTTGCATTTTATAATCATTATCTAATAAAAACATCTATTTATATTTATGGGTAATTTAATTCAGGGTATTTTGGTTATTTCTAGAGAGTTCACAAGGTCTAGTCACTACATATTTAACAGTTAATCCAATGTTCTACAAGAAATACTCACCCATGTTCCCCTGAATGTGGTAGGTTAGACATTCCCTTCCAGACATGGCCCTTGCATTGTTAGACTCGCATAACATCCCATTTTTTTTTGGAGGATGGGAAACCATCAAAAACCTTTTCCCTCTCTGGGTGGAGCGGAAGGGCGTGTCAGACTTTTACTGACTAAAACCCACAAGTGTTCCTTCAGTCGCCTGTGTGCCAGGGGCCACGGTACCTCTTTCGAACACCCCGCATCCCTGGCAAGCATCGGTCCTTGCGGAACCCACCAGTTCGTGCTGAGATCTCTTTGAGGCGCGCGCGCGCGGCAACGCGCCGTCGTCGACCCGGGATAACATCATATTAATGTAATGTTTGGACTTTAAAAAAGACCATGATCTACTTTTAAACTACCTATTGATCAACAAAATATGTCAACCAGCCTAGCCTTTTCCAAATCATGTTGGGGTTGGCTTGCAGTCTAACCGGATGCAGCGGAATACCAGTATTTTAAATGGAGCGAGTGCCTATCTGTTGTGTCTTAAAAGATCTACTTACACAAACATTTAATTTCCACAGAATCCCTAGACGAATCTTACCTGAAACACAGGTAATATCATTAGGCTTGAGTTCTAGACTCAGTACTTCGGGTTCTATAACTAGGTTGTATTATTTCGTAAGTAGCAGGTACGGAACTTGCAACAAACTTCTCTTTACATTAATTGCTATAAGTTTCCTTCGCTGCAAGTTTGCTACTCGTCTATTTATTGTTATTCGCTGACGAATTTATTGTATCTCTACTTCAACTTGTTCATTAGGGCTACACTTTGCAACAACATGGGACCCTGAGAAGATTTCAATCGGAATTTAAAGTATCTCCTATATGTCATTTTTAACCTAAATTTTCTAAGGGTTTTTTTTTTGAGGGTGGAATATCATCAAATAACGCCCGCTCTGCTCTGGGAGGAGCAGGAGGGCGTGCCAGACTTTTACTGACTAAAACCCACCCGTGTTCCCTCAGTTGCCTGTGTGCCATGGGCCACGGTATCTCTTTCGAACAAGATATTACAAAATCCTGGGTTCATTATTCTTGTTGTTTCTATATGTGGGAACAAAGTAACGAAAAGAAGAACAATTTTAAAGATTTAAAATAAGCCCTGGGCCCCAATTCTGTATGGTTATAATGATTCCCCGCGGAATCTTACTACGTTCAAATTACGTCAATATCGTGTTTTTTAGAAACCAATGTAACGGTAAGTAATCGAAATGTCATATACTGTATGTCCCAAGACAATTTGTCGATATTATTAATACGGTATTAGCAGATTTCGTATGTGATTGACGTCGTTAAGTGTTCATAGTGAATTCAGGCCCTGGAAGTTAGGATATGAGCAGTCTCTAGTACAGGCACACCTGTATCTAACCCTTCGGGGATCGATAATGCATAGGTAGCCCGAGAGTTCATGGGTAGCCGTCAACTCCTTCTGCGAAGCAGTGATGCTCGCGAAGAGGGAGGCGGCGCACGTGAGGGAGAGGCAGTATATGCGCCAGGGGTGCGGGTGGCTCCAAAGAGATACCGTGGCCACTGGCACACAGGCAGTTACAGGAACACGGGTGGGTTTTAGTCAGTAAAAGTGACACGCCCTTCTGCTCCACCCAGAGCGGGAGAAGTTATTTGATGATTTCCCAGCCAAAAAAAAAAACCCTTCGGGGATTACAGACTTAATATTATGTTTATTTGTGTGTTGTATAAAAAAACTTTGTTTAGTAAATCCTCTATTTGAAAATGAACGTTATTTCTCCTATATTTAATATTAAAAGGCTCTTTCTAAAGTCGTCAGCGTAACTTCCGCAGCGGTTAGTTGCACACTCGTTGTTACGAGTTCTCCTTAAGGCTACACTATTTACTTTGTTCAACTAAGAGTTAGCTGTGTGAACTGTGTGCTTTTTATGGTCGAGTAAGTTTTTAATTTAAATAATTTTGTAATATTTTTAGTGGTAGCAAAAATTTTTTTTCGTTTGTTGACTACAGTTGTATTGTAATTTCTGCATACTATGACTCTCATCATCATCATCGGCCTAGCCTTTTTCCATCTGTGTTGAGACTGGCTTCCAGTCTTACCAGATGCAGCTGAATATTAAAAGCAATATTGGAGAGCAGTGGTGGCCAAGTGGTAACGGTCGCGACTTACGAGTTGTAGGTCGTGAGTTCGAACCCAGCCAGGCGCTTTACTTTGTGTAAATTATTTCATTACCGTTGCTCTCAAAACGGTTAAGGAAAAACATCGTGAAACCGGCATGTCCTAGAAAGAAAAAAAAATCGAAGACATGTGACATCTACCAACCCGCACTGGGCCCGCGTGGTGGATTACGGCCCGCTCCCTCTCACAGAGAGGAGGCCTGTGTCCCAGCAGTGGGAACGCTTATAGGCTGATGATGATGATGATGATGACCAGTATTCATGGGTAACACGATACCCGTTGGTAAAACTGCTTGTCAGTCTTTCGGGCTTCTCGACTGTTAAAGATCAACGAATGACAGCCGAGACCAAAGGCTTAACGTGCTTTCTGAGGCACGGAGGGATATTGGTGTGTAGAGATGGTCACCCATCCAAGGACCAACCGCGGCAAGCGTAGTTTCACGTGATCGATTGATTCGTGCGTGTATTATCACTTAACCATTAGCCCCTCTACTTATGCAAAACATATCAGTATAAATTATACGTAAGTACATCTAGTTGCAAATGTGTTTTTGTGTACTTAACCTTATTTATGTTGTTTTCATTAGTTTATAGAAAAGTTACATTACTAATTGTTGCATATGGCCTGTTGTTTTCATAAGTTATCTATGGCTATTTGACCTATTTGACATACCTAAATAGGCCTATAAAACTGGCCAACTGAAATATTTTAATGTATTCATATTTATGTACGCTTTATTGTACACCAGAAAAAGCATGACAAAATAAAACATTGAACACTAAAAAAAACATACAATGGGCGGCCTTATCGCTTTCTGCGATCTCCTCCAGGCAACTTGTACACTGAGTGAATTCACAAAGATAACATTACATGTAATAAGTTGTTAATATTATGTTTTGCTTCACTATTGCATTGGGTTATACCTGTAATGATAGTTGTAAGTTATGAATAAATAAATAAATAATAATAAAAAATAATAATAATAACTTTTAATGTTATTATCAAAAGTAAATAATTATTTATCAAAAGTTACAACGCTAGACGATGAGACAAATTAGAATTAATATAAACCCGGAACTAACTATGGAAGAAAAAATGTACTGTACGAGGAAGCAAAACTGTATAATGAATTATCTGATGATGTAACCAATAGTGACACTATAATAATATAAACACTTAATAAAACCCTAGAAGAACACGTTAGAAAACAACCCTAACAATACCGATTGTCACCTTGAACTTCTAATTTTCTTTTTGTGAACACAGAGAATCGCACTTTTTTTTAATTAAAATCTTACTTTTCGCATTATGTTAAGTGAACTGTAAACGTTCTTTTTTTTTTGTTGAGAAATAAATGTCTATAAACCGAAGTGCTACAACGTAATTCTTTCGTTGATCTAGCCAAAAATCTCTCACTGTTCTTCAATTGTATTTTTCATTCCGTCACCCTAATTGTGTAACACAGTATCAAACAAATTTTGATGGATAGTTATTGCTTATCCATTGCTTCATTATAGTGTTCGAAAAATCCGTCTACTCAACAACGTAACTAACGCAATGAATGTTGTTGAACTGTCAAAATTACAGCGATTCCAACTGATGCAAAAATCAAAATCATGTCATTTAATCAAACTAGGCGAGTCAGCACTTTTTGAACGTCAAAATTACATAAGACTCCCCCAAAACGCCCGCCCGTTACCCTACTGCTTTAGCTGGGAAAAAGAAGTGGCGCAACAAACTCCTCAACAGTACAGCTGTCGGTAAAGTTAGAAGAACTTGATTCTATACCTACAATAATAGGTAAGTAATTAACATTACTGAACATAAAATTTAATTAATTGCCATATGTCAGCTAGCACACAAATATACCAATAAAACATAGTAATTACACTCAAGCAGAAACAAGTAAATAATAAAAACATAACAATAAACGTAAACAGAACTCAATATCCACATAAAAGTCTCAAGGTATAAAGGGTGTGCAATTCCTTCTCTGTTTTACTTCAAGCAACTAATATGTGACATTCAATTATACAAGTCTCCATCCTCTAAGTAAGTTTCTCATAACATTGTTCCTCTCAATAAGATAAAGATAAACCCACACTAGAGCTGCAAACCTATCAATGAATAATGCTAATACGTTGCAACGGAAGCGGCTACATAATATCCTGTATCCGACGAGACTGCTAAACAGCTCCTACACGACGTGAGAACGTCAGAAGATCCGTTTACAATGTGTAATTTATAGAAAGAATAGCTTTGGCCCGCGGCTCCACCCGCGTGGATGTCGGTTATCGCGCAAAACTAAACCTATGTCCTTCTGCATATTCCAGGCTATATCTCTGCCAAATTTCATGGCGATCAGTTCAGTGGCTTAGGCGTAAAAGCGTAATAGACAGATAGCGTTACTTTCGCATTAATAATATTGGTAGGGATGATGATGTAACCAGTGGTCTTGATGGGTATTTGTGAGTATTGTTATTGTGTCCATGTGAGGAGCCATATAAATTTAAACGCGGGTACTACCAATATTTAGTAGGAAACTAGTCGATCCTGGAAAATGTAGTAAAATCCTTAAAAAATTACAGGACGCTTACGGTACCTCTTCAATTCGGACGTTTGAATTGAGGAGCCACCTCGATAGGGCTTAAAAAATCGGTTGTTTGACAACATTATTGGTAGCACCCGCCTCAGTCCATACGAACACTGTTATTGTAGATAGTTCGTTGAGACGATTGTACGAGTATATAATAATGGGTGATCTTCAGCGAAATTACAGAACCATAAGGATCTGAATGAGAGACTCCTTAAGGAGCGTGTGAAATCAGATTCTTGGTGCTGTTTGCAGGCATCAGAAATCAGGGATCATGATAATAAACTTTCTCCGAAGGGTGAGACGGAGATGTAGAGATCAACCAATTTAAAACTGCACGCCCCTCCACAAAAAAAATATCTATATAAGCATTTGAAATGTGTATGCAACAAGCAGTGGAGGAGCGTGCCGTTTTAAATTATTTGATCTCTTCCTATAGTAGGTAATTACACCCACGTTTCAACAAGAGAGTCTATTGCCATCAACCGCGGACAAATCCAGATTTCGGGAATCTACTAAGAGTTTCCTGAACGAAAAACCTAATGATACTAAATAATTATAAGTCACTACAATAAAATCATTTTAGTTAAGCCCGGATTTACTGTGATTTCCATTATATATAATCAAGGGCGACATTAAATCAGCGAATTTGTGAGTTGACCTTCTCCCCGAGTCTGTGTCGTGGTTGTTGCATCGGAGTTTGTCCGGCGAATGATTAGCAATCGTCAAACGTAGTGCACGTTAAAGATATGTTTTAAATTAGTTTATTAATAGATACTATGTCTTAAATAGAAAACCATTTGAGTTATATTTGGCTTGATTGGCCATTTGTTAGTGAGCAGGGATTCTCTGAAGGCCGTAGCTATAAATATAAGCTAGATTTATATGAGTAAAAATTGTATTATATTTCTTCATAAACTTCAAATATTAGGTCTTTACCTATGTAATTGCCGTTCTGCATTACTGGCCATTTCAAATCAAAATAATTTTTGTTTGGCTAAGAATTCTAATTTCAAATTAATTTTATTTTAAAAACAAGGATTTTTTTTTCTAAAAGTAGTCATTTCTTTATTGATTAGTGTTACAGTTTCATCGCATTTTAATCTTTTTCGTCATCATGGATACGTTAAAATTCGAGTAATTATGGAATATGAGTACCGTCGTGGCAGCAACGCGGCACAAGCGGCACGCAACATCAACGACGTTTACGGAGCTAACACTACAAACCAACGCACCACCTGTTATTGGTTTGCTCGCTTCCGTTCTGGAAATTTCGACCTGAAAAATGAACCTCGCGGTCGTCCGAAGACTTTGGTCGACAATGACGAATTAAAGGCGATTGTGGAAGCTGATGATACACAATCTACGGCTGAATTAGCAGCAGCTTTCGACGTTAGCGTCAAAACAATATTGGTCCATTTGCGTCAAATTGGCAAGGTAAAAAAGCTTGACAAATGGGTGCCCCACGAACTCAATGATCGCCAGCGCCAAGTACGCGTCGAGACGTGCCTTGCACTGCTCAACAGACACACAAATGAAGGAATTTTGAACCGCATTGTTACCTGCGATGAAAAATGGATTCTGTTTGATAACCGTAAGCGCTCAGCAAGTTGGTTGGATCCTGGTTCAGCACCTAAACAATGCCCTAAACGAAAACTTACCCCTAGAAAAGTGATGGTCACTGTTTGGTGGTCTAGCGCCGGTGTGATTCATCACAGCTTCTTACCAAACGGGGTGAGCATTACTGCAGATGTGTACTGTGAAGAACTGAACACAATGATGGAGAAGCTGGCGCATCTCCAACCAGCATTGGTCAATCGCTCGTCTCCGCTGCTCCTGCACGACAACGCGCGACCTCATACTGCACAGCAGACGGTCTCCAAGTTGCAAGAACTGGGGTTGGAAGCTCTCCGTCATCCGCCCTACTCACCAGACCTTGCGCCTACAGACTACTACTTTTTCCAGAATTTGGATAACTTCTTGGCGGGAAAAAAATTTAATACCCGAGAGGCAGTACAAAATGCCTTTGAAGAATTTGTTGCCTCCCGTCCAGCTGATTTCTTTAAGAAGGGCATCAATAAACTGCCACTGCGATGGCAAAGATGCATTGATTGCATGGGTGATTACTTCAATTAATACAAATAAAAAATTCATGAAAAAAATTCGTTTAAATTTTTTCATACAAAACGGCAATTTCATAGGTAAAGACCTTTACTTTTGAACATTTACAGAAAATATCGTCTAAAATTTAATAAATTTGATAGTCAAGCTAACAGATTCAGTGACAAATATTCTCCATAATTATGAATACTTCCTTACACAAAATGAAATGCGCCAATTTTTTTGTAAATTATTTATTTGGAGGGACTAAACGAAAAAAAAACATTTAAAAAAACTCGACGTAGTATGTGTTGATAAAATAACAAATTATCGTTACGGAACTGAGTTTTATGACCCAACTCATGAGTATATTCCGCATCCTAAAGTGACATAAATACTACATGATTACTAAAATAATACTATCAAACGTTTAGTGCGCTTACAGAATGCCAATCGAAAGCGCGTTCGATGCCCGCCGTGACGACCTCGATAACAAAGTGTCGAGCCTCCAATGGAAGCTATATTTTCGCTAAGCTTTGTCTGAAATTGTAGCCTTCGCGCAAACTATACGCTATTTATAGGCAGGGCTAAATTTATTTTTCATTGTGTTGCGAAGTGCAACTTAAATATTATATTATTGACTGTTATAGGTCCGGACTAGGATCCGATTTTTCAAACTCCCGATAAGTTTTGTACAGAAATATGTCAAAAAGCCGCCATATTATTCTTAAGAAAAAAGTTACCTAAATATTGAAAATTTGGCTCTGATACGACTAAACCTACACAAATAGCTTCCGAAACCCGTAGCAGAAGATATTTTAATGTTGATGGTTAGGTTCACAATTTGGATACGATAAAAGTAAAACAAAAAGCACCCTACTTAATTAAGAAACTTGACTTTTTCTACCAAAAAAATTTACAGGTTCACTGTCCTTGAAGCAGATACAATAGTTATGGCCCATATACATATGGATATCCAGGTTCTGGTTTACCTGCTCACATATGACCTGACGGTCGTATGACTGTGAATGTGAACAGGTTAACTTATCAAGATATGGTGCGGCAGTAAAGTTGAACCTTACAACAATGTCATTTGCAGTACAATGCCTTACACACGTGCAAGCTAATATTCACATCACTCGCTTAGCTTTCAATGGACCATTAACCTTAAAAACTAGTACCGTGGGTGTTGATGAATGGGTCGAGCCGCCTATGAATGGACTACTCAATAGTTGACTAACAGACGAAGTCACGTAAAAATATCGCGGCGAGACTTTCGCGCATTTGATCTTCAACGCAATGCTTACCGCTGAGGGTTTTTTTTTTTTTTTTTTTGGGTGGGAAATCATCAAATAACTTCTCCCGCTCTGGGTGGAGCAGGAGGGCGTGTCAGACTTTTACTGACTAAAACCCACCCGTGTTCCTTCAGTAGCCCTTAAGCCAGGGGCTGTGGTGTCTCTTTCGA
The DNA here is from genome assembly GCA_949987655.1 of Polymixis flavicincta. Classification (NCBI taxonomy): domain Eukaryota; kingdom Metazoa; phylum Arthropoda; class Insecta; order Lepidoptera; family Noctuidae; genus Polymixis; species Polymixis flavicincta. The sequence continues at coordinate 18,493,554 of OX465184.1, forward strand.
ACAAACCCGCTCCCCTGGCAGGCATCGACCCTTGCGGGTCCCATCATTTTTTGTGCTGACATCTCTTTGAGGCGCGCGTGGAACACAACGCGCCGTCGACTTGGGCTTGGTCCTTACCGGACAGCGAGCTACCCATTACTCGCCGTCCGCAAGCCCATGCCTACGGTGGCCGGAAATCGGCCTGGGATTCCCGACGCCCAGGGCGTCTCCGTATCCTGCGGCGGCTGGGGTCGCGAGGGCGCATATGCTGCCTCTCCCTCACGTGCGCCGCCTCCCTCTTCGCGAGCATTACTGCTTCGCTGAAGGAGGTGACGGCTCCCCATGCCCTCTCGCTCCGTACCATGGCCTGGACCAGGGCCGGACGCGAGAGATCGCCGCCGCCGATCGCCTCCACGAGGACACGGCGGTGCTCCGCCCAAGCCGGGCAGACCGCCACCGTGTGCTCCACCGTGTCCTCAGGGCGATCTTCGCAGTGGAAACACCCGGGCGTTTCCTCCCGCCCTATCCGAAACAGGAACCTCCCGAAACAACCGTGTCCGGTGAGGACCTGCGTCAGGCGGAAGGTGAGGACGCCATGCCGCCTCTCAAACCACTCCTCAAAGAGGGGACTTACCGCCGCAATCGTGGCGTGCCCAGCACTGGGTTGCGACAATCGCACTCTCCATGTCATCATGAGATCCCGCCGGAGCTCTGTCCGCTGTGCCGCGATTTCCCGCGGCAGCGGAGTTACGCCCCGGCGTTTGGCCTCCTCGCGCCAGTCCCACATTTGCGCGAGGACCTTTGCCTCCAGATCCCATGGTGGTAATCCGGCAAGGAGGCCCGCCGCCTCGCCGGAGATCGTGCGATATCCCCGGATCATTCTGATCGCCATGACCCTATGGGACGCCCTCAGCTTGCGAGCTGGTTGGCGCCTCAATGTAGGCGCCCACACCGGCGCCCCGTATAGGGCCATGGACCGCACGATCCCCGCGTAGAGCCTCCTTACCGCTGAGGGTTCAAAGTCGAACAGTATGTTTTTTCGACGCGTTGGTTGGGATACGGACGCTGTTGAATTCTCAATGCTCGATATTTTTACGTTTGTGCAAACGAGGTGGTAATAACTGCTTACCATAATGCGTAGGTAAAGTCTTGGAGCCTTGTCCTAGTGGCTGATATTAGTTCTATGCTTAATTGCGTTACTTGTTTAGCATATTTTGCATATTAAACGGCTTTAAATAGTCTGAGTGCTACATTGGTCTAGTGTAGGTATGGGTTCGATAACCAGTCAGGCAAAGTGTTATTGACCTTTTCCTTGAATTTCTCATTACGAGATCGGAGTTTGAAATTGTGCGCTGTTGATAGGCTCGCCTTCTGTTACATGACACTTCAAACGTAACTGGCGAAATGTGGGTGTAATATAAGTCACCTCTACCTAACCTTTCGGGGAAAACAGGCGTGATGTTGTGTTATATTTTGGTATATTATACTGACTTTGATGATAGGGAACTGTCTAGTGGCTGATTCTTATAATTGACGGACAGCTGTAGGTTAAAATTAAGACTTGCATCTTTACCAATAATTAAGCAAAGACCTAAATAATACCTTCGCATAGTAGACCCGTTGGTTCCGTGTGGCGCCGCCGCCGGACGTAAAAGAATAGCACCATCCCATCTCTTCCCGTGGGTGTCGTAGGACTAAGGGACTTACTAGAGAATGGGCAGCAGCGTTCTCTATGCATTTTACCACCATACTGCGATCGCCAACCCGCCTGCCAAGCGTGGCGATTATGGCAAAACCCCCCTTTTGGGGAGGCTTATGTCCAGCAGTGGACGTCTTTCAGCTGAAATGATGATGATGATGATGATCTTTACCAATAATTAAGCAAAGATCTAAATCAGGGATTCCCGGGGTCGATATCGGTTTCCTAGGGGTGGACATAAACGAAAACTGATTTTGGGGGTCGACGAGGTCTAAAAATCGACCCCTATTAAATTAACACAAGTTCTTATTTTTAAATACTTTCAAGATAGGTAGGTAGGTACTGTATTGTTTATGTTGTGTTACGTGTACTAAGAATAATTAATATTTTTGTAGGAAATAGCATTGTTGTAGTAATGTAAAGTGTCAAGTTCGTACAAGATGAAAAACTCTCACTCTGTCTTCTTCTATTGACCTAAGTCAGAATGAAAAAAATTAAATTTTGGGGACGGCTAGGCGTCTGTTTGGCGTTTTCATTGACCGTCCCCCGACTTGACAATGCCCTGATTAAAATATTACGTTCAAATTAAAAGGCCTATAAATATTATTTTTTACTTTTTAGAGTTTTTGTTTGGGTCGGGGGTTTTTTAAATTTTTAATTTAATTTTTATTTCTTGCTTTTTAAACTTAATGTCTCCCTTAAATCACCATTTATCTATAATCTATTCATTGAGACCTTTTCAATGAGCCCAAACACGATACTTCTGCTGTTTGTTGGTGAATAACTTGGGTTTCCTGGAAATTCCAGGTGTTGCTCCAGCATCAGTTCAAGGTATTTTTTTTCGTCTAATATCATTGAAGTAATAGAATCCCAAATTTTGAGCTGATCAGACCCATGGAAGAGGGTAAAATCCCTTTTTCAACCAGAAAAGAGCTGATTATCTTCAAACGGCTGAACCGATTTTGATGAAACATATCTAAGAACACTCCCGACTAATACACCTTTCAAACAAAAAAAACTAAATCAAAATCGGTTCATCCGTTCGGGAGCTACGTTGCCTCAGACAGACACACACACACACACACAGACACGTCAAACTTATAACACCCCGTCGTTTTTGCGTCGGGGGTTAAAAATAACACTCTGTAGCAGATGTTTTAAGTTAGCGGACCATTATGAATAAGGGGGTCGATCTTAAAAGTAGGTAATTTGGCCATGGGGGTCTGAGGTAACAGTTAATTTTGGAAAAGGGGTCACTTGTCCAAAATAGTTTGGGGATCCCTGACCTAAATAATACCTTCGCATAGTAGACCCCATCCCCTATTTCGAAATAGCTTTCATAGGTAAAATGACCTTATGAAACTATTTTTAACCGACTTCAAAAAGAAGGAGGTTATCAATTCGACATGTTTTTTTATGTATGTTCGGGCATAACTCCGTGATATAGGTATAGGCGGATTTCCAAAATTTTTGTTCGACCGTTGTTTATTCCCAAATGGTCCCATTTAAATTTTATAAAGATCTGATTATGTGTTTCGGAGATAGACAACAGAATTCTTCAAAAAATTACAGCAATACAACTGCGATTGGTGCTATTGCATAAATATGCATTGTTTTGACCCCGAGGATGATGAAATTTCTTACCTAATATCGTATGATGTGTGTCACGTGTGTAATCACTAATTAAAACATGAACCTCTTACTTATAAATGTTACTTAAAGTTAAGTAATGATTAGCGACTGGTTAAAAGTTAAGAGATGTTCAAACATCACAAATGTATGGTACATTTTTGATGTTTAAATATCCCTTAACTATACGCAACGTTTATAAATAAGAGGTTGTTTAAAAATATAAGCTTGAACTAATAGGTAAGTATTATTCTGATTTACTCGTATTCTCTCAGATTATAAAACAAAGGCAGATAGACCGCGCGGAACACCAAGAGTGAGGTCAAAAAACCATCACTCTTGGTGTTCCGCGCGGTCTATCTGCCTTTGTTTTACAATCTGAGGTATTCGTATATACTTTTTGTTCTTAACTATCTTTCAATGCTTACACCTATTATAATTCTATCTAGACGTATTAGACCGATATAGAATGACATGCAAAATATGTGAATTGAGCTGAGCTGTATTATCGTAGACTATCGTAGAAGTTAGCGTGAATCTCAGGTGTTTACCTAGGATAATTGTGTTTGCGCTGTCTAACCGTAGAACGATGTATGAGAAGGATAGGTAATACTTAGGTGTAAATATTATATTTTGTCTCGCAGAATTTCTTGAGGTACAGTATTGAATGAAAACGTGTTATTTGGATATTTCTGGAATTATATTCGTTCGCTGTTTAGTTTTTAGCGTACCTTTTACATAACGTGGATATTTTCGGATTAAAATATGAAAGTAGTAGCTTCTGCCCACAACTTTGTCTTTGAACCAACATGATCGCAGTGTGTCTATACCTATGTGTTTACTAAGGTAATGGTCTACTCATATATAAATATAATTTATTTATTTATGAATAATATTCTTTTTGAAGTTAAATTACTTCCTTGTTTATATGGCTATCTACATGAGATTTTTAATTAATTATTAAACACTGTTCATTGTGACTTAAAAATCAATTTAGCCCGACTTCTGCGATGTGGCTCCATTGTAAGTAGATTAACTTTTAGCTGCTTGTATTGACGTCGAGACGAGCTTAGGACATGCCTCGTTATTTACTTTAATAGCTTTTAGAGGTTCTTTAGGAGGACACTAAGATCAGGCACTTAAAAACGGTGTAGTTGTTATAATCCTATGTAATAGGGGGCGAGCCTATTGCCATCAATCGGATAAAAACCCAGAATACGGCTGCAACTGAGAAATTAGATGGAACCCCAATAACAATTAGTCCGACACAAAAATCGAACCAGAAATTGAGGAAACCTGCAATTAAGGCATCACCTATGTATGCTTAAACAACAAATAGGTGATGTTCTAGGTACCATCAACTGGATGCCTATAGTTTTGTACCACTTACAACTATGAACACCACCTCTACCGACAGCGAATAAAGATGCTGGCTAATTCAAATTCCTACTATAGATTGATAATTTGATAGTACAAATCACTGCATCATCATCATCTGCCTATATTGGGGTCAGCTTCCAGTCTAACCGGAGGCAGCTGAATACCAGTATTTTACCTGGAGCGGCTACCTATCTGACCTCTCCTTGGTAAGATTGGCTGTTACTTTCGGGGTTCTAACGACCCGTAACGACTGTCAAAGATCCACGATGAGATTCATAATTAATTAACACTGTCCATTGTGACTTATAAAACAATTTAGCAGGGACCAACGGCTTAACGTGCTTTTCGAGGCACGGAGGGGTCTTGGTACGTTAAGATTGTCACCCATCCACGGACCAACCGCGACAAGCGTAGCTTAAACTTACCGATCGACATACAGATAAAAGAATTTCTTGTACCAGAAGGCCAATTCTCGTAATTAAAAACGTTCGCAGTGTCATCTCGGCGACAATCGAATTTCAAAAATTTGTCAAAAATGTATGGAAACTCGAGGAATTTTTGACAGATTGACACTGAGATCAGACTGAACGTTCTCAAAATAACCAGAATTGCCCCTCTGATATCATTCACCTCATTACAGAAACTAATTTACAAAAGACACACACGGTAACAGGGCGGCATGTTCGTACAGGAGTAGTTATATAATGTTCTATACGTCTATGTATTAGTTCAGTGCGAGTCCCGCTGGGCTGCAATCTAGTGCCAAGTGTCAATGACCTCGCACTACTGCTGTTTATATTGAAACCATTGCCGTGGAATGTTTGGATATTACAGTTTCATGTGGATATTTTTGAGAGTTTTGTTGGTTATGTAAGAAAAGGTGGTGTGTAAAAAAGTTGTTTCTTTGAATGCATTTAATTTGGTTACATTCCATATAATTAAGTTCCACAAGTATCTTTACCAGTAGGTTCATTTACATTAACATTGCAATCAGTCAGAGCATAGGTATCTACTATTCGTAAAGATTTTAGGTTTTTTGGCAAATTCCACATTCGCACTGACGTAAACATATCGCGACGGGATTTTATGGCACACTGGATTATCAACTCTCGGTTTTGAGCCGAGGTTTGAGAATCGAATAAAGCGCATCACAACGCGTCAAAAAAGAAAATGTTGGACTTAGCAGTAATGCTTGCGAAGTTTAGTTAAATTGGACATGTGAACAAAGATGTAGATGCACGTTATGTACTAATAGCTGTAGACATCACAAATTCGAATATAGCGAGCAAAATCTCTTCTCTTCTTTAAAAATTTACCAACATTCCAAACACGTTAAAACAATTAATTTACCTATAAAGAACCTCCACCTTTGACATCTCCAGAAACCTACGGACTCACCGATAGAACGTACTCTCAAACTTCCACCTACAGTCAACCGCAACACTAGCACTGCGAAAACCATCTTAACTCGACATAAAGGCACTCTAAATGTCAAATACATAATTACCATGGAGAGTTGACTGTACTACGCTGACATACCTGCCGAATTCCGTCCCGTGTCAAATAACGAGGAACATGACACTTTTAACTATTGTCAAATGATGGGGCCCGCAAGGGCCGATGCCTGCCAGGGGTGCGGGTTTGTTCGAAAGAGACACCACAGCCCCTGGCTTAAGGGCTACTGAAGGAACACGGGTGGGTTTTAGTCAGTAAAAGTCTGACACGCCCTCCTGCTCCACCCAGAGCGGGAGAAGTTATTTGATGATTTCAAACCCAAAAAAAAAAAAAAAAACAGTTCCTGTTTGAAGTACAATGTCGTACTACAATGTTGAATGGAGGTCAAATTTTGTACTTAGGATCTTTTTGATAAACTCACTCCGTTACTGTACTGCATAAGTACACAAACCGTGCGAACCCAAAAAAAAAATGTATTACGGTGCGTTATGTCTAATCTCACTGTCAAGTTTTGGCGGGCTGTCACAGGAGTTGGATTGTCATGGCTGTCTTGAATAAAGCGCGGAACATACTAGCTACACGTTTGATTCGATTAAATACAATATGTTACGGTCGGCTACCACTCTTAGATACCGGAAGCAGCTTTACCAGTGTTTTTCATGGAGCGAAAGACTATATGCCCTCCACGACCCAGTTACATAGATATTCCGAGTACCTTTATTAAAGCAACCAAGACCCAATATAATACCGACAATTAATTTAAAACGTTAATAATGCATTTTCTTTTACAACGCTAATGTAATGAATTACGATGAATAAATATGTAATGACAACAAAATAACATAGATTTATTCACAAGTTAGTCTTTTGCTTGCAGAATTTCAAATGACTTGCAGCAATCTAGCCGCATTTATAGCGTCGAATAATAATATTCATGCAAACTTGCAGCCTCTATTATTTTAATAAACCAAGCCTTTTTTCTAAGACACGACGGCAGAAAACTGACCCCCATTTACCAAGAGATAAATCTTCAGCCATATTTCAAGCTAAGCTGCCTGCCTCATTAGGTTAACAGCTTGTTTACACTGGTAATTAGCTCGGCTTTAGCTTAGCTTACTTCATTAGTTGCGTGTGATACATTGGTGAAATCTGCAGCTTAACACTTAGGGAAGTTGTTTAGTAGAATAGGTATTTTTTTCTAGTCAATTAAGTAGAAAATGTGGATTTCTTTAGGGTTTTTTACACTTTTCTGTTTTTTTTTTTTCGTCTTTTTAGGAAGAGTGGTTATTTTTAAAAAGCTTATTGTAAATACTTACTCAGCCTAGAAACGTTCCCACTGCTGGAACACAGGCCTCCTCTCCATGAGAGGGAGTGGGCGGTAATCTACCATGCGGGCCCAGTGCGGGTTGGTAGATGTCACATGTCTTCGAATTTTTGGTTCTAGGACATGCCGGTTTCCTCACGATGTTTTCCTTCACCGTTTGAGAACAGTGGTGATGAAATTATTTACACAAAGTAATGCGCCTGGCTGGGTTCGAACGCGCACGACCTGCTGTACCAGGGCGGCATGTTCGTACAGGAGTAGTTATATAATGTTCTATACTTCTATGTATTAGTTCAGTGCGAGTCCCGCTGGGCTGCAATCTAGTGCCAAGTGTCAATGACCTCGCACTACTGCTGTTTATATTGAAACCATTGCCGTGGAATGTTTGGATATTACAGTTTCATGTGGATATTTTTGAGAGTTTTGTTGGTTATGTAAGAAAAGGTGGTGTGTAAAAAAGTTGTTTCTTTGAATGCATTTAATTTGGTTACATTCCATATAATTAAGTTCCACAAGTATCTTTACCAGTAGGTTCATTTACATTAACATTGCAATCAGTCAGAGCATAGGTATCTACTATTCGTAAAGATTTTAGGTTTTTTGGCAAATTCCACATTCGCACTGACGTAAACATATCGCGACGGGATTTTATGGCACACTGGATTATCAACTCTCGGTTTTGAGCCGAGGTTTGAGAATCGAATAAAGCGCATCACAACGCGTCAAAAAAGAAAATGTTGGACTTAGCAGTAATGCTTGCGTAGTTTAGTTAAATTGGACATGTGAACAAAGATGTAGATGCACGTTATGTACTTATAGCTGTAGACATCACAAATTCGAACATGGCGAGCAAAATCTTATCCAAAGACACTTTAAACATTTACCAACATTCCAAACACGTTAAAACAATTAATTTACCTTTAAAGAACCTCCACCTTTGACCTCTCCAGAAACCTACGGACTCACCGATACAACGTACTCTCAAACTTACACCTACAGTCAACCGCAACTGCGAAAACCGTCTTTTCTGCTACGACATATAGGCACTCTAAATGTCAAATACATAATTACCATGGAGACTTGACTGTACTACGCTGACATTCCTGCCGAATTCCGTCCCGTGTCAAATAACGAGGAACGTGACACTTTTAACTATTGTATAACAGTTCCTGTTTGAAGTACCATGTCGTACTTACAATGTTGAATGGAGGTCAAATATAGTACTTAGGATCTTTTTGATGAACTCACTCCGTTACTATATTGCATAAGTGCACAAACCGTGCGAACCCAAAAAAAATGTATTACGGTGCGTTATGTCTAATCTCACGGTCAAGTTTTGGCGGGCTGTCACAGGAGTTGGATTGTCATGGCTGTCTTGAATAAAGCGCGGAACTTACTAGCTACACGTTTGATTCTTTTAAATACTACAGTTACATGCTGCATTTCGGCAACCCCGATTCATCCATAGGATGCAGATCCTCCAAAACCGATTCCTTCGCCATGCCACAGGCTCCCCATGGTTCGTTCGGAACGAGATCCTCCATCTCGATCTGAAACTGCCCACGATAGCTCAATTTCTGAAACGCAACTCGAAGCGTTTCTTCGATAAAGCCGAGATACATCGCAATCCCTTGATTGTCCCATATGGTCAATCCCTTGACCCAGATGACCCCATCACTGTTCTCGAAGAAAAGAATAGGGCCACCAGTACAGCACACAAACACAAACGACCGTCCTTCCGACCTCGCCGCCGAGGTCGTCGCGCCCCGCGAAGACCCCGTGTTAACGATGAGACCCCCGACCGTCCCTTGCTCGTTGATGTGTCAGCCCGCGCCGCAGCTGAGCCAGTAGAGTTAAATTCCCCGAATATTAATAATCATGAAAATATCTTGATCCAGCCTGTCCCCCCCCCCCACCAGTGACGCCCTGAGCCGAGGTTCGTACCCCACAGGGGGTGCCCTCAGCGTGCAGTCGCTTTAGGTTAAGTAGGTTTTATGCCCTGGCTGGAGGCTTTTAGTTTCACTAAAAATGCCTTCACAAGAAAGTCCGGTTAAGAAGTTACGGCCTCTCAAGGTCAACTTCGAGAAGTCATCCACAAAAAAACCGGTCAAGTGCGAGTTGGACTCGCGCACCGAGGGTTCCGTACAAACCTGTGGGTATATAAGTAAAAGTTCAAAATTGTCAAAAATATTTTTTTTTATATGACGAAACTAAAAAAAATCGGTTTTCGTAATTTTTCCTATATCTGTACTATAAGACGTGACTTCGTACAAAATTTCAAGATTCTAAGTTCACGGGAAGTACCCTGTAGGTTTTGATTCCCGTGCGAGTTTCGAAAATTTGCGGAATTTTGCGGCCTAAATGGCTGTATCTTTTGATTGCGTTGACTTAGAAGGTTGATTTTTCTACAGCTTCCAGGGACAGTAGAACTAAGTATCATATAGAAATTTCAGTTTGATACCTCCACGCGTTCCTGAGAAAAACGGTCTTGACAGACGGACGGACGGACGGACGGACAACAAAGTGATCTTATAAGGGTTCCGTTTTTTCCTTTAGAGGTACGGAACCCTAAAAAAAACTGCATTTCGGATGCTGTACTATCACAGGTTAAAACTAAAGGCCTGCGCAGATTTTTGTCTAAGTCTCTTTTGGTAAAAGCGGCGGTGCGTTATTCAATACAGTTCATAAGGGATCTATATTGGTGGACAAAAAAGTACCTCGCGTATACAGATACTTTACTGTCATAAATATTTAAAAAAACTATTTGGCGTTTTTTCAATTATGTTACGGTCGGCTACCACTCTTATCAGAAGCAGCTTTAGCAGTGTTTTTCATGGAGCGAAATACTATATTCCCTCCACGACCCAATTACATAGATATTCTGAACACCTTTATAAAAGCAACCAAAACCCAATACAATACCGACAATTAATTTAAAACGTTAATAATGCATTTTCTTTTACAACGCTAACGTAATGAATTACGATGTAAACGTAATGACAACAAAATTACATAGATTTATTCACAAGTTAGTCTTTTGCTTGCAAAATTTCAAATGACTTGCAGCAATCTGGCCGCATTTATAGCGTCGAATAATAATATTAATGCAAAGTTGCAGCCTCTATTATTTTAATAAACCAAGCCCTTTTTCTAAGAAACGACGGCAGAAAACTGACCCCCATTTACCAAAAGATAAATCTTCAGCCATATTTCAAGCTAAGCTGCCTGCCTCATTAGGTTAACAGCTTATTTACACTGGCAATTAGCTCGGCTTTAGCTTAGCTTACTTCATTAGTTGCGTGTGATACATTGGTGAAATCTGCAGCTTAACACTTAGGGAAGTTGTTTAGTAGAATAGGTATTTTTTTCTAGTCAATTAAGTAGAAAATGTGGATTTCTTTAGGGTTTTTTACACTTTCTGTTTTTTTTTCGTCTTTTTAGGAAGAGTGGTTATTTTTAAAAAGCTTATTGTAAATACATACTCAGCCTATAAACGTTCCCACTGCTGGGACACAGGCCTCCTCTCCATGAGAGGGAGTGGGCGGTAATCTACCATGCGGGCCCAATGCGGGTTGGTAGATGTCACATGTCTTCGAATTTTTGGTTCTAGGACATGCCGGTTTCCTCACGATGTTTTCCTTCACCGTTTGAGAGCAGTGGTGATGAAATTATTTACACAAAGTAATGCGCCTGGCTGGGTTCGAACGCACGACCGTAAGTCGCGGCCGTTACCACTGGACCACCACTGCTCTCTCTGCTTATTGTATACTCTGCACTGAATAAGTTACAGTGGGCCTAACACGAACATGCATAATAAACGTAACGTAAGAACGATTACAGAATATAAAATACTTGTTTCGCATGTAATATTTATTTGGTTTTAGGTGATACTAATTACTAACTTTACATAGGTACCAAGACCCCTCCGTGCCTCAGAAAGCATGTAAGCCGTTGGTCCTGACTGTCAATTGTGGATCTGTGACAGTCGTTACAGGTCTTTAGAAGCCCGAAAGTCTGACAACCAGGCTTACCAGGGGGTATCGTATTACGCAGTAACTGGGCTATGGAGGTCAGACAGGCAGGCGCTCCACGTAAAATATTGGTATTTAGCTTCATCTGGTTAAACTGGAAGCCAACCACAACATGCTGGGAAAGGGCAGATAATGAGGTGATACTTTTTTATTCTTGTCGCATAACCCAAATACAAATTACCTACTTAGTTGTTTTTTTTCTATTAAAAAGACGTTCGAATAAATTCCGTTTCCATTCGGCCTCTGTATCAGTTACTGGATCTGTCTGCTGAATTAAAGTGCGACAAAGTTAGACTTATCGCAACCTTCCGTCTTCCTAATTAGGTTACCTTTAAGGGGCTAACTTACTGAATGTTATTATACTTGTCTGAATTCAGTAACTTAGTCATTTAGATGGCTAAACTAAGCTAAGTGGAATACGCTTGATAATGAGCTTAGATCACAGAATCGACGCGGCAACAGCGTCCAGTGATAGTACTAACAAAATTCGTTCTGTCATCTTCACTGAATATTGTTTCCCGTGTGATACTGAGCTAATTAATACAGGTGAATTTTTAACCAGTGCGCAAACTGTAACCATGAATTCAGCATATCATTCTAGACCCCCTAGCGTAGAAATTTTTCGTCAGTTAAACAAAAAAAAATCTGCTGTTTCATAGAAAAATGCAATACCTACGCGGTCAAAATGTATCGAACAGCTGATTTTTTGTATAAGTGACGAAACTTTTCTACGCTAGGGTCTAGAATGATATACTGATAGAAGAGATAGAAGATTCATTTGCCCTTTCTAATTCACCTACACAATCTTCAGTTGTCTCTTTGAACCATGCACAGACACCCAAAGGGACTGTAAAGGTTGCATGCAAAAGACGACCTTATGTTGTACTGGCTGGCGATAAAATAACTTTAATCACATTCGAACATTCGGGCGTTAATAGAATAAGCTTTCAAATTAATTAGAATAGGTTTTTGTTTCGAAAAAGCGGAGTATTCTGGCTGTAAACACGAAAGAGTGAAATAAACGTAATAATTTTAATGTGATCAGTGTAATAATTCTGATACGTCCCGCAAAGCATGGGAGTTGGTGCAGGGGGACCATTAGGCCCCTATAGTACTCATGTCGAGGTCTATAAACGTTACCTAGCACGTGTGTTAACTAACACATGTTCCCGTCTCAATCTTGCACATACATATGTAGTTTGACAGTTGTGTGACGGTGACAAGTGTATGCTTAGCCAAAGTAAGTGCTAAGTAATGTTTATGGAACTTGGCATCAGACTCAAAACTATTATAATACACATCATTAGAAAGAAATGTACATTTATAAAAATCTGGATAAATAAAAAGAAAAGTAGTGACCGACTGACTGACTGACTCATCAACGCCCAGCCCAAACCCTTGGACCTAGAAAGCTGAAATTTCGTACAGAGGTTTCCTTTATAACGTAGACAAGGAGTAAGGGAGGATTTTTCGAAATTCAACCCCTAAAGGAGTTAATGGGGATGAAAGGTCAGCGCGGGCGAAGCCGCTGGCAAAAGCGAGTATACTATATTTATCTTTATGAATAACTTTTCAATTTCAATAATACATCTAGACGTTGTATAGGCAGTTAAGTAAATAAAGATAATATTATTCAACCATCAATCTCAGTCTCGTATGAGCAATCTTGTTTATTTAACACATCGGTGGTGCTTTGAAACTTAATTAACAGCTCCCATACTTTGTTGTTTATTCGTTAATGGTTTGATTTGGACTGTAGACTGATTCAGTGAGCGAGTGATTGTTAGGTAGATTTTTAATCTGTACGCTTACAATAAGTGAATACTTCTTGATAACTAGCTGTCGCTAATTTTCATCAAGACAGCTCTGCTTATACCCGCACGTTTTTTGTTTTTAGTGAGTAGATTGAATAAAACCGACCTTTGGTTTAAACATGATTAAAACTAAGATCAAAGGACCAAAGCACTTTTATCACACCAAAAGAATTTATTCGTCGGACTCTGCCGAATCGACAATTTTAAATATTTTATTTTTTTTATTTTGGGTTTTGGCTTCGCACGGTTTGTGCATTTAGCCAGTGTCAAGTAATTTTATTTTTCAATCTAGTAAATGGCCCGATATCAGGCACGAAGTTTACAAAAAAGTCATAGTCAGTTATGTCAAAGTTAAGTCAAAGTTATTGTAAAGTGGTAGTAACTTTACAACAACCTACTTATTAGGAGTTTTTGGGAGGAACACGAAAAGTCCACGTTTGTCACTTATTTTCACCTTCACTAAACTTGTGCACTCACGCGTAACTAAATTGAATAATTCAATACCAAAATTATACAATTAAATTCGCTGTTTCACGAAATTTCATGAAAATGAAAATTCGTGCGACATCTTCCAACGCGATCCCGCCAAAAACCCAATAATATATTATTTTATGCACTTCATTGCATATACTTGCAGTTTTTTTCTTATCTCATAAATTTATAGCATAAAACTCAAAATATGCGGTTGCCTAATACGGAGTTACGATTACGATCACGATCTGCAGTTGTCGTTCGCCAAGAAATAAAGTAACTTTGTGCAACTGCATATAGAAAATAATATGTACTTAGATCTAATATTTGATAACTCAAAATCTCCACCATGATTTCCAAATCAGAAAATTTTACCGAATAGACCAAAAATATTTACCAATCATGAAAGCCCCTTCAAATCTATCTCTAAGCCCGTAATTAAAACTTCCACCCTTGCGGCTAATTTTTGTTTAAATTCAGCACTTTAAAAGGGGAGATCTAAAGCGCTAAACGTATGCGTAGTCACACCCTGTTGCCACACTCCCAATAGTGGGATACTATCTCTGTTTGCACAGTAACCTGTGAAGGGGATGGGATGGTTGATTGTCATTTGTTTGGCTTGGTGGGTTTGTCATATGGTGTATGGATTGTTTTCATCTAATAAAGTTGCACGTCATTGGTCATAGTCATTTATTCATCTATGCTAATATTATAAAGAGGAAAGATTTGATTGTTTGTTTGCATTGAATAGGCTCGAAACTACTGAACCGATTTGAAAAATTCTTTCACTGTTGGGAAGCTACACTATCCCCGGGTGACATAGGCTATATTTTGTCCCCATATTCCCACGGGAACGTTAACTACGTGGGTGATAGCGCGGAGCGCTGTTAGTGAAATATATACGCAATAATATTTAAAAGTTACTTTATTTTATACTGAGCAGATAGCAATCCAACTTGACAATTGACACGTACGTAGACTATATAACAGAGAGAGAGAGAGATAGCAAGCAGCTACGTCACAATATCATTGTCTGTTTGTTATATTGTATTCTACGTTCTGTTCTACAATTATCTATGACTAGCTTTTGCCAGCGGCATCGCCCGCGTGGATGTCGAAAGCTATCCCACGGGAACGTACTACCAGGACAAAAATCAAAGTATCCAGGTCTTAAGCTATCTGTGTGCCAAATTTCATCCACATCCGTTCAGCCGTCTTAGCGTGATTGAGTAACAAACATTCAAGCATCCAAACTTTTACATTAATGTATCGATTAAGAGAATTTATGATGGTGGCAAATTTATGATGGAATACATTTGAGTCGAACAACGTGCAATCCATCAATTTGTTTTCTATTTCTAAATATCTATAAATTTTAACGTATAAAACAAAGTATAAATCACGTTGATCAAATAACACAATAGGTCAGACCTACGCTTAAATCCACAAACCCTAAAATCACAGCTACAAAATATATTTTATTTAGGTACATGACTCCCAGTGTTTGTCCAACACTACAGTACATTGAGTAGAACTTGTTGACACTCGCGTAGCTCTAAATTTTTTAGTGGCCATTTGATTTTGCAACATCTATCACAGAATAGCTCAGGTGTAGAAGATTCAGGGTGAATTTCACCAATGAATTTGAACGCGATGAACACATCTAAACCGCGTTCAAGATCTGTCAATTTCAGTGTCATCATTGTTGAGGAATATTGACACTACTCGTAACAGCTCGTGAACGCAATTTTTTATGTGTGCAAGTTATCTTTTGACGTGTGGTCAAAATCGTAATTACGCCGCCATCTTGTTTTTCAATTCACATATCAATTAAATGGAGTTTTTGGCGGGATCGCGTTGGAAAATGTCGCAAGAATTTTCATTTTCATGAAATTTAGTGAAATAGCGAATTAAATTGCATAATTTTGGTAGTGAATTATTCAATTTAGTTACGTGTGAGTGCACAAGTGTAGTGAAGGTGAAAATAAGTGACTAACGTGGACTTTTCGTGTTCCCCCAAAAACTCCTAATAGTTTGTTGTAAAGTTACTACCGCTTTACAATAATTTTGATTTAACTTTGCCTTGACTGACGACTATGACTTTATTGTAACTTGGTGCCTGATATCGGGCCATTTACTTAATTGAAAAGTAAAATTACTTGACAATGGCTAAATACACAAACCGTGCGAAGCCAAAACCCATAAAAAAAAAATTCACAGATGTTTATCAACAGCGCCTCCCTGTCAACGTCATTCTAGGGCCAAACGGCCCTCCCGCATAACTATTCAGAAACATTCGACACGCTTCCATACCGAATCGAATATCAATTAATTTTATCGTCCGAGTCCTCTACTCTAAACGCTGTTCACAAATCAAAAACCCGGAAATTGTGTTAGTTGCTAGGCAAATCAGATTATCAAAATCTGTCATTTTTGTTACGATAGCCTGTCGGATGGCTATGAATAGCTACAGGTACTGATGTCGTTCAGTATCAATGGTTAAATTCGACCTCAATGTACCTATAGAGAAAGATGACGAAAGGAGTTCACACGGTGGGCAAAAAAAAAAAAAAACAAAGGTTCATAAAAGCTGACTAGGACTAACGATCGTCCCTAATCATTCTTATTAACCTAATTCTAGGCACATTTTTTTATTAGACTTAAAAACGATTAATCATAACGATTAAATCCAAAACGTTCTCTAGATACCTAGTTTAGAATATCAGGTCACGATAAGGTTACAAAGTGACAGCTAAGGTTAATTTATCTTCCATTTCAATTATTCGAGCCCGTTGTTTTCGAATTCGTATCCAATTCAGCAGGGTAACAGTAGGACGACAGTTCAACAACATTCCTGCGTTATTTTCGTTGTTGTGAAGGCATTTTTTTCGAACATATGAAACAATGGATTATTAATAACTTAAATGATTTAGATTGTCCTCGAGCTCTTGACGTTTAATTACATATTTTTGGTAATTTCAACAGCAGTCTATCAGGGCACAGAAACTATGGTAAATAAAGTTTAGACTTTTAATACTCTTGCAGAAAAACACTGTCTTCCAACCCTTTCTAGTCTAAAAACTAGTGCAATTTACATAAATTAGAAATAAACCAAACATTCCATGAACGTGTGATATTTCAAAACATACAGTGCGAACTACATGTGACGAATATACAAACAAATAAAAAGTGTACACGAAAATTCGGCAATAAAGTGGTGGTCTACATAAGTGTAATTCACATGTGCCGGTGTGTTGTTGAGCGGTGGGGTGCGGCTCACCTATGACGAACAACAATAACGGTGTGAACGGCAGCGCGGGCGGGGAGCCTGCCGCCTACGACATGGATTCGCTAGAGGAAATGCTTCGTAAGGTAAGGAAACTTATGTTAACCACACGTTTCGCGTTGTTTTCCGTTTCAGCACATTTGAAAATTCTCCACTAAGATATTACGTGAACATTTCAGTGGAAGTAGCCGGGAACGGCAAAGGTTTATGATTCTGAAATTTTGTGTACTTAAATTGTAGTTGATATACTTTTTGGGTGGGTTTTTTTTTTGAGTTAGTTACATATTCCATTTGTGAGTCCATGTTACTCAGCTGTTTGTTAGTGTTTTACACAAATGAAATATTATTTGCGAGGAGTGAGTTTGAATTGATATACATCAAACACTATGTACTAGTTTGACATGTGAAAATTCTTTACATTAAAATTTGCGTTGCGTGATTTTTAATGGCATGACATTTATAAACGTTGTCTTGTGTTGACTGCTCTAACATGGTACACAATAGGGTATTTTCCAATTTATTAAAAACTATTCTAATTTGAAGATTGGGACGAAATATGTAACAGAAAAATAAAAGTAAATTCATTTATATCCATTTTCTCAATTAAAAACGATTTAAACCAAATTTATTTTTCGTTGTTTTGAATTTACCGCCAAAACGCTCCTTACGATGACTTTTATCACGTGACGTCAACTTTGTGTAAACTAAAGTAGTTAGTAAGTAAACAAGTGAGTGTAGTGTTTATAATTAACAAGATTTTTTATGGATAGAAAGTGAAATCAGTGGTGTGCGGTGCCTCTGTGCACAAATACTTCTAAAATTGCGCCAAACTAAGTATTTGTACTGGTGCTGTTTACACAAAGCTGACGTCACGATGTCATTACCAATACAAAAATCATTGATCAAACTTCAGTGCCGTCTTACCTACGTCGAATTAATTTAAACCAGTATATTTACTCGTTTATTAATTAGCGACACGCCAGTAAGGGGCGTTTGCGTTCTCGATGAGCCTAACCTTGAGTTATTTACCTAGGTCTTAGCTTAGGTCGATAGAGTACGTCGACTAACCTAGTAACCCTTGCACTTTACTAAACTAGTTAAGTGCTAAATCTGAGAAGGAATTACGTTTGGAAATCGAGGCCTAGGTAACGTTATTTTTAAAACATTCGAAATCAAACTTCTACGCATAGTGATAATGATATTAGCTTTTCTATAAAATTTATAATTTCACAAAATGCTTAACTTGAAACTACTAACGTTTCTATACGATGAATAGCTTCGAACTATAAATACGGTTTTTTCTCGGTGAAATTAGTACATTATTTTTAGTATTAAAATCACCACGCTTAGGTGTTATAAGAAGACAGAAATACATTGCATATCTCTATATCTGTCCATTACGACATCCTCGGTGTAGTTTATTTATTTTGCCCTGCTAATTGTAAATGCAGAACTCGCAAAAAGCGGTTTCGAGAAAAACGCGGTAATCGAATAGTAACATTTTCTTGCAAGTACTGTGAATCTCGTTATCATATACTGCAGGTACAATTAGCAGGGCAGTATTGCTGAAACCAATCAGAATCTGCATATTTATCATCACTCCAAAAATTACTAATTGGTAGCCAAAACCAAACATAAAATGCTACCGATAAAATAAAAGAGAGCAAAAACTTTAACGAAAATCAAGCGGCCAGTAATCTACGACCGCGTTCCATATTCAATTTATTTGAAACCCACAGACACAAAAAGCAGTTTTCCTTTTTTGTTAATTTCAGATTTCGAACCGTACGACCCAACTTCCCGAATATTTTACCCCGAAAACTGGGCTCGACAATCTGGAGTTGTACATATCTATCAATAAATCCTTCACAGAACTCCGCTGAAATGAAAAACTGCACAGTGGGAAATGGAAAAATATCGTACGGTGACGAAAAGCGCTGTAGGCGTCGGTTCGCGTATTTCTTTTTTTTTTCTCTATGAAATCATGTCGCCATGCACTGTCTGGTGCACTCGCAGACGGATTACTATTCCTTTTTCAAAAGTTTAGTTTTATAGATCGGCGCTTGTTAGTGCCGTTTGAAGATCGAACGGACCGTTTTGGTTGTATTTACTTGTGACATTTTATTTTCCAAATAAATAATACCCTTTTAAGCGTTTATTACTCTACCACTACATGGCTTTGATTGCACAAAATATGGGACTGACAAACTCGAGGATGTTAATATCTACAACACAAAAAAAAATTGTCTCACCGTATAGAAAGCTAATACACAACACTTTCTGCCAGATTTCATAGCAGACCACAAAAAAAAAACAAAAAAAACCTAAAAAGTGTCTAGATCTCAGTCCTCAACTTTTCCTTTATTGTTATTTGTTTAATTAATGCCCCAAAGGTTTCACCATCAAGCTCTTAGCTGATGAGAGTTCGCTTTTGTTTTTTTTTTTCTGCTGCAATAATTTTCTTAATAAACTTTGTTTCGAAGCGAGTTTAATTTGCATCGAGCTTGATTAAAAAAAAAAATACTTTCTAGGCTTTTTTGTTTGTTCTGTTTATTGCTTTGGGTTTTCTAATTAGCCTGATGGCAGGTGGTAGCTAAATGACTGTGATTGACGAAGTTGAAAGATAAAACTTAAAATATTGCAGCGTGCTCGGATTTTTTGTGTGTGGATCAAGGAGTCTTCCCGGATTTAATGAAATATAGTAAGGTTCTACCACTATTCAAATCTGGGGACAGCAAAGACGCCAACAATTATAGACCAGTATCCGTGCTGCCGGTATTCAGCAAGGTGTTCGAAAAGATAATGCTCAATCAAATGCTTAATCATTTTAATACCAACAAAATCTTACACGATCAGCAATATGGTTTCACCAAAGGACGTTGTACGACTGACGCCGGTGTTACCTTATTAAAACACATATTTGCAGCTTGGGAGGAGGCTCAGGGTGCCATTGGAATTTTTTGTGACCTCTCCAAGGCATTTGACTGTGTTAATCACGAAACCTTGCTTTTAAAACTTGAGCATTACGGACTAGGTAAACTTGCGCTCAGTCTAGTAAAATCTTATTTAAATGATAGACAGCAAAAAGTTCATATAAATGGTGTCAATTCAAATGGTTTAAAAATAAAAATGGGTGTTCCACAAGGCTCAATATTAGGTCCTTTCCTCTTTTTAGTATATATTAATGATCTACCCCATTTATTAAAAAACCAACCACAAATGGTGTTATTTGCTGACGATACATCCTTAATTTTTAAAATAAATAGACGTGCATCAAATCTTGACGACGTAAATAATGCCCTACTGCTGGTACAAAATTGGTTCACTGCTAATAATTTAGTGTTAAATGGGAAAAAAACTAAATGCATAAGATTTGCTTTACCAAATGTTAAAAGTACTGATTGTGAAGCGAAAGAGAAACTAGAATTCGTCGATAAAACTGTTTTCCTAGGGATCACGCTCGACTCAAAACTACAGTGGAGTCCTCATTTAACAGCTCTTGCAGGACGGCTAAGTTCAGCAGCATATGCTGTAAGAAAAATCCGCCAATTCACTAATGTAGAAACCGCGAGGCTAGTCTATTTCAGTTACTTTCATAGTATCATGTCATACGGTATTTTACTATGGGGACGGGCTGCAGATATCGAGTCTATTTTTATTCTGCAGAAAAGAGCCATTAGAGCAATATATGGCCTCCGTACGCGGGATTCTCTAAGGGAACTGTTCAAAGTTATTAATATCATGACGGTACCTTGTCAATATATCTATGAGAACATCATGTACGTTAGGAAAAACTTAAATCTTTTCAGTAAACGAGGTGAAAGACACACCATTAGAACGAGAAATAGGCACCAATTGGTTCAACCAGGCTTCAGACTGGCTAAAGTAGACTCATCCTTCATGGGGTACTGTTTAAAATGTTACGATAAAATACCTCCCCACATACTCGAACTGAATTAATCGAAATTTAAATCTTGTATAAAACGCACACTATGCAGCCATGCTTATTATAAGTTGGGGGATTACATCGCTGACAAAAATGCTTGGCTAAACGCTGCTTGTCCTGCTCCACAAGGTAGCTTAAACTAAATTGAATAACATTGAAAACATTGTTGGAGCTGCTGAAGACTGTAAAAGCTAGATATCTTTGCATTGTATAAATTCAAATTTTTGTATTGTATAATTGCATAGCATATGTGTGAGCACTATGTTCCTACTATAATGCAAACATTTACAGGGTACGT
This sequence comes from Polymixis flavicincta, assembly GCA_949987655.1. Lineage (NCBI taxonomy): Eukaryota > Metazoa > Arthropoda > Insecta > Lepidoptera > Noctuidae > Polymixis > Polymixis flavicincta. Next base: position 18,514,866 of record OX465184.1, read on the forward strand.
CTTTCATTGACTTGAATGTGCCCTGGCAGCTGAGAGTATGTCATGCTCACTCAAATGTCTCGCTGGTGGTGGCGTGCGTGTTGGATCATTAAGTTCCCTTCAAAATGGTTGAGCTGAATGGTGCTGATGCTATGCTGAATGGTGATGGTGATATTACCTGCTCCACCCAGAGCGGGAGAAGTTATTTGATGATTTCCCACCCAAAAAAAAAAAAAAATGGTGCTGATGCATACGTCATGTCCGTGAACGGGCGCCGCCAGTAGGTACTGGTCATCTCTTAGCTCCCACGGCTTATTTTAATTGTTATTTTATTTTAATTACGGACGCTTTTAATGTGCACTTTTTACATCGTTCTCACATTGATAATTTCAACATAATGATGTAACCAACATTTTGTAACAAAATCTTGATTTTAAAAGAGTGTCCATGGAGTTTCTTGCCCGTTCTTCTCCATAGGTACCTACGCTTTGGAATGGGCAACTAGCTTCATCTTTCTAACTCACCGACCTTGACAATTCAAAAGTGCCTGTAATTGGTTTATTTGAAATAAATGCTTTGAGTTAGAGTTTTCCTTTAGGTACAGTTACGAAAATTAACAGTATATTAAAAATTGGTCGTATTTCGGCTATGTTATACGACTGCCAAATAAGCTGTAATTTTTAAATAATAATAAATATTTATTTAAGCATTTACATTATTTTGATCCAAAAATGGCTTAAGTTAGTGTTCCAAAGTAGGTTCATGTACCTGTATCTTAGAAACCAGTGTCCCTTTAAAGTGATGTGCTTATAGAAAATAGGACACACATTATACACAACACTTAATCCATAAGTCCAAGAGAAATTTCATTTCGACTTTGTACGGATAATTTAAGTATGCAGTCAATTTGATAAGCAAGCAATTTCGCAGACTATGTATTTCCATTGCGAATGCATTTTAAATCGTTCTGCCTCCATATTAATGTGGACAAATATCAAAGAATTACAGGTAAACACTAAACCAAAAATCAAACCCAGAGACACTGAAAACGAGATCATGCTAACATATTTTCGCTAGCAGATAATCTTTCAAAGTCGAACAGATATCGTGGTCACAATAGATCCAGGCCCCTTTAAAAAAAGCCCTTCTCAACAACATCAATCCCAAAATTACTAAAAGCAAATCCGGATCGTATAAAAATTTAAACAAAACGCGGACGCCATTAAAAAAAGTCGTAAAGGCGAAATTAAAAATTAATAGCAGGGTGTTTTAACGTATGTAAGCTATGGCAGTGCCATGGGGTATTTTGGGGACTACTACGTCTGTGGCAAGTAGGAATTATGGGGGAAAGGTGTAAAGTGTGTCGACGGTCACGCGTCTGTATTTTTTTTTTTTTTTTGGTAAATGTTGTGTGATTTTTATTGACTTGAGTACATTTGTGTTTGCAGCAATGAAGTTATGTTACTATTTCTTCGTTATTTTTATTTATTTTAGCTTATTACTAAAGTTTTTAAGATACTATGCCTTATTTTTACAATCTCAGTTGCATTGTTTTTACACGATGTAATAATTTGTATTGACCGATAACTTGTAGGTATGTGTGGTGCAAACTGTTAATATAAGTTGATTATTAATAAATTATATATAAAGAAAAGTACTGACTGACTGACTGACTCATCAACGCTCAGCCCAAACCATTGGACCTAGAAAGCTGAAATTTTGCACAGAGGTTCCCTTTATAATGTTAACAAGGTATAAAAGGAAGGATTTTTCGAAATTCAACCCCGAAGGGAGTTAAATAGGGGATGAAAGTTCCGCGCGGGCGAAGCCGCTGTCAAAAGCTAGTAGATAAATAAACGATTGCCAGAAATTATCATATGACTGCATCTTTAGGCAATGATTTTATTTGTACTTAGGGTGTCAAGTAGTAAACCTTCAAGTAATGTATTTTCAAGAATTTATTCACAAAAATAGAAAAACTATTCCCAATACTTGCTTTCTGTTTATTTGGATCTTCACATGTCGTATTTACGTACGACTTAATTTTTGCAATAACTACAATATTTATATATATTTATTTAATAGACCTAAAAAGAATACATGTTACACAATTTGTCTTAGCTACTTAAAGTTATACTTAAGAGTAAATCAGTTACAATTGTGTCTAGTTGTTAGCATCTGCTGCCGAACTAGGTTTATAGCCTGCGTTTCAGCACGCAGCGCTTCGAGCCCTTGGACTGGGCATGCAAGTATGAGCTTATGAACAAACGCAAACATTTACCAGTATTAAAATATCCATTAAATTACCATAAATCAGGACATTTATTACAATCAGTTTCATCGTAGGTGACTAACAGCACAATATAACCGATTTAAATATTCAATTTATTCGTTGACAAAACCTATTAATTCTTTGTTAATTAATAATTTAAATCCGTTCGGTTGGATTGTGGCCTCATTAATAATGTCACTAGTTAATTGAAATTTGGTTCGATTTAATATCATGGACATGGGTTTGTTAAACTATTTTGTAGTTGCTTGTGGGGCAGTTTTATTAACTTTGTTGTAATATTTTGCAGTTAGCATCATAACATAACATGACAATATGATAAACGCGAAAAGTTGTATGTATGGATGTTTGGTACTCTTTCACGTAAAAATGGCTAAACGGATTTGGATGAAATTTAGTACACAGATAGATTATAACCTAGATAGAACAAAATACTTTTTAGAACCGGGTACTTTTTATCCCAGTAGGACGTTCCCGACGAAAAGTTCCTTACGAGTTGTAGGTCGTGAGTTCGAACCCCGCCAGACGCTTTACTTTGTGTAAATTATTTCATCACCACTGCTCTCAAAACGGTGAAGAAAAACATCGTGAGGAAACCGGTATGTCCTAGAAACAAAAATTCGAAGACATGTGACATCTACCAACCCGCACTGGGCCCGCGCGTTGGATTACGGCCCAATCCCTCACACTGAGAGGAGGCCTGTGTCCCAGTAGTGGTAACATTATAGGCTGATGATGATGATGATGATGATGAGGACGTTCCCGCGGGATAATTTCCGACTTCTACGCGGGTGGAAGCTTGAATTAATATAATTGCTGGAGTACCTGTGCATGCAAGCAAACGAAAATTTATTACAATTCAGATTCAAAAAAAAATCATGTCAAAATTTTTAGTCGTCATGTAGTAAAATTTATGTCAGCATTATATAGTTTCAACATAGATATAACAGCTGTCTGTTAAGTAAGAATTTGATGATAGTAGGTAAGTAATTAACATTACTAAACACAAAACATAAAACTAAATTATTTGCCATATATGTCAGCTAGCACACGCGAATATACCAACAAAACATACAAACTGATCTAGAGTTTATTAACATCTGTCAAGTAGCAGAGCCGGAGCTCGGAGTTTCTTTGAAGGATAAAACCAGGTATGAAATCATTCGAAAAAGAACCGGAGTCACCGACATAGCTTGTAGAGTGAGCAAGCTGAAGTGGCAGTGGGCTGGCCATGTTTGTCGAAGGACCAATGGACGGTGGAGCAAACGAGTCCTGGAGTGGAGACCGCGTATCGGCAAACGTAGTGTAGGACGCCTCCCAGCTAGATGGACCGACGACCTTAAAAAGGTGGCTGGGACAGACTGGATGAGGAAGGAGAAAGATGGAGCGTTGTGGCGCAACCTGGGAGAGGCCTATGTCCAGCAGTGGACTGCGATTGGCTGAGTTGATTGAAGTAGCAGAGCCGAGGCAGACGCAATAGGCAGAGGTGTACCTAATACCTATAGTATCCATATTTCACCCTATTGCCATCAACGGAGCATCAATTTCAGACTCCGGGCTTAAACTGAGAATTTTCAAATAAAAAACCCAATACCACTTTGCCCGGCCCGTTAATCGAACCGAAGAATTCACGCTCTACAGTAGCGCTTGCCAACACTAGACCAACGAGTCAGTAGTTGTCTCTAGATATCTTATCGCTAGAAGTTTTCTAAACTAGTTTTGTGGTGCAGTCTAAGTTACATTTAGATTACGATACAAATTGCAACAGTTTGTGAAAAGAAGTTGAGCAAATAAAGAAATAGATAGTTACTTCTTTGGACATTTTGCTTCTTAACCCAGAACTATATACAGTTAAGGCTTCTGAACATACTACTTTAGAAGCATGACGGTTTTTTTTTTGTGGTTGGGAAATCATCAAATAACTTCTCCCGCTCTGAGTGGAGCAGGAGGGCGTGTCAGACTTTAACTGACCAAAACCCACCCGTGTTCCTTCAATTGCCTGTGTGCCAGGGGCCACGGTATCTCTTTCGAACAACCCGCAACCCTGGCAGTCATCGGCCTTTGCGGATCCCACCAGTTAGTGCTGATATCTCTTTGAAGCGCGCGTGGAACACAACGCGCCTTCGACCCGGGCTTGGTCCTTACCGGACAGCGAGCACCCGTTACTCGCCGTCCGCAAGCCCGGTGTAAAGTTCCCTCATCCTCCATAGAAAAGGGAGATTCCTCCGACCAGACGGGTTTTGTGTCTGGTCGGAAATTGCCCGAGATACGATGTCGAGGCGTTGTATTTATGCTACTCGTAACTGCGCAGCTCTGCTTGTGTGATGCAAAATGTTGCGTGACGTCACTGTGATGCGTAGTTTGCATGTCACGATGCACTACCATTGTTGATAAGCTTACTTTTATCAAATCAAGGTTTTACTATTACATTAAAAAGATAATGTAGGTAGGTACATCAATTTTGTCGTCATCAGTGGCTCTGAAAATATGCACTTAAGTACAGAGGCCAGCACATCAAGCTACCCCAATCTGTCAAATTTCTTTGATAGTTTTTCAACTTTATCACAAAGGAATAAGGTTTATGTTGAATTGGGAAAATTTGACAGTTTGGGATAGCTTGACCTGCTGGCGACTGTACCTAACTCTAACTGGAAAATAGTTTATAATTTAAAAACTTAGCGTATTAACACATCGTGCTTATGTTTTCTATGAAAATTATGCAATTCATTACGAAAAACCATTGAAAGATTGATCAAACCCTTTCTTACTCGTGTCTGATTTTTTTTTACATCGATAAGCATTCTATTGCAAAAATAGAATATCCAACGTAAGCTATGATCTAAACAAACATCCAAATATCTGAACAAGGTCATCAATACGCGTTGTTTCTTTGAACACAATACACAACGACAACAAATCATAGATATTAAGTAAACATTCCTCCTCACTGTGACGTCACTGCGTTCGAAACGTGCAGTAGGTTCAATCCGTTTAGATGTTAAAAATATTGTCTTTGTGAAGGCACCAATAGAAGTAAATAACTTAAAATATTTAAATAAAATTGTTATTTTGTGAATATGCTAAGTCTTGACCGAGCAGCATGCAATTCTAATGAGAGGTATTAGAAACAACATGTGTTTTGAAACTTACTGGTTAGACCTCAGCTTAAACTGATCGATCGACTCGTGACGCTGTTATTACTTAGCCACAAGCCCCTCTACTTATACTACACTAATAAGTATGGTAATTTTAAAACGTTGAAGAGCATATTGTGATTGTGCTAGGGACATAAATATTTTACTACATGTCGCGCAGTCAATATTGTCTGCAGAAATAATGAGGCAAATTAAATATTCATACATTAAGTAGGACACACGCGAAGCACGGAAGCACAATGACCCTCATTCCACTTTCACACACGGGATGCCCTTCAGCTGATACCCAAACACCGCTTCCCTCTCATCCAGAGGTCATGTAAATTATACAAACAAACTTCAACCGTAAACTGCATTGTTCTACTGAACTCGTACCATAACACATTTGTATTAAAAGTTGGCAACCCCAAGAGTAAACCCGCTATATTATTTATTGCCAGCATAATAAGTTTTACCGACCGGCCTTTATTTGTTTTCTCAACTCGTTACGCCAAAGATTTGGGCCAAATTCGAAAAGTCTATTATTTATTCATTTGCGTAACGTCTGTTGTGCTAAACGTCACCTGTTCTGTCGCGTTTTAGGGTTAGCTTTGAATTTTTAAAGGACGTTTGATGAAATGGGCGTTTTAAATTTAAAGGTTTTCGTTGATGGATTGGGTTTGTCTTTTGTGGCGCATGCATGAATTGAAATGCTGAATTTTTGCTGAATATATATTTAGGAGCGTGTGTTGACATTATAGATCGTAGCATTTCATGAGTACGGGAATCTATACAGGGTAAGTTTTTATCCAGTGCGCAAACTGTAACCATGAATTCAGTATACGACTCTAGAACCCCTACCGCAGAAATATTTCGCCGGTTACAAAAATATACCGGTCAAAATGTATGGAACAGCGAATTTTTTTTTTGTATAACCGGCGAAATATTTCTGCGGTACTTGAATGGTATGCTGAATTCATGGTTACAGTTTGCGCAACGGATAAAAACGTTTCCTGTATATTTTCCTATTTTGAATTATAGCGAGAGTAACAGCTACTAGATGAATTTGAAAGTTCACTTTTAAGAACTTTTTTAAATGTCAATCCGTTTGTTCTGGCTAATCTCCGAAACGGCTGGATTGATTTTGATGGCAGGTAGCTGATGTTTTAAGGAGTAACATAAGCTTTTTGTCTCGGTTCCACGCTCCGGAGGCACGGACAGCAAGTATAAATACATAAGTGCACCCCGATACACAACAACAGGAAGGTACGCAACATCACAATTCAATACAATCTAAAACATTTTCAAGCACCGTTTAACTTCATCATAAAAGACACCCCCCATTTTCCAAACGCAGGTACTTATACTCGTATACCTACACACAACCAACGTCAGCACGCAATCAATTTTGTTTCAAAACCTAATAAAACAACTTTTTAATTGTTTAGAGAATGACGTGCCAGTAAAAACTCACTAAATACAGCGCGACACAACGTAAAGCTTACATAATATAATAAACTAGCAGCGCTCCCCGGTTTCACCCGCGTAGTTCCCGTTCCCGTGGGAATACGGGGATAAAAATATAGCCAGTGTCACCCGGGGATAGTGTAGCTTCCCAACAGTGAAATAATTTTTCAAATTGGTTCAGTAGTTTCGGAGCCTATTCAATGCAAACAATTAAATCTTTACTCTTTATAATATTAGTATACCTAGATAAGTAACCAGGGTGGTCAGATACCGTTGAAGTTTAGTAAGAAATCAATTGAGGTTTTCGGATGAAAATTGATTTTATAAATGAACTGTTTATTTTACAATAATTAAATTTTAAATTTTATTCGAACAAATATATCGGTTTCATACTAAACTTCAACTGGATTTAGTTCTATAGTTGAAGTTGGTTACTTATCCTTTTTGGGAACCGTATACTAGTAAAATTTAAAACAAAATTAGACATTACCAAGAAAAAAATATAAGTCTCACGCACGGTGTATATAAGACCATATCTACCCCTTGTTGATTACTAGTACATACATGAATCAATTCCTATCTGAGTTAGTATTGTCTCATTTGGCAAATGTCGAAAAGTTATAGAAAATAACTTTTTAAGATGCAGATATCATCAATTCTATTTCGTTGTTTTGAAATACGAGTAACTTTGAATTATATTTGACAAATTTTAGTGTAACTTCTAAGTTGCGTCTTATTACTTGTAGTGTACCAAGTTTTATCCGTTTTTATTTAAAGACTAACGAAGATTTTAAGCTAGAAGGTTGTAAAAACTTAAGACAACGCCTTCGGAGCCACTTTGGAGCTTAAGTTTAAGCTGGGTGCTGAAGTTGGGCTTAGTATTAAACATTACTTTCCGGGCTTAGTTGATAGGATCATAGATTTTGTTCTAAATAGGTTGGTTGGTAAAGGGAGATGGTTATTTTTAGTTGTTACTGTGCAGTTTGTAGTTACGGTTATGTGAGTTAGTTTATTTTTGAGTGGGTTTTGGTATTCATAGCTTGATTTAGTGTACCCACATGTTCTAAATTAATAAACGACAATTCTAATTTGTTTTTAACTGATGTTATACCAGTCTTACCAAAGGGTTTTTGGTGAAATAGGCAGTTGTTCCATGTAAAACACTGGCATTCAGCTGCAACCGGTTGGACTGGAAGCCAACCCCGACATAATAGAAAAAATTCTTGGCAGACGATGATGGTATCATTCTGTAAGAAAGTAATTAACAGACATCAGCAAAGCATAATTGGCCTAAAATGTTGCCACCTGCGAGGGGTGTGGGTTGTTCGAAAGAGATACCGTTACCCCTGGCAGATCTGCAACTGAGGGAACACGGGTGGGTTTTAGTCAGTAAAAGTCTGACACTCCCTCCTGCTCCACCCATAGCGGGAGAAGTTATTTGATGACTGCCCAGTTGCCCACCCTATAAAAAAAATGTTGCCTCTACTGGTACTCCTCTACTCTATGATCTGCCCACGCGGGCCTAGTGCGGGTTGGTAGATGTCACATGTCTTCGAATTTTTGATTCTATTCTAGGACATGCCGGTTTCCTCATGATTTTTTCCTGTACCATATCCCGATAGTACATTCCCCTGTAATAATTTTGGAGTTCTACGCGGATGAAGCAGCTGGCAGACGCTAGAATATTTATATATATTTTGAGCTCCACAAGCTCAAAATATTCCAAAAAATGCTTTTGCTGTTACCTCATTGCTTCAGCATGCTAACAAGCTATATTTAGACATCAAACCCATCCGGCGGTACTAAAATTGTGTAATATACAACCCTGCAATGCAGTTCTTAGTGGGGGATGTATAAATCGGCTGAAATGCGCGGCTGGCGTCAAAACCGATTAATGTCTTCTCTGCACGCAACATTGCAGTTAGAAAGAAAAAATATATAAGTACCCTAGTCTCTATAATACAAAAACCGGCCAAGTGCGAGTCGGACTCGCACACGAAGGGTTCCGTTCCACAAGGCAAAAAATGTCGAAAATAAACACGTTTATTGTAATTTGTATGGGCCATGTAATTTTTTACTTTTTTTTGTTATAGTAGCAACAGACAAGACAAGTGAATTTCAACTGTGTACCTACGAGTATTACGAATCATGAGAAACAGCCCACTTACAGACAGACGAAGGCGAACGAACGGACAGCGGACGCTTAGTAATAGGGTCCCGTTGGTTACCTTTCGGGTACGGAACCCTGAAAACTACGTAACTCCATAATGTTTGGATGGATTATTAAATAGTTATTACTCAGGAAGTTTTTCCATGTTTTTTGTAAAGAATGCATTTTGTCCACTAGGGGAATTGCGTTGGGCGTAGGAATTAAGAGCTTGGTTGCCCGGTATTTGTAACTGTTTATGTTGGTTTAGGAATGTTTAGAACTAGGAGTATTCTACAGAGCTATAGGAATTTGGTTGGGTCTATTTTGAATGCAGATAAAAAACTTAAGTAACGCTAGTTTTTTTTTCTGGTGGGAAATTTCATTTATTTTAAAGACATCATCGGCAGTAATTAGGAAGTTTGTGGGAAAAATCAAATGGGCGATAAGTTTTTAAGAATTTATTCCAATCGTGTTTTTCAATTGCGTTTGTATTAGCAAATCCAAACACTCAAACCCTATCACGAATGCTTTGTAGATTGAGAGCAAACAAATCGCTAACTTGACTACATAAACTAACATATATTGTTAAAATTACTAAAATTGTTAAAACGAATTTTATCAAATATTATATAACCCAGCCCAATTCAATTTTATTTAATGCATGTTATTTGATTTACTTATTATTTTATTTAATCTTAATATTTTGTTATCAATTTAGCTTTTAATAGCATAATTTTAGTTTTTTTCAATTTATGTATTACTTGTTTTTATTAATTTACTGTGTTATATCTGCGCATAATGTAGTGCATGCGGTGCTTTTCTGTCAGTAATGAGGCGCTTAGACTTACTCGTAAGTCTGTAACAGTGTACTCATTGTTGAGAAGCCTACTAATAAATGAATATGTATTTACTCAACTATAGTTACACTACTGCAACACTACTACCGAAATACGAATTTATCCCTGCCGAGCCTTTCCTCAACTATGTTGGGGTCGTCTTCCAGTCTTACTGAATGCAGCTGAATTCTACTATTTTACGTGGAGCGACTGTCTATCTGCCTTTCACAAACCAGTTACTGGATAGTACGATACCCCTTGGTAAGACTGGTTGTCGGACTTTCGGGCTTCTGACGACCCGTAACGACTGCCAAAGATCCACAAGAGACAGCCGTAATGAACGGCTTAACGTGTTTTAAAATGCAAAGATGGTCACCCATCCACTGATCAACTGCGGCAAGTGTAGCTTAACTTGATCGATCGACCCGTGTGACTGTATTACTCTACTGCAAGCCCCTCTTACTATTTACCCACAACATACAGAGTAATAAAACAAGAACACTATCTGTGCCAACAGAACCCCCCTATAGATACTAAGTTATTTGTTTGTACCCACTAAACATTTGGAGCCCGTCCAAACCGACAATTTGATACTGTACGGCAGCCATCAAAATTGCATTGATAACTAGTATTTACGTTAATGATTGGTTCACTAATCATCGTGTAAATTACTTTAGTAAACAGTGCGGGGTTTTGTTTAGGCGAATTGGTAATGAGTTTTTCTGTACAAAGGTTATATACATTGTGTTAGTTCGGCAGTGGAAAATTCATTTAAATCTATGGCTCATTTTTGAAGTGGGAATGGAAGGGTTATCGGTTTCGAAATGCGCATACACTGTGATCCTACGAGTCCAGAAATTGAGTTTTCCTACGAATCCAGAAATTCACTTGTTGAAATAGGTGTTAACATGACAGATGTGAGTGGAAACACGCCGGGAGAAGATGCTCTAGAAGGACATAATACATATTATAGTGATGTGTGTGTGTTTAGTGATGTTCTTGGGGGCAATTTTTATGACCGTTCACATTCTCCCTATAATTGTCCTACATTTTTAGCATCGATCGACGCTGAAATGAGATTGTGACTTAGATTTTGAACGTTTTTGAATACGGGAATTGGCCTTCTTCAGAAATTTCAGGTGCGTACCTAGTAGACGCAACAGGCGTGCGTGTATGACCAGTGACCCTAGTGCGAGTTTCATTTAACCATCTCGATCAAACGCATCGAGCGCGTTTGACGCTCCGATTGTTCCGTCACCAATCCAGGGCCAATTGGAACGCCAAACGCGCTCGATGCGTTTGATCGAAATGGTTAAATGAAACTCACAGTAAGACCTCTGGGCCTAGAGATAAAACACGTTCACGCCAAACGCTACGCCAAAATGTATGGGAATGACATTACCTACGGAAAGGTTACGTTGTGTCCTTTCCGATGGCCTGTTGATGGTTGAAACAGGGTGTAAGGGTAGGCAGAAGCTACAGAACGCCGCCTGCTAAGGATAGCAGGCGGCGTTCTGTAGCTTCTGCCTACCCCCATAGGAAGAAGGCGTGAATTTAAATACGTGTAAGTATAACATTATGATTAGTTAGGAGGGTTAACAGTAATAGCGAAGTACTTGTGAAATGTAAAGCGTAACAATTGATAAAATCCTTCCTACTATCCTTCTTATATTATAAACAAGCTTCCGCCCGCGGCTTCACTCGTGGAGGACGGAAATCATTCCACGGGAACGTACTATCGGAATAAAATTATCCTATGTGTCATTCTAGGTTTCAAACTATCTGTACGCCAAATTTTATCCAAATCCGTTCAGCCGTTTTTGCGTCAAAGAGTAACAAACATCCATACATACAAACTATCGTGTTTATAATATTAGTAAGGATGTAAAAGTTTGTTTGGATGGATGTTTGTTACTCTTTCACGCAAAGACTACTGAACCGATTGGGATAAAATTTGGCACACAGGTAGTTCATAACCTGTATTCACACATAAGATACTTCGTATTTAGGTAGTACGTTCCTTTCGGATGATTTTCGAACTCCACGCGGGCATAGCCGCTGGCAAAAGTGACAAATCAAAGTACCAAACCGAATCTGATATTGAAACGATGGTAACAAAAGTTCAGAGTTAAGTCCAACTGCTTCCTAAAGCTAGAAATTATCTCTTCAAACATAAAAAGTACAAAGTACATGTGCAATCTAACATTTTATCGTTCTCAGTATCGCGTCAAATGATGGCGGCCGGAATAGCGCTCACATGTCGTGAGCAATAAGTTTCGCTCATAAACATTTAATAGGCACATCGATTTGTATAGCTCTGCTGGGGAAGTAGAATAATTGCATCCCTTCAGTGAGTTTTCTATGAAGTTGTAGGTGGAAAGCAAATATAAATTGCCGTAAATACATGGTGTAATGAAATAAACTAAAAATCTTTTATAATGGGACCAAACCAGAGATAACAAAAAAAAAAAAAAAAACAGCTGTTCTCTATACAACGAAACACGAGAGAAAAAACAGAAAAAGTATCTATTGTGACTCGCACACATAGCAAAAACTAAAAAACACAATACCTACATGTATTTAATTAAAAAAAAAAAAAAATGAAATTAAAATAAAAACAGAAAGTTCTGCGCGAGGTTAAAGATATATTACAGCATGATGCTGCGACATTAAAAAAAAGTCTTGCAGCGCTGAACTGAAATCTTGTCCTGGAATAACCTTTTTAATAATATATGATAAATCTTATGTTCCATACAGGGTGGCAGCGACGTCGACGTCGGCGCGCAACCTGAGGGGCAATTCTCGTAATTTTAAGAACGTTCACAGTCTGATCTCAGTCTCAATCTATCAAAAATACCTCGAGTTTCCCTACATTTACACCTTCTTGACGTTTGAATGTCGCTGAAATGAGACTACGACTAGATTGTGAACGTTTTTAATTACGAGAATTGGCCTTCTGTTACCATGGATTTAGCATAGCCTAGAAATTTTTCTCCGTTTATTAAAAAAATGAAACAGCTTTTTGAAACAGCTGATTAATTTTTTGATAACCAACGAGAAATGTATACGCTATCTCTAGAAGAACCATGTGCCGAATTCATGGTTTCAGTTTACGCCTCGACGTATGGCAGCCTGTATAGGTACGTACTTACAGACTTGTGTGTAACTAAACAATTATTAACGGATTTCAAAAAGGAGGAGGTTCAAAATTTTTATGTTTGTTACGCGATATCTCCGTCAATTGTGGATGGATTATGAATAGATAGGGTTATGCTTCAGTGGTGGTCCATATAAATTTTAGTAACTTAGCTTCAGTTGTTTTTGCTTTAGCCTCGATAATACGTTTTAATCCACTTTATTACTTCGATGATACGCTGCTGCTTCCTGTTTTACCAAAAAAAACAAACCGATTTCCCAAAAAAACACTACAAAATGAAAGAGTAATTAAGTAATTTTTAAATAAAACGCAACAAAATCCAAGAAACGCAAAAAGAAACGTGGTGCCTTCTACAATGCCACAGGCGAACTATCTAATAAATTCTACATCGCGCAATCAGAGTTTACCACGACACTCAGATAGGTACAAAATCCCGACATCAACTGTCGGACAGTTGCCCACCAGACACAATACCCGTCTGGTCGGAGGATCCTCCTTTACCACCATAGGTATGATTGAATTTTACACCCTGGTCCTCATACCTCTATAGTGCAATGACCAAAACTTTTTTTTTTAAACTGACTGGTACTATTTAGAAAATTGTGTTGTCTCTAGCATTACTTTGTGCATTTAAAATTGAGTCTTATTACATTTAATTAAGATTGAATTTTCTTTGGCGCGATCGGCGGTAAATACATAATTTTCAACTACAAAAAAACCGGTCAAGTGCGAGTTGGACTCGCGCACCAAGGGTTCCGTACAAACCTGTGGGTATATAAGTAAAAGTTCAAAATTGTCAAAAATATTTTTTTTATATGACGAAACCAAAAATTTTCGGTTTTCGTAATTTTTCCTATATCTGTACTATAAGACGTGACTTCGTACAAAATTTCAAGATTCTAAGTTCACGGGAAGTACCCTGTAGGTTTTGATTCCCGTGCGAGTTTCGAAAAGGATCATGGGCAAATTTGTATGAAACCTGGGCGTAAGACCAACAGAACTGCAACTAGTGCCAGTTCTTGGGCCTCAATGCTAGAATCGTAATTATATAAATAACACTAGCCATGTCCAACGGGTTTACTTGAAAAATAGTTTAAACAAATGAAATAAAACAAAAAAAACTTTTAATAATTACGAATCGTTTTATTGCTAGATGGGCATAATTAAATAAATAAAATGTTATTTGAACGGTTTTTAATGAAAAGCATGTGTTTATTTTAATGTATATTTGACGTAGAAGTTTGAAGCATTGCTTTATTTTGCCGTTCATAGCTTCCACTACCCATCGACAAATGGTTATTAAACGAGACTTATTGGCCTGTTCGGTTGTCAATTGTGTTTCATTCCTGTCTTTAGTTGGGGGTATATGCACTTCATATCCATGTTCTTCCAGACTTTCAACGCTGTCTCTAAATCCTCTGTCAAGTATAATCACATCATTTTGGTGAAAAAACCAATGCCAGGCGCTTTCCTCATTGCTGATGAGGTCTTGCATAATTGTTGCGTCAGACATTGTCGCGGGATATGGGCCGACGACATCGATGATGTAGCCGTCGCTACAGACAATCATGAAAGGTTTCAGAAGGTTCTCGAATTTGTGTAAGCTGTAGGTCTTTCTTTGAAACAGAAAGTTGCTGCTTTTTTCTATAAAAATATATGTACCATCGCAGATGATTATTGTCTTGATGTTATTTTCGTCACCAAAAATCCCCTTTGGTATCATAAGATTCCTTTCAAGAACGTAATTTCTTGTTATGTGGTTAAATCCTAGATGCCTGCTGACAAATTCTGCCTGTAAGCATTCCCGTGCTATCGCCAATTTCCTTTCCAGTGTGCGACGAGACATACCAAATAACGTCGCTAATCTCTCATCAGTTTCGCTTGTTCTTAGTTTACACAGATATATACCGAGGACAGTCCGGGGACGATTACTTCGCTCACTTATAGATGATTTTTGGTTTAAAATTGTATTGAACTGTTGATAATTAAAACCCACCCAAAAATTCAAATCGTTCTCGTCTAATTGCGTCATTGTATCAAAGTTAAATCTAGTGCCACGACTGACAGCTTCTTGAAAAACATTACAGACATCGGTAAACTGGACTGCATTAAACTCGTGCGACACGTTACAATTATCAATTAATTCATTCCATTCATTACTTTCCAAATGTTCCCGACACGCTCTTGCCTCTCCAGGGATATACAAATGGTGTTCACATAACATGTGTATTATAACTGTTCGAGGAATCCTGCAACGGGTCAGATTGTGACAGTTATTAAATATGCAGCGATCTGCCCTATTTGGAGCTTTCATGTATTCTTGAACATGTATTGTTTGTCGTTCTCGGGGCTGTTGTTCTTCTTGGGGCTGTTCTTCTTGCGGCTGTTCTTCTACCTGGGGTGGTATTACTTCATCTCTTCTTATAGCGTTGATAGCCCGCTGCCAACATCTGTGGCATACCGAATGAACGTTATCAAACTCCACCTGAAAAAACGTTAAATACAGTGTAAACTATATAGCGACACTTAAGGGGCTGCGCATTTTATGGCGTTATTGAGAGTTGTCGTTAAATGGAATAACGTACAGACAATGCATAACTACCTAACGACAGTCAAGCAGCCGAGGTAAACACGTGCAAGGTAATCACAACAAAAAAAGAATGAATTTCATAGAATCTTCGGTACGTATGATGCCGACAGTTAAGATTTTTTTAAGCGTTAAGTTTTTTAGTATTTCACTAACAAACAATCAACAACAATACATCTTTTGTGTCCCATTCCGTCTCTCCAACCGAGCGACGCGCTGCCAAATGTCATGCGAGCGAGACAAAGACAGTAATAACAATCCTGTTGCTGTTTCATAATCATCACGAGCGCTGCTGGGCTCTTATCATTGACGTGACGCGTCTTGTTTATTTCCTTTTCAATACTTGTCTACAATTTACAAGAAAACAACAAGCGTGACATGTATCGCAAACACGACTACAAATAAATCAATACATCCTGAATAATAAAAAATGAGTGACTAGGTACTTACTTGTCCCATAGCATGTTCCCGTATGTATACTACCAATTCAGGTTGATGATGGAGAACGTTCTCTCCCAATACATGTCGTCTTTGTCGATAGATAGATCGCGGACACATAACACAACGACGTTCTGCCATCACAAATGATTTACCATCAGCACAGTAACAATCCAACAAAAAAAAACTGAAGGCGTTAACAAGTCCAATAACGAACAGGGGTCAGGAAATCGTATTAAGCAATGCAATCAGTAGTCCAATAACACAAAGCCGAGGTCAAGAAGTCGTAATCAATTGATGATACCAAAAAAACACAACGCAGGCAAACAACAAGTAAATAACGACTGAACCGGGATTCCGCGACACCAGCGCGCGGCGAGGCGGCTTGCGCGCGGAGTAGTGGGGGTGAATTCGAGCAAACATTGTTGCGTGCGTATGCGCCATGTTTTTAACGCGACCTTTTTTTTTAAACGTGACAGATGTAGTCAAATCTTCGGTATTTATACAGAAAAATGTAACTTTTTCAGTTGGCCCTATCTCTGTTCTCCGGCGACTTTGGTTCTTGTTGATATAATATGAAATAGAGTACTAGTTATAAGCTTTAATTTGAGATATATTTCAATTCTGTTGGACTTACGCCCATTTTGACCATCATCCTTTGCGGAATTTTGCGGCCTAAATGGCTGTATCTTTTGATTGCGTTGACTTAGAAGGTTGATTTTTCTACAGCTTCCAGGGACAGTAGAACTAAGTATCATATAGAAATTTCAGTTTGATACCTCCACGCGTTCCTGAGAAAAACGGCCTTGACAGACGGACGGACGGACAACAAAGTGATCTTATAAGGGTTCCGTTTTTTCCTTTAGAGGTACGGAACCCTAAAAAAAACAACGTTAAAAGATACTGAATTGCGTAGTCAATTATGAACAAACTACTTTCAGGATTTCCATTAATTTTCTGGAGAAACTTATACAAAGTGTAACAGTACCTGTTGTATACATTTTGCCCATCTGAATAATGATACTTCATACATTTTCCAGCCCGTCATAATCATTCCAATATATCTTTCAGTTGTCTATTTAGTTATCTTTCAGTTCAACGTCCCGACGTCAATCGTCGGGCAGTTACCCACCGGACACAGACAGACATAGAAGATGCGTGAAGTTAACGCCCTGTTCTTCATACGTCTTTTCTTTTTACTTTCTTCAGGGAACCTCAAAACCAATCTTCGCTTTCATTAATGTCACAGCTGCATCAAACACCAAACTCTTTATAGACATTTAAAAATAAAATCTATAAAATCTTCACATCCAGCCAGTAAGCTACATACTTAAAACGGGAGAAATTTCATTTAAGCTTAAGCACTTAATTTAATGTCATGAGACGTTAGCTTAAAGCTAAGATCTTAATCTTAGTTTAACGACAACAACAATTACTGTGTTCATAAAATGAATAATATCTCTTAAATGTTTTGGCAGCGAAGTGAGGGGGGTATTAACTGTGTGACATTAATTTATTTTTCTTTTGTAAAATGGTCTTGAGAATTTACTAAAAATAGACAAAAACATAGGTGATTTTTAGACTTACTTATTTCATGTTGGAAATAAATAAAGCGTGGGTATACCAACAGTTGTTGTTAGCAGTGGTGGCCCAGTGGTTACGGCCGCGACTTACGAGTTGAAGGTCGTGAGTTCAAACCCAGACAGGCGCTTTACTTTGTGTAAATTATTTCATCACCATTGCTCTCAAAACGGTGAATGAAAACATCGTGAGGAAACCGGCATGTCCTAGAACCAAAAATTCGAAGACATATGACATCTACCAACCCGCACTGGGCCCGCGTGGTGGATTACGGCCCAATCCGTCTCACCGAGAGGAGGCCTGTGTCCCAGCAGTGGGAACATTATAGGCTGATGATGATGATGATGATACCAACAGTAGGATTTCAAGCCTATATCTTTCAACCTATCTTTTCAAGCTAGGTTGAAAGATAAGCGCTTGCGAACACTAGACCAACGGGGCACCAAATCGTTGGCAAGAACCGACGATTTGGTGCCCCGTTGGTCTAGTGTTCGCAAGCGCTACGTACTACTGACAATGAAGTCTTGAGTTCGATTCCCCCCTGTCGGGCAAAGTGTTATTGAGTTTTCTATCTGTTTCTCAGTAGCCAGAAGTCTGGATTTGAGCTCGGTTAAGGAAAATAGGCTCGCCCCTTATTACGAGGGAATTAATAATAACTCGCAAAATTTAGGTATACTATAGGTACACCTCTGGCAAACCCTTCGAACAATACAGGCGTGATGATGTACAATATACTCATAAGCCTTCTGGGATCAATATTCTAAATTATGGTGGAAACATATCACAAACGATTGCGGATTTTGGAGAACAACTGGCTCACTTAGATGAACACGAAAAGCGACTTCAATGCATAATAAAATGTACGGATTTTCCAACAAAGTAAGCTTTTCCAACAACTCACACACTCAAAAATATAAACCCATGAAACAACAAACTTCGCACGTGCACACAGAAGAAATCAGAATCTCCCGCTTCTACCAACTTCAACGCGTAGCCAATCGTAGTGCAGCAAAGTATTTACCATACCAAGCTATTTTATCTACTTCCGATGGGACAGTAAAACGTTTTAGAGTAAAATTTTACACTTGTCGACGGAGGAACACATATAAATCGGCCGATTTAGACGCTCTATTCGCTAGCTAGCCGACGAAAGGCGCACCTTGGGACGCGGTGCGAGGCATGGGAGAGCGGCGATTTTAGTTTGTACCTTGCCGAGCTTTATTTATTTATGTACGCACAGTAAAACAAATACAGACAGGATTTATAAATGGTTTCCGATACTTCAAGAGCATCTTATCAACGTATAACGGAAAGGGTATATAAATACCAAGGGCACGGCTTCTTTGGATGATATCAAACGATATTGGAAGGGTTTTTTAATCCTATCTCTACATGTTCGTAAGTTTTGAGATTTTCAAAGACATGTCAATGAGAAACCGAACTTTTCAAATTGAAATAAACACATCACTCGGAAGAGATTTATCGTGATATTGGCAAGTAACGTGGAAAGTTGTACTATTGACCTACATAGTGCGGTGACACGTTTGTTAAGATTTTTTTTTTAAACACATGAAACCGATTTGGTATTCATTCTTAAAGTATTTTATTTTGAACTGAAACTATGTATAGTGACTTTAGTGCTTAAGTATAGCAATAGGGTTTCTGTTACACCCAGTATACTAATTTTTATCGACAAATCGTAACACCCCGCGAATGGTAGCCATCTTTTTTTTAATGGCCAAAAATAGGGTATGTTCAATAAAATGCTACTATGTTTGAATCTAAGAGACCTACTGACGTGCCTTATTGCAAAGGTAAACGTTAAGGCTATGGACTTAATATTATAAATATGAAACTTTTTATGTTTAGATGTTTGGATACTTGCTACCCAATCACGCAAAAACGGCTGAACGGATTTGGATGAAATGTGGCAAAGAGATAGTTTGTAACCTTCATGCTGGATAGGATACTTTTTATCCCGTTAGTACGTTCCCGTGTGATAGTTTTCGAACTCCAAGCGGGCAAAGCCGCAGGCAAAACCTAGTAACCTATTAGTTGACATACTTACCTATAAAACGGTGCAAATTCCCCAAAAAAAATCTCCAAAATCAGATTATCCCTTGCACCACATCACCAGTTCAGTCCTGGCATCCCCAACTATATTTTACTGCTAGCCAGGACGGTGAACGTTAGCTCCAAGAATACCCTGATTGCTGGCTTTAGGAGCAATCATTTAGATGGAAGAATACCAGCGTTAAGACTTTCAGTTCCCTTAGCTGAAGTGGGATTATTAAGTTATATTTCGTATTGTTTCGTAAGTAGTTGGAAGTGTTACGGAATTAAAGGATTTGTTAGTGAATTGATTAATTTTGAATCATTTGTGATTGTCTTTTGTTTCTTTGTCTTGTGAGTACTGTAATTTATTGATGGAATTGTGAAAAAGAAATCTGCCATAATATACTATGTATGGTATAAGTACTGTTTTTATTGTTTCCATACTAATATTAATAATGCGAAAGTAATTATATCTGTCCGTGTGCTGCTTCACATCACTAAACCAACCGTTATGTAATTTCACAGAAAAAAGTCCCGGGTTTTCGAGAAAGACATAGGGATGGCTACTTTTCATTCTGGATATAAAACATTATGAAACAAAAATAAACGTTAACGGGCAATAGTTACGATAAAATAAGATTTAATTCATCGATATTTTCTCAAAATCATTTCAGTAGTAACTTCAGGCAGAATAGACTATACAAGTGAACAAAATCTCCCAAATTCTCAAATGCCACTTAACTGTAAGACTTGACAAATATGTTTGAGTTGCGTTTTAGAATACAGTCGAAAAGCTTTACCGCAGTCGGGTAAATACAATCTTTCTCCTCATTTCTATTGTCAAAGGCAGATTTATGTACAAAAGCGATCACACAGTACCTACATAATAGATCAATTCAATAGATTTAACCAAATACGGATTGTATTTGGTAAACAAACTCAAACCAAGCCCGATTCGATGTTGGTACATAACAAGTCATATATTATGTACTGTATTATGTATGTATGTATCGATACTCCTGCCGTGCGTTACGCAGAACTGTACGTGACTGTACGAGACACTTGTACTCGCGAGTGTACCTTGAGCCTCTGATTTTGCGAGGAGTGTACTCGTGTGTACCTATAGTCGTCAGTGCAGGAGAATGGTTGAGGTAGGAAGTAGGAAGAGCCTATTTTGCTCTAGCCTCTTACTATTGGTATGTCTCCTTATGAACAAAGGCAGAATTTTTAATGATGAGAAAACCTTTATCTAAACAATTAATATGACAGTTTTAAATATTTTCTTTACAAAAGCTGTCAAACCGCAAGATTTATTCCTCAAATAAAACATTTCTGACTATTGACAAATCCTTCTAATATCAAAGACATGAAAGTTTATGGATGTTTGTTACTCAATCACGCAACAACGGCTGAACGGATTTCGATGAAATATGGCAAACAGATGGTTTATAACTTGGATTAGCACATATAATTTTTATCCCTGTAGTAGGTTCCCGTGGTATAAATTCCGACCTCAACGCTGCGCCAACGAAAACGCTGACAAAAGTTATTAGTATTATAATATAAATGCGAAAGTAAGTTTGTTTGTTTGTTACGCTTTCCACTAAAGCGGCTGAAAGGATTTTGATGCAATTTGGCAACAGATAGACCATGGCCTGAGAACCAAAAATTTATGACGTTTATGCAACGTTGTAGAAATATCAAATTAATTTTAACCAAACTCCTAAAATGTTCATACAATTCGTATTTATCGTTATTGTAATTAAGATAGATATTTACTTTTACACATCTGTACGCAACCGTACACGTTACGTACCTACATGTGCGTGCCGATTTCACGAGGAGTGTTATGTATTTGTCTAGTGTTTGATTTGTGTTTGATATAAGTAAATGTTGATAGAGTGAGATGCGTGATTATTAAATTTAATGTAGCCTTGTATGGCGTTGGCGAGACACTTATGTTCAGAAGTCTGTTTCAAGTTTCTACCTAGATACCGGTGCGCTGATTTCTTGAGGAGACATGACAAACAAAAGAAGCTACAAAATTTAAACTAATTTCATATATTGTAGCCTCTTTTATATTTATTGAATGTGAAAACGTTATAGGCCTTGTAGACAGTAGATTTGCAGACCCTTAGTAAGGCACTTGTTTTTTTTTTTTTTTTTGAGCATGGGAAATCATGAAATAACTTCTCCCGCTCTGAGTGGAGCACGAGGGCGTGTCAGACTTGACTAAAACCCACCCGTGTTCCCTCAGTAGTCTGTGTGCCAGGGGCGGCGGTATCTCTTTCGAACGACCCGCACCCCTGGCCGGCATCGGCCCTTGCGGGCCCCATCATTTTGAATGCTTGATTAAAATAGAGCCCATGTCATCTATGTATTTAATTTTCCACAACTCGTTCCTAACACCGCGATACCAAACATGTATTAAAAAAAAAAAACTTACGTGAAATGTTAACCCTTTCCGTTCGGAACATGATCTAAGAGACCCGACCGCAAGTGACGGATCAAAACCGCCAGCAGTCTGGATGGAAATCAATCCAAAAACTGGTCTGAAATGCTACCAAACTGTTCGGAAAATGTCCAATTAACGTCTCCTAGCTCAGTTTTACTAGTTTTTAGACGAAATTTCCTCAAAGAGATTGAGCTACGGTTTTATTTTGAGTTCGAGTGCACATTTGAAATTGGTGCGGTTTTTTTGGCAATCGTATGAATGTTGGCAATATAATCAACTATTTTACACAAAAATATATTTTTAGATTTTAATCTGAAAATTGCCTTCGAGTGAATGTTTTTTCATTAAAACCTGTCATTTTCATATTTGATTAAATCTTTATCGTAAATGAATAGCTCGCTACTTTTTTCACAAAAACCCACAGTACCAAAAACGATTGATCAATCAAAAAGATTAAAAACGTTACGCGATCAAATTACGAAGTAACCGTCAAGCGCGGATGATCATGCGCGCGGATATCCGGATGAAACTCCGCCCGGAAACGGAAACTGCCGCTAATGTATTCGTCGCACGTCGAACGACACCCGGTTAAATCCGGTTAAGGTGGAGATATGCCCGGGTTAATCTTTCCACCGTTTAATTTATGACCGTGACATTCTTTTGTTATATTTCGAGATGATAATTAATTTTGGTGATTAATCATTTGGGTGTTAAATTAAAACATCCCCCGTTGATCTAAGGGCTTCATCTCATTGTAGGTTCGTAATTTCATAATCCCGTCACATTTGACTGTTTAATTAATTTTCTCAATTTGTACTGAAGCCTTAATTAAGGATTTATGAGGAAAACACTTATTACGTTGAAGAGGCTTGTATTTACCACTGTGACTGATGAAATACAAAAAGATTCAAGTGTATCATTTAGGAGAAATCTTAAAGACGAACTAAGCCATGTATCAGGTACTAGAAGCTAGGCGCTGGCTGCTTTTGCTAGTGGCTGCACCAGCGTTAAAGTCGAAAATGATCCCATAGGAACGTACTACCGGGATAAAAAGTACCCTCTATGTTTATCCAGGATACAAACTATTTGTGTGCCAAATCTAAATCCGTTTAGCCGTTTGGATTAACAAACATACATAGTTTCACACCTAAAATATTAGTGGGATTAAGAGTATTTTTTAGGGTAATTTAAAAAGACGAACTGAGCCATAAATCAGGCACTAGTAATTATAATACTAATACATATTTGAATCTTGCCTACAACACATTTAAAGCTCAGTAAACCATGAAACCGCAACAAATATTTTCCCTTCAATCCATTCGACATTGCGAATATTGACTAAACGACGGGATCAAAACACGCTTCGAGGATAGTTGTAAACAAAATAACACATGTTGAACCGTCGATCCTATGACTTTGGCCTCAGTTTGGCCTACTTTTCGCCCGGCTTGACGGGGCCCGCCTTACGTCGCGAATACTTCCCTGATTTACATATTGCAATTAAGTCCTGTGACATATTTTGTGGACACGTGTATTTTAGGAATAAATTTTTGGGGGAAGAAAAGCACTCTAACAGAGCGTTTTTTTTTTTCATTTATTTGTCTACGGTGCTTTGATTGAAGTTAGAAATATATTAAGGTTTTATTTGTAGGTAGTTTAGTGATAATCTGAATATAAAACTAACTTAGCTTGAAAATAAAGCCGGCCAATGTTGTTTATAGACAATTTTATAATTACTTAAAATTGTACTGTTCCAATTATACCATGTCAAATGATGCAGACCATCATTTTGTATATTATGTATAATCACAGGGTTGAATAAACCTAGATCGGCTAGGTCGCTACCTAACATTCTAATTCCTAACTAGTAAAATCGATATAAAAATCTGTTCGACTTTATTTTCAGGCACAAAAACTTAATAATACTATCGCTAAATACACAAGTTTTGTAAAGAATTTCAAATAAAAATATAATTAAATTATAACGCCTACATTGTAATACCCTAAATCAGCGTTTCATTTAATTCCATGCGCGATATTTTATCACAATTCCACCATTTGCGGTATTCCATACATCAGGGTATGCCCGGATCACACCCGGGTGCCGTAATGACCGGGAGTATTGATTTATTGGCGTTTAGCTCGTATTAGCGGCACGCCATTTATCTTTGTTGGCAGTCAGCGCCTAAACTGATGCAGCACGCTAAATACCATGGAGGGTAGATACCTATATTTTTTAATTCATGAGTTTTCTTTACTAAAATAAAATAAAGAGTTAAAATGTGTTTGTTTGTATTATACAGGATAAGTTTTATTCAGTGCGCAAACTGTATCCATGAATTCAGCATATTATTCTAGACCCCCAGCGCAAAAGTGCAATACCTACGCGGTCAAAATGTATGGAACAGCTGATTTCTTTTTGTAAATACGACGAAAATTTCTGCGCTGGTTGTTCTAGAATGATATTATGGTGAATTCATGGTTACAGTTTGCGCACTGGTTAAAATCTTATCCTGCATACAAGAATTTCTCGTTTAAAGGTATTTGAAATATTACACAAGAACACCCAAAAATATTAGCTTGGAAGGTTTTTAGCAACATGGATTGTGCTTAAACTTTAACCAAGCAACTATTTGTCTCTTATTTGATGACAGAAAAAAAATACCATAAGAAAACCCAAACCTAAATCAATCGCGAAAACCATATACAACCAATATACGAGTATCTATTATACCGTCAAAATACGGGTAAAACATCAAACGCAAGATGCAAAGCTTACCCGGTTACAAGGTAAGCCGGGTAGCGCCGAACCGGGTCGCCGGCGTGCCACGCATAATATTAGCTATGCCCGGATTAAAGACTTAGGTAACGTTTTGCAGTGCTGTTTGCGTGGTATTATTTGTCGTCATCAGTGTCGCAGCGGAGGGTTAAGGTAACAACTGACAAAAAGCTGTCGAGTTTTTTGGCGTCAATGTTCCTGTATGTTGGTCATACTTAAATTGTGTTATTTGACCAGTTCATTCAACTGTTTTTTTTTTTTTTGTTGGATATTTGTCATTTATCGTTTCTTGTCAATGTCCAAGCGTGGTTCACATAGTTACAAATACATTTAATGGTTTTAGTAGTGTTGACAGGTAAAATTGCCTTATAATATGATTTTATTAGATTAATTCTAACGTATTTTAAAACTAGGCATAATTCAACCTATCCTTGTAATTTTCTCTTTAGGAGCAGACGTAATTCAATCTATACTAATTTTCTAATTCGGTTATGATGAAAGTCAAACTTTCATCAATCAATCTAGAAACTTCTAGTGTAAACCCTTTAAAATTGCTTTGACGTCTAATTAAGAAATCCATTTAGGATTCGAACGAAAACAACGTTTGACGTGTTGTCAAAATCAGAACAAACGCGCCGCCATCTTGTTTTTAAATAAATTTCAAATGACATTTCACAAAACAATGGGCAACTGTCAAAATGGTGCTGTCGTAGCTATTCCCAACGCAAGCTAATAATAATACAAGGCGCGAGGAGGTTTTATTTTATTTTTACGAAAATGTCTGATAGTTGCGTAATTTAAACTCCGAAACTGAAATCCACCATTTTCAGAAAGAGTTTACAATAAGCAGATTGTGACCTAAAGCTTAGAAATATTTTTTTAGCAAACATTGTTGAGTTCAAGGTTGTGTCGAAAACATTATGAAGAAAGTGATTACGAGACAATATTTCAGGTTTAAAATTCTAACACTTATCATGAACTTAATTTAAAATATTGAAATCACCGAAAATCACGAAATAGTGAAATGAAACCAAATTCATGAATGAAAATGAATGGAATGAATGAATGCTATGTCAAATTTATTGTATGCCGCAAGGACGATGATCACGCCATCTACAAATAGCTTTGCCCGACTTTCCACATTGCACAAATCTTTACCAACAGTCCGCCTTTGTCAGCGTCATTCAAACGTTAAAAAATCCTTATAACAGTACATTAAGGGACTACTCACACTTATTCAGCTATGTTCAGCTTTCTCCATAGAAAACAACAATTTTGTTTGAGATGCGTACGCATCCGTTCAGCCGCGGAAAGCTGAACAGACTCTATACAAAATCGTAAAGCTGGACAGAGGTGAACAAGTGTGAGTAGTCCCTGTTCCTACACACAACGTAAAAATATCGCGACGGTATTTACCGTGCACTGGATTTTCTACTCTCTGTGTTGAACCGAGCATTGAGAATTCAACAGAATGCATCCGGGGTCGTGTAAAAAACACACTGTTCGATTTTGAACTCTAGGCCCTAAGCAATGCGTTGAAGATCTATTGCGAACGTGGAGTGAAGAGATCCGCAAGAGAACCAAGGTAACCGACATAGCCCGAAGAATTGTCAAACTTAAGTGACAGTGGGCAGGGCACATTGCTCGCAGAACAGATGGCCGATGGGGCCGAAAGGTTCTGCAGTGGCGACCGCAGACCGGAAGACGTAGCATTAGAAGGCCTCTCACAAGGTGGATCCATGACCTTGTGATGTCCGAGGAGTATGCTGCATGCGAGAAGCACAGAACCGGTCGAAGAGGCGGAGTTTGTGGGAGGCCTATGTTCAGCAGTGGACGTCTTTCGGATAATGACCGTAGAGTTAAAACCTCTTGAAATGTATGAAAGCTCATAAAATTAATTCAGTCAGGGACTAATGCGTTCCGCCACAAAGGATCACTATAATACTAACAATTTAGACACATACATAGACCAACGGATGCTTTAGACATTACTGGGCCGTAAGGGACATCCTTGTGTGCCTAAACCGGGACTTAAATCTATTAACGGACGGGATAATGGTCTTAGTAAGTAATTTAAAAAGGTACTAGTAAAAGTAAGTAGTTTGGGGGTTGGTCATCATGAAGTATTAGAAGAGTTCATCAAGTGAAAAAAGACATACAATAGTATAGTATTATAAATAACTAGCTTTTGCCAGCGGCTTCGCCCGCGCGGAACTTTCGTCCCCTATTTAACGCCCGGGGTTGAATTTCGAAAAATCCATCCTTATTTATTGTCTACGTTATAAAGGGAACCTCTGTGCGAAATTTCAGCTTTCTAGGTCCAAGGGTTTGGGCTGGGCGTTGATGAGTCAGTCAGTCAGGACCTTTCTTTTTATTGATATAGATAATCTGGATTTTAAAAGAGACTGTGGCCACTGAGTTGGGGTCAACCTTTGTTCTCAGAGTTGTCATATAGGAAATGCCGACCTCATTTAGTTTAAAAAAATGATTGTCGTGTTTTTATAAACCTACTTACAGAAATAAAACACTATACTTGATATTCAGTAGCTTATTCCATCGGGGTGATTGCATAAGACACATACAATGGCGATCGATTGCACTGCCTTTCATTTCGACATCCATTCAGCAGACAAATTCTTCAAACCTTTGATGGTTTGAAGAATTCTTCTGCTGAGCAACGTTAACAACGCAATGAACGTGACTGAACCTCAGATTATAAAACAAAGGCAGATAGATCGCACGGAACACCCAAGAGTCAAAAAAACAAATACAAAAGCCTCGCATTATATACAATGCGACGCTTTAGTATTTGGTTTTTTGGCCTCACTCTTGGTGTTCCGCGCGGTCTATCTGCCTTTGTTTTATAATCTGAGGGCTGAACTGTCAAAATGAAAGGAATTGCAATCGATTGCCATTTTTTATATGTTCCGCAATTACCCCGCTAGTTTTGTTCCTGTATAGAAAAGGATCCTGTATCCAGTGGCCCCTAGTGTGAGTTCCTCTTAACAATCTCGACTTAACGCATCGATCGCGTTCGGCACTCCAAATAGTGCTTCACCAATCCAGGGACAATCGGAGCGCTGTCGATGCATAAAGTCGAGATGGTTAAAAGAAAATCACATTAGGTCCTCTTATTGAGAATCTCGAAGTAGAAATATACAGATTAAAGATTTGATTAGTATGGAACTGTTACTGTCAATCTGTATCTGATCATTGTTTTGTTTTAAATTACAATTAAAGCCTATGAAGCGAACGAAACATACACCTACACAATATATCCACGATAAAAAAAATATAAACGTTACAAATAAAAACTAGTGAGGCTTATAAATCAGTCGATTCACCCGCCATTAGCTACATTTATTCCCATTGTCCTATTTGTGATATTTCGCATGACTACACATAAGCCGGCTCAAAATAAGTGGGTCACCGTGTACTGATAAAAACGAATGGAAAGTAAGGTAGCAGCTATTTATTTTTATGTTAAACAATGCTATTCAGGTTAATCCATAAGGCTACTGAGCCAAATGGCATTTTAATCCTCGTGAAGAAATGCCTGACAAAAAATAAATGGATTAAGCGCAAATTCCCGCGCCGAAATTACTTTTGACCAATTTAACAAGTTACGACCTGTTTCAAACCAGATTTAACCGGTTACGAACCGGATCAGGGAACATCAGTCAACGTAAACAATTTCCTGGAAGAAATATACTGTAATAAAGCTTTGAAGACGCAAATGGAATAAAACATAATGAAGTAAAAAGAAAAATAAATAATTTAAGTTCTCGCCTGCAGGAGAAGATTCAATTTCGCCCCTCCCAAGTTCTTTGATCATGAAATTGGCTTGTGTTTTAAAAATAAAGTGAATATTTGCTTTAAACTTAGAAAATTGTAGAGAATATAAAATAACATGTATCTTTTATCTCATTTGTTTTTTCAACATTTTATTTTAATAAACGTAAGTAGGTATTTGCTGAATACGATTGAGCTGGAGTTGAAACTTTATTTTTATTAAACACTATGCATTTTAATTAGACTATGCACTAAAGAGAGTAAGTGTGATGAAAAACCGTGTAAAGATCAACTCTCATTGTAGAGAAAACTTGTGATAGGTAGGTATTAAAGCCTTTTCACATTCGTTTGCTACCTTCTCCCAAAGAATAAATTACACACAAATCCAAAAGAAAACATGTACACTCACCTAATACTAGTATCGGAATCAAATTAAAATGTTCAAATAAACTAAAAAATGCGGCACGAAAAACTTCGACACGTAATTTATCTGAAACATTTCATTAAAATAATCCTTTATTCAAACGAATCCTGCGGCATGTATGTAATCAGCTTGCAGGACAGCTAGGGTTGCCTCGCAGATATATTTTAGGTGGAATCTGTGTTCACTTTTGAAGGATTTTCGGGACGGGAGGCGGATGCGTCTGATCTTTATTAACAAGGTCTGAGGTTCATTAAGGCAACTGCTGCTACTTATTAATATCACTGTAGGAGAGCAGTCGTGACACAGTGGTAACGGCTGTGACTTACAAGTTGAAGGTCATAGGTTCGAACCCAGACAGGCGCTTTACTTTGTGTAAATAATTTCATCACCACTGCTCTCAAAACTGTAAAGGAATACATCGTGTGGAAACCGGCATGTACTAGAACCAAAACTTCGATGACATGTGACATCTACCAAATGCACTACGCCTGCGTGGTGGATACGGCCTGCTCACTCTCACCGAGAGGAAGCCTATGTCGCAGCAGTAGAACGTTATAGGCTACAGCTTCGTAAGCGTACTACACATAAAAAAACAGATTCACCGTTCATTGGCTTTTCAGGAAACTGTAAGCACCGACTACTATTGCTTGTCCCGTATGTGTTGCCGGGCGTAAAAGAATAGCACCATCCCATTTCTTCCCGTGGGTGTCGTAGAAGGCGATTAAAGGACTTACTAGAGAATGGGCAGCAGCGTTCTTTAAGCATTTTACCACCATACTGCGATCGCCAACCCGCCTGCCAGGCGTGGCGATTATGGCAAAGCCCCCCATTCTGGGGGAGGCCTATGTCCAGCAGTGGACGTCTTTCGGCTGAAATGATGATGATGATGATGATGACTATTGCTTGTAATTATTATTTTTTTACTCAAGGTTTTCCGCATTTTCGCCAGATGATAATTCGATTATCCAATTTTACGAGTACCTACCGTGATAAATGGAGATTTTTAAAGAATTTTATGAGTTTTTAAACTAGAATCATGGCAACCCTGTGTAACTCCGCGGAGATTATAGAGGAAATTGCACCGGGTACATGTGTCCCTGCCCCATGTAGTGACAGGATTAATTAACTGCACACCTCGTAATAAAACTACAGTATTAGTTGTACAAGACATTTACTTCAATGTTTGAGAAATAGAATTGAATTTTTAACCCCCGACGAAAAAGAGGGGTATTATACGATTAATCTGTGTATCTATCTCCCAAACGGAAGAACCGATTTTTATTTAGTTGTTTCTGAAACATGACATAATCGAGAGTATTCTTAGCTATTATTCAAGAAAATGTATTCAGCCGTCTGAAGATTATCAGCCCTTTTCTAGTTGATGAAGGGATGTGAGCATCTTCCATTGGTTTGATGGCGGTGCTTTGATCAAAATATTACCAACAACTTCTTATTAAACTTATAGCCAATACATTTTTTTTTTTTTACTTTTTAGAGGTATTTTGTTTGTGTCGGGGGTTTTTTAATTGACGTGTTAATTTCGAGAGATGAATTGGGTTCATTTTTGTAACTGTAATTTTAAGTAATCGAATAAACATTTTGAATTTTGTTGGTATTGTTTCATTATTTAAAACACTATCGGCCTTATTTTTTTTTTTTTAATTATTATTATTTATTCATTATCAAGTAACAATAGACTCATTATCAGGCAAATAATTACAACACAAATATATTAACATAAAAACCATTAACTAAATAAATTACAATTATTGTTAAATTAAAATTAAATTAAAACACATTACTGGTCAACAAAAAATAAAATAACTATAAAACTAAAAAATCAAAAAAATAAAACAACGGTTTTTCTTTTGCCAAAAAGGTGTAAAGCATCCATCATCGTTTTTGTAATTCAAACATATCTATGCTGAAAATTAAAAATCTAAAAAACCCCCGACCGAAACAAAAACTCCAACATAGATGGGAAAGGGCTAGGTAGATGATGAATACTTAACGCCGTATATGATCTGCCAGGGGTGCGGGTTGTTCAAAAGAGAAAAGCTCCGTGGTCCCTGGCACGCAGGAAAATGAAGGAACACGGGTACTCTTTTAGTCAGTAAAAGTCTGACACGCCCTCCTGCTTCACCCAGAGCGGGAGAAGTTATTTGATGATTCCCCACCCTCAAAAATAAAAAAAACAGATACTGCTCTGCCTATCTCTTCAGGGAATGAAAGCGTGATGTTATGTTGCGTAACGTTAATTTATTAATTACGTTATCAGTCAGAACAGTCGAGTAACGTTATTACATTGATGAATGGCCATCTTGGCCCCAGGTGCTGGGATAAAGTTGCCGAGTTAGTTCAAACTGTATAGTGCTTCCAAACATAATTATAACAAGTTGGAAAGTAAATTAATTTGTGGATATAGTGTCGCAGGTGTTTTAAAATTTTAAACAGGGTGACAAGTTTCGTAAAGGGTTTTTATTTATGTTATTGTAAAGTGAGTGTTCCGTGTGGTGCCGGATGTAGACAATAGAAAGAAAGAAAGGGTATATATTGGGACTCGCACAGAAAGGTCACATAATCAATTAAACATGAACCTAAAAATCTATGAAAAACAAGATCATTTAATAAAAAATAAAATAAACAGAAAGTCCTACGAGGCTAAAGGGATCTAAGCATGATGCAGTGTCGCAGCGCTGGTATTCTGATAGGGCCCGATGCGATGTGATGTCACGGGCAGTTATAGAATTACGAGCAAGTAAAGAGTAGCACTATCCCATTTCTTCCCGTGGGTGTTGTAAAAGGCGGCTAACGGACTTACTAGAGAATGGGCAGCAGCATCCTCTATGCATTTTGCTACGATACTCCGATCGCCAACCCGCCTGCCAAGCGTGGCGATTATGTCCAGCAGTGGACGTCTTTCGGCTAAAATGATATGACGACTGCAAAGTAGGGTATTTATTTTTATTTTATTTTTTTGGTTGGGAAATCATCAAATAACTTCTCCCGCTCTGGGTGGAGCAGGAGGGCGTGTCAGCCTTTTACTGAGTAAAACCCACCCGTGTTCCCTCAGTAGCCCGCAAAGTAGGGTTAGATGGATTTTAGATTTTCAGTGGGGTAGAATTTACCAATATCTTACGTATACATATAGATAAACTCGTGCTCCTTTTATGCATTGCTTCTTTTTATAATCAATATCTTACACCGTTTGAATAACTCAATATTACTGTAAATCCTACTAAAATAGACCGTTGCCATGCCAGTCCATTACCAATTTCTTCCAACCGTATTATATTTCGCCTCCTTTGATCTCAACTCCAGCCAAGCTTCAAAGCTTCACCACCATATTGAATTTACTACAACCATTACGTCACAGATCATTAGGCATCTCAGCCCAATAAATTTCCGACTACCCGCCAAACAACAATACAATCAATTCCTTTGAATTACGCAAAAGATTGCTGACTTTCAAGTTAGAAAGTTATGAAACTTCAGCTTACTTAATAATAAAGTTTGTCGACGGGAAATTCAATTAATTTATCGACACCGAACGAATAATGGGGCTTAAATAAAGTTTTTAATGGCTGCCGTCACAAAGCTTCGGTGATTGAAAATGGGAGCTTAAGACCGTACATGCGTAATTTATGTTCACTATCGACTATTATTTGAAAAAAAAAAACGCAATTACTATGGTCGTCCCATAGAGAAAGTTTCTCAGTTTGAAATACTGGATTACTCCCTAAAATATGACAACACATTTTTGATTCACGCTGTATACAGGGTATCAAGAACATTGTCGGCTCTTCTCCATAGAAAGCGACTAATTGGAACCGTGCACCTAGCTTCTGACGTTTCATAAGTGCCCATGCAGGTTTATGTAAAATAAAATATTTTGATTTTGATTGACGCGCAACCTGCACCCTAATTGAGTAACTCACGATGAATCATAATCTGTTTCAATTTGACAGTTCAACAATATTCATCGCGTTATTTACGTTGTTGAACAGACACATTTTTCGAGCATATGAAGCAATGGTTTAACAATCTGCTTCAAAACGAAACAGATTATGATTAATCGTGAGTTACGCAATTAGGGTGCAGTTTCCATGGATTCATTCAGCACATCATTCTGGAATCTGGAAAAATTACAACTGGTTCCTACAAAATTGCAATATCTACAACGTAGTCAAAATTAGCTGTTTCATAAACAGCTAATTTTTGTTTTGTGGAGTTTCGTGCCGGCTCTTCTGCATAGGAAGTGACAAAATGGAACCGTGCACCTAACTTCTGACGTTTCTTAAGTGCCCATTCAGGTTTATGTGAAATAAAATATTTTGATAATCGGGGAAAATTATCAGGGGTCAGAATCATGTACCTACTAAATCCATAATTACGGGTTTTTTTAACATAGAGTATCTATCTACTATTAACACCAAAACTTGACTAATCTTCTTCTTAGAACCTTAGTCCCGTATTACAGAATGTCACTCAATACTCAAGCATTAGGTACTTAAAACTAGTTTCAACCAATCAAATTGCTTGAATCTAGTTTTAAGTAATGCTTGAGTATTGAGTGACGTTCTGTAATACGGGCCTTAGAGTGTCGATAGCAATCTAAAAACAGTCATCGCAAACTTTGCTGACAAGTCTTGTTAACAGTAGCTTAAAACAATCCGAGAAAGCTTAATCAAGGCAAGAGTCAGTCCTGAAACTCTATATAAAGGCACCCTCGCAGGGACCAAGTATACATACGTGCTTGTAAGTAGGTAGGGAGTTGGAAGAATTCGTAGAAAATTAGTGGAATTAATTATGCAGGAGCTAAAATTACCGCTGTGATTGCTCAGATGAGGAAACATTCTTGAGTTTTCTTCAAATGATAAATAGGTAACACGTATCCAATTATTATATTTTGTAACTTTACTAGCAAGCCGCCTCCCTTGTTTTGAACATTCTTTACGGCTCGATGAAACATCGAAATTGTTTTATAAAAAGTATGTTAGTATTTATGTTTCATACATGAACCTTCCGGAATATATTCTCAAAATAATGATAAAACCGCATCAAAATCCGTTGCGTAGTTAAAAACAACAAATACGATCACACAGACAGAAACAAAAAGCGACTGTAAATCATAATATGTATAGATACAGAAATATCATGGCTTCCCATGTTAGCAAAGGAAGCAAAAGAAATACCATTCATAATTTTCCTTACCGCCAGTATTATGTTTCCATCTCTTCGTTATACAGAATCTGGCTCCAGATTTCTCATAAAAAACGAAGTAGGATCGTTCGTGACCCACATTTTCAAAGTTTTCAGCTGACCAAAAGAATAAAAATTATGGCTTCTACCGGTTGCAAAGTTAGAAGAAAAGTTTTACAAACATATGAAGATATGAATGGTCTAAGTTAGTGGCAAACTGAGATTATCATGAAAAAGTTTTGTTTACGTAAATGAGATTGTAGAAAAAATGTAGAAGTAGTAAAAAATCAATTGTTTTTATGATTTTGGGAAAGTCATAAATACTTATGGATAAAGAGTAGAAAAAGTCACAACTATTTGGGGGCTTCCGATTAATCTGTAAACACAAAAAAAAACTAAATCGCCAAGTTAGCACCAAGTTTTTGAAAGACGTACTTTTGTCCTGTGGGAGGTGCTACGCAAATGTTTAAGAATAAGAAATGTGTAAGTACGTAATATACGAGTAAGTCTCAAAGTAACACCGGTGACTAAAATGTTTCTGTGGAAATCGGTTGTCTTTGTTGATTATTGACGAGAGAACCGATACTGTTCTGCTCAGTACGTTCACTGAACTCCATATGTTGCGACACCGAATAGGGGTGTTATAAGTTTAACCGCTATGTGTGTCTGTCTGTGGCACCGTAGCTCTTAAACGAGTGAACCGATTTGGGTGCGGTTTTTTTAATTAAAAGTAGGTTTTCTAGGTGGTGAAAACCCCAAACAGACGATGCCAGCAATAATGAATGTAACCATGCTGTTGTAACCACGATAACATTTTCATTAACCGTCCGCCGAAGTGACAATGCTTTGATCAAAATGTTACCTACAACTTAAAAGGCCAATTTAATTTTTTACTTTTTAGAGGTTTTTGTTTGGGTTTTTAATTTTAATTTTATCAGGCGAAGACCACAGAAATGATGGATGGACTGTATGATAGATGACATGGCTAGAAATGGAGTGACTATAGATATGACGACTAATATGAAACGGACACGATGCACCTTCCCGAAATACTTTGACAAGAGAATGATGACTTTTAAGGTTTATAGGTATTCGTTTACAATGGCTATTTCCAATCAGAAATACGAAAATACCCAACTGATTAACGAACACTTCTGACCTACAAACTGCACACACGTTTAATTACTCAAACAGGCATTACAACACACCGTGCAGAGTCCAAAGCATGTCCAATTACCAACTTTGCAACTGTCACAGGCCAAATACAGACCATGCACATTAAATCACAGACCATTCGAAAATCTAACTCCAGTCCAAACAGGGTTTCACAGTCAAATGAAACCGGGCGTCCGCTCCAGTGGAATTACATTATGTCCTCAATTACATGTTATAACGGAATAGCCTTTATAATGCTATCGTGCCTACATTACGTGTTTTGTAATCGCCATCGCTATTAAATTGTTTGATGGTCGATAATACACGATTGCTTCTCTATTATGAGTGGTTATTGTAGGTTTTATTTACGAGTTTTATGGGTTTGTTATTTTTTTAGAAATAATGTGTAGCATTTGAAATCAGCATCAGCATTTTATAAAAAAGTGTATCAGAATAAATGTGAGTCCTGAAAGTAGTTTGTTCACTAGTCAATACTAGTGAATCAATTTCAGTAACTTTCAATATGGGTATTTTTATCAAAAACTGTGCATTTTGCTATACCTACTGCCGATTGAGCCAAAGAAAATTCAGTTTCATTTCAAAGCAACAAAAGACTGAATTTTAAATGCAAAAAGTAATGCTAGCGTCAACACGATTTTCTTTTAGTAACAATTAATTGAAAAAATACTTTTGGTCTTTGTATTTTCAAGTAAAACAAAAAAAAAACAATCATTTTACAGTGTATTTTATTAGATAAATAAATAACATTTGGGCTAGACGTTCACCCCGATCGGCTGCTATATTTCAATATGGGTATTGTTATCAAAAACTGTGCATTTTGCTATACCTACAGCCGATTGAGCCAAAGAAAATTCAATTTAATTTCAAGGCAACACAAGACTGAATTTTAAACGCAAAAAGTACATAATGCTAGCGTCAACACGATTTTTTTTTAGTAACAATTAATTGAAAAATACTTTTGGTCTTTGTATTTTCAAGTAAAACAACAACAAAAAAAAAGACAATCATTTTACAGTGTATCAAACCATTCTATTTTATTAGATTAATAAATTACATTTGGGCTAGACGTTCACCCCGATCGGCTGCTATATTTCAAATGAGACCGACTGCATAGGATATTGGAACGGAAATTGACCACGTGACACGACCGGACATGGCATCATCGAACGTGATATGAACTAGCCAATCAGAACACATTCAATTACAGGGCTGTCCGCAACTCGATTTTGAAATACTTCAAGTAAATATCGTGCAATATTTTTGTGACAGCTACGAAAAATTACGTCTTCCTTCCATTCTGTCTTTCGAATTTCGAATTTTGACATAACATAATTCTTCTTATTTCAGGTACGAAAAAAATGGCGGTGTGGTTTCTGTTGGTAAGATTTAGACTTAGATAAATTACGGCTTTTTTTTGCAACTGCAGAGATGAATTAATGGGATTTTAACCTTTAGGAATTTGAGCGTAGACCCAAATCGGAGGCTAATTTGTGAGGGTGGCTAAATCTAGATATTTCTTAATTCTAAGAAATCTTTAACAAAGCTTAAAGTTATTATAATCAACAACAGATAAGGCTTAAAAATTATAGTCATTATTTTGTACACCACAACGGTGAAGCAAAACTTTGTGAGGTACCTAACCGGCATGTCTTGGAAACAAAAATTCAAAGACATGTGACATCCACCATCACGCACTGGGCCCGCTTGGAAGATTATGGCCCACTCTCTCTCATAGAGAGGAGGCCTACGTCCCAACAGTGGGAACATTGTAGACTGATTTTGTTTATGCTACAAAAGTGAAACATGCACTATCAAAAAGGCGCCAGCCCTATCTTCATCACGTCATTCGGTTATTTAATTAAGGACACTTTAGAAGCGCTTTTTCAAGGAAGAAAGGTGAAGTATTGAGTTATTATTGAATTTGCACCCACACACGTTTCGCTGAGTGGTTCAATTGACTCTCTTACGTCATTTCCGGTACCTTTCGGGGATAATTTTTACTTTGTAGGTTATATTTTTGGCGGGTTTTTGAGGGTTAGCTCGATGGGATTCGAATGAAAGGATCCATTAGGGATATGGATGTTTTAGGTTAAAGTAGTTTGGTTTAAAAAAGATTTAATGTCGATTGGGGAACAGATTTTAATCTTTAATTACGTATATTGGCGTGATGTTTGAATTTACTGGGTATTCGTGTAAGAGACCTTTTTAGTTTTTAATTCGTATAAGAGAAGAGATAGTGAAGTTTGAAGCTTGATTGTTTCTTTCTGAAGACCGTGCAATGAAAGGGCCATTGTCAAGTTTGTTGGAGTTTGAGGTCCGTCGCTGCGATTGTACTGAAAACTTTAGTTGATGTTTCAATACACACAATAGAATCCATGTGAATAGCTGCATCCGTCGTTCGCTATTTAATCGTAGCAAACAAAAGTTTTCAACATTGTAATAAAGATGATAAAAAATAAACTAAAACATTTTGCAACATTTTCTTTTTTCGTCTTGTATAGAATTTTCTATTTGAATAAAGTTTTAGCCTTTTTAATAGTCTAACTTTAAACACTAATGTAACTTCACATCACGCCAGTATTCTCCGATGGGATTGACAGAGGTGTACGGTATATTACACAAACATTTCGCCATAGTCAAATGTAATACCAAGCATAAGCATAAACTGCTTGAACACAGGCCTCCTAGCGGTGAGAGAGAGAGTGTGCAATAACCCACCACGCGGGGTCATTACGAGCTAGTAGATGTCATATGTCTTCGATTTTATTTGTTCTACGATATGTCGGTTCCCTCACGATGTTTTCTTCATTACTGCTCTCAAAACGCTTTTGAGAGCAGTGGTGATGAAATTATTCATACAAAGTAAAGCACATGTATATAATTGTATTCCAAAAATGTAATATAACCCTATTACTATTTGTAAACGTAGCCACAATTGAACCAGTAAGTAACCCAACGTTGTTTGTCTTCAGGACTACCTCGGAAAATCTATTTTCTAGAAAATGGGTGAAAATTTTCAAGCGTTGGATGTGCTTTGAATTCACAATCGTCTGGGGTTTGTTTATTAGCAAAGTTGCTGGACCTGAGAGGTTTTTAAGTTCCACATTTTCAGGGATTGTTGGATACGTTTTTTATCAAGGGAACTTGATGGGATTTACGTTTGCAAATGTTGTGGTAATAGTGATTTTGAGATATGACAAAATTATGCGACAGATAAATGTTGATGTTCTCTTCCGCTTGATAAATGTTTGTCTATATAAATAAACATATTAGATTGTAACAGTAGTCAACGATTATAAACTTTACTGACATGACTTTATGTCCTCTAGAGGGCGCCATTTTCAATGTAATGTGACGTCACGTCAGCCTATAACCAACGGACGATCAAGACGCTTCAAACGATATATGATATGTCAAATTATAATAGAAAGTTTATAAAGTTATGAGGGAACAGATGAACACGTACACACATACCGGTCAAAATCATAACCTCCCTTTTCGCCATAGTCGGGTAAAAAACCCAAAGCATTTATTTCAATTAAACCAATTAGAAGCACTTTTAAATTATCAAGGAGTCGTTTCGTCACTATCCTGGTAATATGAAAAACAACAAGCGTTTCTAGAATGTTCTTTTCTTCATTGTTCTTATTCAAATAATAGCTTTAAAGATCGACTGCAAAACGGACCACATAATTAAAAAAAAAGTATGGGTTCAAGATTTGTACATAGAAATTTCTTCAAGAATTAATTTCTAATGCATTTCGTCGTCGCTTCAAAACTTTTAACCCTGGGGAACCGGCCATCAAGCACACGTATCTAACCAAATCCTAGGAGACATCAACTTATAACTTTCCTCAGTTGAAGTTCAACTTGAATCCGTGGCTAAGTGGCTATCTGGAGTTTAATAAAAGTGCATTAGAGCCGTGTATCAACGTCTGGTCGAACCACTTTGTGCTAGATTGGTAGTTTATTACGTTAAATACCTACTGAGTAGCGTCTGTGTTTGATGCAGACGGTAGCCAGTCATAATTATGACTGACTAGCGGTGTGCGTTATTTAACGTTATCGGTTTCAGAAACTGCTTACGAGGCTGATAATCGTGTAACTAGTTTTGTGGACAAAAATATAACGATTATTTTACGTACGTAGTTCACAGTTGACATGAGACCCACACAACGAACGGCGTACGCGTAAGCGTTTCGTTCAACAGAATTATTATTAAAATGATTATAGGTACGTTACGTAACACGACTCGCACAACGAGAGTAAAGAGTCCCTGCAGAATTATAAACTGTTATTCGTAATTATAGGTAACATACCACACAAGTAAAACTAATATTATAATACGTATAACCTGTAACATTTTCGTAATCATAACATAATACAAACGCAAAACCAACCAACGCCCTACTGTATACAAAAGTAACTAGTTACAAAAATAATCGGTTTAAAACTAGTTACTCACACAAAGAGAAGGACATCTACACAATATCAAGATCTTTTTTAATTTTTATTTAATTTAATTTTAAATTTTTATTTAACTTACTTATTTTTTTTTTTAATTTTACTTACTTAATTTTTTTTAATTTTGTCTTTAATGATTTATTATGTTTGTATTAATTGTATCGAATTATTATGTTTTATAATCACTTTTTTTTTTATATATACAAACGCTAATATTTCTACTTGATGGCTATTTATATTTTAAGTGAAAATTTTTTGAAGGTTTTAGCGCTGATATCCGAAATGCAGGCTTTCGTCTAGTTCGGCTACAGATGTCTATTTCATTTGTAAAAAGATAAATATAGCATATAAGATATTTGTATAATTTTAAACAATTATTGAAATAAAGTTACTTACTTACTACTTACTATATCCACGAAACTACGTATAACCGATTACGCCCAAAAGACGTTACGACCCACGTCTATGACTGACTATTTTGTAGCTAGGCTCTAGATCAGGCCAACAGGTGATAATGACGTGTTATTAATCGATCAGCTTGTCGCTGTTGCATCTAACAACAGTATCAGACCATACGAATAGCTGGTAAAATACATACTTATATTATTATTTTCGGATCACTATACAGGGCGGCAGGGCCATCGACACGTAGATATAGCGTCCTAGCGTAGACATTTTTCGTAGGTTGTCGCAAAGAAATTTGCTGTTTCATTGAAAAGTGCAATAACTACCCGGTTAAAATGTGTGGCAGAGCATTTTTTTTTAAATAACCGATGAAAAATTTCAACGCAGGTTCAGAATTATGTGCTCAACCATGGTAACAGATCCTGCCAGGGGTGTGGGTTGTTCGAAAGAGTTACCGCCGCCCCTGGAACACGGGTGGGTTTTAGTCAGTAAAAGTCTGACTAAAACCCACCTGCTCCACCCAGAGCGGGAGAAGTTATTTGATGATTTCCTACCCAAAAACAAACCATGGTAACAGATTGTGCATCGATGTCCTTGCCACCTTGTATTTGTTACAACTTAATAGTGATCACTGAAATTCTTTTACTAACCTTAATCGCTTGACCAAACTGGCCATTCAATACAACCGTTAAAAAGCCCAACCATTACAATTCCTAGACAACAATCTAGTTGTGGTCCGGGAACTAATGCAATAACCATGCCGACTGTTCAATATCGATGTTATCACCAACATAAAAGGTGTTTTATCGCATCTGGTTATAAAAATACGCCATTATTCTATGTTTTATGCCACCATAAACTTTATAATAAACGAGCTATAGTAAAAAGTGCAGTAAAACCTTCATATCGCATGCTGGTAAGTGGCACTTATGATTTTTTTATCCTAGATGATTTTTTTTACGCAATTTTTAAGCACCTTTTCTGATTTTCGTTTAGCGAATTATTTTTGTGGAACGCTAATTAATTGGCTTTGGATTAGTTATTGCGGTTTACATGTTTGATTTTTTTAATTTTATTTTGTGTAAGCAAATTAATTTCCTTTAATTGAACGTACGACGAACGAACTCTTTACGTGTATATTTTGCGATAAAATGCTAAAAATAGTATCGATTTTATTTGATTACTTTGACGTTAGATCCCCACATGTAACGTCAAAATAATTACTCATTATGTTTTACTGATGAAAATTTAGTAGTCAGTTGGTTTTCAAGTACGAAATTAATTTATTCGAATCAAATATCGTTCAACTATTTTGAAATTACCAAAGTTTTTTTTGCTTGGTACTTGCCAACTCAACCTGACACTCAATTTAACCCTGCCAAATCTGCGTCAATTCACGCATGCAAAATCAAAATTCACAACCATTAACATAAAAAGAAAAATCGAGAAAATAAAATATTTCAAAGAGCCTTTTTATAAACACATCGCAAAAGCAAATGTATATAAAAGGTTTACATGTCCCGGCTGAGTTGAGATGAAAAATTCATAGGTGAATAATCTTCAGTTCGCCCGGACCTGTACCGATTCAAACTCTCCGAGGATTATAAGCCGGTCCACAGATTTTTATATCTCAGCTAACGGTTTAATGTTAGATTTCTATTGTTGGCGATTTCCATATTTTGGGTCGGATCGGAGATCGATTGAAAGAATTGGTAAAACGTGAGTCTTGTTGGTTTCGAATTGAATAAGTTAGAAGGTACTCGTAGTTCTTTATAAACATCGCATTGTTACTTTTAGTGGCATATTAATATGTGATCAGTTGTAATGTACCTATGACGTGTATGAATGAATGTTTTATGTAAAAAATCGTTTAGTTTTCCACAGTATTCATTTGGTCATCACAATTATTTTACGGGCTTAATTTGTAAATGCTTAATTGTACAACGTATTTAAACTTGCGAGGAATACTAATTGACCAGACTTATATAGATAGTACAATTTTTGTGGCATCTACAACGCTCCA
Source organism: Polymixis flavicincta (assembly GCA_949987655.1). Taxonomy (NCBI): domain Eukaryota; kingdom Metazoa; phylum Arthropoda; class Insecta; order Lepidoptera; family Noctuidae; genus Polymixis; species Polymixis flavicincta. Next base: position 18,557,259 of record OX465184.1, read on the forward strand.
TAAGAACTACGTATACCTGGTTCGGACTCTCTGGAACCTCAACTGGCACTGGCAAGCATCGCAAGAAACAAGTTTCAGCCGAAGCCGGCTTCAACGGGTACCTAATCATTAGCATGGAGCGATCGCAACTTTCTGGTCATCACCCTTAGCCTCATCAGCAACCTTGGCACAGCACACTGCACTTTCGGCTGGTCTACAAGCAGAGCCCTTAAAACCCTGGGGGACGCCACCAGTCAGTATCAACCCGGCGCTATACCATATCCGACACACTGGAAAATAATGCAGCGTCACTCCAATTCACTGCGGAATCTTCTCGGACAGTTCCGACCCACCGTAAACTATGCGACACCTTGTTTCGACTGACTGGAACCTCAACTGATACTGGCAAGCATTGCAAGAAATAAAACTCAGACCTCTATCGACCTCCGGTCTCCGGAGGTGAGTGATGCAGCGGCAACTACAACGCTATATGCAAACTACGCATCAGACTTACGTCACGTAAAAAAAGATCGTTCATAGCGCAAGTAGAGCTTATCGCGCAACTTTCGGGACGCTATACAGGATCAAATTTTAAGCAGCGCGCAAACTGTAACCATGAATTTAGCATATCATTCTAGACCCCCTAGCGTACGCTGAATTCATGGTTACAGTTTGCGCACTGGTTAAAATTTGATCCTGTTTAACGTCCCGACATCAATCATCGGGCGGCCTGCCAGCACCCATCTGGTCGGACGATCCTCCCTTTTCTATAGAGTTCCTCATGCGCCTATCAACAGTACATTATACTCTTAACACGTTCGGTGCGGACGATACTCAAGAATCACTTATTCCAAGTACCTATTGATACGCATTTCCATTCAAATTTTTTATATTTGTGATGAATGTAAATGCAAAGAAAACAAATCTTTATCGTGAAGTGAATCAATTTTAAAATTAAACTTAATTTTAGTGCCAGTCACAGGAATTAAATTATCATTAAAAAAAAATTATAAATCTAGTTGTATGTCATATATTTTATAACGTAACTAACTATTTACAGTTTGTACATATTTATTTAATTTAATGACTAACTAACGAAATATACGAATAAATACCACAAGATCGCACTACATAATAAAAAAATAAATAGTGACCCTATAATAACGAATTATTCTGCACGTCTTACGAATAAATTCATAGGGCGTATACATAATAGTCATATCTCCACAAATCCAGCCGAAAAGCAATCATTTTTATACGTCTAATATAACTCGTGACACCTATGCATTAAAAATATGTCTGCAATAAAAGCGGCAGCTAAGACGTTATTAAAATGCATATCCTATTCCACAGCATACGGCCACGTCTCCCGAATAAATCTAAGCAGCTCTAATTCTTTGTACAGCCACAAAGAATTTACCGCCATTTTTAAAGAAAGATTTGTAACCAGAAAAATTAGGCGAGTCGAGAAATAGGTGAACATTTTATGCGAGAAATTTCATAGTGATTTTTCTTGTAGTGGTGAAAGGGTTAATGTTCGTTTTTTAAATGTTGCAAAGTTAATGAAGTGTTTGAAACTTTTTAAGCATTCTTTAGTGTGAACAGAGCTCAAGAGTCAGAATAAACGCTAATCCTGAAAGTAGTTAGTTTATAATTGACTACTGAATAAATTTCTGTAACATTTAGGTAATACGAGTACATTTAAAAAAATGTGTTTCGTCATACCTACCGCCGATTTAGCCAAAGAAAATTCAAGGCAATAAGACTCGATTTTAAATGTATACAAGGTAGATTTTTTACCAGTGCGCAAACTGTAACCATGAATTCAGCATATCGTCCTAGACCCCTAGCGTCGAAAATTTTCTTCGGTTATGCTTTTAACACAATACTCTATTGGGGTGTATGAGGTGAGTTAATTATGTTACCTACATATTGTGAATGAATATAAAAAAAAATCTTTTGAAATATCGTGTGAATCTCACAAATGCAAATCGAATACACGCCACTTTCATACGAAAATTATATTCATATATGAAGATTTTATCAACTTACATTCACTCGAAATATTATTCCCGTGTATCAAATTATGGAAAATGTATCTACACAAATTCTACATTCATTTTGCTGCTGAAGCTTATTCGAAATCGACGAGGCGAGCATCCAATTTTGTCTTCAAGAGTACCTACGGTATGCAATTCTTCAGCCTATACTTTTATTCTTCTGCTATACATTGCTATCGACACGCTACGACGTGTCGATAACAATCTAAATACAGTCAGCCCAGAATTTGGCTACGATTTTGCCACTATCAGCAGCGTCAATCAGCTCCTGTAGCGTGCAGACAGCAGGGCACGCTTGACAAGATATTAAGTGCCCCATTGATTGTGGGGCAGCACCATCAGGGGCGCAGAGTCATCTGCGAACCTCCATCTGAGCAGGTTTTCTTTACTTCGGCCTACCTGAGTCCGGAGTCTATTTAAAGACTTCTAGGAAAGTGAAGGCAACTCATGTCCAGGTGCGAGATTTTCTGCAGGTGGAATGAATGGGTTTGGTAAGAAAGCACCATCTCGCCACAGGCTTAGCCATTCCTTAGGCAGTTCGGGAGGACACATTAAAAAAAAATGCGTATTTTCAGCCTTTATGACACGCGGATAGTGTTTATACTTTCTTTTAACCGACTTCAAAAAGAAGGAGGTTATTAATTCGACATGTTTAAAAAAAGGTATTTTCAGGCATAACTCCGTCATATTATAGACGGATTTGCAAAATTCTTTTTTTGTTCGAAAGGGGTTTATTCCAAAATGGTGAACTCTTCAAAAAATGACAGCAAATCAACGCGATTGCTGCTAACGCATAAATCTGCACTGTTTTGACCCCAAGGATGATGAAATTTCAAATTGGTGAGGGGTAGGTACTATAACTAAAAAGTAACAAATAAAAACTTTTTCCAAAAAAAAAACAACCCGCTTCCGGAAAAACACTGCAAAGTGAAAAAATCACTTGAATTTCGCAAGGCGATGACAAAATTTTTAATACATATCCGAAGTCACCAACTTCCGAAATTAAAGTTATTTTTCACTTTGTAGTGTTTTTGCGGAAGTCGGTAATTTTTTTTTTTTAATAATATATTCGCAAATTTCTATCAACTCTTTATTTTCAAAGACTGCTACACTACGCTGCTGACGGACCGCGGGCCTAGACAAAACACATTTCTGTTAGCGTTAATGTCATTCCAATACATTTTGGCATAGCGTTTGGCGTGAACGCTAACAGAAATGTGTTTTGTCTCTAGGCCCTGTTGGCCTATTAGCAACACTTTTTTAAGTTCATTTCTAGATTACAAGATCATTATCATGTCTAGCCTATTCCCAACTATTTTGGGGTCTCAGTCTAACCGAAAACTAGTATTTTATATGGAGTGCCTAGCTGAACTCCACAAACCAGTAACTGAGTAATACGATACCCCATGGTAAGACTGGCTGTCAGACTGTCGGGCTTCCGACCACCCGTACCGTCAATGATGTATAATTCACAGCTGGGACGTGCTTTCCGCGACACGAAGGAATCTCGATATTTTAATATTGTGGATGGTCACCCATCCATAAACCAAGCGCAGCGAGCGTAGCTATACCTTCTTATTCCTGCTATTCTTTACCCCCGGGCTCCTCCTTTTCACCTATGCATATACGTTAGCATTAATATACGTATACATACTCATACTTATAGGTACCTAGGTATCGAAATCTGTACAATCAATTAGGCAGACCTTAAAACTCTATCCGACTCGGATTTGTTTTAACGTATCAGCTACAACGATCATTGTAAATTTAAATCGGAGATTATGTACGGAACCGTTTGCTATTTGCATGTATTGTACTGATCCCTGGTTTTAGTATTGATTAATTAAAGTTTATGGCATTGTTTACTGTTAGATGTGTCCCCCTACCTTCCACCATGAAATAATGAATAAGTATGGTTGTGGGATTTGTGGGTCCGGGTTCGGGTTTTGGCTAATCCTAAGAGTAGGCTCGAGCCACTTAAATACGGATTGAGTTTCCTATTTCTGTTTCTATATTAACATCTGTCATAAACGCAACCAAAAGGGCTTTTATAATAGGTCTTTACCTATGAAATTGCCGTTTTGTATGAAAAAATTTAAACGAATTTTTTTCATGAATTTTTTATTTGTATTAATCGAAGTAATCACCCATGCAATCAATGCATCTTTGCCATCGCAGTGGCAGTTTATTGATGCCCTTCTTAAAGAAATCAGCTGGACGGGAGGCAACAAATTCTTCAAAGGCATTTTGTACTGCCTCTCGGGTATTAAATTTTTTTCCCGCCAAGAAGTTATCCAAATTCTGGAAAAAGTAGTAGTCTGTAGGCGCAAGGTCTGGTGAGTAGGGCGGATGACGGAGAGCTTCCAACCCCAGTTCTTGCAACTTGGAGACCGTCTGCTGTGCAGTATGAGGTCGCGCGTTGTCGTGCAGGAGCAGCGGAGACGAGCGATTGACCAATGCTGGTTGGAGATGCGCCAGCTTCTCCATCATTGTGTTCAGTTCTTCACAGTACACATCTGCAGTAATGCTCACCCCGTTTGGTAAGAAGCTGTGATGAATCACACCGGCGCTAGACCACCAAACAGTGACCATCACTTTTCTAGGGGTAAGTTTTCGTTTAGGGCATTGTTTAGGTGCTGAACCAGGATCCAACCAACTTGCTGAGCGCTTACGGTTATCAAACAGAATCCATTTTTCATCGCAGGTAACAATGCGGTTCAAAATTCCTTCATTTGTGTGTCTGTTGAGCAGTGCAAGGCACGTCTCGACGCGTACTTCGCGCTGGCGATCATTGAGTTCGTGGGGCACCCATTTGTCAAGCTTTTTTACCTTGCCAATTTGACGCAAATGGACCAATATTGTTTTGACGCTAACGTCGAAAGCTGCTGCTAATTCAGCCGTAGATTGTGTATCATCAGCTTCCACAATCGCCTTTAATTCGTCATTGTCGACCAAAGTCTTCGGACGACCGCGAGGTTCATTTTTCAGGTCGAAATTTCCAGAACGGAAGCGAGCAAACCAATAACAGGTGGTGCGTTGGTTTGTAGTGTTAGCTCCGTAAACGTCGTTGATGTTGCGTGCCGCTTGTGCCGCGTTGCTGCCACGACGGTACTCATATTCCATAATTTACTCGAATTTTTAACGTATCCATGATGACGAAAAAGATTGAAATGCGATGAAAATGTAACACTAATCAATAAAGAAATGACTACTTTTAGAAAAAAAAATCCATGTTTTTAAAATAAAATTAATTTGAAATTAGAATTCTTAGCCAAACAAAAATTATTTTGATTTGAAATGGCCAGTACTGCAGAACGGCAATTTCATAGGTAAAGACTATATAGGTAAACACGATACGACGTCGCATCGTGCTACGACGTCATACTCATCATACTACGCATCTTGAAACGATGCTGTGTCGTAGACGAAGTCGACGTCGACGTCAGTTAAGGGTCAGACCAATAGCACGGCAATACGCTCGAGCAATTTACTGGTTCCATTGAAAATAGGACCGTATTACTATAGCCAGACTTTTGGGCTTCTGACTGCCAAAATTCTGACGAATGACAGCCGGGACCAACGGCTTAACGTGCTTTTGTAACGCGGTGTCGATATGAAATGGAGTCTCATCCATCCACGAACCGACCGCGGCAAGCGTAGCTTTACTTTCGATAGACACGTGCAGCTGTTCAAGTTCAGTTTCAACAATACTCAAATCATACTCTTTATGACATAAAAAAATTACAGTCTCCTATAAAAAAGGTATTCACTGATGTTAAAGTTATTTATTTATTTAACCATTTATAAACCCACATATACAGGGTGTTTGGCAGAACGTTGAACATACGAAAATGGTAGATAGGTGGGGTCATCTACTACTTACTCAGCCCTAATTTATTTGGGCCTGGCCCCCTGGATATTTAAATTTTTTTTTTTTGCTTTCTTCTAGTTTCACCACTTTCTTAACTTTAAAGTGTATTTTTTAATATTTTTTATTAAAAATGTGTAAAACAATTGCCTGTTTTACACATTTTTAATAAAAAATACACTTTAAAGTTAAGATAGTGGTGAAACTAGAAGAAAGCAAAAAAAAATATTTAAATATCCAGGGGGCCAGGCCCAAATAAATTAGGGCTGAGTAAGTAGTAGATGACCCCACCTATCTACCATTTTCGTATGTTCAACGTTCTGCCAAACACCCTGTATAAACTAAGGTCAAGAGGGAAGAACAGAAAAATAGGTACAGAGGTGATGTTTATTTCTAATAAATTCTTCCAACATACCTGCGATAGGAGAGAAGATAAAGACATGTAGACAGCGTGTGTAAGAGTAAAAGAGAGAATAAAATACATTTATGTAGAATTTTCATTGTTAAAAAATATGTATTAAGTGTTTCTAAACGGATTAAAGTGATAAGTTTATGAACGAAATATTGAGTGAAAGTGTATGAGAGAGTAAAGCGTGAACGGATTAGGAACTAAGCTAAGATGTAAGGAGAATGGACGACGGACGTTTTAAGAGCGAGCTAATTATGGTGAAAATTATAATAAAAGAAGAAGTAACAATTAGAAGAAACGTTTTATTTCATTTAGACCCTTTCCTACATTTATAATCAAAAACAATAATTCACTTAATTAATAAAATTAATTTATTATGTGCAAAATTATTCCTGCCACTATTCTATCAGCTTATGGATTAAGGATTACGGAAAAACTGCTCCGGGCAACCAACATTTGCACCAGACTGGCTACAAGTAATTGAGTTTCCCTGATCGAAAAATGCTCGGTCAAAACTGTCGCCAACAGAGTTCCCCTTTACTGTGAGGACCTAATTTCGTTATCAGCTATATTTACCTACGTATGCCGAAATTGTGGTCTCATCTCTGCTTTTCGGTTTAATCCATTTTGGATTAGAAGGCCGATGAATTGTATCGTGTTTTTTTTTTTAAGTCTATTGAGTAGGTACCTAGACTGTTCAGTCATGAGATAAATATGTTATTATTTTTTACTTGCACTTTATTATTTTTCCGACTACGTCATAGCCCACATTTTTAACGAAAATTACAGTTCAAAACGGTGACATGCCGCTTGCGCATCATGACTGTACGTTTCTTTAGGATTTCTACGTCACGTAATTAATTGAAACTAATTTTTTTTTGGTTGTTTACCTTTTACTTTTTTGTGTTACTGCAACTTTTAGAAGTATTTAATTTGTTGTCTCACTTTGAAAATATTTAAAAAAAGAATAGTTTTTGCTATTGGCCAGTCATCGTGACCCGTTTTTAAGTTATCCACAGATCCTTTATTTCAACAGGCAAAATCTTTGACATTTCGCCATTTTTTCTGACGTAGTTATGACCTCTTTTTTATCTTTTACAATACCAAAAACACCATAATAATGTAGTAGACAAGCACATGATACGATAATTTAACGGAAACCTATCATTTAACGTTATTTAATCTCATTAAACAGTCAAATTTGCGCAGCTGCGTGGCGAACTGGTGATAAAGTAATTATCGCCTTCCGTACGCCAATTAAGGCTGTATGCATCAATCATAATGCCTATCAAACCGTCTAATTACTGTCTCAAATGATAGTGTTCTGGTGTTTGTTATCTGTATATTAAAAGTAAGGATTATTTCCAGTTTATACCCTAAAATGTTCAGAGATAGATATAAATTAGGTTCACTGCCAGAGATACTGGGAGACTGACATGATACAATAAACACTAACAAAAATTATATAACCGTTAGCACATCCCTCCAACAGCCAATTTTATAAGAAAATCTCAACAACCGAACCAAATAGCCATTTTCAACAAATTACCTTCAAACATCTTAGTGTCCGCAATAAACGCTCACAACGACCGCAAGACGTCCGCCCGGTGTGGTGGCCGAGCGATAAATGATCCCAAAGGTGCAACGGGACACGGAGCGATCAAATATTAACAAACTACCCTACCTTACGGCGATTCAAATGTACTCGTTTATTGCCACTATTGCGAGATTCAACTGAATTACTGTGCACTATTTTGAAATAGCTTCTCAGATTCAATTTTAGGTGCGGTAAAGGATTGTTGTTGGAATTGTGTTTTGCCACACTTTTGGGAGTAGTTTCGTTTACAGATGCAGGTTTGAACGATGCTATTATGGAACCTTAACATTTTACATAATATTTATTACGTTTGGTATATACCTATCATAAACACGTTCAATTTGTGGTGATTAAAAAAAGTTAAACAGCTAAATAAAATAGCTACGTACACATTTACTATCGTGCAAAATTTGTGATAAACTATCCTTAGAAGTAGATTCTGCGTCCGAAACAAAAAACAGCTCATCTTTAAATAAGCCAGAATCGATATTCTTATAGTCTCGTAAAAAGTAGTTTGGTCCTTCGAGTCGGCAAGTTTGACTAAAACGAGGTTTCAACGAGGACCGACTTTATATTTTAAAGTCCATCTAAATCTTAGTAGACTTCAAAGTTTTGATGGGAATTGACTTCCTGAAAGTTGGCCGTAATGTTTTCTATAATGTTGGCTATAAAAGTTGGAACATACCATGTTTCGTCGCCAAGTTTTGAAAGCTAATACTGTCTTTCAAAAGGCAGTTTACGCCGTAAACAAGTATTGTTTCAACGAAAATATACAGAAAATTTCCGTACTAGAATACTAGTAACCACAAACTAGAAAAGGGTTATACACAACACAATAAAGTTACTCCACACTGTCTATGAAACTACAATACACACATTTTCCCAGATCGTTTAGATCTTAAAACTAGATTTTAGAAGTTAGGAGCCGCTGTGTGGAATTCAGTCTAGTAAAAAAAGGGTATAAGTACCTACCCAGTTTCATAGAAAAAATAATAGCTGGGTATTTAAACAACAGTCTCGAGAATGAAACTTTTATACAGCAGTGTCTCCAAAACGATTTTATTTTTATTTTACGCGTACACCGAGACCAAGTTCCACAAACTTTTAAAGTTGGCAAACTTCTTTGTGATTAAGTTACCAAAAAGAAATGGATCTATTTCCTAAGTTGGAACTTGCGAGCGGAATTCCTGGATTTTTGGTTATTCGACGATTTTAAAAGGGCAATTTGTGACGAAACGGTTTTCGCTAACTTTGTTCAGTTGGTAATAGAATTTAATTTATGGTTCGCCGTCGGACTCCTTCGTGACTCTGTGTACCTGCTGATGTCGTAACAGTTTGTAAAATAAATTGCTCTTTCTGTGTTTTTGTTTTAATTGTGTATTTTTTTTTTTCGGAAAAAGGGTCGTTCACTGTGACCTTTGGTTTCTTCTTTGTTCGTTTCGTATGTATATTTATGTCAGGTCCTAGCTGGATCGTGGCAACAGCTCGGATTATGCACACTGGGCAGCGCATGTGCAAGATTAAGTCCCCGAGAGTGGGTCTTATGCGACGAGCTACGAAAGTAAAGGAAATGTGCGAATATATTTCCATAGTACCCAATATTATTAGGTGTATGTTTGTATGTAAGTATGTATGATCCAAGTATGTATGTTAGTATATTATTATTTGTTTAATTAATTTAGTGAATTATTGGTTTTCGTTATAAATGAAGTTTATTTTCCCTTTTTTCCTTACACACGTTGTCTACATCTCTTTATCTTTTCTCCTATCGCAAGTATGCTGGAACAGATTTCTTTAGAAATAAGCATCACCTCTGTCCCTATGTTTCTGTTCTATTCTTCTGTTCTGTTTATATAGTGTGTACATAAATGGTTAAATAAATAAATGTTGTCCCGTGTGTGTTGCCAGGCGTAAAAGAATAGCACCATCCCATTTCTTCCCGTGGGTGTCGTAGAAGGCGACTAAGGGACTTACTAGAGAATGGGCAGCAGCGTTGTCTATGCATTTTACCATCATACTGCGATCACCAACCCGCCTGCCAAGCGTGGAGATTATGGCTCCCCTGGGGGAGGCCTATGTCCAGCAGTGGACGTCTTTCGGCTGAAATGATGATGATGATGATGACCCCATGCGGATTGGGCACGCCACGATTGCGGCGGTAAGTCCCCTCTTTGAGGAGTGGTTTGAGAGGCGGCATATGCGCCCTCGCGACCCTAGCCGCCGCAGGATACGGAGACGCCCTGGGCGTCGGGAATCCCAGGCCGATTTTCGGCCACCGTAGGCATGGGCTTGCGGACGGCGAGTAATGGGTAGCTCGCTGTCCGGTAAGGACCAAGCCCAAATCGACGGCGCGTTGTGTTCCACGCGCGCCTCAAAGAGATGTCAGCACAAACGTGATGGGGCCCGCAAGGGTCGATGCCTACCAGGGGTGCGGGTTTGTTCGAAAGAGACACCACAGCCCCTGGCATACGGGCTACTGAAGGAACACGGGTGGGTTTTAGTCAGTAAAAGTCTGACACGCCCTCCTGCTCCACCCAGAGCGGGAGAAGTTATTTGATGATTTCCCACCCAAAAAAAAAAACCCAATGTGGATACTAAATATGTATGTATATTCGCATTTCCAACAACTTTATATTTAAATACTACCTACTACTACTCTGCTGACGGACTGTTTGCCTATTAGCAGCACTTTTTCCATCATCGTGCCTAGCCTTTTCCCAACAATGTTGGGGTCGGCTTTCAGCCTACCCGTATACTTACCAGTATTTTAGATGGAGCGATTGCCTATCTGACCTCAACAACCCAGTAACTGGTTACCACGATACCCCATGGTACAACTGGATGTCAGACTTTCGGGCTTCTGACGACCCGTAACGATTTCGTGACAGCCGGGTCTTAGATTACTAGAATATAGTTCAAAAATCCATTTAAACTAAATAGCAATACATGGGGATCTTAATCTACTGGAGTACTTAATGCGGCCTACCCAAATGTCCTTTCTTTGGTATTGTTCGTCAAATCGTTGAGCTCCTCAAGTTCTGAGTTGAGCCGTATGATTACTGATACATGCGTGCACTGAATGGACAGGTCCACTCAACCTGTGTGGTTCTTTCCTCAAAAGACCATTTCAGACACCAATCCACATGGTCTTCACATGATCTGACCTAGATTATGTCTGGACTTTAAAAGAGACTGTGACCTCTGAGTTTGTTTCGGCCTTTCTTCTCAGAGTAGTCAGATAGGAAACGCCGACCTCATCTAGTTTAAAAAAATATGATTGACGTGTAAAGTGTTTGTGCAAACCTACTTACAGAAATAAAATCATTTATCATTTACTGTAACAGTACTGCACACGGAAACTTCATCAAATTAAATTCAAACCGACCAAACTCGAAATGAGTTACATCTGTAGCTGTTCCAGCAGCTAAATGCAGCTAAACAGAGTACCACAGGGAAATGAAGCACGATTCGTAGTCGTCAGTGCACACATAGCGTATGTAATTAGATGTAACAAAGAGCGTTTCGCTCGCTCCGCTCACCCAGCTCGCCTCGCTCCGCTCTACTGTCGGACTGCGCTAAATGGAATTTACTTTTTGAATTTATAAAGTTGGTATTTCGAGTTGGAAATATACGTATTGTGTTTCACTGGGTAGGTAATTGAAACGTCGCGTTTATTTAGAATTGTGTTTTTTGGTGCCAGGTTTGTAATTTTTTTCTTGTTTATTTATTTATTTTCTTTTGCTCAGATACCAGCTCTAAGACACTTCGTACCTAGAAGCGGTATTAAAATGGAAAACATTAAAATATTTTTTGTCTTTTGCTTATTGAAGGACCCTTAATAAGGGACGCTTGTCCCAGTTTCACCCCCCAATAAGGGGTTGATCTGAAAGGAAGTTTGTAAAGTGAAACGTCAGCTGTCTGGTTGACTTGACGACAGTGTAAGACTGTAAGTAGGGAAATAATTTATCTCATTAATTTAAGAAATAAATATATAAATGTTTAGACGATGTACAGGATAAGTTTTTAACCAGTGCGCAAACTGTAACCATGAATTCAGCATATCATTCTAGACGTAGACATTTTTCGTCGGTTATACAAAAAAAAATCTGCTGTTTCATAGAAAAGGGCAATACCTACGCGGTCAAAATGTATGGAACAGCTGATGTTTTTGAAAATAACAAGGACAACATTTATGTACTACCTTTTGTACCTGTAGCTACCCGGTGCTCGGATTTATGAACGGTTAAGGGCAATAGACTTGCACTCTATTACTTGGGCATAACAGACGAACACAGTTATAAAAAAACAGTGGCACTCCGGGAGTGCCCACAGGAGTGAAAACTTGAACAATTAAATGTGTATTTTTTTAATCGTCAATACAGGATTTCACATTGGGTCCTTGGGTCCTGATTACTCTCGGTAAAAAATGATAAACGAGCGTTTGACTTCAGCCATTAAAGGTAACAGCACAGATTTTTACCACAAAAATATAAAGGGAAAGAAAGGGATAAAAGAATTAGAATTTCCTAATTAAAGAAAGGAACTTTTCCAAAAGACATCAACGCGCGACTCTTTCATGTGCTCGTTCACCCATATATACGCAGTATACATATAGCTCATGGAAAGCGTTCGGTGACGATGACGCGAATTCCATGATTTTGTTCACCCAAAACTTCTTTAGGTCAACGCGCATAAAGAACCTTTCACTTTATAAAATCACTAATATCTTTCATAGCATAACCAATTCCCAACTAAACATTACCCTATCCAGTTCCACAATTGCTGCCACTATCCAACTTTACCCAAACTTATATGAAAGCGCAACTAGAAGCGATGCAACTGACACTATAACCCAGCTAAGTTCAGAACCCGAGGTTATATTAGAAGCACTATTAATGGTACCCCCTACTGAACTTGGTAAGTTATAGAAGAGATCAGAAGGTTAATCCTATAGCATAATATGAAGATTTCCAATAATATCTCGGTTTGCTTTAATGCACATAATACACAGGCCTATTATTATTTATTATTAAAGTCGTCTCATTTGGCTTGCATCGTCAGAAAGTCTCGAATCTGCGTTCTTAAGTTCCACACTCTCTCAAATGCATTACCACAGCTTAATTGTGGTTTAAATGTGGTTGTGAAACTTATCAACACAATATGTTCACGGGGTTTGATGCGTCGAAAATTCCAAGAATTTCTAAAATCCACCGAAAGCGAGTTCTCTGATCTCGACTTCAGTTGATTTTAGTTTGATGGTCGCGGGCCGGATTCTGAAGCTTGGCGGGCCGGAGATGGCCCGCGGACCGTAGTTTGCCCATACCTGCCCTAGACTATGTTGGGGTCGGCTTCCAGTCTAACCGGATGCAGCTGAATTCCAGTATATTACATAAAACGACTGCCTATCTGACCCCCACAATCCAGTTGCTGGGGAACATGATACCCCATGCTAAGATTGGTTGTCAGACTTTCGGGCTTCTGACGACCTGTAACAACTGTCAAAAATCCACGAATGACAGCCGGGACCAACGGCTTAACGTGCTTTACGAGGCACGGAGGGGCTTGGTATGTAAATATGGTCACCCATCCACGGACCAGCTGCGACAAGCGTAGCTTGACGTATCGAACCCGTGCGGCTATATACATATACAAATTATACATATGAATAAATATATATGCAATGCCAGTACTTAAACTATTCAGAGACATATGATGATCTGCGACTTTTGGAATTAGGCAACCTTACAAAGAGAATGTGTACGAGTACTTCATACAAACGCGTAAAGGTGAAAAAAAAAAAATAAAGCGTGGCAGTGCAAAACTTAGAAGGTTTTCGAATAATAAGACGTTCGTGAAAATCCGGAAACCCGAAGATTAGCGAAGCGCACACTCGTTTCTGGTTTACTTGTATGCAAGTAGCTTGCATCGCCATAGTGAAATTCACTTATCAGAAGATGTTTTTCCAAGTTACAGGCGTCTCTATTTGGAGCTTACCTAATGTTCAAAAAGCTTTGAACCAATGCAGAACTTTGCATGGTGTTGGTAACCTTTCGCTCTGCTTCAAGAAATTTCAATCTATTCTAGAAACAGATCGAGCGAGTCGCAGTGAGCTGTCAATAGTGGAATGACAGCTCACTTCAAACTCAGTTCACGATTTTTGGAATATAGACTGGGTCGTTATCGACTTACCAAAAATGGAGAAAATGGGTAAATCAGTATGAAATTGCCAGCCAAAATATTAATCTGAAACAAATCCGGATGAGGTTCAACAGTCAGCTCGTTTGAAAATTGTACAGAGTGAACTTTCTGCATCTACTCTGTGTCCCACTTGTCAGAGTCAGCCAGCGGTATCACAAAGTTTATAAAATCAGTTTAGTTTCCTTTACACCTGCGTCGTAGCCTCAGAATAGTATACAGAAGGTTAGCTACAATGATAAAGACCCACGCACACATAGACATGCTTCACGTACAGAGAGTGCAAGGCCAGCGCAATTAAATTTAGACCCTAGCACAAAAGCCCGAAGAAAACATAACTTAAAAAACTATGCTACCTATATCAATGCTGCAAGCACAGTCTACACTCTATCTATACTAATATTATAAGAGTTTGTTTGGTTGAACGTGCAAATCTCAGAAACTACGGGTTCGAATTGATAAAAAACTTTTTTCAATAAAATAACAACCGACTTCCAAAAAAACACTACAAAGTGCAAAATAACTTTAATTTCGGAAGTCGGTGACTTTGGAGGTGTAGGCATTTTAATTCTATGTCACCGCCTTCCGAAATTAAAGTTATTTTGCACTTTGTAGTGTTTTTTTGGAAGTCGGTTGTTATTTTTTTGAAAAAAGTTTTTATTTTTCACTTTTTAGTTACCTACCCCATACCAATTCGAAATTTCATCATCCTTGGGGTCAAAACAATGCATATTTATGCGATAGCAGCATTCGCGGTTGATTTGCTGTAATGTTTTGAAGAGTTCCGTTGTCTGTCTCTGAAACGCATCATCAGATCTATATGAAATTTATATGGGACCATTTCGGAATAAACACCTTTCGAACAAAAAAAGAATTTTGCAAATCCGTCTATATACGACAGAGTTATGCCCGAACATACATAAAAAAAAATATAAACATGTCGAATTGATAACCTCCTTCTTTTTGAAGTCGGTTAAAAATATTTTAGTGTTTGATATTCCATTTATCGAGGAATGTGGACCTAGCTAGACGCTATATAGCCTACTATAGAACATCTCGCCAGGACCCTTTGAAGCCGCGCCACAAGAGAAAAAGTCACGAATGCGAAATAGGTACTCGCGCGGGCAGGCGATTCGATACGACGGGGTGGGTCCGGGAAGCAAGAAATAGTTAGTAAATAATTGATGTATGCGAAAAGAGTATTTAGGGAGTCGCCACACTTATTGACGAGCGTAAATTTCGACGCGGTGTCAAGTCGGGTCGTCCGATCCGAAACGAGACGAATGACGTCTTTTTCTCTTTTATTACATGGAGATAAAATGGTATGAAGACCGGCTCAAGTCGATTCCGCTTCGATAAGTATGGTCACACGTCTGTGTTTGTGAGCCTGCTTTCATATGAAGCCGACCTTCTGTAGAAACTATTCTGTGGTATAATAGTTCAGGTAATATCCGTTTGAAGGCTCCTCTGTTAAAACTTATATTCAGGTTAAATGAGGTTATGTGTAACCCTGGGGTAAGTGTTAACTTTGCAGTTTTCATCGTGTTTTGTTACAAATGTTTTAATAGGCTTGAGGTATAACATAATGTGCATGGGAAGCAGTCATCTCCTTCTGCGAAGCAATAATGCTCGTGAAGGAGGAGGCGGAGAGCTTGAAGGAGAGGAGCCGCCGCAGGAGACGCCCTGGACGTCGAAAGTGCATAGCGGACTCCCGGCCACCGCAGGTGCGGACTTGCGGACGACGAGCAATAAGGTCACTCGCCGTCCGGTAAGGACCAGGCCCGAGTCAACGACGGCGCGTTGTGTTCCACGCACGCCTGAAAGAGATGTTAGCAATAATTTAAGGGGTCCGCTAGGACCGATGCCTGCCAGGGTCGCGGATGTGTTCGAAAGAGAAAAGGCCCTGGCACAGGCAACTGAAGGAACACGGGACACGAGAATTCATTTAATGATTTCTCATCCAAAAACAAAAAACGATATAGCTTAGTAATCATCATCAGTCATTTTATAACGTTTGACAGGGTTGCCAACTGCCAGGGGTGCGGGTTTGTTCGAAAGAGACACCACAGACCCTGGCATACGGGCTACTGAAGGAACACGGGTGGGTTTTAGTCAGTAAAAGTCTGACACGCCCTCCTGCTCCACCCAGAGCGGGAGAAGTTATTTGGTGATTTCCCATCCAAAAAAAAAAAAAACAGGGTTGCCAAAGAAATAGTTAACAATTTTTAAAAATAATGATGTAGGTAAAGATTGCTTAGTTAAGTGAGTACTTACTGGTCATTTTACTATCTATAACATTACGCTTGTATTCCCCGAAGGGTAAGGCAGAGGTGCACCTGTAGGTACTATGTAGGTTTGTACCTAAAACACATGCTGAATTAGGAAATAAAGTTTTAACTTTGCAAGCGAACCTAAATGTGTTTGTCGAATTATGGGTAACGATGGCCCAAAATTCATACATGAAAGAGCTTCCTAACATGCTAAGTAACAAAGGAGTTACACCTACACATCTACATATATATATACATACAGAGACATATGGTTTTCATTCGGCTGGAACATTAGCGCGAAATATGTTTATGACAGTTGTTCTAGCTCCATGGATGTGTAATGGGCCTGCTAACTTGATTTAGAACATAGTTTAGTTTTGGTGTACGTTTAGTTAGTTTTGGCGTATTTTGGAGTACTGCTGGTTAAGAAAATTCTGGGAGAAATGAATGAAAAATTTAGGTACAGGTTTTTCGTAAAAATATTACTTGTGCATGTTTTAATAAACGCAGTGGTAGCCAAGTGGTAACCGTCGTAGATACGAACCCAGACAGGCGCCTTACTTTGCGTAAATTAATCCCATCACTACTGCTCTCAAAACGGTGTAGGAAAACATCGTGAGGAAAGCGGCATGTTCTAGAACTAAAAATTCGATGACGTGTGACATCTACCAACCCGGACGAGGCCTTCGTTGCGTATTACGGCCCCCTTTCCCTTACCGAGAGGAGGTCTGTGTCCTAGCAGTGAGTTTGGAACTAACGACCTAGAACTGAAGTCGCGGCTGTTACCACTGAGCTTGCTGAACGATGACTAAATTAAAGCTAATGATTATTGAATTTTGCGGTCATTATAACGAACATATAGAAAAGTCATGGTTTATGAATTGATGAACTCATAATATACCACCTGAGAACTGAATCTTAAAAATGATTGATTTATGATTTCTCCCACAAGTGGAGGCATTTACATGAGTCTCACAAGCAGAATTTCATTAAATCAAACATAATATTGACACAAGAAAAATCCAAATATTTACCAAAAACGAGCATGTTTACAAACATTATTTCAGTACTAACACAATGAATAATTTTGAATGTATTAAAATACAAAATATGTACCGTAAGCTCGAGAGTTCGAGAGCGTGCGTATTCAATGAGTTTCGAAATCGTGTTAGCTCCCCTAAAAGTGGGAACACATCTTTCATATTTTCAATGCGTTTGTTTAGTCAGAACTTGACATACGAGTGTCAAGTGTGTCCGTAAATGTGTGCATGCATTTTGGGTCAATATGGGCCTGAAAAAATATTACACGGTAAAAAAAAAACTTGAGTGATGTTTATTTAGTTGATAGTCTCACGAGGGTGCATTTTGAAAGCTGGCGACGTCGCATATAACTGTCAAATATTTGGCAGTTTTGATTAATTTACGACATTGCCAAGTTTCCGAATCCCAAATTCGAGTATAGCCTTATTGTCCCACTTCTGGGCCTAGGCCTCCCTCCGTCATTTTCGTAACGATCATCTTTGGACTCGAATCTTGGGCTACCCGCAGTAGATTTGGTAAGCAAGAAAATCCAAAGCTTCCCAGCCCCATAGAAAATTTAAGGTTCGCTTTAATACATTAATTACGTCATCTACGTCAGCAAGGTGCATTGTAGAAAACAAGAGCCATCTTTGGCATGCAAGTACATTTGGCATGTGTGACCAAAACTTTCATAGACCATTTAAGCTTTGCTAGTACAGTAAGATTCTGAAAACAAAACTACTTAAGTGGGGCATGACAAAGGGCGATTATGATGGTATTGTGACGCAACTAATGCTATTTTTGGCATGCGAATTGATTTGGAATGTGTGAAACATCAAAAACCCTCCCAAACTTATAGAATAGTTTTTTTTTTTTTTTTTTTTTTGGGTGGGAAATCATCAAATAACTTCTCCCGCTCTGGGTGGAGCAGGAGGGCGTGTCAGACTTTTACTGACTAAAACCCACCCGTGTTCCTTCAGTAGCCCTTAAGCCAGGGGCTGTGGTGTCTCTTTCGAACAAACCCGCACCCCTGGCAGGCATCGACCCTTGCGGGTCCCATCACTTTTTGTGCTGACATCTCTTTGAGGCGCGCGTGGAACACAACGCGCCGTCGACTTGGGCTTGGTCCTTACCGGACAGCGAGCTACCCATTACTCGCCGTCCGCAAGCCCATGCCTACGGTGGCCGGAAATCGGCCTGGGATTCCCGACGCCCAGGGCGTCTCCGTATCCTGCGGCGGCTGGGGTCGCGAGGGCGCATATGCTGCCTCTCCCTCACGTGCGCCGCCTCCCTCTTCGCGAGCATTACTGCTTCGCTGAAGGAGGTGACGGCTCCCCATGCCCTCTCGCTCCGTACCATGGCTTGGACCAGGGCCGGACGCGAGAGATCGCCGCCGCCGATCGCCTCCACGAGGACACGGCGGTGCTCCGCCCAAGCAGGGCAGACCGCCACCGTGTGCTCCACCGTGTCCTCAGGGCGATCTTCGCAGTGGAAACACCCGGGCGTTTCCTCCCGCCCTATCCGAAACAGGAACCTCCCGAAACAACCGTGTCCGGTGAGGACCTGCGTCAGGCGGAACTTATAGAATAGTTAAGCTTCGCTTGTAAATTAAGGTGCATTTAAGACAACAATACCTTAAGAGGACAAAACTACTTAAGTAGGCCGTTTGATAATGATAAAGGGTGATTATGACGGTATTGTGTCGTGACGGGTGCTGTTAGCGGCGTGTGTCGCCGTCGCCACCGACGCCATCTTTGCATGATTGATGCTCCGTGACACGCCGTCCAAGCAGGGTTGACAACTGCGCAATTTAGTTTTTTTTGCACCTTTTGTCATAGTGCACTATTGGGCTCAACAAATATTAGAGGGTACCTATATAGGTCGAACAAGCTAATTGATACACACTCGAAAATTTATTGGTATTCCATCTTTCCACTGCACTGGCAGTATTCATTTTTACACACCTACTTTAAAAAAGCAAACAATTGACTATCTATGAGTCAACAAGAACACGACAATGCATAAATACAGCTTTGTTTATTGTTTTGTTGCTTCAGCATAAAGTTAGCTCCCTGTATATCAAATAGCTTGTTCGACTACCAGCTGGTATAGAAAAGTGTTTGCTTCTTGCAATGGGAATAAATTGCATAAGGCATAGGCAATTTCTTCCCATTGCAAAAACTTCACTCACAGCCGAATTTCAACCATTGCTGGGTATAGACTTTTCTTTCTCTGTCTAGCAAAAACTTATTCTTCCCATATTCGAGAAATAGTAATGTTTACCTTGTTTGATTGTTTACTTGTTTGTATTAAAAATAGTTTCATCATAAAGGTACACTGTTGTTATAAATAAATAAAATCTCGCCCTATTTTCAACGAACAACAAACACGACACACAATACAAGTCGAAAATGCTCGTATCTCCTACGTAGCAACCCTAACCGGCGGCGTTCAACAAAAGCAGCAACGGGCTTTTAATAAATTATTCCGCGAAACCCACTGCAGCTTTCAGAGCGGGTTTGAGCGAATTTAGCTCCGTAACCATTTATTACGGGACCCTTTCGAGATTCATCCGGTACAACAGATTTTTGACGAAAATACTAAAGTCGATCGCTTTGACGGTTTTCGAGAGTTGATTAAACGAATTTGTTGATCGTTCCATTCCGAAAGCTGATTGTTTCCGGTTTTTTTCGAAATTATAAATTGGCGTTTTTCGAATTACGGTTTGGTGGGAATTTGTTATTGGGTGTTTAAAATGATGAACACTTTCTTTCGGTCTCGTAAGTTAGCGAAATATTTTTGTAAGTAAATACGATCTTGGTCACTTTTTGGTTAAATCTGTGTTTCGGCGGTGATTGAGGTGTGAACGTTGATCATTCGAGTATTCATATTTGTTGTGTTAGAATCCTTGTATGTGTGAAGTAGTTTAGAGTTTAACAAGTAAGTATGCATGTGTGTGTGCCATTATATTAATAAGATATATTGTCCTTTAAAACAGTCGAAATTAAATCAGCATAGTGCAAGCACGTATTTCTATTACCCAAAATTCCCTCAAGCAAAAGTGAACCTTATACCCATAACATTATGGTCGACATCGAGCCGGATACAAGTTCGACTTACGACTTTTGAAGCACCGAGCGCTAATACAATAGGACGGCTCGCGCGCCGAGCGGAGAACAAAAGAAAGAATTTGTTGCAAAAAATAGATGTTCATTTTTAAGCCTGCTAACTCATTAGTGAATGTGATAATAACAAGTACCTAAATATTATTATAACTGCTTACAAAGTTACGAAGAAACGATCTATCTTACGGCGAATTGAACGGTTAATACAACAAATATGGCAGATACACCGGAACAATTACTAAATGTGTTAGAAGATACAGCTATGTTGTTAGGAAAAACTCAAATAAACCTTAAGAAATGTCCGAAACAACGTTTAACAAAAGGATACATAGAAACACGGATTAAAAACATTGAAGAATATTGGTCTACCTACAAAAATGCACATATAGATCTAGTGAAGCGTGTTCCGAAAGCAAATCGACAGAACATTCCATATTTTGTGAATGAAGATTACTTTATTCAGGAAGATTTGTATATTTGTTTGTTAGCCGATCTTAATGATTTACTGAGTGAATACAAGAAGGCGTCGTCGCCATCGCTTATGCAAGCTGACAATAACAACAGCGGTCCTGGTCCATCAATGGAAGTGCAAGTCAAGTTACCAAGGATTCAACTCCCAACCTTCTCAGGTATTTACGATGAGTGGCCTGCTTATCAAGATCTATTTACGTCATTAGTGCATGATAACCAAACATTAAATAAAGTACAAAAGTTGCACTATTTGAAAGGTAGTCTTACGGGAGAAGCCCTGTCGCTCTTGAAGCACGTGCAAGTTACAGAGGTTAACTATGACGAGTCGTTTAGTACGCTCAAGGCGCGTTTCGGCAACAAGCGTATTATTATCAATTCAATACTGAAAAGATTGTTTTCCCAGAAGAAGATATCTCTGCAAACAGCGAATAACATTAAATCGATATTGGATACGACGACAGAATGTCTGAATGCACTGAAAAACCTGAATTTGTCAACGATCTCCTGGGATCCGCTCATTATATTTTTAGTTGTTCAAAAATTGGACCCAGAGACGCATCGTGAATGGGAAGATGTAGCTTACGAAGATAATATCGATGAGTTACCTAAATGGGATGCACTAAACAAGTTCTTACAATCGAAGTTCCGCACGCTTGAGCTTGTCACGCCTCCGACCAGAGAAAAACCTACACCTAAGGGAAAAGAATACGCTGTTCACGTATCAACTTCAAATACTACGTCCTCTTCGAAACCAAGAACCTGCACTATGTGCAAGGAAGACCACACACTGTGTCACTGTGAGGGATTTGTCAAACTTAATCCAACAGAGAGGTGCGAGTATCTGAAACAACACAATCTATGCTATAATTGTCTGGCCCCTGGACACTCGGCTTATAGGTGTCGCCTGAAGATGTCCTGCCGTATATGTCACAAACGTCATCACACGCTCACACATCAATCCACGCCCATGACGTCACCAAACCAGCCAGACAATAAGACCCAACCAAATAAAGAAGTTGAGACTCATCAAGATTCTGCAAAACCAGCCGAAACCAAGGTTACGCTTTCATCGCATGTCGCTGCTCATATGTCCACTGCATTACTGGCTACAGCTCTGGTACCAGTGAGAAATTACCAATCGGGACAAGTGACAGTGCTCCGTGCGCTGATTGACCACGGCTCCCAAGCTACATTTATGAGTGAAAGAGCGGCCCAGATGTTACGATTGAAGAGAATGCCGGTCAATGGCACCATCACTGGAATAGGCTCAACTAAAACAAATGTTAAACATGCTGCAGAAATCGAACTACTCTCCAGACACGACGTTTGTTTCAACTTAAAAATCAAAACGTACATCATGTCTACGCGACTCACTGCCAACTTACCGTCACAAACCATCTCCACCAACACCTGGCCGCATCTGCAAGGACTTACTCTAGCGGATCCAAGCTTCAATAAATCAGGTCGAGTAGATTTATTACTAGGTGTTGACGTGTGTGCCCAAATCATGAAGGGTGAAGTCATCAAAGGTCCCCCAGGAACACCGTGTGCTCAAAATACCACCCTGGGTTGGATCCTGTTTGGGAACGTAGAAAACAAACAACCTGGAGATGAAATTATCGTCATGCACCTCAATCTTGATCTAAATGATATATTAAAAAGAATGTGGGAACAAGATCCATACGAAAAACGAGAACCCACACCAGAGGAACGAAAGTGCGAGGAAATCTACGAGAACACAACTGTAAGAAACAAAGACGGACGGTATATTGTGACGTTACCAAAGAAATCAAACATGCTACTATCAACCCAAGGAGACACGAGAACAATAGCATTAAAGAGATTATATCAATTAGAACAAAGATTCAAAAATAAACCAAACCTGAAGAACGAATACACTACAGTCCTAAAAGATTACGAAACAAATTACATGGAAGAAGTACCAAACCAAGAAATGACCAATCCATCTGTGTACCTACCGCATCACGCTATAGTTAAGGAAGAAAAAGAAACGACCAAATTAAGAACTGTTTTCAACGCTTCTCAAAGAGGAACAAACAATGTATCACTCAATGACGAACTGCTGGTAGGACCACAGTTACAAGATGACATGAGAAGTCTCATTATGAGATGGCGTATGAGAAAAATTTGCTTCGTGGCTGATATCCAAAAAATGTACCTGCAAATTATTGTCAGTGAAAAGGACAGAGATCTGCAACGAATACTGTGGAGAATTAATGATCAAGAACCTGTCAAAGACTACCGTCTTACCAGAGTCACGTTTGGAACTGCTTCTGCTCCTTACTTGGCAGTAAGGACCTTGCATCAAGTAGCTAGAGATGAAGGACTAAACCATCCTGAAGCTGCGGAAATTATAAGACGAGACTACTTCATGGATGACATGATGTCTGGCAAAGACAATCTACCAGATGCAGTAAAGGTGGCTAAGGAAATAGACGCCATACTACAGAAAGGCGGGTTCAAACTGAAAAAGTGGTGTTCTAACGACGCTGACTTTCTCAAAGAATTTGAAGAATCTGAAAGAAGCTCTCACGTGAAACTAGACATAACATTAGACGGAATCACACAAGCATTAGGATTACACTGGAACATGGGCAAGGATCGATTCCAATACAGCCTGAAACTACCTGCAACGTCAAAGACTACTACGAAAAGAACAATCTTGGCGGACCTACAGAGATTGTTTGACCCTCTAGGCTGGCTGGCACCTTCTGTTTTGCCTGCAAAACTTCTCATTCAAAGATTATGGATGCAAGGAGTAACATGGGATGAAGAAGTAGACGAAACCATTGCTGCTGAATGGAACAGCCTACGAGAATGTTTTCATCTATACTTACCTGATATCGAAATAGATAGATGGCTTCATACTACTGAAACTATAATGAATAACGTCACTATCCACGGCTTCTGTGACGCCTCATCTCGAGCTTACGCCGCAGTTGCTTACCTCAGAGTAAGAACAGCCACGGGTGACGTAAAGACATCAATCATTGCGGCTAAAACGAAAGTAGCACCGACCAAACCTCAATCATTACCGCGTCTGGAACTCAGTGGAGCTGTACTACTTGCTGGACTTTTGAAACGGATAAGGGAAGCCATGAATATACCCACCTGTCAGATATTCGCATGGACCGATTCCACTATTGTTCTTTCCTGGCTTTTCGGTGATCCTACCAGATGGAATACGTACGTTAGAAACAGAGTAGTGGAAATACTTGACAACATCGGCAATCATAATTGGTACCATGTCAAGTCACCAGAAAATCCTGCTGACACTGCGTCACGAGGACAGTCCTTGCTAGACCTGAAGGACGATGAACTATGGTGGAGGGGTCCAGAGTGGTTGAGAGAAGGAGAAATCCACTACAGCAGACCAAGGGCGATGATGACAGATCTGGAAAGAAAGGAAACATTACAAGTTAATCTAAAGCTTGACAGTGAGAAAAGTATAGCTACAAAATTTGATAACTGTGACACATTACAAGAACTGCTTAAAGTGATACTGTACTGCAAAAGATTCTTAAAGGGAAGAAATTTAGAAAACAAAGACTCACCTGTAAACACGAAGGAATTGGATGAGGCGCTGAAAACCTGCATAAGATTAGAACAGAGGGATGGCTTTGAAGAAGAAATACAGCAACTGAAAACAAAGGTACAAATTAAAAGGAATAGTAAATTAAACAATTTAAAACCTTACCTGGACGATGATGGAATCCTCAGGGTGGGCGGGAGACTGCGTCACTCTGACCTAAATGAAGATGGCAAACACCCTATTATTCTTGATCGAGACAACAATCTAACGTCTCTCCTCGTCGCCGATGCTCACCTGAAGACGTTGCACGGCGGAGTTCAAGTTATGCTATGCTTCCTGCGAACTAGATTCTGGATCCTGAAAGTAAAGACTTTAGTTAAATCCAAGATAAAAAAATGTCTTATTTGTGCGAAATTAAACGCTACAGCAAGGTCACAACAAATGGGAGACTTACCTCGCGTTCGAGTTACCCCTGCGAAACCATTTTTGAATACAGGCATAGACTTCGCAGGTCCGTATCAGATTTTAATGTCTAGAGGCAGGGGAGCAAAGACGAACAAAGCATACATCGCTCTTTTTGTCTGTATGTCGACAAAGGCGATTCATCTAGAATTAGTAGGAGATCTCACGTCAGATGCTTTCATCGGAGCCTTCCGAAGATTTGTGGCTAGACGCGGAAGATGCGCTCAGATATGGAGCGACCAAGGACGGAACTTCGTTGGGGCAAACAGGATACTTACCGCAGATTGGGCGGAAGCTAAATTACAATTCGAAGGTCCAATCGCCGAAAGGTTAGCAATAGAAGGAACTAAGTGGCACTTCATCCCGGCCTATAGCCCACACATGGGTGGACTGTGGGAGGCGGGGGTGAAGTCTATGAAACATCATTTAAAACGAATCATAACCAATCATTTGACCTACGAAGAGATGAGCACCTTGCTATGTCAAGTTGAGGCTTGCCTCAACTCTCGGCCTCTAAGCATAATAGACGACACGGATACCGACAACCTTCAACCACTAACTCCCGGTCATTTTCTTATCGGTGAAACCCCTATCACTGTTCCGACTCCAGACCTCCAAGATATCCCAATGAGTCATTTGTCAAGATGGCAACATCAGCAGAGGTTATTGACTGACTTCTGGCACCGATGGCAGCAAGAATACCTGTCAAGAATGCAACAACGTTCGAAATGGCACAACAAAGTAAAGGAGTTTGACATAGGACACATTGTGCTAATAAAATCTGATAATTTACCTCCGGGTAAATGGATGATGGGACGTATCGTGAACAAACACCCAGGTACTGACGGTGTGACTCGGGTGTACAGTGTGAAGAGTGGTGATAGTGTTGTGCAAAGATCATTTAATAAATTGTGTTATTTACCAATAGAGATTGAAACATAAATTCTTTTTTCGTGTTAATTAATTATGTAAGCTTGCTCGAATACCGATTGTAACTCAGTAGTTATCACTTTCTTTTATGTTTAGAATACTTATTTTGTTAAAGAGCAAATATGCCCTTTGGTGGGCGGTATGTTGTGTTAGAATCCTTGTATGTGTGAAGTAGTTTAGAGTTTAACAAGTAAGTATGCATGTGTGTGTGCCATTATATTAATAAGATATATTGTCCTTTAAAACAGTCGAAATTAAATCAGCATAGTGCAAGCACGTATTTCTATTACCCAAAATTCCCTCAAGCAAAAGTGAACCTTATACCCATAACAATATTTTAAAACCTGATTGCAGCTGATTAATTTTAAACATTAACCCCTTTATTTATAAACGTTATTTAAAGTTTTTTACATGTTCTTTATTGTACACCACAAAAATACAAAAAAAAAGTACCTGAGTAATGATTAACGTCTGTTTAAAATGTATGCATTTCTGATGTTCAAACGTCTCTTAACTTTAATCAACGTTTATTAAAATACCCCTTAATGCACAAGTACCTGATGTAGCCTATACTTAGATACTGTACACCTTTTGGCTACACTATCTTATGCATAATATTCAATATTGCTTCACGGGCAGTACTGAAAATTTTGCACATTATTGCTCGCACTTCCCGCCCGTTCACGTTAATGTAGGGAAAAAAGAAGCCTCCTTTGCTTGCCTACACAGCTTTCTGTATATTGCTATGTATTACTAGTTTCTTTTATTATTAAATAGAACATTTTACATGATAGAGGCAAAGGTAATATACGTAACATTTCCAAAGAGATTGTAATACACTAGATTGTTTGCATGCAGCAATGATCGTTTTAATATTTTATAACCTGTAGGACAATACTCTTGCATGCATTAACATATCTAATGCAAGAGATTTAGATGTAATCTAGGCGCGTCTATAATCCTGGTCAATTAAGCCTATTTGAATCATCCGTGTTAATCGAATTAAGTCTTTTAATTAAACTAGGCTGAGAATCACTTTTCGAACTGAAAAATTGCAAAAGACAGTCCCCCAAAACGCCCGCCTTTCACCACTTCCTAGTGCTTAAGCTGGAAGAAGAAGTGGAGCAAAAAATTCCCCAGCAGCAAAGCTGTCTGTTAAGTTAGAAAAACTTGATACTAAAAAAATGATATGCGCAGTAATAAACATTACGAAACACAAAACATCATCATCATCATCATCATCTGCCTAGCCTTTTCCCAACTATGTTGGGGTCGGCTTCCAGTCTAACCGGATGCAGCTGAATACCAGTATTTTACATGGAGCGACTGCCTATCTGACCTCCACAACCCAGTTACTGGGTAATACGATACCCCTTGGTAAGACTGGTTGTCAGACTTTCGGGCAAAAACATTAACTTACGAAACACAAAACATTAAATAAAATTAGTAGCCATATGGGCGCCAGCACACACAAATATAAAAATAAAACACACTCAAGCTGAATAAAAAGCTACACACTTCAACATAACCTAATACCTAAATACAAGCCTCCAGGCATAAGGAGATTGCCCATTACTTAATAAATATCTTGAACTAGCTTCTGCTCTCGACTTCGTTCGCGTCAAATCTCTTGCTCCACCGACCCACCCCGTCACTTCGAATCGCCTGCCCGTGCGAGTACTTCGTATTCGTGACTTTGTCTTTTTGGTCGGCTCCAAAGAGCCCTAGCGTGATGTTATATAGCTTATAGCCTTTCTCGATAAATGGGCTAACTAATAAAATAAATAAATAAAAATATAAAATAAAGCTAAACATAATAAAAAACAGTACTCTTCAAAACATATGTTCAATTAAAACCATTCCACATCCTTTGATTCAAACTCACATACAATTCGCTCTAACATTTCAAACTGCATTTCACCGTGCTGACCACATTCCTAATAAAAAAAGCTCCAATAGCCGACCGCCAATCAACTGGATGACAGCCATCCATCCATACATCTATCATGGCGACCGCCTCCAATTTTCAGCAGAATTTCTTTGTTCGTCGAATTTTTTTGTAACAATTAAAATGGCGGAGAGATCATTCATCATCCAACGATCGTCGGGACTTGGGTTAAAGATTGATTAGTGATATCAGAAAAGTGGATTTGCAGTTGAGGGGTTAAAAAGTTAATAGGTACCATTTTATTCGTGTTTTTTTTTTTTAAACAAAATATGGTATGTATGTAAAGTTGTTTTAAAAATACATTATAGAACAAACATGTTTTGCTTATACATATCATAGCATGCAATGTGATCATGTGTTATTGTGTCGGGGTGTTTTTGTGTGTGTGTGATGTTGTGTGTGTGTGTTGGTGTGTGTTTAAATGTATTTGTGGCAACATTTCAGAAGAAAGACATTGATTGTTATTGATTAGGTACTTGGGTTGTTCTGGTGTAAACAATGTGTTCTGTAAAACTAACAACTCGATAACATTTGTAACCAACTATTTAACTGACTTCGAAGGAAGCTATCTTTTCGGCGAGTATTTTTTTTTTCTGTAGATATTTACTTTAATATCTATTTTTATTTATTTACCTTCTTAACGACTATAGAAAAACATTAATAATGATAGCAAATCCAGACTGAGTTTGTAACTTTTTTTACTGTGTACTGCACTAAATTAACGTAAGGACCAATATCACAAAAAATCTTTTGTTTAGTATATCTATGGTTTAGTATATTGAAGGATTTTTTGCACGTCAAAATGCTTAACGGGACGTTTGGTGAAACATGTTTAAAAGTAAAGGAGATTACACAACATACGAGCCGGAACCAACCATAATTACGTCCAAACGCGAAACAAGAACAATAACTTCGTGCAGGGGGCTGTAAAATTCTTCTTGTAACCACCATTGCCATATATTGTGGCCCCATGGGCGTACTGCGGCAATTCTCAAGAAATACTGATAAGTGTCGCTTTATCTTGAAAGTTAAACGATTTAAACGTACTATGTGCAGCGAGTAAAGGGTTAGTAGAAGGTTAACAAACGTACCTACGAACAAATTGTGTAATATTTTTTTTGGCGATTTTTGCGTGACATGCACTTGCAGCATGTCACAGCTTGTTTCAAGACTATGGTAATTAAATCAAATAATGTCCGTAATCTATCATGGTCTTCAACTTTTTCACTCATGAAATGCGGTACCTAATTTAGAAAGAAAGAAAGATTTTCTTTTTCGAAATATTAGGGGAAACGGAGGGAGGACAGATGGGCAGTTGCTCCATGTAAAAAGTGGCATTTAGCTGCATCTGGTTAGACTGGAAGCCGACCCAACATAGTCAGGGAAATGGCTTGGCAGATTGATTGACAGGAGATCGCTATTGCTAAGCCAAAACGCACCTAATACACTTGCCATAGATTCTAGTTCATCATCGAGTAGAGTGCACCTTCTTCTCCGACCTCGTGCTGTAACCCAGTGGCACGGGCGACTCACTCAGAAGATGTACGTCTGCGTAATGACGCTTGAAGTTAAGCAAGTGAAAAAACCAGTAGTTTTGACGCTAGCTCTCTGATGTACTTTGTGTGTGTTTGGTCCAAGTTTTGGGTGGAGCGATTGGTTTTGGGCTAAAAGTGTAGTTGCAATAAGTAGGACGAACTATGAATAAGTTCTTAGAGTGGAATAATTTTAAGGTATTTTTATGGGCCTTAGCACACCTCTGACGCAAAAATATTGATTCGAAAACGAATTCCGCTGCAATATACATTACTCGATTCGATTTTGCGCAATTTTTTATTTCATGCGAGTCTTGTAGTAATCGGAGCAAAATTTCGTCGCGACTTAGATACATTATAGGTCTACTTTAGACCTCTTGGATTATTTTTGCCATAAAATTAACATATTTTAAACAAAAAAAAAAAACAGTTTTGCTTTATAAACTTGTGTGAAACAGATCAATCATAATCAAATGTGTACGATCGAAGACGCAGTTTCGCTTGTCGTACAACGGACAAGTCATGGCGATACTGTTGCGGTTTCGCTACTATGGTTCGCGGTGGAGGTGTATATCTGCGTCAAAGCCATTGAACAAATACAAAACAAGGTGCGATTAACTGGTATGAATTAATAAATAAACCACTTCAGTTTCTTATTACAAAGTGTCCAATATTACTGTAGTTACATTATTCTCTTATTCAAACCGCTATCACTTATAACTTGTTAACGTCGATCGAACTATTCATATAGATTCCTTGGATAGTAAAGGAAATGTTTTTAAAGAAAATTGATTTTTTTTTTGCTGTAAAATATGACATGGCAACTTTAAGTAAATTCTGAAAGAGCTGGGAAATATACACGAGTCGCGATTTGAGATATTGTGTGAGAATCGGAATCTCGATATGAGTTCTGGAGAATTTCGCTAGCGTCATGGAATTTTTAATAACTCATGTACACAATGGACCAGGGTTCACTTTTCTGGAATCCTTGTTTGAGCGTAAAAGGACCCGCTTCTTAAACGATAGTGCACAGGTTCGAAACCGTGCAAGTTTTAATATAACTTTTCTTCCTGTTTTTTTAATCCATGATATGGGAAAAATGGGCTTTAAACAAATGAACTCCCTTTCACAAATAAAGTTTTAAAAAGATCTCTAGTAAACGAAAAACCATGTTGATTTTGTATTATTAATGACATTTCTAGTCATGGATCTGTTTTTTTTTCTCTCACTGGTGAGCAAAGGTCTCCACTAAATCCTTCCAGATATCTTTTTCTAGGGGCACCTCGATCTAACACTTGCAATACGCGTTTAGGTTGCGCGTATCGATGTTAATGTAAATATTGTTATTTAAATATTTTAACAATGAATTAATCCCTAGTTTAAAGTGCCTTCATACATTTCAATAGAATAACTAAGCTAAATATTCCCAGAAACTGTTCTACCCAGAAGATATTAGAATCTTAACGAATCCACTAAAATACTTCGGATTTAACAATATCGTGTGCTACGACCCATAAAATCTTGCTACGTCGTAGACTTCGTAGAGCATCTACGAGATTTCGTAGCACACTAGATGTTAATGCCAGAACGGTTTCATTTTAATACTGTTATGAAGGAGCGTTTCAAACGATATATGGAGTTAGCTTTAGAGAATAAGATAGTTGGATTCTCTACGTAAAATCTGTAGGTTGAAATTACCTTTGGTTCCACAAGCTTTAGTTTTTTTTACAGAAGTGTTATTTGTAAGAGTTTGAGTAAAATGTGCCTTAAATTTGAAATAAAGTATTTGGAGTGTTTGGCGGTGGAGAGATGGACCTGGACGCAATCCGCGAGGGCTGGTTTGAGGTGGCGCGGCAGAAGAGTACCTGGAAGGATCTTGGAGGCATTTGCCCAGCAGTGGGACAGGATAGGCTAAAAAAAACAAACGCCAGTTATTTAACATCAAAGCGTCCACCTCGACAAAACGCCAATTTCATAAGTAAGCACCTAATAATAAGGTAACAAATTCATTACATATTTTCCAACAATCCACCATAATGGGATACTAGCTTTTGCCAGCGGCTTCGCCCGCGTGGAGGGAAAAAATATATATTATTTAATCTTTTTATATGCACGTGTTTCTGTGACAAATAAATCCTGTTTCTTTCTTTTCTTACTACCGGGATGAAAATTATCCTATCTATTAATGTGTTAATAAACCTATCTGTGTGCCAAATATTATCCAAATCCGTTCAGCAGTTTTTGCGTGAAAGAGAAACAAACATCTATACATTCATACATACACAATTTCGCGATTAGAATAATAATATTATTAAGGATAGCAGACATAAAACTTACTCCAGCACTTACCCAAAACATTCATACCCACTTCAGCAAACACGAAAACTCCAAGAAAAAATACAGGAACGCATATTAAACCACAATTAGGCGGACTGAAAAAAAAAGCGTTTCAAGTTTAGTGCGGCGGGGATACGTTTTGCACTTATTTTAATCTGCAACAACAATGCGCGCTTAAATAACAGGAGGGTGGAATGTACTGGGACAATAGGTAGGTAGAACAGAAGGTTCGGTTGGGATAACAAGCATATGCATAAAGGCAGGAACACAAAAGTGCAAGTGGCTTGTATGCTAA
The DNA here is from genome assembly GCA_949987655.1 of Polymixis flavicincta. Lineage (NCBI taxonomy): Eukaryota > Metazoa > Arthropoda > Insecta > Lepidoptera > Noctuidae > Polymixis > Polymixis flavicincta. The sequence continues at coordinate 18,589,310 of OX465184.1, forward strand.
TCACCAATGCGACAATCACCAGTCTGAAATTTACATTGAAGAACACAAACGTGCAAGTGGCTTGCATGCTAATGCGACAATCAGCAATAAGAAGTTGACATGGCATAATGTGAAAGGCATGCCACACTTTTTTGCATGTCACTAACGGCACGTATATTCCTGGCTAAAGAGCAGTGGTAACCCAGTGGTATCGGCCGTGACTTACGAGTTGCAGGTATTGAGTTCGAAGCTAGACAGGCACATTACTTTGTGTATTTAATTTCTTCGTCACTGCCCTCAAAGCAGCGAAGGATAATAATAATATCGTGAGGAAACTGGCGTGACCTAGAACCAAGAATTCGAACTCCTACATGTGACATCTACCAACCCGCACTGGGCCAATGCAGCATGGTGGATTACGGCCCGCTCCCTCTAACAGAGAGGTGGCCTGTGCCCAGCAGTGGGGCCATTATAGGCTGACTATGCTATTCTTATGATATATTCCTGGCGTAATATTTAGACATCTTACCAAAGTGTCTACAAATATAGTTATAATTCTTGATTTTATGGATGAAAGCAGCACAAAACAAACAAACGCAGATTGAAGACGATGACAAATTAAAAAGAGAGCAAAGATTCTTGAGCTTTTAAATCCCAATTTTAGAAGGGACTGTGTTAGTTACAGAAATTATATCTGAGGACTCTAATATCTAAATGTCAATCAATACAGGCGAGGGCTACATTAGAATGTATGAACATCAATATAACCAAAAAACAGCCGTTCGCTCTCGTTCCATGTAAGCAAAATGTTGTTGCATCAGCAATAAAAATAAAATGGGTTTTGATATTAGTCTACTTTATTAATAATATCATCGCGTATATTTTTTTTATCTTTTCGAGTGTATTTCCTGCATATCGTTAGGAATGAAACTTCTGCCCGCTCTTTCTCGGTGATGGTCCTGTGCAAATACCAAAATTTAACACGGAAATTCAGTGGAGCGAGGAATCTGCCCTAGCCTTTACTGTAGCTATGAACCGGCTTATCTCTGCCAACTATATTGTGTTATGTTAGAATCGACCGGTAGGTTTTTTAAATAAGAAAATGCAATGTTTTAGAGGAAATTGTCTTGGAAAATAAATTCAAAATGTGTTATTTTCTGACTTTATTTCCTCACTAGCTTTTGCCAGCGGCTTCGCCCGCGCGGAACTTTCATCCCCTATTTAACTCCCTTAGGGGTTGAATTTCGAAAAATCCTTCCTTATTCCTTGTCTACACTATAAAGGGAACCTCTGTGCAAAATTTCAGCTTTCTAGGTCCAAGGGTTTGGCCTGGGCGTTGATGAGTCAGTCAGTCAGTCAGGACTTGTCTTTTTATTTATATAGATAGATAGATCACCATCAGGTACAGCCCGATCTTACCCACTGATTAACATAGACCTCTCTTCGCTTGCCAGTCCCGACGATTTTGTGTCAACCCCAGGTTTTATCCACGATTTTATTTACTTATAGTGACAAGGACATGGACGCAAAACCTGTTACTATGATTCAGTACATTGTTCTAGATTTTAGCACTGAATCTATGGTGGTTCGTTGAAACTTATTGTTACTTCAATAACTTTGCTGTTCCGTACATTTTGACTGCATAGGTATTGCAGTTTTCTATGAAACGGCGAGTCTAGAATTTTGTGCTGATTTCATGGTTACAGTTTGCACATCGATGTTCCGAAATCGTCTTAAAAAAATAAACATGAACATGCTACCAGTTCTTTGGGATCTTCCTCATTGACAGTGACATAGACTAATTTATATTTTCTTCATGCTCTATATTCGTCGATGTTATTTATGGGAGTTCCCTTAAATAACGTCCCATTCGTTATTTATGGGGAAATATTTCTACTCTAGAATAGAAATAAATCTGCTTTAAATAGGACGATAGACTAGCTCGGCCTACGTCATTACGGACAATGTCGTCATCAAATCTGTGGGAAAACGACAAAACCAGCATTGGAATATCCAAGGATAACTAGAATGACGTCAAAGTTAGTTGTTATGTCTATTTCAGTGACACCATAGTTTTTGTTTTTTACTTTCATATTTATTCACGGAGGGAAAGGACACAAACTTTTACGATGGACACATACTCGTACATCCTGTTAGAATGTTATAAATGTGAGTGTGAGTATGATTTTGTGTATTTACATGTTTGAATGTTTGTTACTCAGTCACGCCAGAATCGCCAAATGGATTTGAATGAAATTTGGTACACAGATAATTTATAACCTAGATTAACATATAGGATACTTTTTATCCCGGAAGTACGTTCGTGTGAGATAAATTCTGACCTCCACGCGAGCGAAGCCGCTAGCACAAGCTAGTACATACATAAAATCACGCCTACCTATAGAACGCCACTTACTACAATCCTCGCATACTCCTTTTCCTTCGTTTGTTTGTACTTTTACCGAAGATTCAGTACAGTATTTTCAATTTTTAAAGGTCATAAAAACTGCTTTTCCATACATTTATACCGCGTTGGATTTGCACTTTTGTGGACAATATTTATATGACCCGCGAACTGGCTGACCTTATCTTTGACTACCAAATACATTTAACAAAATAAACCGAACGACCTTTGTCCAATATGTTATTTGCTGTGATTGATGCCTAACTGAATAAAGCCTACCAAAAAAATTCACAAAAAATCCTTCCGAATACAATCCATCCCGGGGTTCTAAAATTCCGTTTTTTTAATCTAGACACAAATGGGTTTTTAACCAGTCGGTACGCAAACACCAGACAATCGCATACGTTATGTGTCCGGACATTTTTGAATGCCATTTCTGTGCCGGGCTCATATGGTGCGATTTTTTTGCGACATTTTTTCCCGTTCGCGGGTAGGACCACGACAATTTATTCACTGAGACGTATCTCGCCCTGCCGGGTTTGCCCTAAAGCTGTGTTTAAATAATCGTTTGTCCTTTGTTTTTGTGTATATAACTGCACATTTGTCGGTGGTGTTCGGCGAATGTTTTTTTGAATGCATACAATGATGGCGGCTCTATATGATGGTGCGTGATGTTTCGATGTTTTCTTTGCGTTAATATAATATTATTTACTGGTAAACGTGAGGAAACACATGCCATACTGCGTTGTTCAAACCGTTGGAACTATTTGTTTTTATGTATAAGCTATCGTATTCTTATCTAATATTAGGTCTTTACCTATGAAATTGCCGTTCTGCAGCACTGGCCATTTCAAATCAAAATAATTTTTGTTTGGCTAAGAATTCTAATTTCAAATTAATTTTATTTTAAAAACATGGATTTTTTTTTCTAAAAGTAGTCATTTCTTTATTGATTAGTGTTACATTTTCATCGCATTTCAATCTTTTTCGTCATCATGGATACGTTAAAAATTCGAGTAATTATGGAATATGAGTACCGTCGTGGCAGCAACGCGGCACAAGCGGCACGCAACATCAACGACGTTTACGGAGCTAACACTACAAACCAACGCACCACCTGTTATTGGTTTGCTCGCTTCCGTTCTGGAAATTTCGACCTGAAAAATGAACCTCGCGGTCGTCCGAAGACTTTGGTCGACAATGACGAATTAAAGGCGATTGTGGAAGCTGATGATACACAATCTACGGCTGAATTAGCAGCAGCTTTCGACGTTAGCGTCAAAACAATATTGGTCCATTTGCGTCAAATTGGCAAGGTAAAAAAGCTTGACAAATGGGTGCCCCACGAACTCAATGATCGCCAGCGCGAAGTACGCGTCGAGACGTGCCTTGCACTGCTCAACAGACACACAAATGAAGGAATTTTGAACCGCATTGTTACCTGCGATGAAAAATGGATTCTGTTTGATAACCGTAAGCGCTCAGCAAGTTGGTTGGATCATGGTTCAGCACCTAAACAATGCCCTAAACGAAAACTTACCCCTAGAAAAGTGATGGTCACTGTTTGGTGGTCTAGCGCCGGTGTGATTCATCACAGCTTCTTACCAAACGGGGTGAGCATTACTGCAGATGTGTACTGTGAAGAACTGAACACAATGATGGAGAAGCTGGCGCATCTCCAACCAGCATTGGTCAATCGCTCGTCTCCGCTGCTCCTGCACGACAACGCGCGACCTCATACTGCACAGCAGACGGTCTCCAAGTTGCAAGAACTGGGGTTGGAAGCTCTCCGTCATCCGCCCTACTCACCAGACCGTGCGCCTACAGACTACTACTTTTTCCAGAATTTGGATAACTTCTTGGCGGGAAAAAAATTTAATACCCGAGAGGCAGTACAAAATGCCTTTGAAGAATTTGTTGCCTCCCGTCCAGCTGATTTCTTTAAGAAGGGCATCAATAAACTGCCACTGCGATGGCAAAGATGCATTGATTGCATGGGTGATTACTTCGATTAACACAAATAAAAAATTCATGAAAAAAATTCGTTTAAATTTTTTCATACAAAACGGCAATTTCATAGGTAAAGACCTATTATTATAAATGCGAAAGTAAGTTTGTTTGTGATGCTTTCATACTAAAACGGCTGAACGGATTTGGTTGAAATAACGCCGTCAGATAGACCATGACCTGGTTAAGGAAATAGGCTACGAAGTCGCTGGCAACAGCCATCAGCTATTATTTTTATAATTTGTAAGCTACCACAGTCACTGTTATTCAGTGTCACTAATTAAGTTCTGGTTTCATCATTGGTACGTGTATCATAATTAACGCAATACTCATAGACACACAATTAGAGTATTGAGTTAAAAGCATAATACAATAACCAAAATTTTTAAGCTATTATTGTATTACTTTTACCGCGGGCTTTGAGCGCGGCGACCGAATCAAGAAATTCCGTAATGAAAATAAAACATAACACCCCCCACTCCGCCTACCATGTAGCTCGGCCGAGCGTTGTCGTTGCGGGGGGGCTCAGTAACCGTGGTCTCCCACCCACGGTGAAGCCAAGAGGAACCCAAAGGTGGGGCCGCTCGTCAGGGCTTTTACCTTCAAGCCAACGACGTAGCGGCCAAAAAGTAGGTTGTGGTGAGGTGCACCGCAACTGAGGTGGGCCGCGATGTCGAATGGGAGGCATCGCGGCTGAGGGTTACAGGCTGCGGCAGAGGAGGAGTGCCGGTGCTTCTGAGCAGCGCTCTTCCCTTCCGTGGCCTGGACGGGGCCGCCACCGTTTGATGGCGGACGCGGTGGGGCCGCAGGGGAAGAGGAGTGTCGGTATAGCGTCAGCCGCTCTACCTATCCCCTGCGGCCGAAAAGTGGTAGACGGGACGGCGCGTTGTGTTCCACACGCGCGCCGTCAAAGATGCCAGCAACCACAGGTGGGGTCCGCAAGGGCCGATGCCTGCCAGGGGTGCGGGTTTGTTCGAAAGAGATACCACAGCCCCTGGCATACGGGCTACTGAGGGAACACGGGTGGGTTTTAGTCAGTAAAAGTCTGACACGCCCTCCTGCTCTACTCAGCAGGAGAAGTCATTTGATGATTTCCCAATCAAAAAAAAAAAAAAAAAAAAACGTGTATGTATATGGTACGACTGTACGATATAATAAAATTTGTTTTCTTATCGGTCACCGCGCTCAAAAAGTGTAACTTGAATTAATATCAAAAAAAAAGCTTGAATGAATATCAAAGAAAAAAAATACTGCATAAATAAAAAAAATAAAAAAAAATCATAATTGAATAAGTTGATAAAAAATGCTATGCAAAAGCTTTACCGCGGCAGTCTCCGAGTGCCACACGTATTTTTTTTTTCCAAACCTTACTGTAATGACTAAGAAAATCATGTTGTCCCTAGCATTACTTTATGCATTTAAAAATTTGTCTTATTGCCTTGAAATGAGATTGCATTTTCTTTGGCTCAATTAGCAGTCGGTATGCCAAACTACATATTTTTTGAAAAAAATACCTGTTACTGTAATCGATTCAGTAGTCATTTATTACCAAACTACTTTCCTGACTTACGTTTATAATGTTACACCTTGTATAAATCTACAGTTCATGCCATGTACAGTCGCCAGCAGGTCAAGCTATCCCAAACTGTAAAATCTTCCCAATTGAACATAAACCTTATTCCTTTGTGATAAAGTTGAAAAACTATCAAAGAAATTTGACAGATTGGAGTAGCTTGATGTGCTGGCCTCTGTACATTTTGTTTCAACATCAAAGTGGACTTTTGAATATTTACAAGGGGTGAAATGAAAGAAAAATGTGTCAGCTGGTTGAAATCCCACACAATTTGTTCGCTGCTGAGGAAAACGGGTGTATTTAAGAATATAATGAATAATATTTCGTTATCTTAATCAATGTTTAGGTAACTCTCTTTGGGTATCTACCATCTTTGCTCCTATTTACAATGTTTATTATTTTTAAATGCCTTATAAATTCACAATTTTATTTTATATTCTGCAGTTATCAGACAACTACACAATTTACTCACACAATGTAAATAATATATACCCAAACAAATATACATACTAAACTTATCTATATATTAAAAAGTAGGTACGTTAAGCAAAAACTTGTACCCCATTTTACGAAAATTACTTGGACGTAGGAGTAAAATGCTGATATTTTTATTTATGAATGAATAATAACTTGTGTATATTTATTTATTTAAAACAGTTATTTTTTTAATCCTTTTTTATATTTTTTATTTAAAAAAAAAACGAAAAAAAAAAAAAAAAAAACAATACACAAAAATTACTCAAAACACAAAACGTCACAAATACAAAAAATTACACAAGTGTAACACTTTATTTTTCAAAAAAGGTTTTCATTCTAACAAAATGAATTAGTTGAGAAGTGGGTCAAAGAGTGCTCGCCTACCCGCGTCACCCACCTAAATATTTTTGGCATAACGTAATTTTTATCATGAAGTTTGAAGACGATATTAAGTTGTTTTCGAGGTAATCTCGTTTATATTTTAGACGTTCGCAGGCTGTTTCTGTAATGTTTATTTTGGGGACGGTGAAATATACACGGACGGTTGTTTCGTTTTGGACTATAAATAGATGTGCAAACCAGACTTTTATTTATAATCATTTTTGTTATCTGAAAGTTAAATGTTTTTGTTTGATGATTAAATTTGAAAAAATTGGTGGAAAGCCACACTGCGCTCAGGTAAATAATGACTTGAAGGAACAGAAGAAATAGTAATTACTTGTTTTTGCCAGAACATTCGTCGAAAATGATCCCACGGGGACGCTCTACCGGGATAAAAGGTACCCTACGTGTTAATCTAAGTTATAAAAAACTTTCTTGGGCCAAATTTCATCCAAATCTGTTCAGCCGTTATTGCGTGATTGAGTAACAAACATGTAGATAAACATACAAACTTTCACTTTCAAAATATTATTAGTCGGATGATTATAATATTACTAAAAATATTTAAGCTCTGGTAGTCTATTACGTCAAAGAAGCATAGTATTTTCTTATAACAAATTGCGTAGCGTTTATATATACAGGATAAGTTTTTATCCAGTGCGCAAATTTTAAACATGAATTCAGCATTCTAGCACAGACATTTTTCGCCGCTTATACAAAAAACAAAACAGCTGTTTCATAGAAAAGTGCAATACCTACGCGGTCAAAATGTATGGAACAGCTGATTTATTTTTTGTATAACTGGCGAAAAATTTCTGCAGTGGGGGTCTAGAATGATATGCTGAATTCATGGAGAAAATTTGCGCACTGAATAAAAACTGTTTCTGTAAAGTGGGCGAAATGTGAGAACAGTTGATGAATAAATAAAAATTTCAAACTCACTATAAAAAACTACCTATCTTACGTAGGTGATCAGAAAAGCCAAAATGTCACACTTCCAACCACAATTTCCTTCACCAGATTATTCAAAAAACTTCTCACAAAATCCGCCTGAAAGCGGTCGAATCCAGAAAGTGCGGACATGGCAGAGGCGTGGCTACCGTCGGTGACAAATGGTCAGCCGGGATGATGGTATTGACAGTAATAGGGGCTTAATGGCACGTTGCGGTCTTGCCATCCACTACGGGATAGTTTTTGGGGATATCTTATTGGTTACAATTGGTTGGGTGATGCTTTATTATTAAGACTTTGATGTTCGTTTTCACTACCACTATGAAACACCTATTCAATAAACGCCTAAATATTCATTGTTATATTTCCAACGCTCGGCTCAGAGACGGGCCTAGAAGAAACACATTTACCAATAAGTTTCATAATATCTCGTGAATTACGTGAATTGTGAATGTCGTTAAACACAAAAACTTCTTCGCAAAACTTGATTAAAGAATAACTAAAAAGTGAAAAAAAAAACTTAAAAAAAACAACCGACTTCCAAAACACACTAGAAAGCGAAAAATAACTTTAATTGCGGAAGGCGGTGACTTTGGATATGTATTTTATTAATTTATTGTCACCGCCTAGCTATAGTACCTACCTACCCCACACCAATTCCAAATTTCATCATCCTTGGGGACAAAACAATGCATATTTATCCTATAGCAGCAATCTCGGTTATTTTGCTGTCATTTTTCGAAGAGTTCCGTTGTCTGTCTCCAAAACGCATCATCCTATCTATTTAAGAAATTTAAATGGGACCATTTCGATATAAACCCCTTTCGAACAAAACAGAATTTTGCTAATCGATCATATGATCATATGACAACTCCTAACCGTTAAAGAGTTGTACCTTCCTTCATCAGCTCAGCGTCATGAGATGATGTTGACCATACGCTAATGTCTCAATAGCTTTAGAAAATATATGAAAAACATTGTTAATACCTACAAAATTTGAGGGCTCTTTCAAATAAAAAAAGAATTTTGTGAATCGGTCCACAATATCAAAAAAAAAACATACAGTGGAACATATCATCATCATCATTATTTCAGCCGAAAGACGTCCACTGCTGGACATAGGCCTCCCCCAAGCTCCGCCACTTCGACCGGTTCTGTGCTTCTCGCATCCAGCGAACTCCCGCGGCCCTTACATATTACCTCCCCTTTTTTGGAAGTTGGTTAATTACAAATATGACTGTTCAATGTAAAAAAAAATCGATTTAGATATTAATAATTATTATTCTGGAATGTGCAGCTCTAAAAAAAATGGTTTAGTTAAGCCTGGTACCTACATCAATATTCGTATTCCACTACTTGCTATGTAAACATACATGATGATACAGAATGTAATAGACCAGCGTCAAGATGCACAAAGTGGACTAAATACGTACTATCGAAACAAATGCAGAAACTTCCCAAGCAAAGTTAATACAATTTATTTGAGTCCACCCCTGAAGCACATCCCATTAAAAAAAAAAAATCGAAATCAATCCACAATTCCCAGAGATATCGCGTAACATACCCTGAAAAAAAAACAGACGAATTGAGAACCTCTTCCTTTTTGAAGTCGGTTAAAAGTAAGTCTACATTTGGATACCTCGTACTAAGTATTAAGCAGTAAGCCACAATGACAGTGTGGCTGACTATCAAGGGTGTGCGGGAAAAACGAAGAAACTGAATAAAATACTAGTTCAGCATAAACTTAAGTAGGATAAGTTGCTAAATTTATTAAACTATCCAGTCATAAATAGCTGAAACTAACGATAATAAGTAGTGAAAAGAAAGTGAAAAGCAGTCAGTGAGCTCACTACTTCAGTCACTTTTATTCGGCAGGAAGTGCCACCTGCGTCCAAGTTTCTAAGCTATCAGTTTTTTCTATAATCATTATTTATAGCAGAAAAAACTTGAGCTACTGGTTTATATGATAAGAATATTATAAGATGGCATTGTAGCTAGTTCTAATATGATTGCTTGCACTGTGTGCAGATTAAATTTAGAGATTCTGATTCAGATTTTTATAATAAGTATGCGTGTCCACTACCCGGCCAAAGCCGATGTCGTTGGTGCTGGACTGGTTAATCCTATCATAATCCAGCTTACAGCAATCCACTGCTGGACATAGGGCCCTCAAATTGCAACTCTCTTCTAGTTTCTACCAGTCACCCTGCGAAGATCGTCGCTCCATCTAATCTATCTAGCTGAACTTATATTGGCAGTTGAAATGTTTTGTTATTCGGAGACAGAAGAATACCGATGCCGATCCTCTTAAACTAATTTCTTGATAGCCTTTAGGACAATTACGGACACAGAACCCTAGCTGGTGCAATTGCAAACAAAAACGATTATGTTAGAAATATTAGTAAAGTCATGCAAAAAAAATTAAGTAAAAATCATCTTCTGCTTAGCTTTTTCCAGACTATGTTGCGGTCGGCTTCCAGTCTAACCGGATCAGATAAGTAAGACTGGCTGTCAAACTTTCGGTTATCTGACGACCCGTAACGACTTTCAAAGATCTACGAATGACAACCGGGACCAACTGCTTATGGGGTCCTAATGGGTAAAGATGCTCACCCATCCACGGACCAACCGCAACAAAGGTATCTCAACTGGATCGTTCGACCCGCGTGGGTATTATTACTTAGCTACAATCCCCTTAGGGGGTGTCCATTAATTACGTGAGGCAATTTTAGCGATTTTTCGACCACCACCACCGCCTTGGTGAGATGTCGTGAGATTTGGCTCGACCCTTACCCCCTCCTCATAATCTCACGTGAGATATTTCAAATACGTGCTATTAGTGTAAAAACGTTAATCTGTGCCTATTTGCGTTGGATTTATGCGTTGCATTTGGCTGGCTTGACTGGCCGGTGGCGGTTTAACCATCGAGGAGCTACTGTGCTACTTTGTGGCGTTCGCATAACCGCGATAAGTATTATTTTGTAGGATTTACCCATATTGGCGGAAAAACATGTTTTACATAATTTAACCCGGTTTTCTCGTAATGTTACATTGTTTCTTTGCAGTTATTTTTTAAAATTAGGTGATAATGGCGTAGACCATCCTCTCCTCCACGTGAGATTGAGTGCGATTCAACTCGACCCCCTCCCCCCCATAAACGCCTCACGTAATTAATGAACGCACCCTTATGAAGTAAATACATGAAATCAGCCTTTTCCAAAGTGGGCGATAACGACCCTTTGTGGGAGTTGCAGGCCTAAAGGGGGGCGGTAAGAGACCCACTAATTCCGCTCAATCTCCGCTAATATAGCTCACAATAATTAATTTAATTTCAAGTTATAGTGGTTTTTAAATAGGTGAAAATATGGGGGCGCTAAAAAATAATGTATTCTAAAAGTGGGCAGTAGACAAAATAAGTTTGGGAAACCCTGCATAAAATGTATATGTACCTACTTACTTGGGTGATAAATAGTAGAAAGTTTACAAAAAAAAAAAATATGCATCGTACACAATTTCCTTCGCTCGGTTCTGCCGGGTGTGAAAGAAAAATCGGCCCTTGTTTTTATCGGCAACGTCGACAAAGTTTTCCTGAAGAAAATTGAAAAGTACATACATTGTTAGCACTTTGTAACGAACATCACTTTAAAGTTCTGTTGTTGATTGTGGCTCTCTTAAAAATATAAGTTGGGAGCGATGGAAATACTTTTTTTTATGAAAACGTGTTATTATTAAAAAAAAAAAAAAAAAATAACGTGTTGTATTAAATCCCCTTTCTTCCCGAAGGTGTCGTAAAAGGCGACTAAGGAACTTACTAGAGAATGGGCAGCAGCGTTCTCTATGTAATTTAGCACCATACTGCGATCGCCAACCCGCCTGCCAAGCGTGGCGATTATGGCAAAACCCCCCTTTTGGGGGAGGCATATGTCCAGCAGTGGACGTCTTTGGGCTGATGATTAAAACGTGCCTATTATGAGATGCCTGTTCACATCACATTCACCCTTTAATGTTCCCAATGCTGGGACACAGGCCACCTCTCTGCTCAATCAAGCTAATATTTTTTATTAAAATGAAATACGGTTGAACTTCGACCACTGGGCGATCACTCGTACGAATTTAAGGCACCAATGGGCCGACTACCTTCTTATCTGCAACTAGTTTGTGCCCGCGGCTTCACCCACGGGGTCGACAAAAAGTTGCCTCATCATCATCATCATCATCATTTCAGCCGAAAGACGTCCACTGCTGGACATAGGCCTCCGCTAATTGGGGGGATTTGCCATAATCGCCACGCTTGGCAGGCGGGTTGGCGATCGCAGTATGGTGGAAAAATGCATAGAGAACGCTGCTGCCCGTTCTCTAGTACTTTCCCTTTGTCGCCTCCTACGACACCCACGGGAAGAAATGGAATAGTGAGATTTTTTATATTGTAGTAGTGTACGTATTACTGTGGTACCACAACTAAAGTGAGAAATATAATACCTATTTTTACAACAAAAAACAACCGATTTCGGAAGCTGCCCGTCGTGACTATGACACGTAGACTAGTTACTTTTTTACCTGTTAGAGAGACACTTAATCTTACTAAAAATACTATATTTTATGACATCATAGTATGATATCGTCGTATCCTGACGAAAGATAAAAATAAATATTTAACGAAATTGATTTCCTAGAGGGTAAGAGTCACCCTCCTGCTGCATGATTGAGTTTATTTTGTTGGATCATAACAAAAATATGTTTTTCAAAAGCAAGTGGGGTAAGAAGGGTACTCTTCAGCGTTTTGTCGGCGATTTACAAAGTTCTGCGAGGTAAAAATTATGAATGGAAATTCGTTTAAGGTGGGAAGTGGAAAAGGAATATTTTTTAACGTTAGGGACGTCCTTACTCCTGTTGATACAGTGTTTTATTTCTGTTTTCATTAATACTAGGTATCAACACCTTAAATAATGCCTAAATAAAAGTGCGTTTCTGGATTTTCAACTTTCGGCGCTAAGCCGAGCATGGATAGTTCAACAGCGGAAAAGTTTGGAGGAGGCACACCTAGTTTTATTTTTTACTTTTTATTAAAACTGTTACTCGGAAAGAAGGCTATAAACATATGAAGAACGAGCATTAAAGAAACATATTTACAATTATTATAAAAAATTGAAATTTCCATCCATGAAAACGCGCCCAACTCTTTGACACTTGTACTGAGAGCGGTCAAAACAAAGGAAAGGGATGGGACTTTTCGTGGGTAGTGGTGAAAGCAACACGTGCTTTTGTTTGTGTTACGAATTCTTTCGATTTTAGTGAATCCTTCAAGTGTGAACTTTAATCGTTTGTATTCTTTGTGTTTGTGTTGTAGCATAAGGTTTGTTTTAACACACAACTTTATTTATTTTAAACATTTTACCCGGCATCTACCATGGATACCAAAAAACCCCCTGACCCTCCTGATCCCTTTGACTACACTCCGGTACTATCAGTTTCTCTCCCCGATGACAATTTGGCAAATAATCCAATGGATTCCGAATCTGCAAGTCGGAAAAGAATTGCCACTTCCCCCCCGACTAACATAATAAACCCTCCAAAACTCTCAAAAAAAGAAATTGGCAGGCAGGCTTACACAATTAGGGATAATCCGCCATATGTTGTCCACGTATCTCTAAAAGACGGCGACACGTCTGGTACTGTTCTACACCCAATTAAATTTGGAATGTTCTTGACTCAAAATAACTACAGCAACATCCTCCTAGGTAGTGTTAAACGACTAGGGCGGAACCGTATTTCAGTTGAGTTCAAGTCACACCAAGATGCAAACAGCTTCTTGATAAGTCGCTCATTAGCCCAGAATAATTTCATTGCTACAATTCCACAGTTTAATATTACTCGCTTGGGTCTCGTTAGGGATGTACCAACAGAGTGGACAGAAGATGAGGTTATAGAGAATATCAAGGTTCCTGTTGGATGCGGCCCCGTTATTAAAGCAAGGAGAATGAGTCGAAAGGTCTCTTCTCTGGGTGTCACAGAGTGGAAACCCACTCAAACTGTTGTTCTGACTTTTGACGGACAAGTCTTGCCTAAACGTGTCTATTGTTTCTACTCTGCCCTTTCAGTCGAGAGGTACATGTACCCAACCATTCAGTGTTTCAACTGTTGCCGTTTTGGTCACACACGTACAGTATGCCGCTCAAAACCTCGCTGCTATAAATGTGGTCAAGACCACCCAGGTGATGGATGCCAAATTCCCACTGAATATGCTATCTGTGTATCTTGTTCTGGCAACCACTATGCTAATGATAAAGCTTGTCCTGAATTGGGCCGGCAGAAGGGCATAAAAGCCCTTATGGCCGAAAAATCTGTCTCTTACGCGGAAGCAAGTCAGGTTTTCCCAACCAGTTTCAAAATCGTATGCTGAAGTGTCTAGAGTATCCCAAAAATCTCAAACAAGATCTAGTTTGCCCCAGTACCCCGGTCCCGCCTCCAATACATCAAAATCATACCGTAAGACAGTCTTTCTAAAACCCAAAACTCACACCCCCCTTTCACCTAGCTATGACAAGCAGACTCATCAAGCCCTTACTCAGGATTACTCCTTCTCTCCTTCCCAAAATGGCTGTGCCCTCCCCAGGGAAGGTACAAGCACCCCCGATAAGTCAGAAAATATACTGAATATTATAGCCAATATGCTAATAACTGTATTAGCTAACCCTGGACAATCCTTACCAGACCACGTTGCCAACAAACTGTCATCAATTATTAATTATATTAGTAATTTTCCATCCCCAGACATTCCTTCAATGGAACGTGAGGAGTATTACTCCCAGGAAACCTGACCTACTCTTTCTAATTAACAAATTCAAACCATCAGTCTGTAGCATTGCTGAGACATGGCTTCGTTCTGATAGTAATTTCAGGATCCCATGCTTCAGTAGTGTTCGCTATGACAGATTAGATGGATATGGAGGATGTGCTTTGTTCATTAATAACAAGGTACCATTCTCCCCAATTCCTCTACCCTTTGTTGGCGACAACATTAATGTTGTTGCTGTTAAGGTTGAGGATATAAATATCTTAAGTTTTTATATTGCACACCCCCAAATTGAAGATCTTATTACAATTAAAAGTCTGCTGAGTAAAATTCAAGGTTCAGTACTTGTAATGGGTGATTTTAATGGCCACCATTATAGATGGGGGTCAGAAATCTGCGACAATTTTGGTATGGGCCTGGTGGATGTATTGGATGAACTCAACCTATGTGTCATCAATGACGGTAGATCCACACGTAGGTCTGCGCCAGGACAGAATAACAGCTGTGTTGATCTGACATTCTGCTCATATAACATAGCCAGCCTTTTTAATTGGAATCGCTTGAATCTGACCTATGGGAGTGATCACTATCCCATCGTGGTTGAAATCCCTTCCCAGTCTATTCCTGAAAAATCATCCCCGCCTTTGTTAAAATACCAGCTGAACTCAGTGGATTGGGACCTTTACTCAAAGATCTTAGACTTACGCGTCTCTTCTCTTCCACCTATTAATCCTGAGTCTGCCCACGAATGCTTTTCCTTATTTTCCAATACAATATCCTCCACAGCAGATGATTGCTTCCCTCCAAAAAAACCGCCAACGGGCAAAATTCCATCCCCGCCATGGTGGGATAGGGACTGCTCTGCCGTGGTCAGGGCCCGGAATGAGGCTGAAATGAATTTTAACTCGGACATGGACCTGGAAAACATCATTACTTTTCAACATATCTTGGCTAAGTCCAAGAAATTACTCAAAAATAAGAAAAGAGAAGGGTGGCAGAAGTACTGTAGCTCACTGAGTCCATCCACTCCAGCTTCAGTTGTGTGGCGTAAATTGAAATCCTTCAGAAATAGTTTAATGCCCCCGTCCGGGAACACATTATCTGCGGAACTGGGCAACCAATTTGTTTCTAAGCTCGCACCGGTCTATGTCCCCTGTATTGACGAGTGTGCCGCTTCGAACTCTCAGATGATTTCAGATGATCCTCTAGACGGGCCATTCACTCTTATTGAACTCAAATCTGTTCTCACCCATGTGAGGGATACTGCTCCTGGAGTGGATGGATTCCCTTACTCCTTCATTTCTAAAGGTGGTGATAAGACCCATAAATATTACCTGGACTTAGTCAACTATTGTTTTTCTTTCGGCTATATTCCTCCTGATTGGAAGGTTCATGTCATAATTCCCATATTAAAACCTGGTAAAGATCCTAGTGATCATTGTTCATACAGACCAATTGCTCTATCGTCCGTCCTTGTTAAACTCTTAGAACATTTGATTAAAAACCGCCTAGAATGGTTTGTAGAAAGCAGGAAACTGCTCCCAACGACTCAGTTCGGTTTTAGGAAAGGTCTGGGTACAGCTGATAGTGTGGGTACCCTCACATCAGAGATCCGGCTGGCCCTTAGTAGAAATGACTCTGTGGTAGCCGTTTTCTTAGACATCTCAGCTGCTTATGATTCTGTCCTCCTCCCAATTCTCAGGCATAAAATGCAAGAGCTGAAAATCCCGGCTAGGATTCGGAGAATTATTTGCAGTATTTTTTCAGATCGGAGCGTTCAACTCAGGATTCCCGGGGAGAGCTTCGAGCCAAGGTCGGTTTGGAGAGGTCTTCCTCAGGGATCCGTGCTCAGTCCCCCTTTATATAATATTTATACCTCGGATCTTCCTTCCTGCCTAAATTTTAATTGTAAAATACTCCAATATGCTGATGATATTGCATTATTGGTCTGTGGCAGTTCTATTGAAGACGCCGCTCATTCCATGAATATCTCCTTGTCCTCATTAAACCAATGGCTCTTAGGTCACGGGTTGTCTTTAAGTGCTCCAAAGAGTTCCGCAGTTGTTTTTACACGTAGACGCCTTATCCCCCAGATTAACATTAATATTGACGGTCAAACTATCCCAATTGAGGAGAAGGCCAGGTTTCTGGGGGTTACCCTGGATTATAAATTGTCGGGAGTGGACCACATAAATAATACAGTAAAAAAATGTGAACGCTCGGTTTCGGTCCTCAAGGCTTTAGCAGGTGTCTGGTGGGGTGCCCACCCATACACCTTAAAAATAGTCTACAATGCGTTGATCAGAAGCGTAATGGATTACTGCAGTTACTTAATTGAGCCATGTAACAAAGAAGCCTTGCGTAGACTGGACTCCATCCAGGCCAAATGTCTGAGGATCATTATTGGTGCTATGAAATCCTCCCCTATAAATGCTCTCCAGGTGGAATGTGCAGAACCTCCACTCAACCTTCGTAGACAATACCTAGCTGATCGTTTCTTGTCAAAAGTTTTCTCCCTTTCGTCCCATCCCTTACTTCCCATTTTGGAACAAATCTACGTCTCTCTTAACGCATCTTCCTACTGGAATAATAAATCTCTCCCATTGATGAATAGGTACAGAGAGCTTAAAGACCTCTCCGCTCCTGTTTGTCAGTACCCGTCCCTTCCAGTGTTTTCTTCTGCGTATGAGGTGGTCCATTTCAGGCCAAAGGTCGTTTTGGGATTTGGTATCTCCAAAAACTCCCAGAACGTAAAAGGCGAATTCGATCGGGCCATTAAAAGATATTGGGAGGGTTTTTTTTTTTTTTTTTTTTTTTTGGGTGGGAAATCATCAAATGACTTCTCCTGCTGAGTAGAGCAGGAGGGCGTGTCAGACTTTTACTGACTAAAACCCACCCGTGTTCCCTCAGTAGCCCGTATGCCAGGGGCCGTGGTATCTCTTTCGAACAAACCCGCACCCCTGGCAGGCATCGGCCCTTGCGGACCCTACCTGTGGTTGCTGACATCTTTGACGGCGCGCGTGTGGAACACAACGCGCCGTCCCGTCTACCACTTTTCGGCCGCAGAGGATAGGGAGAGCGGCCAACGCTATACCGACACTCCTCTTCCCCTGCGGCCCCACCGCGTCCGCCATCAAACGGTGGCGGCCCCGTCCAGGCCACGGAAGGGAAGAGCGCTGCTCAGAAGCACCGGCACTCCTCCTCTACCGCAGCCCGTAACCCTCAGCCGCGATGCCTCCCATTCGACATCGCGGCCCACCTCAGTTGCGGTGCACCTCACCGCAACCTACTTTTTGGCCGCTACGTCAATGGCTTGAAGGCAAAAGCCCTGACGAGCGGCCCCACCGTTGGGTTCCTCTTGGCTTCACCGTGGATGGGAGACCACGGTTACTAAGCCCCCCCGCAACGACAATGCGGGAACCCACTCGGGGGGGATATTGGGAGGGTTGGAATTTGTTTTATACGGACGCATCCAAATTATCTTCAACAGGATGTACAGGTGTTTCAACATATTTCCAAAATTCCAGAATCGCTCTTCTATTCCAATGCCCACCAGAAGCCTCAGTATTTACTGGGGAATGTATCGGTATCCTAGAAGCCATCAATTTCATTATATCCCATAACATTAAACATTCTGTCATTTTCTCAGATTCTCGCAGTAGCATTCAAGCTATAGCTCAAAACCAACTTAAATCTAAAATTCACAGCAAAATAATATTTGATATTCTTATTTTATTATTCACTTGTTTGAAAAACGGCTTAAACATTGAGATAGCTTGGGTTCCCAGTCACTCGGGTATAGGTGGCAACGAGTGCGCTGACTCACTAGCTAAATTTGCTACATCCAACCCGGTGGATCGAAAACACTATATGGTGCATAGCTATGACTTACGGACTGACACCAAACATAAGCTGTACGACTCGTGGTCAGCAGTATGGCAGGTAAGTTCGAAACTCAAGGGCGCGTACTACGCCAGTATTCAACCCTGCATCCAGCGGAAACCTTGGTTTTTTAAATGTCCCAAACTGTCCAGAAAAACTGTTGCGACCCTGTGTAGACTAAGACTTGGTCACTGCTGTAGTCCAGTATTTCTAAATAAGATCCGTGTTCGTGACAGTTCCCTGTGCGAATGCGGTCTTGATGATGGAACTCTGGACCATATATTTTTCTCTTGTCCATTAAATTCTCAATCCCTTGACTTGTATCATAAGCTTTCCAAACTTAAAATCCCCCTCCCTACTAACTTCCATTCCGTCTTGATTAACTTCTCCCCTAAACTCATTCAAATTTTATCAATTTTTTTAAAAACTAATGAAATCAAAATGTAGTTGTTGTAAATATTCTATTGTATGTACATTTGTGGTGTTGCTTATGTATTAAAAAAAAAATGGATTACTAACAAAAATTGTCTTGTTCCAGCTACTAACTTCCTAAAATATCTACCTATCACGAAGTGCAAAGTTCGACGGCTCACCTTGATGCGTTGCCGTCACCACTTGACACTGGCAGAATAGTCGGCATCGGCTCAGTTGCCATAGAAGGAAAAAAAAAAAAAAAAAGGAAAGGGATAGAGGGGCGCGTCATTGTGGATGGAAATATCTGTACCCAGCTTTAGGTCAAACAATTGATTTAACCTATGTGACCAATTCTTATATAACCAGCTGAATCGACAATCTACTTTAATTCTCCATGACTTTATCAGATATTTGTTATAAATATACCTACTCGTATTATTACGTATATGTAGGTATTTAAAAAGATAAAAGATTATAATAAAAATTCAGATGCTAATAAATTACATTTAGTTTAGCGTCATTTTATATAGACCATCAACCCCAGGGGACCTCATTGTTTTTGGAAGCACAAGCAAAAACTTACTCCTAGACATAATTTGTAATTAATTTTTACTCTTTGTCTCCCAAACCAGCAACAAACCGACTTCCGACTTTCTTTCGTTCTTTCTAAAACCTCGTCCAACTGTTCATAATCACATTAAACACACTACCAAAAACTATCAAAGTATCGGGCGGAGTTAAGCGTTCCGAGCCAAAGAACGGCATCAAAGGTTCTCAAGTCCGGCGGAAAATTTCACAATTCACAGTTGAAATCTTTAGCAAGTGATGCGATGCAGAAAATTGGTACGTTCCAGTTTTACTTGAGGGAACCGGTTGGGTTTGGTACAAGGGTACGACAGAGAAGTAGCGGCTGAAATTGTAATAGTTGCAAATTACATTACTTTTTGATGAAATAGGCAAGTTGAAGAGCAGAAAAGGGCCGAATATCAAGGCAAATAAATGCAGATGAAATAATGTTGGGATTGATACGCAACACCAAAAAAATTCGTGGGCAAATCTATCATTCATCATCAGCTTAGCCTTTTCCCAACTATGTTGGGATCGGCTTCCAGTCTTACTAGATGCAGTTAATTACTAGTGTTGTACATGGAGCGACTGCCTATCTGGCATCCACAACCCAGTAAATGGGTTATACTATACCCCTTGGTGAGACTGGTTGTCATATGTTCCGACTTCTGATGACCAGTAATGACTGTCAAAGGTCCGCGAATGACAGCCGGGACCAACGGCTTATCGTGCTTTCCGATATCATCCGACTCACTCCAATATATTCTTAATCAAAACCATAAAAATAGACATAATGATAAGTAGAAAAAAATATTATTTGACTCCAAATCAAGATCCGCTACGTGTAGAAACGTCTGTGTGATTTTTCACCCAATTCTAATTTTTTACTGTACTGTCCAATTCTCATTCATTGCAAATAAAAACATATTCTCATTTTAATCTGTGATGCTTGTCTTTTCCAAATCATACACATTGAAAACACACTCAAACTCATATCTAAACAGACAAACATCTAATTCCCCTAAGAGCTCTTAAGTCCCTACCCTCAAACTTCGATTTCCAGCATAACGTCACTTTGATTTGATGCATCAGTGGCCACCTTAACATGCCATTTGATGTCAAAGCTCATAAGTTTGCAGCCAAGACTTCCTTTTCGCAAGCCTTCGAGCAAGAAATTGCTATATGAACCCATATTTTGTGAAATATGAAATTGGAGGATGTTTCTTGTTTGATGGGCCTTTGACTTTGATATTTTGAGTGTTTGCCATATAGAAATCGTGTCTGAATTTGATTTTCTACAGCCGCAAGGTTAAAATCACCTAACAGAAAAAAATCTTCAGCTTTTCTTCATCTTCTGTGAGCAAACTGTCAATTACTTCTTGTAAGAATACCTACTGTAAGTGTAATTAAACATCTTAAAGTTAATAAGAGACACAGGCGAGAAAGACACGAAAATGAATCAACAACTCCAAACAGTTCGCACAAACGCACACCACACGAAATGATTAATGTCTCCCAAACAAAATCAATTAGTAACACCCTTATAACTTCACAAACTCACAAACACATTTCAAGGAGATGTCAAGACAAGACCGAAAGTCAAAACTCATATAAACACTCCGTTACGTCGAGATACGAAGCATACGTCAATAAAATTGACATTACTCCTCAAGAGGACTTGTCAGAAGTCTGACCCAAATGTGTCATATTATTGAGCTATAAATACACATTGTCCAAATTATTGGGACCTTGGGACTCAATGATGAGATAAGGAACTGGCGGGTCATTGTTGTGTGGTGGTGTGTAAGCGCGGTACACTATTATGTCGATTTAGCGGTGATATGTGACCCGGGGCAGAGGCACGTGCTATGCCTAGTGTTAGGAGTCATAGACCTTATGAGCATCGCGTTGATCGAAGAGGATGGTACATATTGATATAATTTTTGCCATCTGCCTTGACACTGACGAAATTTTTTAGTCATTCCAAAAGTACCTACTTATTTTTCCTCTTCAAAGTATTGGCTTTACTAATTTCAAAACTGATGTTTAGCTTCCCCAAACTTCCTGCAGTGTTGCATTCTGCGGTTAAGAGTACCGTCGCTGTATCACCTCCAAAATTCCTGCTTGAAATACCAAGAGTTCTTAACATCTCATACTATAGCTATGTATGGTGATGTCCTCGCAGACCTTTTATACCTTGCGGCTTTGTTTTTACTCATTTGTTTTAATGATTAAAATAGACGTAGCAGAATCATCGCTCACCCAATCCCCTAAACTGATAAAAGTGCGTTGAAATACAACACAGAACGGTAAAACCTTCAAGTAGCAAGTTTCAGAATATCATAAAGCATTCTTACAATGAAATTCCCATAATTTTCTTCACAAACATTAATATTTCTAAAGCGAAGTTATCACGACAATATTTTGAAAATACAAAATAATAGCGGTAGCGCAGAATTTCCTTTGAAAAGCTAAAAGTTCGGTTCGAATTTGATTTATTGCATATTCGCCGGCTCTTCCTTTGACAGTCGAGTTGCGCTCGCAATCTCAATGCACACACATTTTTATTTGCCCCTTCGTTACTGGGACTAAATTTTTGTTTATATAGAGTAAGAAATAAAGGATATTTTGCTTTGATTGTATTGACGTTGGAAATTGGAAGTGCATGTACTGTGATCTGTACCTACCTATGTATGTTTTTAGAATCTCTGCGGACAGTTTTCACTGCTACATGTTTCGTGATTCCGTTATTGATCTTAGATATCTGACTAGCTGAGCGACGGCAAGGATTATAATTAATAGTATTTCGATATCTCAATCAATGTTTTGGTAACTCTCTTTGAGTATCCACCATCTTTGTTTTTAATTACAACCAGCTGCTGTCCGCGGCTTCGCCCGTGTACTTGTCGGAAATTATCCCACGGGAATGTTATAACGAGACAAAATGCCTACGTTACTCCTTACAACATCAGCTATCTTCCAGTAAAAGTCCCGTCGGTCCAGCCGTTTTAGAGATTAGCTGGAATAAACAGACAGACAAAAAAAAAGTTTTTTGTTATACCTACAACGTTCTTATGCATTTATTATCCCCTTATTTATAAACGTTGTTTAAAGTTAAGAGATGTTTAAACGTCAAAAATATATGGTTGAACAGACGCTAATCTTTAAAATTTAGAAATATGGGTGTTGGTAAGAAGCTGTTATTTTGACAATACAAATAGACACTTCAATTTTCATAGATTTGTTTAAACAGTGTTTGAGGCTCACAAAAATACTGACGTTGATGTTGTTGATTTGATGATGGCATTAGAAAAGGTTACTGATTATGTTTATTCAACGACGCAGCAAAAAGGATTTAATTTTGGAAATAATAGACGATTTCACTCTAAACCAAATCTTACCTACATACACAAACACCCAGATCTAGGACAACCACCCAATTCTTGAAATGTGGTACTGCATTTTTTTTGAAAATGTCTCTTTTCTAACTGATTCACTTCAAGAGTTCTAAAAGCCATACCATGTTTACCTATAGTATTACCGTAAGTTGCTATGACTCTAACCACGGATAATATTTCATGAAGAATATTACAGTTAATATCGTTCGTCAAAATATACTTAAGGCAAAATACAACAATAATAGTAAGTACCTCAACTTATGTCACAGAGCTGCGAGCATGTTAGTCGGATTAGAGATAAACATACTAACTGATCTTCCTAGGTAATCTGACCTATAGGCAACGCTTACCTACTTATGCTTGTAGACAACTGATATTCTCTAATGTTAGTTACAGACATAGTCGTATTATTTTGAAACGGGCTATGAAAGTAATTGCACCAAAGTTTATTTTGTGATGGATTTTGGGTGGATTCTTGTTCGAAAATTTCCGGCCTGTAATTTTGTATGAGGCTACTATGAGGCCACTAAGTTGGGCTTGGAGACCTGTAGCACAGATTTTCCTATACCTACATCAGGCACCAGCCTGGTTCAAAACTGTTAAGTGCTACAAAACCATTGTGTGAGAAAATAAATAAAGTTGTTATTATTTCTGGGATGTATAAATGATATATGATTTTATTTCTGTAAGTAGGTTTGTACAAACACTTTTACACGTCAATCATATTTTTTAACTAGATGAGGTCGGCGTTTCCTATCGGACTACTCTGAGAAGAAAGGCCGAAACAAACTCAGAGGTCACAGTCTCTTTTAAAGTCCAGACATAATCTTGGTCAGATCATGTGAAGACCATGTGGATTGGTGTCTGAAATGGTCTTTTGAGGAAAGAAACCACACAGATTGAGTGGACCTGTCCATTCAGTGCACGCATGTATCAGTAATCATACGGCTTAACTCAGAACTTGAGGACTGTATCTGTGTGGACAATGTACCTCATAAGAAAAACTGAGTTATTTTGCACTTTTTTATGTAAAAACTATCATTAACATTCACCATCGTCATCCCAACTTGCAAAATCACCTTCAGACCTGGTTGTGGTCGTTGCTTTTACCACATTCAGCAAGTAACTAGGTTAAAACTACCAAGCGTATGTTTGGCGTAAACCTTAAAGTTGCATGATCACATTTTTCGTTATGGTATTATGGCGTTCTTGCCATATCTACATGAAAACACAGCTCAGATAAGACGCCAGCTAACTTTGTAATTATAGAAATTCGATACTAAAATTTATATCCAAATCCCAGTAGGTACGCATAAAAGGGATTGCCCGTCGTCACACCTAAATAAACCTTTCAAATACAATCTAACTCGTGTCTTACGGACATATATCACTGCTATAACATTTTGCAAGTAACATACACCCTTTCACGAGCCGATTCCGCCCCGCGCCTCAGAAACCGCACGAATACTCGCTCTTACATAACAATAATACCTTTTCTACAGCCTCCCTGATAAATAGCTAGATGTACGACCTTATATTTCGCAAGCTACACCACGTGGTTCAATAAAGTAGTTTTGTTGTAACAGCGCCATCTAACGGGGGGTGTTGGCACTACGCAGGGAGCGAGCGTTCAAACTGGTTTGGGAATACTGTTTGACTCTCCCGGGCGCTGTTTTAGGAGAGTTCGCTTACGCTTTCACATAGATGGCGCTACGGGTTGCGTTTCAGAACTTCTTCAGAGTGTTATCATTTTACTGTACACAGGTGTCTAATGCAATGTTTTTCTTTGTTACAGCTCTCAGAGCTCGAGCAGCGAGTCCTGGAAGCCGAAGGCAGAGCGGAGGAAGCGGAAGACAAGGTATTTTTTTTGTAATATTATTTTTTAGAAACTTGTTTTTGTTTGAAATTATGGGTTTTAAATTGTATCCATGCTTACAGTGTATTTAGGTATTTATTACGAAACCCTGCAGCGATATTTAATTATATATGAAACTAAAACTTGAAACAAATTTTAAATACAAAAACGTAGCAATCTAAATGCAACAAACCGTTTCATTCAATCACGCACAAATAGCAATTCCTTTACAAATCCTAGCTCTCAGATTTCCAATAAGACCGTATTTTTTCCCGCCAATAGATTCCCCCACGCGCATACGATGTGCAAGTCACTACGGTCAGCAAAAAGGTTTCACTAATACCCTTACGGACTGGCAGCTTTTGTTTGACAGAACCTTCGTCACTGTTCTGTGTGGATGCCATTAGTGTCTGAAGATTAATAAAGTTTGTTTTTGGATTTATCGTTGATTTTGTTGTGGACAGAAAATAATGGATTGTTAGATAAGATAGTTTTCGATTTTATTTTTGCCCCATATTACTTGGGGCTTTAAAATAACTTGCTAAACGTGGGTGTAATTTAATTACAACTTTGTCGAACTCTTTGGGAAAACAAGGCGCAATTTTATGTTGTTTTTTTTTTTTTTGAACTGAAGAGACATAAATAAATGGTTTTAAGCTACAGCGTTTAAGGAAATTGCAAGGTTAATCTTACATCATATAAGCCGTATGTATGTTAAATTAATAACCCCTTGCGTAGTTGAATATAAGAATATTTGCACGCACAAAATCATATTAGGTACTAATGACGAAATTAAGACAGCTGCATTAATGAAACAATCAATCAATCACAATCCACAATGACATATTATAGGAAAGAAATTTACACACTGTTAATCCATAGAGGCAGACCTATCTATTACGTAATCTACCATAGATAGAAATTTAATATGATAGCAGAAGCCACACAAAAGACTACTTAGTTAAAGCCCAAATTATTAAAAAAAACTTTAACCAATAGCAACCATCCATACAAATACCTACGTATCTCTTTAAAATTTTAATTTACTTTCCCCGCACTTACATATAATAAAATACTAACGGATTTTTTTCCGTTTGTCTGGATGTATGATCCGAATTGGCGCAAAAACAGCTCAAGGCATTTGGATGAAATTTAGCAAACAGTTTATATCTAACCCGTACTTTTAATCTCGGTAGTATATTCCCGTGGGATATTTTCTGACATCCACGCAAGAGAAGCCGCGGGCAAAAGATCGTTATAAAATTAAATAAATTTAATTTAATTTAATTAATGAATCGATGCAAAAATGGCTGCACGTCCGTAAACAAGGGAAGATTTAATGAAATGTCGCAGGAACTCGATATTAATTAATATCGGGCTCGAGCGGACACATTACTGACTCCGACTGTAATTACTGTTGCGTGGCTCAATAAATGGGTTATTACTATTTCGAGTATTTAAGGCTCCCTGCAGCCAAGCACGAATTTTCATGAAAACTTCATGGAAATTGTTCTACTAGAATCTCGTCCCATGCATCGTCGCGTCGTGCCTGGGTAAATTCTTGCAAATGTCTTAAATCTATAATCTGAGGCTAAATTAATGTAAATTAAATTTTCAGCGGCGTAATCTTGTCGCAAATTTTTGTTTAGCTGTTAATATTGAAGAGCCTATAGAATTAAAAAACACCTTGTGAACCAGATCAAGCGCACTGCAATAAACTAAATGTCCAAAGCTGCAACGCCTTGGATATTTAATTTATTTTCAAAGAAGTTTTATCTGTCACAAGTCCATGTCAAATTATGTCCATGTCCATTTGTCACTGAAAGAGTAATCTCAAGACCACGTCCACAGAATAAATCTGGTTCTACCATGAAGGTATTACTTACATCACTCAGTTAAATACATGGCTTTCCTTCTGGGGCAGTGGGATTAACAAAGAGAATAGAGTCATAACTCCAAAAGGCAATTTTTATCGGTCATAACGTAATCTAACACACTACTAATCTTGACCAATAGCAAGCTTTCCAACAACGCTTCCATAAAAATATATCTTTAGTAGACCATAATTTACCTTTATTTCTGTCTAGCACTTTTTTCCCGATCTTTTTTCCTAGGGCTATAATATAAAAATGGATAAATGACGTAATTTTATGTAACAAGTGAATGGCTACGTCATAAAATGGATACCCTGTCCGGAACATTTGTCGGAATACTCGCTGACAACTGAGGGATGGGGGATCGGAGGATTATGTGGGGGACGTGTACTGTGAGCATGGATGTGATGGTTTTATTGAATAGGGGATAGTGCAGTTTATTTTGTTGGAGTAGTGGGTACAATGTTGTGTGAAACCTTTTTCTTAGTTTCAAAATGTCTCAATCTTTAAAATGAACTTCTAAATAAAGCAATGAATTTAGAAAATACTGAAGTTATTTTAGTAAATAAGTAAACAAGCGATTTGACATTCAAATTACCAGGACCAGAGCCCAAAGAATTGTAAAGATGTCCGATAAAAACCTGATGCTGGCTTTCTATCTTTTAATGCTGGCTTTTTGTAATTTCCATTTTAAAATATTTATTATTTTTGCATAGATATGCCAAAAAACTACATACAAACGTTGCTAAAGACTAATATATTTTTTAAACTAGAAACTTAATTCTATACGGATTAATTGGGACGAAACCAGTAAGAGGAACTCTTTTTTTTTTTCATTATTATTATTCAGTAGCTTTTGCCAGCGCTTTCGCCCGCGTGAAGGGCGGATTTCAACCCACGGGAACGTACTACCGGGTTGTAAAGTCAATCCGTTTGGATGTTTTTGCGTGATTGAGAAACAAACATCCAAGCATCTAAAAATACAAACTTTCACATTTAATATTTGTAGGTTTATTATTATTTATTCACCTCGTTTTTGCTAACGCTACGTTCAATACGAGAGCTTTGTACACAAGCGAGTACAGATCAGCGTGGGGGATGATGGACGCTATTGATTTTCACAATTGCAGGATTATGAGTCACTCCGGCTTTGTTTGTTTTACATATTTACATGCGTAGCTTTTTAATTAATTTTGGATTTAACATGTCGAAAGGGACCGATGAATAAGGGTTAAAAAAGATAAACCTACTGGGCTTGTAATGGATATTTTGTTTTGAATGGAAATCATAACAATTCGCCAAATGAAAACTCTTGCATTGATGGCATTTACTAAGCAAGCATTTGCAGCAATGGTGGCCAAGTGGTAACGGTCGAGAATCTATACATGTACTTTATTTTGTATGTAAATTATTTCATCACCACTACCCTCAAAACGGTGAAGGAAAACATCGTGAGGAAACCGGCCAACCAAAGCAAACATTTGTAGACATGTGACATCTACCAACCCGCACTAGGCCCGCGTGAGCTCCCACAGAGAGGATGCCTGTGTCCCAGCAGTGGGAACATTATTAGCTGATTTTTCTACTAAGCAAAGAGTTTGTGACACATCAATCTTATATTCTTATCGCATTTTGGCGTGCAATTGCTGACTTTTATTTATGTTCTGTGCTCGTTTTTTTTAATATAGGTATATTTTCATTATCCAAACATGGGGGGCTTGTGGCTAAGTAATATTAGCCGCACGGGTCGATCGATCAGGTTCAGCTACGCTTGCCGCGGTTGGTCCGTGGATGGGTGACCATCTTTACATATCAAGACCCCTCCGTGCCTCGGAAAGCACGTCAAGTCGTGGGTCCCGGCTGTCATTTGTGGATCTTTGACAGTCGTTACGGGTCGTCAGAAGCCCGAAAGTCTGACAACCAGTCTTACCAAGGGGTATCGTACTACCCAGTAACTGGGTTGTGGAGATCACATAGGCAGTCGGTTCATGTAAAATACTGATATTCAGTTGCATCTGGTTAGACTGGAAGCCGACCCCAACATAGTTGGGAAAAGGCAGGCAGATCATGATTCGAGTCAACTCTTCTTTTTTGTATGCACGTAGTTTTGTGACATTATGAACCTTTTTTCGACTGTTTTGTTAGTCTAGTGGTCGCAATCGCTACTGCTGAGCATGAGGTAGATGGTTTGATTCCCAGGTCGGGCAAAGTGTTATTGGGTTTTTCCATCATGAATTTCTCAGTTGCAGCTCGGAGTCTGGTTTTTTTCCCGTTTGATGGCAATAGGCTCGCACCCTATTACATGGGACTGAAACATAACTGGCGAAATCTACGTGTACTAGGCAGTGGCGAGAAGTGGAATTAGGGTAAGCCGTTCAAAAAAATTACTCACCGCGTGATCCAAGCTTAGTTTCCTCAGAGATGGGGGGCGATCAGGGGCTGATGGCCCCATTTTCACTCATACTGAGTTGAAATCAGAACATTTTGTAAGGTAATTGGGTTTCGCACATGCGTTTTTACAGTAAAACTTAGAAACACATAAAAAAATAATTGTACTTTGAAATAATGAATGGTAGATCGGTTGATTTTTTAAAGGTAAGCCGATGGGAATCGTTTGTATTGACTTGTCGCCACTGGTACAGTCACCGTAAATATCGGGACGAACAGACTTTTCAAAATAATCCCAACAACTAAGAAAATTAAACTTTATCTCAATTGGATAAAATTATTGTCAGAATAAGAGTTGTCGTGTACTGTCTTCATTCTAAAACATTCCTTGTGTCATTGAGTTATTTTTAGGGTTCCGTACCTCTAAAGGAAAAAACGGAACCCTTATAAGATCACTTTGTTGTCCGTCCGTCCGTCCGTCCGTCCGTCTGTCAAGACCGTTTTTCTCAGGAACGCGTGGAGGTATCAAACTGAAATTTCTATATGATACTTAGTTCTACTGTCCCTGGAAGCTGTAGAAAAATCAACCTTCTAAGTCAACGCAATCAAAAGATACAGCCATTTAGGCCGCAAAATTCCGCAAATTTTCGAAACTCGCACGGGAATCAAAACCTACAGGGTACTTCCCGTGAACTTAGAATCTTGAAATTTTGTACGAAGTCACGTCTTATAGTACAGATATAGGAAAAATTACGAAAACCGTAAATTTTTAGTTTCGTCATATAAAAAAAAATATTTTTGACAATTTTGAACTTTTACTTATATACCCACAGGTTTGTACGGAACCCTCGGTGCGCGAGTCCAACTCGCACTTGACCGGTTTTTTTTATTTTCATAGTTGTAAATATATAATAATTTTGAACAGTCGGTTCGTCCCGATATTATAGACGCTGACTGTACTAGGTATAGGTGCAAGGTGCACGATGTTAAGTGTATAAACCTACTTTCTTTCTTTCTAATCAACGTATAGTCTGAAAACTGTCAAGCCATAACATTAAAACTAAGACGTAAATGTTACGACATAATGAAAATAATCATTAGGTAAATATATCCTCATTCTTGAATGGAACTGAATTCCAAGCGGGATTAAATTCCACTTTACGTGTGACTTTTCCATTATGGCGAACAGTTCCCGCCTTTATCACGACGCCATTTTCTGTTTTCCATTTTCAGATCTGAAATTAAAGAAACAAAGGTTTTGCTGATTCAACAAAAGTTATTGTTTTGCGTGGTAATGTTTTTGCTTTTTACTATAGAATAATATTTAAAATTGAGAGGTTGCAGTTGAGCCGTCGACGCATACGGTCGCCTTTGCTCGCGCGTACCAGATGTTGATTTATCCGTCAGGCTTCGAAACCGAACCGTGTTTTAGTGCGAGTGCGGGCTATGTAGCTACTTGTGAAATCGGTCTCATTCCCTTGAAATAAGATCCAATTCTCTCTGGCTTAATCAGAGGACGTGTGTATATTCGGTTAGACTTTACATAAATTACAAAACTAGTGAGCAAAAGTGATATAAGTGCACTTCAGCCTGCAGCAGAGACGGGCTGCTGGAGGACGACAGACCCCGCGGAAGAATCCGGTGAGATCGTTCCTTATATTACAGGGATTCATCTGCTATACTGCATACCACGGGCCTTGCTGTCAAAACCACCTTAATCCGCGTGTTTACACCCACTATAACAGGGGGAAGAACTGATTCATGCATTATTCTAGCACAAAATACGGTACCGTCCATGACGCCGTACTTAAGGATCTTACTATTGTAACACAGCAACGAATTCACAGCCAAAAAAATTATTCAATCGGAAACACATGGTCAAAATAGCTACCCCGACCTCTTAAGTTGGCATCGCATGTTTTTGCTTTACAGATAAACAAAGAATTTTAACTAACCAAAAAAAAAGGTCAGCTCATAAAACACACCCTAAGTTAGCGAGCTTCAGCCCCTACGTGCACGTGTTTCTGACTTGTTCTACAAACAAAAGCGCTTATAATGGATATAATTGTACCCATTTCAAAGGATGGAAATTGTCTGTTTAGAGCAATCGCTCACCAAATAAACATTATTATGGGCTTAACATTTGATCACAGAAACGTCCGTCAAGACCTCGCCACGTATGTTTTGGAACATCAACATGATGCTAGAATTCACCTAGCACTTCTAAATAATATACAAGAATTTCCCCCTACAGAAATCTCTCCCAGGAACGAAGGATAACAAATTACATAACCGCGTAATTTAACGAAACATTCTGGAGTGGTGAAGATATAATTATAGCCGCGTCTGAATTCTACCTCGTAATCGTGCATGTGCATATATACAACGGAAATACACAGGTTTATTCACCTATGGGACATACTGTATCCGGCAATATACACATCCTCTACCAGAATCACCACTATGATAGCTGGGTACGGACCAATGACAAACAATACAGCAACACCCGGATAAACCTAATGCAAATTACAACCAACATTAAAACACCACATAATACCAAGCCATTTGGTAACCGGTGCAATACACAACAAGAACATGATAAACCCCAGAAACCCCAGCCTCAAACGAAAAACCTGCAAACGGTTAACTCGTTAACGCCGTGTGAACAACGACCGACAACACTATTTACACAGTTATCAGACGTAATTGCGGACGACACTGGATACACATTACTCCGAAATCCGACCTCTATCGCAATTAAGTACATTTGCCCAGACTTGTGTATTGCAACGTGGAACGTCCGTGGCGCCTCGAAACCCGGCAAAAAAAAAAAACACAAAATTTCCAACGCATAGGGTTGATCCAACAAAACCTACACCATGAAGTTTCCAACCACAACGGCGAATTATTACGGGATATAGCTAACAGGGAAAAACTTCAAATTTAAACGACAAAAGCTAGATCATCATGCAAAATAACATGGTCGAACGGCACCCAGAAATCGCAATTAAATCACATCATGACGGCACACGCAACAGAAAAACTCTTTCACTTCAATAAAGGTGAATGGGCCGCTGGCTGTATATCCGACCATAAAATAATCTGGGGACTGGTAAGACAAAACAGAATTGTAAACAAAAACCAAAAAACTAAACACAATACCCAAAAGCAACGACAATGTACGAATGAAACAACAATGGAGGCCAAGCTTTTCAATCATAAACAATGCAACTATGCCGCGCTCAATAGAAATTCTACCAAAACAAAATACCAAGAATGCATAACAAAAAAACTAGCAAATTTAGGCATCACCCCAACAGATGAAAACATCGAAATACCCTGGAATACCATTACGGATGTGTTAAAAGCCGCTGCCCAGGAAATTCTCACTTTTCAGCCAATGTACTCAAGGGATCATCGACTAGCTCTTGCTAACCTACAAAAAGCCAAATTCCTACATAACAGACAACCAGATAATCCCAATAGACATAACCGTGTAAAAGAATGTCAGACAACACTACAAAGGGTTAAACATCTGGAAGAACAAAAAAAAAACATGCAGAGCATGCTTCACCGGACTTGGGAAAATCCACCCTGCAAAACGCATGCAAATGCTCTACTCATTCTACAGGAAAAGTAAACAGCAAACAAAACGCAGAACAAAAACCGCGTACATACCGATGTCCAAATAGGAAGAAATACTAAAAAACTCCGAGGGCTATCATATACCGACGGTTAATATAACAAAACCAATAAACGAACCACACTGCGAAAGACCGACGGTGGACGAAATAACGGGAATCATCAAGAAAATGCGAAACGGGACAACCCACGGAACGGACCAAGTGGTAACCGAGCTGTACAAAGCGATGCCCCAAATACTACAGGAAGCTGTAACTAAACGCATGAATAAAGCCTGGACGCAGAACACTGTACCCGACACGTGGCTTGAGACCGTACAGGTCCCAATCCCAAAAAAAAAAACATATACTAAAGATGCAAACGATTTTCGCCGCATAACGATTTGTAATACGGGCTACAGAATTTACGCCTCATACTTACTAAAAAAACTAGACGATACAATAACGGAGCTGGGGAATTATCAAGCAGCGTTCTTAAACAATAGATCAAGAGATGACCACATTTTTACGCTCAAAAGGATTCTAGAAGAGGAATGGCGCGCAGGGAAAGCCTTTGACAACGTTGATTTCAAGGCATTAAGAGCTATATTATTGGAACGAACCAACAAATCGATGACCAACGGGATACTATAGGCATGCTTAAATGAAAGAACATGCATCAAATGGTGCGGTCAGCAAAATAGGTGGATTGTCAAAGGAAAAGGAGTTAAACTGTCCCCTCGCCTTTTTATATTGGTAATCGATGAAGTCCTTAGAACCCTTGAAGACGAAACCCATTTAATAAAATTAGACCAGGACCGCGAAATTTCACTCCCCCTGGTATTATCATTTGCGGACGACCTTATCCTCATTACAGATGATCTAGAAGGACTAGAACGGATCTTATACCACATTAAACCCTTACTAAACAGCGTAGGCCTCCAAATAAACGAAACAAAAACAATTAATCAGGGACCCCATAACATCACAGCAAACGACCAACGTGACCCTCAACGGAATAAGTTTACCAACAGTGGACGTAATCAAATACGTAGGCACATACTTAACATCGACACTTAACAGAAAAAGCACCATCAGAAAACGATGCCAACAGGACACGAGAAACGCCAAATCATTACTACCATTCATACTAAACTCAAAGATGGACTGGAAGTTAGCTAGACTCATGTACAGAATGGTTATCGTACCTTGTATGATTTATGGGTTAAAAGTATCGACCCTCACTAAGGTGAACAGATCAAGACTCAGAAGATATGAAATAGTTATCATGAGAGACTTCATTAACCACGCCAGGAATAAACCAAAAACTAAGAAAATGCACCAAATCTTAGACGGAAAAACCGTAACAAAACGCATCAAGAACCACAGG
The DNA here is from genome assembly GCA_949987655.1 of Polymixis flavicincta. NCBI lineage: Eukaryota > Metazoa > Arthropoda > Insecta > Lepidoptera > Noctuidae > Polymixis > Polymixis flavicincta. The sequence continues at coordinate 18,623,263 of OX465184.1, forward strand.
ATGTGCTACTTAGCACACGTCTGCAGACGGGATAAACCACACCTATTGCATGCAGCAATGCAGCATAAGGCTAAAGCTAAGAAAGTCGGACGACCGATATACATATGGAACGACAACCTAAAACAGGACATGAAATACTTCGACATGGGAATCACATTTAGGAAGGGCATGGCTGGAGACAGAAACAAAATAAAGAAAGCTGCTAGTGATATCTACAAGAAACCAGAAACTGATAGCAGCGAGAACTCAGAAGACGACTATGAAAACAACAACGCAGAACATAGCGAAGCAACGGAATAGAAAAGAGCTAAGAAAACAATTGAACGTACCCAAGAAGCTCTATCTGAATCAACATGCCGGCGACGTCGTGAAAAGATGCCCTCCTATAAATAAATACCACCCGTCTCTCCACTAGTCCAATGCTTACTCAAGGATGCATATCCGGTAGGCTCGCAATCCTTTCCTATCCTAAGGGCACGTCTACCTGACCATTACCGCGCCCCCCGGTCTACTTCTTGATATGCAATGGCCTCTGTAACACCATGAAGCATGAGGCTCCAGGGGCTAGTGCGAATCTTGGGGTTCATTCGATTTATCGAGTCTGGTCAAGCCACGCTGGGATCGGTGCATTACATTACATTACATTACATTACAGAATAATATTTAAAATTGAGATGCAATAAATATATTGTTTTTTTTTTACTTCCTCCGTCTCTTATTTTGTTCCATTCGATGTAGGTATTTAGCTATTGACGAAATTAATAATTATTTTACTTCGTCTTCCACCCCTACGTAACGGATCAATCGCAATATTAGTTTGTAATCAATAAATAACATGTTACACACATCTGTCGATGTTTGTTAACATCCCCTAAAATATTACAGATCTTTAATCTTACCATCGCCAATCAATCACTTGCAACCAAATCATTATCCACATTTCAGTTCATAACCGCTTATAGAAAAACTTTTTGACGTACAAGAATCAACCCTTAGTAAAAAATCTACTACATGACATCCTCTAAAACCAAAAGCAAACCAAATCAAAGCAACTAAAAGTACATCATTAGCTACAAGTCATCTTAAAACCCCTAGAAAAGATCTGAGACCTAAAAATGGCCCTTTTCAATCACTCTCTTTAATAATAATATGCAGTATTTAGGGAAACCCAACCCTTCACCGCCAATTCAAGATCTTACTATATTTTTTTTCTGTTCAATAGCAATTAGAAAGTCATTAGCTACAATTCAGTTCAAAATCTTAATAGAAGAGCGCTTTGACCTAAAACTGCCACTTTTCAATCAACCCTAAAAAGCAACTACTTGAAGTTCCTCAAAAACCACCACAGTAAGCATTCTTTAGGGAACCCTATAACAAATTCATTCAACAGCCATAAAATGTTGCACAATAATTTATATTATTCTGAAACCGTGTCAACAACTCCAGCTTACTGCACGAACGTGATCACAATTTGAAGGAAGAACTTCCCCATGACGGGAGCCAAGGGACTGTGCAACGTTCAACATGGCTCGTAGCGACATTTTATCGCCCCAACATAGGATTGCATAGTCGGTCGTGAGTTCGTGACAAAAGATGGAGGACCATACGTATTTCCCTTTAATGGCCTCTTTCTGGTTTATTTCGATTGTCTTAAAATGGAGTGGCTGGGGATTTTATTAGGCGACGAATTTTATGATGTGGAAAAAATATACCTATGGTGTGACTATCGAAAACACAGTGATAAAATGGACTCGAAAAGAATATAGGAAGCTTCCGAATTAAAGAAAGTCTTGTTTTTTTTTTTTGATATAAATATACACGATGCATATTTATATCCTTAAAAAAATGATTCTAAATCGAAATTGTGTCCAAAGGGTGTTTCGTCATTAAACATTGAGGGCCATCTCTATACCCAAACTTAAGGTTACATCTAAAAACAAGTAAACAAAACACTATTAATTCTTTTATTTACACGTAACTAAAGTTTATCTATTTTATTCTTTATGGACAGAAAACAATTACATGAAAAGAAAAATCAGAAAGTCCTTAAATAAGTAACAAACATATAAACCGCACTATTCTCCACGTATAAGTAAAATAATTAAAAGCAGTGAAGGACTATTCTGAGTGAGTAATAGGTATAATTTACAAGCTAGTAACATCAAGCCATAGTTTGTTAGAGATCAACTAGTTTAAAACGGCAAGCTCCTCCACGATAATTTCTATACAATCATTTGAAATGTGTAAACCAGTGTAGGGACGTGCAATTTTAAATTGGTTGTTCTCTACCATAGTATATCAACTACAAAGCATTCTAGCCCTTTTGTCGTTAAAAGCACCACTCTACAGAATTTTATATCCCTGTAAAAGAATGTAACTCTTGAAAACGTGATAGTAAGCATGTTCTTGCTCTGTTCTTTTCTTTCAGTGTTGTGGTTTCTTTTCTAAGAGCCCTCGCTCGATCGGTTTAAAATGTACGCACGTCGACATATCAAGCTATACATTTCCACCATAGACTGACTTCTCACTGTACGAAAAGCATATACCTACAACGCGAAGTCAGCTAGAAGTGGATATGAAAACAAAAGTTTTTTATTGAAGTTAGGCTGAGAATCAGCAGTTTTCGAACGTCAAAATTACATAAGATAGTCCCCCAAAACGCCCGCCCTTCACCACTTCCTAGTGCTTTACCTGGGAAGAAGAAGTGGCGCAACAAACTCCCCAGCAGCACAGATGTCTGTTTCTAACTTGATTCTATACTATAGTCGGTAGGCAAAGTAATTAACATTACGAGACACAGAACATTACATTACATTATTTGTCATAATATGTCAGCTAGCCATGACAATATTCCAACAAATACAACGACAACTATCAAGCAAAAAAAAAGTTTACAAAGAATAGTACCAAATAAAATATGTACAACTTGATATGTCATCTTGTGTAGGTGTGTAGGTGGAGCTTCATGGGCTCCCTGCACCGGATCGAGTACAACTTTGATCATTATTCCTAGAAAATCATTCTACGAGTCTTTTTATCTTGTCTCTTCGCTTGACAGCCAATTCTTACGCCTACTGTTTTTTTCAGCTTTTCCATTTCTAAATTTGCTCGACAGTTTGAATGCAACTGGAGAAATTTTATCGCTAGCTGGTACAACAGGTCGACATTGGCAGACAACCTTTACAGGACTTATCTGTTCTGCAAAACCAAAAAGTGTTAGAAAATGATAAACTGATTTTCGAAAGCAAGTTGGAGTTTTTGGCGGGATCGCGTTGGAACATGTCGCACGAATTTTCATTTTCATGAAATTTCGAGAAATAGCGAATTAAATTGTATATTTTTGGCAGTGAATTATTTAATTTAATTACGTGTGAGTGCACAAGTGTAGTGAAGGTGAAAATGAGTGACTAACCTGGACTTTTTGTGTTCCCCCCAAAACCTCCTAATAGGTTGTTGTAAAGTTACTACCGCTTTACAATAACTTTGACTTGACTGACTATGACTTTTTTGTAACTTCGTGCCTGATATCGGGCCATTTACTTGATTGAAAAGTAAAATTATTTGACACTGGCCAAATGCACAAACCGTGCGAAGCCAAAACCCAAAAAAAAGCAAGTTTAATTCTTTTGAGTATTTTTGTCTTGTCGCAATTTATTCAACACGCAACATGCCTCTTGCATACTTCTCCATTAGTCGTCATCTCACTATCGGAAACCTGAACCCCCTTTCCAGACATATCATCTTAAATCACAGGCAATCAATCGTTTCTTTGATCTTCCTGTACTCTTAAAGCCATACACATTCATACTAAAAAGTTTCCTTTATTTTTTTACCTCTTTTGAGGCATTGGATCGCTTATTAATAGTTCATAATTCGGTATTCGTTCTACAGTTTGTGTCTTGTCTAATATCAAAAACGACATCTACCTACTTATTTACTTTCAAAACTCCGTGGAAAAGTAAACCGTTCCGTTTCGAGTGCGAAAAGGAAATACGTAAATAATCAATAAATTTCTCGTTCCTTAGGTCCTGGGAATTTATTCCTTGTGGGTTTGCCGTTATGCAATTTATAACCGTCGATCCATCAAAACCTTATCGAAAGAATTATCAAATGAGTTTGATACAAATCTTTATACTGAGCTATGACATAATAACCCTACCGATGATGGGGTGGCTCCCATGCGGTCCGCACCCCAATAACATTAGCTTTTTAACTTCACCACCTATCAAGTAATATTAAACTTTATACCTCTCGCTATAAAATACATATTGATATACAACATACGTATCAATTCTTTAGACCTTTTTTATATCAAAAGTCTGGCTATGGCAACAATAGAAAAGTCTTCAATGGCGCCCCTTCCGCGCATGCGCGCTGTTAAGCAACCAACTTCACTACAATACACCAAGCCACGGTACTCCACAACTTCGTCCCGATACCTGTATATAGATCATAACAATTTCTCCTTATTATTTAACAGTTTAATAATAAACTAAACGTAAATTAAATCCGTCTTGTAACCGCGACTTTTCAGTCAACGTCTTATTTATAAGAAACGGTGTTCGCCTTTCAGTAACGCGCGCGTTAACGTTACGATTGCGTATAGAAAACACTTTTGATCAATAGGAGCTCTTTATTAATTTATTTGTGTTCTAGATAAGAAAGCATCGCTTTTCGCTGCTGAAATGTGTTCTGGTATATCGTATTAATTGTGATAAATACGTATAGTGTAACAACGAACGTGTAAATAAGCTTTACTGAGTATTTTAAGTAAAAGTGTTTATTTTTGAAGTCAAAGCGTCAATTTTGATAGGAACTCGGTGTTTTTTCGGGTTAGTGAATAGTGTAATATGTCGAAACCTAACACGTTGAAGGCTCACAGACTAAGTGCCGAGTTCGCGGAGAAACGAGCACAGTCGATGAAGAAAACAGATCCATCGAATTCATAGCAACCACCCGTAAGTACTGCATGTTATTGTCATCCAAATCGATCCTATAAGCCTTTAATAACCTATGAACCAACCTAAAATTAAGCATTAAACTTGCCAATAAGACGTCAGATTTCTATTGCGTGAGCTTTATTCAACCACTGTTATGTTTTCTCCTAATTTTATTCGAGCTGTGCTACTAGTAGTTATATAGAAGTCGTAGATTAGTCAAACTAAAACTTGTATACAGCTACAAGTAGGTACTGGCCACTTAAACAAATTAGAAATCGAAAATCGATTGTTCTTCCATATATAATGTGTCTGAGCCTTACCTACTTTCCGGTCAATTAGCCGATTAGATTGGTAGTAGTCATTCCAATAAATTATTTTCGTTTGTTTAATTCAATGTATAGATCCAAACATGTTATATTCCATACATACTTATCTCATGCATCATGAACCTAAGCATATTATTTTCTTGGTGTAGATTTGTGGTGCTACATGACTTAAAGTAAACTCATTTTCAGAATGTTATGCTAACGAACAAAACACTGTTCTAATATTTCTTTCTATCGCGGATGTTAGTACCAAAAATGTGAAATAAAAGGGTCAGTTGTAAGCAATAGTATGCCAAGCACATGATGTCTACAAACCAATATGGCTGCCACTCAGCTGTTCGTTACCGTACGCATGCGCGATGGTTTTCCCGCCATATTTGAACTTTGCCCTACTATGCGAGACGCCAATAAAATGCTGCTTTAGGAATGTAATAAAAATCGCCCGGATTTCCTGAGAACTGCTATTCAGAATGGAGTAATTGTAAAACGTGAATATACGTTAACTGTTTGAACCTAAATACCGGCACATTCTTAGTCAAGTTATATGTAAAGGTTTCACTTGTAGCTATGCAAATGAGAATTTTGGAGTGTCCCATTACTTTTTACCCATGTTCCTTTAAATTTAAAATGTATCGATAAATCCCTATTTAAAGGACCTTAATCAGTATGAAAATGTAGAAAATGTATGTGAACCAATGTCGCAAACTATGCTCCACTTCCTATCCTGCCCTGTGTCCCAAAAACATGCAGTCAAAGTGGCCTCTGCGCTGTCACCGATGATGCCGTGAAAGTGGCGAAGTTTTGGGCCAAAAAGATCTGATATATAGTCAAGCCAGCGACAGTGCGACACTAAAAAGAAGTATGTAGTTCCCAACGCTTCTCCTTCACATTTAATGCACACAGCTAAAGTGTGGCACTTTTTGCCAGCGTCTGTATTGCCTTTCACATCTTCAAATCAAGAGAGAACAGGCATTTTCTGGGCATGCTCGTTCCTTCATATATCTCATCTATCGATTTCCATCAGGCGTAGCAGGTCCAGAGTAGGCCCATTAAGCAACAAAAAAGAATAATGGAAAATATTTTTGAAAATATAATGCCTCTGAGACACCATCACATCTCTTGTTTATCAAGCCTTAATATAAAAGTCACCGAAATTCTATTTAACAACTTTAAAATATTCTTAGAATTTAAAATATTTTACGAGATCGTTATATTTTGGTAACAGGCACGTTGCCTGTCTGCGCATAACTAAGTAGATATGCAAATTAATTGTTAAAACACGCAGAATTTTGGGTCACGCAATGTCACCACGTTTTTTGGAAGTTTTCACTAAAATGGTTAGCCCTTTTATATGTAACAGCAACAATTGATAAGGTTTAAAATACTTACGATAAAAATAATACTACATTAAGGAGAACACCACCCACAAGGTATGGTATACGAATGGTACAGATAAGTTTTTATTCGAAATTGTAACACACACCAGGCTCGTGGGTAAATATTAACAACCGACCGATTGAGACCACTCCGTGCCTCGCAACCACGTAAAGCCATTGGTCCCAGCTGTCATTAGTAGATCTTTTACTGTCGTTACGGGGAGTCAGAAGCCCAAAAGTTTAACAACCAAAAGGTATCGGCTTACCCTGTAACTGCGTTGTAAAAGTCACTGGCTCCATGTATAATACTGGTAGTATTCAGATGCATCCGATGAAACTGGAAACAAATTGAGTTTAGCCAACAGATCATATACTCATCATCTGCCTAGCCTTTTCCCAACTATGTTGGGGTCGGCTTCCAGTCTAACCGGATGCAGCTGAATACCAGTATTTTACATGGAGCGACTGCCTATCTGACCTCCACAACCCAGTTACTGGGTAAAACGATACCCCTTGGTAAGACTGGTTGTCAGACTTTCGGGCTTCTGACGACCCGTAACGACTGTCAAACATCCACAAATGACAGCCGGGACCAACGGCTTAACGTGCTTTCCGAGGCACGGAGGGGTCTTGGTATGTAAAGATGGTCACCCATCCACAGACCAACCGCGGCAAGCGTAGCTTAACCTGGCCGATCGACCCGTGCAGCTATTGTTATTTAGCCACAAGCCAACCAACCAACCAACCCAACAGATCATATACTATTTCGCTATATTTTTAATATCGACGAGTATTTAATTCTAAACAACAAAAATTAGTTCAAAAAAAATGTTCCAAAGCTAAATCCGTTATGATCCATATGAAACACAACCAGCATGAGATACTGTTTTTAATATACATTTATTTCAAAAACCACATACCGTCTCCTCCATATCAGGAAGAAAAAGTATAGTATATGTATCTACAACCATTGTTTGGTAAGAATTATTGGCAATCCATCTATGCCAGACGTATCTATCGTACAAAACAATGGCAGCAGTACATACGCCTCGTAAGTGATATTGGAAAAACACGAATGAGGAAATGTCGAGATACCCATTTGCTTCCATTTCTCTTCCACTACTAAATCAAATTATAGATTGAAAGTTTTCTTGTCTATGGGATAAACTTTGTTGTTGTTGTCGGAGTCAACTTTGGTAATATGATTATAATTTTAGTTTTGCTATCTTGTTTGAACCAACTTGGGAAAAGACTATGTCCAGTATAATGCTTAGTTGAAGACATTTTTTTGTAGGTACCAAAATCAACATTAATTACGAAGTCTTTCGTTAAGTTCTATGATAATCATCAAGCTTTCGTTAAATTCTATGATAAATATCAAGCTTTCGTTAAGTTCTATGATATTTACCAAGCTTTTGTTAAGTTCTATGATAATTATCAGGCTTTCGTTAAGTTCTATGATATTTATCAAGTTTTCGTTAAGTTCTATGATAATAATCAAGCTATCGTTAAGTTCTATCTAAATTATCCATAAAGCCTAGTCGACGTTCACACGCACGTAAAAATATCAAGGCAGAATTTTATCACGAGCTGGATTTTCACGTCTCGCTGTTGAATCGAGCATTGAGAAACCAACAGAGTGCATCTCAGCGCTTCGAAAAAACCCACTCTTCGATTATTTTCAACTATCGGCACTTGACAGTGCGTTGAAAATCCGGTGCGTGAAAAAAATCCGCCGCGTTATTATTACGTCCGTCCGTGTGAACGTCGGCAATTTCAATAACATATTAATCAAGAAGTTGATAGGTCGGAACCCTTCATTGCTAACACATTCAGAATAATGATCTTTAACCCGACACCTTACGTACAGCTATAAATGTCTTCGAGTCGTGCCGACGCACTTAATGTTGGTCCTAAGAGGATACTGGTATTAAAGTGTAATGATACTTAACTGCTTCCTAACCTAAGCTTACCTAACTGTGTCATTGAACACAGGAACAAACTCATTTTAAACAGACTTCAAAAAAAGGAGGAGGTTCTCTATTCGTGTTTTTTTTGTTGTTGAGGTAATGACCTCAGAACACCGTCATTTGAACTGATTTTAATAATTCTTCTTTTGTTTGAAAGGGTACAATTATATTATTCTTTTTTCTTTTATTTTTCGAAATTTTAGTCAAGTTACGTTTAGTGGTTTTTGGGTGAGCTTCAATAATACATATTTTTTCAGAATGAAAATCAGAAATTTATGTGCTTTAAATAGAATGTGTTTAATTCAAGTAACAAGGCTCATTAAAAGATACAAACAGGATAACAAGTATAGACAAAAAATAAAAACGAACACTCACAAGATAACAATATGCCTGCTGCAGCATTGCTGGACATAAGGACAATTCACTCTGTCGACGATCATCGCCATGACGGTGTTGGCGCTGCTCCGCACTCGGCGCACCAGAGACGCGCACCGCTTGCGCATCGTCGCTATGAATGTAGGTACAGGTATAAGATTTCGTACATAAATTAATGAGATCGGCTACACGGCCTTAAGGCGTGCAAATTATTGCATAAATAAAACTATTAATATAATTTAAATAATGTTAGCAAAACAAAACTGAAAATAAAGTCAATTAATATTATTATAGTCAGGAAAATAAGTCATAATTGATCAAAGTAATAAAATTTTCCACTTATTATATGTTGATTAATTTGTGTGGGACAGGTACCACAATAAAGAAGAAAAAAAGAAATTAAAAAAAACCTCTATAAAAACCAAAGACACAGTCTTCCGAAATTATTTTTTCACTTTTTAGTGTTTTAATTGGAAGTCGGTTGTTGTTTGTTTGAATGAGACTAAAAAAAGCGTCAGAAGCCCGCTCTCAGATTTTAGGAACTACGCTGATTAGAAATAATCGGCTACATTTTTTCATTAATTTTTAAAAGAGTAACCGTGGAGTTTCTTGCCGGCTCTTCTCCATAGGAAACAACATTTTGGAACCGTGCACCTAGCTTCTGACGTTTCATAAGTGCCCATGCAGGTTTATATGAAATAAAAATATTTTGATTTGATTTGATTTGATTATTAAGTACCTGCAATCGTTCTGCCGTTATTGTTAACATCAAGAAACCAACGTGAGAAGTCAGTGTTATTAAAGCTTGAGTTATGTTTATTTACCAACCGTGTGAGTAAATCTCAAGCCAACCCATAAACTCACAAGCAAATCACATACGCGAAAACCATAACCACAGTCCATAGTAGTTGCAAACGACCATGAGTCAGAGGGTGCAATAACCCCGCCCAGACGTACCGTTGTGGATCAGTTGGTAGATTAGTCCACGGATCTAAGCCTCAAAGAAAGCGCTGAAGGAACGATAAAAGAGTTTTATTTAGCGCTTTAGCTCACAAATCTAATTGAGGCGGGTGAAGCTTTGATTTTATAGTGGTTTTGAACGATTGAAGCGGAGAAATGGCATTGTTCGCAGCGAAAGCCCGGCTTGAATTTCAAAGGTTAGGGTTAATTGAACAACTTTTTGTTTGGAGTTACTGTAGTTTATGGTGTACATTTGCTTTTATTGCGGACTTTTCTGTGATGGGAATCACACGGTAATTAGGGCCTAGTTTTGTTTTTTAGCATTCAAAGTCCATTCGGAACATTGGACCAAAAATAAATATACCACCAGCTTTTTTCACCGGCTGCGTCAGCGTTGAGGTCGAAAATTAAGCCACAGATATATACTACCTGGGCACGCCACGATTGCGGCGGTAAGTCCCCTCTTTGAGGAGTGGTTCGAGAGGCGGCATGGCGTCCTCACCTTCCGCCTGACGCAGGTCCTCACCGGACACGGTTGTTTCGGGAGGTTCCTGTTTCGGATAGGGCGGGAGGAAACGCCCGGGTGTTTCCACTGCGAAGATCGCCCTGAGGACACGGTGGAGCACACGGTGGCGGTCTGCCCTGCTTGGGCGGAGCACCGCCGTGTCCTCGTGGAGGCGATCGGCGGCGGCGATCTCTCGCGTCCGGCCCTGGTCCAGGCCATGGTACGGAGCGAGAGGGCATGGGGAGCCGTCACCTCCTTCAGCGAAGCAGTGATGCTCGCGAAGAGGGAGGCGGCGCACGTGAGGGAGAGGCAGCATATGCGCCCTCGCGACCCCAGCCGCCGCAGGATACGGAGACGCCCTGGGCGTCGGGAATCCCAGGCCGATTTCCGGCCACCGTAGGCATGGGCTTGCGGACGGCGAGTAATGGGTAGCTCGCTGTCCGGTAAGGACCAAGCCCAAGTCGACGGCGCGTTGTGTTCCACGCGCGCCTCAAAGAGATGTCAGCACAAAAAGTGATGGGACCCGCAAGGGTCGATGCCTGCCAGGGGTGCGGGTTTGTTCGAAAGAGACACCACAGCCCCTGGCTTAAGGGCTACTGAAGGAACACGGGTGGGTTTTAGTCAGTAAAAGTCTGACACGCTCTCCTGCTCCACCCAGAGCGGGAGAAGTTATTTGATGATTTCCCACCCAAAAAAAAAAAAAAAAAAAAGATATATACTACCGGGATAAAAAGTATACTAATTGTTAATACAGGCTATAAACTATCTGTGTGCCAAATTTCATCCAAATCCGTTCAGCCGTTTTTGCGTGATTGAGTCACAAACATCCAAATATGCAAACTTTTACATTTAAAATAATATATTATAGTAAGGTTATGTAGGAAAGTAAGATTGGACAAGTTAACAAAATACATTCACATAATAGTGTCGTACATGCCATCGTAGTTCCCATCTACGTTTAGTGGTAGGGCTTAAGGAACCATTGAGGAAGTGATCCCTGGTGACTTAATAAGTCTCCACACGGTAAGCTGAATTGGTCCTTTGTGGCTGTAAAAGTTTGTGAGGGCTATGTCCGTGTGACCCGGTCAGTAGGACAACTCTTTGTTTAATAATTCACCATCTAATGATGCTTGTGAATTTATTTCTTGAATGTTTAAAATTTTATAGGTCAAACTGTACTTGGGTTTTCAATGTTGTTTTTTTTTTTGAGCCGACCCCAGGGTATTACCCAGTAACTGGGTTGTGGAGGTCAGATAGGCAGTCGCTCCATGTAAAATAGTGGTATTTAGCTGCATGCGGTTAGACTGGAAGCCGACTCCACGGTATTACCCAGTAACTGGGTTGTGGAGGTCAGATAGGCAGTCGCTCCATGTAAAATACTGGTATTTAGCTGCATGCGGTTAGCCTGGAAGCCGACTCCACGGTATTACCCAGTAACTGGGTTGTGGAGGTCAGATAGGCAGTCGCTCCATGTAAAATACTGGTATTTAGCTGCATCTAGGTAGACTGGAAGCCGACCCCAACTTAGTTGGGAAAAGGCAAGACTATGAAATTTATTTCAACAACATAAGTTGCACTAACACATAATATAGTAGCATAGTATAGAAAAGAGCTGATTACCGAGATGAGGATGAGGAAAATTTAATAGAGAAAGAAGTATGGAAGAGAGAGACATGTGGCGCCGACCCAACCCCCGATAAAGGCTATCGAATCTTGGTGATGATGAAGTAGTACTGCTGAACTCCTCTTCCAATGCATTGCATTAAACATGCCACGTTCCGTGTGGCGCCGGACGTAAAGTATAGCACCATCCCATCTCTTCCCGTGGGTGTCCTAGGAGGCGACTAAGGGACTTACTAGAGAATGGGCAGCAGTGTTCTCTATGCATTTAACCACCTTACTGCGATCGCCAACCCGCCTGCCAAGCGTGGCGATTATGGCAAGCCCCCTCCCAAATTGGGGAGGCCTATGTCCAGCAGTGGACATCTTCTGGCTGAAATAATAATCTAATAAACATGCAACAATACACACCGCAGCATGACACAGTGTGTATGAACAAAAGCTACATGATACACTACGTTATCCTCAAATTTGCATTACGCCAGCGACGTTTCATAAAGTTGAGCCCATAAAGTGTTCTCTCTACAAAGCGTTGTAACGTAAATTTTGATACAAGCACTAACTTAGTTGGCTAAAACTGTAGTTGCTAGACACACTGATATAACTAAAAACTATAAGATTAAACCGACCAGCACCCTAATTGCGTAACTCACGATTCATCATAATCTGTATCGTTTTGAAACGGATTGTTAAACCATTGCTTCATATGTTCGAAAAATGTGTCTGTTCGACAACATAAATAACGCAATGAATATTGTTTAACTGTGAAGACTAAACCAATTATGATCAATCGTGAGTTACGCAATTAGGGTGCAGTTCATATTAGTAACATTTCTATTGGATAATTCTTTTAGTTGGAAACGCACTACATAATGGGCTTGAGGATGCATGGATGAATGTTTATTACTCTTTCATGCAAAACCCACTGAACGGATTTGGATGAAATTTGGCACACATACCCCCTTATTACAGAACAAGGTTTTTCTTTAGGTATGGTTTAAACCGTCGAGCCTGTTTTTTAAATAAGAACCTAACTGAAATCGAAATACAGCTCCTTTTACAAAACTGACAAGTTAGTCCAGTGCTAAATTGTCAGTTTTGGAAAAGGAGCTGTAAATCTATTTGAGTTCTAAGTTCTTATTTCAAAAACAGGCTCGATGGTTTAAACCATACCTAAAGAAAAACCTTGTTTTGTAATAAGGGGGATATAGTTTATAATCTTTATTAACACATAGGATACTTTTTATCCCGGTAGAAAGTTTCCGTTGGATAATTTTTGACCCAGACGCGGGAGAAGCTTCTGGCAAAAGCAAGTACTTACTCCATAGTATTACGCAGTCGCCTGCAATGTTACCCTCATATTCTGAAGCTTTTTGACCAAAACTATTCAGGTCCTTCCGTGCATTATCGAGAGAGACATTATTCATAGAGTTTGGCTATTATCTATGGCCTAACTCGACGCTACCATAATGCATATGCATTTGGAATAGCACCCTCATGGATTAATCAGTAGTTTAGAACTAATCTTAACTTATGTGGTATTCTAATGGAAATGCCATTAGACTCATGAGTTATGAATCTAAGATCTATTAAAGAGAGGTTTTTGAGAGTGTATTGAATTTAATCTATTGTCTTATCTCATGTCAAGTTAAGTGATTTGATTGGCTGTTGTAATTTTGGTTAATCAATCACAGAAAGAAAGGAAATTTAACTCTGATTAAGGCGACCAATCTATACATCTTGAAAATTGAGGTGTCGGTTTGTAACGTCAAAATAACAGCTTTTTACTGAATGCATATTCAAAGTATACTTATTACTTACTTACTATACTTATTACGAGAGGGCATGGGGAGCCGTCACCTCCTTCAGCGAAGATGGAGGCGGCGCACGTGAGGGAGAGGCAGTCTATGCGCCCTCGCGACCCTAGCCGCCGCAGGATACGGAGACGCCCTGGGCGTCGGGAATCCCAGGCCGATTTCCGGCCACCGTAGTTTTAGTCAGTAAAAGTCTGACACGCCCTCCTGCTCCACCCAGAGCGGGAGAAGTTATTTGATGATTACCCACCCAAAAAAAAAAAAAAAGTTTACATATTAAACATACATACATAAACTCACGCCTTTTTGCATTGGGGGTGGGCGGAAGCTCCAGAACGCCACCTACTACAATCCTTACTAGAGATGGGCCGACTATGACTCTGGCCGACTAGTCGGCTGTAAAATGACCGACTAATCGGCCGACTAGTCGGCCAAGCCGATCATTGCTTTCGGTTGAGTTCGGGTGACATCGGTAATATTAGTGACTACGCTTTCGGCTCGTTGGTACCGGTTCGCGGCGCCCCGGGCGGCGCCTGGCGACCAGGCGTAATTGTCAGGACATGTTTTTATTTGCTTTGCATTCATTCTATCATTGTTTAAGTGCGAACCGGCGTTTCTTCCTATCCTACTCTAGATTGCATTGAAAGTAAACTTTCAAACTGATTCTATAATAAAAATAATTACAGTAAAGATTTCAATTTAATTTCAATCACCGTCTTTTAAGCATAAGGCTAGCTCGTATTAATGCATATTTTTAAGCATTAATACGAGTAAAAATGGGCTGACAAGTCGGCGGTTTTAGCCTACTAATCGCCGACTACAAGTACGGTGACTAGTCGGTACATCACTATCCTTTCATATCTACTCCTCTTTCTTACCTCGTTTACGTTCATGTTGCGAGTACTATGCACCTGGTCTTTCTGAAGAACATCACCAATAAGGTCACTATATCGCTGTCCTAGTTCAACAGTAAGATATCTTAAAAAAAACAAAATTGAGATAAGTTTTGTTTCATGTGAAAAATTTGCTCTACTGTCTGGTTCAAAAATCGGATATTTGTAAAACGCAACCAAAGTGCCTAAATTTCAATGTCTCACTGAGACATTTAAGCATATTTTAACCGACCTTTAGTTCAAGATTCTGACATCTTAGGATATTTATAAAGTCAGGAAGATTTTTACTTTTCTTCTATTTCTACACTGAGACTTCTTCAAATGTCCTTATATGGAATTATAAAAACACATTTCAGTTAACAACGAGTGAATTAATGACACTAAAATCATAAAAGTATGAATAACTCAAAACATAGGTATTTTGTACAACATATCTTACTGTTGAACTAGGGCAGCGATATGTCCTCCTAGGGCGTCCCCTCGCGGCGTTTCCATTCACATCTGCCTTGTAAATACATATTGTAGTATACCTATACTGACTGGTCGTCTTGCTGACCATGGTTTTGTTATGGTTAATTATATTAACTTTTTATTAATTTTATTCCAAAAGTCCTAGTTTATTTAACCTTTGTTACTACAAGTTATAGCTATATTTACATAATGCAGAATTGCATAATAAGCGAGCACGCCCTTTATACCTGGAGGCTTTTATTTAGATTGTAAGTTACGTTTTTATTATTGTTTTCTGTTTGAGTACCTATAGTTTTCAATATTTTGCTGGTATATTGGCGTGTGCTAGCTGACATATGGCAGGTTTGATGTTTTTTGTGTTTCTTAATGCATTTAGAATCAAGTTCTTCTAAATTAACAGACAGCTGCGCTGCTGGGGAGTTTGTTGCGCCCGTTCTTCCCAGCTAAAGCACTAAGGAAGTGGTGAAGGGCGGGCGTTTTTGGGAGACTGTCTTATGTAAGTTTGACGTTCAAAAAGAGCTTACTCATCTTTGATTCTGATTTTGATAAAACATATTTTTTTCTTTTTTGTCTGTCTGAAAAATAACACTGAAAAGCGGCACACACAGCTCATGTATTATGTTTTGTGTAGATTTTTTGCTTTTCAGAAACCGCGTGTGTCGAGTCAGTAAAGTTCAATCAAAAATTCTTACGACCTAGTTTTATACTTAAACAGCTAGATCACTATACTTCAATATCCCAGACATCCAATTTCTTTTAGCATAAACCAATCGTGAGTTAGCACAAAGATGTAGGTAACTGTATCTTGAACAGACCCTTTCAGCGGGTAGGGTTGTCGACATCTATTTGAACTTTCAAGCTAGGGCTAAAGGACCGGACGATACACGCGCCAAGCTGTAGATGTATAAAATACAAAGCACAGTTTTTAGCAAAGAATTAGGTAAACGAATTCAAAAATATTTTCTCTCTTGTAGTTTCCGAGATTCCAAACAAACTCTTCAGTTTAATTATTAGTATAGTTAGATTAATACTACTTACTCGTCCTTGTTAGTTGTTAAAAAGACAACTAGCAGTAGAAACGCCATCCCTAATTTTTTTTTTCTTGTTTATCATTTTGGTCATCAACGACAGAGACTTCTAGTCGTCGGATTCTTTTTTTGTTTTTAATTTTTTTTTTCACAGTTTTTAGTTAATTTAATGATTTTTAACGTAATTAGACCTATTTATGAAACCCCTTATTTTGATACCCCACTCAATAAATAGTGAAAAAAAAGTAAAAAACTTTATTGACAAAATAAAAGAACAACCTTACATACAAATCCCAACAATCAGGTTTTGAGAAAAAAAAAATTAAGCCACAATATGGCGCCAAAGATCGACCATATTTTTTCAATTTTGATACACCCAGTGTCACTCTCACAATTAAGAAGACGAATCTAACGGCGCCTCTCAAGCTGAAATCGATTAAGTCGTTTAGGCTACAGAGCGTGCCAAAGAAATAAACATACATACATACACTCGAAAAACATAACCCTCCTTCTGTCGCAGTCAGGCAAAAAGCAGACTCGAACCTTCTGGCCTGTTTAAGACTTGTAACTGGGTTAATGTATCGCAACTTGTAAGTCAAAAGCGAGCATAGCTAAACCTGCAATAGAGCACTGTTTTAAATAGGTACAGATTTGTAAGCTGGAGCAAAAAATGTCTCACACAAATGCGAGAAGTCAACAGTTGCGCTTAAATCCAGAAGCACATCGTTTAAGAGGCAACATTCTCATGAAATTTTTATTATTCCGTATCAGGTCCAGCAAATATTCGCAGCATATAAACGAATCTGTTCCTACGCTCATCGTTTCATATTTATCGCCACAATTCCGATACTGACGTAAAATATTTATATGAAAATTCTTTATTGTGTCGAAGATCTGCAGCCCTGAGGTGGAATCTCCATAATTCATGAGTCTGCATGGTATGACGCATTGCGCATTTACATAGATTCCCAAACACACCCGCCCATTGGTCACAGCTGTGCCAGTAATACATTTTTATTATTTTCTCTTTTACTGAAAATAGTTTTTGCATTAAAAGAGGTTCTAAACCGATATCAAAGTGTCCAGCATCTTGAAATATTTCTCGTGAGGATCTGAAAATGGAATATTGATATCAGCCATGTTTGTTCGACCAGAATACGGATCATTGTTCCACAATGGCTGGTAAGGTTTGCTTGCAAATTATTATACATGCGTGCACTGAATGGACAGGTCCACTCAATCTGTGTGGTTCTTTCCTCAAAAGACCATTTCAGACACCAATCCACGTGGTCTTCACATGATCTGACCAAGATTATGTCTGGACTTTAAAAGAGACTGTGACCTCTGAGTTTGTTTCGGCCTTTCTTCTCAGAGTAGTCAGATAGGAAACGTCGACCTCCTCTAGTTTAAAAAAATATGATTGACGTGTAAAAGTGTTTGTACAAACCTACTTACAGAAATGAAATCATTTATCATTTATAAAATAAAAGTTCAAACCCTACAATACTAAATTGCTAGCCTCCTCTTTGATCTACAGAATACGATAAAAAGGAACTGCCAATGTGGAGCATCTGGGTAAATTATTCCGCGACAATGAAAAACGACCAAGCACCTTAACAAATTATACTTTTCGACATACATGCAGAGACATATTATTATAAACTTCCTTATTTTCTTTCCATTTCCCATGGAAGTTAGGCAGAAGCTACAATTAATGTGCTAATGTATACAAATCTCACCTTGAAAACATAGGTGAAATGAATGTTAAGTGAGCTGACAACTTGAAAATCGGAAGCTGTCAACTCAGATTCCTTAGCATTAGGTAAGATGACAGTTCACTTCAAGCTCACTTCACCAAAATGTTCACGGTGAGATTTTTACATAATCCACCAACAAGACTCTTACATGGTGCAAAAATTTCCCAACAAGTGTAGTGCTTAATTACGTAATACCGTTTTTTTTTTTCAACTTACCGGTTCTCCTGAACAATGAAATGCTGTGACAAACGTAAGAATTTTCTATCCTTATATCAAATTCCGGTATCCGTAACAAACTGAGTTCAGCCGTCAATTACCCGGGTTCTCCTGACGAGGGTTAGGAAGTTGTGGCAAAGTTGTGATGATAGCTCGACGGGTTGAAACAAATAACTGACATACCGGTCTGGATGTGGATGGGTTGTATGGTATTGTTGTCTGGGTTTATTGTTGCGGTGAGATACTTAGGATAGTTAACTGGTAAGGAGGTATCCAGGTGGTGTTTTCTTGCCAAGAGATGCTATTATAAAGTATTTGTTACCGTATTGGTGCCATTATAAATGACTTCATTACCTATTTTTGTCTAATCTGTAAAATCTCTAATCCTGAATTGGTTTTCGTAGTCGTTTTCGGGTGACTACTGAAAATCACCGCTATGCTGTGGGTTCCATAGCACAGCATCATGCTGAGTAGAAAGCTTGTCACAGCCACGGGGTGCAGCTGCCGACAATTTTATGTTCTGTGGTCGTCAGTATAAATCTGTTTTGTTTTTATGTTTTTTATTCGTGTTATCTTATTTTTTGTATGCACGTGTTATTGCAACAAATGAAACTGTCTTCCTTCCTCTCTCTTCTTTTTGTTGCTTTTCTCTCTCTTACTTTAAAAGTTATCAGATTATTGAAAAATCAGCAAATTCTATGATTATTGTAAACACAGGATAAGTTTTAAACCAGTGCGCAAACTGTAACCATGAATTTAGCATATCATTCTAGACCCCCTGCGCAGACAGTTTTCGTCGGTTATAAAAAAAATCATCTGTTCCATATATTTTGACCGCGAAGGTATTGCACTTTTCTATGAAACAGTAGATTATTTTTATAACCGACGAAAAATTTCTGCACTAGATTGGTTGAGTCCTTACACAACAAATCTAGGCCCGTTTCACGGTAGGCATGAACCTATCCACCAGCACAGTCAACTGGAATCACGCGGAAGGTGGTAAAATATACCATCATCTTTAATCTGTCTAGCCTTATCCCCAACTATATCAGGGTCGGCCTCCAGTATTGCTGGATGCAGCTACACTTACATTTAGCAAAAAACAAAACATAAATATTAAAATATTTTCTGATTTCGGGATTCCGAAAAAACCTAAAGTTGCTCATCTGCCTAACGCCGAAGGGTTAATATCCAAGCGGGAATCCAAGCGTGATATTATGTTATGCCATGTTTTTATATTTTATTAAAAGCAACATCCAAAATGAGCCCCTTGTCTTAACATCGTCTTAAAATATCCATCAACTGTTTACAGCATCTAAACAAAACAATCTATAAAATCCTAATAAGTATACAAACGAAAACTTACGCAACGTTAAAACAGGAAATCACGTCCAAAAATGTCACAGGAAGTTGTTCGTACAGCTTCCTTTTTAGTGGCAACACTTACAACACAGCGACACTGGCAACCTCGGCTACATGTTTATTATGCGGCGGTCGTTCGTCCATCAGTTGTGTCTCGTAGATACGGCTGTAATAGACAACACGACTTGTTCTGTCCAAATATTGTGGAGTAAACGGGCTTCCATGATTGAGTACTTACACAATTTTCAAAATACACAACTTGTAACGGAAATGGTATATACATACCAAGGGCACGGCTTCTTTGTATGATATCAAACGATATTAACGATATCTCTACATGGTCGGAAGTTATGTTTGTTTTTAAATACATTGATAGCAATAGGGTTTCTGTTACATATATAACCTCTGTTACATATATCCCTCCTAATTGGAGTATTGATTTAAACACATAATACAATGAACAAAATATTTTTAAAGCCACTATTATTATTAAGAGAAGGCCTATGTCCAGCAGTGGACAGCCACGCAGTGGGTCTTTCGGCTGAAATAATGATGACGATGATTAGATTGACCCTAGCAAGAAAATCGTATTGACTCTAGCAATAAAAATTGAATCGCACATCCTTGAAGTAAGTAGTGAAGATTGGTCCCGACTAGTCGGGAAAGCAGACTAGTCGGCCATACTTGTAGTCAGCGACTAGTCGGCTAAAACCACCGACTAGTCGGCCCATATTTTACTCGTAGGTATTATGATTAAAAATGTAAAAGACAATGATTGAAATGAAATTGAAATCTTTACTGTTTTTTTAATAAAGAATCTTTTTTACAGTTTACTTTCAGTGCAATCTAGAATACGGAAGGATGAAATAAGAACCCTTCGTTTGATCCATTAATAAATTGGACTTAGATCCAGAAATTAAATACCTAAAGGAACATTATTTAATAATTTAACAAAAAAGAAGAAACTCCATATAGCAAACAACTGGCTAGAAGTAGGTTTGCCATTTTGAACATTGCCGATGACACCCGAACTCAACCGAAAGACATTCCGACCTACCTTCCGACTTTCTATTACACGTTGTTTATCATAAATCATAAATGGTGACTAGTCTTAATAGAATGGACAGGTCCACTCAATCTGTGTGGTTCTTTCCTCAAAAGACCATTTCAGACACCAATCCACGTGGTCTTCACATGATCTGACCAAGATTATGTCTGGACTTTAAAAGAGACTGCGACCTCTGAGTTTGTTTCGGCCTTTCTTCTCAGAGTAGTCAGATAGGAAACGCCGACCTCATCTTGTTTAAAAAAAATATGACTGACGTGTAAAAGTGTTTGTACAAACCTACTTACAGAAATAAAATCATTTATCATTTAATATGAATGTTTATCTTTGGATATTTTCCTGTAAAATTATTGAAAACTTTAATGACTGACTTTCTTTAGAAATAATTTTATCCGTTATCATAGGGACTCTGCTCATTTCCGCCTTTATTTAGATGTGACAATTTAATCATTATTATGCTCTAATGAGTATTGCGTAGAAGAACCAGTTCGCGGAAAAAACTAGCCGCGATATTTTTACGTTCATGCGAACTTGTAATTACTCTGTAACTCAATAACACCGCAGTACATACACCTTTACAACTACACGACTCTTTTTAGCAAAAAGTTGTTGGTGTTCTACGTCCTTATTCAGACTGATTGGACAAAACGCATATGTGATTACCGTCCATATGCGGTACAATGGATTTTGGAGAGATCGTTAATTACGTATTGACAGGTTAAACGTACCTATGTACTTGATGTAGGAAGGGGTAAACGGTTGTCGGTCATTGTAAGTAGTACCTACTTGACAAAATTGTGGGTGGGGATTCGGGCAGACTTAATTCTACCAATTTCAAAGAGAAACAGGGTTATTTGGACCTAAAGGTAAATGTGAAACTAAACATAGCTTTGCAAAAATATTACAGTATTTGGTACAGTGTAGGCAAACTTTATAACTTTGACTGAAATTCAGTACCAATACCTATTAATTCAAATTTGTAATTAGTTAAATTTTATGAGTTAATAAATAATGAAATCTTAGTATCCCCTTTCCCAGAAACAAATCAAACAATGCGGTAATTTTCGTAAAAATATCACAAATTATTTTAGGGTACGTAAATCGTCTTGGATCATTGAAAACGTATTCCAGACTAATTACCAGAAATTATATAGCAAATGAGCAATTTTCTCATAAATTCCAACGAAAAACACTCCAGAATTTCCACTAATTTAACGTTTAACTAATGCAATTAGTTTTCCTAATTACTTGTTAGAAATGTCAATACTTCTCCTGAAAGCTTGCTACTGATTGAGTCAGGCTGTCTCATTTTATCGACGTTCACACAGACGTGAAAATATCGTGGTGGGATTTTTTCGCGCATTGGATTTTCAACTCTCTGTGTTGAACCGAACATTGAGAATCCAACAGAGTGCTAATCAGCGCTTCGAAAAAATACACTATTCGATTTTGAACTCTCGGCGCTAAGCAGGGTGTCAAGTTCACTCATAGGGACTCTATGGAAAAGGGAGGATCCTCGCAGGAGTGCTGTGTCTGGTGGGCAACTGCCCGAAGGTTGATGTTGGGTTGTTGTACATATTGCGGTCGCGCGGTAAACTCTGATTGCGTGATGTACTTACGGTGCGACGTCAGATCTTGTGTAGTTCGCATTTGGCATTGTAGATGGCGCCACATCACTTTTTGTGTTTCTCAAGTTTTGTTGATTTTTAGTTTTTGTATGTGGCCTTGTAGGTGTACGCCACAGATCCATTGCGCGAAAAACTCCCGCTGCGATATTATTAGGTCCGTTCGACTTAGTGTCTTCACTTGACCGCCTACTGCAGGCTTAGCATGATGCTTTCAATTTCTACGAAGAATAGACAGTGCTTTTTCAATACAAAGTGACATTTCGTTTCTACATTTTTGACATAGCACCGTAGATATCCTTCTACAATCTGTCATTTTGTTTTTCATTTCTAACGATTTTTGTCTAGGTCCTTATAAATGTAGTTATTTCAGAAGAATATTTCTTCCCAAGCTGTCAAAATTACACTGATAACAAACTCTCTACTCGACGACCACAAAGTATATACGATTACCTAAAAAATCATGATTCGTTTTGAACGCTTATCTGTGATAATTAATAGAAAAACATAGCTATCTTCTCCACATCAGGCTATACATTTCCAGTATACGCTGATTCTGCACTGTACGGAAATCCTATACATATAATGCGAGAGCTTGATGTGTAGCCGTGTGCACATCATTTAGTAAATAGTCATGTCTATTCTTCCGTCGAAAAATCGGTGCTCGTGCTAAGCCTGCTGATAACCCAAAGTCATAATACCTACTAAATCATTTATGATGATTTGATCTGATTTAGGAACAAAAATAAATCATTCATTTCGCTAAACGAAAGCTTTCAAAAGATACTGAAATACTCAGTGCAATTTATCATGTCATTTTAAACTTTCATCCATTTTGACAAATGGGGTGTCATGGCGTCTTTGGAATTTCCCGCGCTGTCTCTGAACTGTAGTCATCAGTGCGGAAATACCTATTGCCTGCGGGAAATACGGATGCTGTAAGTGTGTCTGGTCCCTTGATTGAATAAGTTCAAAAACTTAAGCCCGACTCATCTGAAAGCTGTGTTGTATGCCACTTCGGATTAAGCTTATGATTGCTTACTACTGTTATGTTTAGGTGGCATACGACTCGGATGAGAATATTTACTTGTGTCGTACTTTTTAGAACGTGATTTTTCAGTAGTCGTGTTTTAGTTTTTACCCAACTGCACCAGAAGCAGGGTTATGTTTTTCGAGTGTCCGTATGTATGTATTTTACTTTGGCACGCTCTTTAGCGTAAACGGCTTGATCGATTTCAGCTTGATAGGTGTCGTTAGATTCGTCTTAATTGTGAGAGTGACACTGGCTATATCAAAATTGAAAAAAAATACCGATTTTTCGCGCCATATTGTCTTATATATTTTTTTTTCTCAAATCCTTTTAAGTGGGGTATCAAAAAAAAGGGTTTAATAAATAGATCTCAAAAATAATCATGTTTACTAAAAACTGTGAATTCCTAGTGTAGCAATGTTTTTTTTTTTAAACCCGACTGCCTAAGAAGTGACTGGCAATGAAGGTAATAAAGGTCTTTATTGTGAAATTTATGTAGATGCCTCCGACTGCATAAGATTACTTATAGTATTCAGTCTAATAGCCATCCTTTTAAAACAAGTTTCTTATTTCCATCTGTTTAATTAAAGTTCACTTTTTAGGCAGTCGGGTTTATTGATTTTGTAAATTATTATTTTTGTACTTCGTTTTTTGGGCTTAATGCACAATATAATTATTTACATTGTTGAAAAAGGCTAATTAAGCCCTTACATTTCATACCCAACACGGCATCATAGAAAAAAAAAGTTTATAAATCATCGTTTTATGTCCTCTAGAGAGCGCAATATTTAATGTAACGTCACATACACTATAAGCAGCGAGCAATCAAGATACTTCCAAGATACATCATTACGCAGTTAAGAAGTTATAAAGGAACAGATGCATAGTACCCACACACGTCCATACATACGAGTCAAAATTGTAACCCTTCTGCTTACTTCGCCACAGTCGGTTAAAAATGTATCTATCGTACGTAGTGTGAGGAGCCACTACAAGTTTTGAACCATGATCAGCCACTGGTGATATAATTATGTCGAAGCCACATAATACAAACGCAATACTACGATGATTATGCAACATCTATTGAAAGATCGATACAACTCAAAACATTTATACTTCCGTCCTACGCTATGCGAATAAAGAACAACAGTAATTATTATATTTATTATAATCAATATTGTTTATAAACACTCCTTTTGTCTAGATTTCTATTCTAATACGTTTCTGTCAGGCATTCAGTTCAGATAAGTGAATCAATGTGGACTACCACTATCGATATTTTAAGAAAAACGATTTTGTATAGCCAAAATGAATTGATAATTCGCTTCCAGATCATTTTTTGTGTTTTTAAAATGCTTTATAGTGCTTTTAACATGACAGTATGCATCAAGAACCAAGTAAGTAAGTGTTGGGTTTTATGTGAACGCCGTATCCGGCTACCTTTAAAATGTTTCTTAGACGACCCATCACCCTAATTGCGTCATACACGATTAATCATAATCTGTTTAATTTTGACATCATCATTAATCATTTCAGCCGAAAGACGTCCACTGTTGGACATAGGCCTCCCCCAGGCTCTTCCTAATTTTGACAGTTCAACAATATTCATTGCGTTATTTAAGTTGTTGAGCAGACACATTTTTCAACATATTAAGCAATGGTTTAACAATCTGTTTCAAAACGAAACAGATTATGATTAATCGTGCGTTACGCAATTAGGGTGCTGGTTACTTATTTATTTTGGTGACCGTATCACCAAAATAAATAAATAACCAGGGTCGTCACATGATGAAGTTCAGGAAAGAACCGATGCATGTTTTCGAATCCAATTTAATTGAATTATTAGAAAACAATCAGTTCATTTATCGAATTAAATTTCATTTTTTTTCGAAAACATTCCTCGGTTTATTGATAAACTTCAACTATATCCGACGACCCCTACTTATCCCTTTTGGTGATTGTTACCACATTCCGTGATTGTTACCTACCGTCTTGGACTGCAAAAGCATTAAACCCTCATTTCACGGTCATTAAATGTAATGGAACTTCTTTCAAACCTAAAAAATGATTCCGTAGACTGTAAGTAGGACGACATAGTGCGCTCAACGCTAGTCCTCAATTTTTTGATCGCCAGTTTCACGAGTCTTGACCACTTTTTGAGCTTTTCGAATCGAATTCAGTGCCTTCTTGTGTTAAGAAAACATCGAATACATTACCTTCCCCAAATCTTTTGATGAAGAACAAGCCATAATGACTTTATAACTATATAATTCCTTTAAAAATAAAGACCACCAACTTAGTCCTACATATTCGTATTAAAATAAACATATATCTCGCTTGGTATCTGGCTGTGAACTATGACTGTATTTGGACACGCGCCAGACCGTGGCTCCGGTCGCCACTTGTGTTTTTTTGTTACTTTTTAACACTAGTACACAGACACACTGCTCTTTTTGTTTGTAGATATCCGTAATGGTAGCTGTGTTCGAGAGATTTATTCGTAGGATGTGACTTTAACTCAAAATTATTTGTTTAAGAGTGAATAAGGAACGTAAAATATATGTCTTGGTGTAGTCACCATTGAACCATTTGTTAGTATAGTCATGAAATTATGTATTAAAAGTATGACAAATAGTCATGAAATGATCAATCAAAAGTTAGAAAAGTATGATATCATGAGGTAGTAAAATGAATTAGTCTAAATCGAATCATTTGTTTCAAATAGGCACATAAAATAAAAAAAGCACTTCTGAACGTCAACATCTCTAAAAAAAAATTGATTCTGATTGCCCCTTCCAAAAGGTAGTTTCGTATGGAGAAGAATGGGGAAGAAATTCCACCGGTAAGTCTTTAAATGTTTTGTAATAGTGTGTATATATTATATACTCATAAGTGAAGTCGATGCACCTAGAATAAAATTACTTTTCAACACACTTGCTCATAAAATGGCTCTATTTTCACCGCAATTAGGCACATAATGAAACCTATAATCAAACTGTGACTTTTTCATTGCTTATTATTCACAAGTGAGTTATAGGTTTTTTTTAATTGGTTGTGTTGCTTTGTTTGTTCTTAAAAAAATCGATACAAAAAAGATCGTGTTCAATAGTACAAATAAATTAATGTACCTATTGCTTGCTCATTTCATGCAACTTCTTATTTAAATAGATAATTTCAACTTACACGTTTTTAATAAATAAAACCTTCACTCAAATATAACTTTTGTTTTCTCTGTAATAAAGAAAACTTTGAATTCCCCATTTTGTACGTGGCCAAAACCCAAAAAAATCCAAAACAAAAGAAACGTCATTCTTTTAGTCCATGGCCGATCGCCATTGTTAGATGCGCGCGCAGAGGGAACTGATTAATTTTTCCCGCCATTGCAAAAAATGTTTCACAACTCGTTTTCACTGTTGAAATTATAGTTATTTATTAATTAAAATGTCTACAAGTACTAGTTATGAAGAAAATGATTTATTTTGTAAACTGCCCGATATGAGATGTGACAGAAGACAAAATGATTGTTTAGTATTATTTTCTTGACAAGTGTGTTGAAAAACGTCGTATGATACACGTGTGTATTTAATGATTACCGTCCTCGGCTCTCTTAAGAGTCTCAATGCGGTAATCTACACACTTGTACCATAATGCACTATTATCACAATAGGTAATAATAATAATTAAACATAAAGCAATGACAAGGTACTCAATTTATTCATCTATATTATATTTTACGCATTCTTCCATCATTATGACGAAAACTTTGTGTAGGTTCACAGAGGTCAGAAAATTTTAATGGCATAACGAGGAGTTTAACTATGACTCTTTAACTGGCCAAAATGTAGATACTAACTGCACTATGCAAATCGAATTGTTTTAACTTTGCATTGCGTGGTGTTAAAGTTAGTGCCGGCTGTAAAAACAGATTGCTGGTAGCTTGTCTAATACCGTTCTACTCTTTATATGAAATACTCTAACTTCTTTTTATTTGCTTAGATATCTGACTGACTTATGCTGCCCTATTATTGTCCGCCTATAATGTTCCCACGCCTGGGACACTGGCCTCTCTCTCATCTTCGTGAGTGAGTGGGTCTAGCGCGGGTCCAATGCGGGTTGGTAGATTTCAGTGGGTCACTAACTCACTACTCTTGGTCAAATATAGTCTTTTTCCGCAGTTCTTGCAACCCTGAGCTATATCTTTAACATTTAAGAGTGTTTAGCGAATACAAGGTTTCTGATCATGTTTTAGGGACACTTAGCACGGCAGGAGTGGGTTTAAACCGGTGGGGGTTCAGCACTGCCCAGTCTGGATCATTATGGAGGCAGTCTAGGCGTACAAAAATAAAATTGTGTTTAGAGTGAGACCCTGAAAATATCGAAAAAACCTGACAATAGTAAGCAGTTCCTATCAGCGATGAGGAATCTGCAATTATACGATTGAAAAAACGCTTTTGACGATATTTTCTCATCAGAAAATACTCCTCAAATAAGAAATACCAATCATACTTCACCAAATAACGTTTACCTACATATTCATTTGTGCCACAGGAGTTTTAACAACTTATTTTAACTAAAACCAACCGTACTGACCAAAGTGTTGGCTGAATGCCAGTGACCATTTTGTTTTTCATTTTATCTGATCTTGTACCTGTTGTCGTGTGTCGCGGCCCTTAGTGTCATGTTGATGGTTTTATTTGTCAATTAAAGTTAATTATTGTCATTACTAACCGAGTTCTAGGCTCTGATTTCTTTATTTTTTTGGATCTATCTTAAGCTCGGATTTTATAAAGATACTCAGCCCAGAAACTTAATTTAAGTCTAGATTTACAAGCCTTCGTTTATGCAACGTAGTTCGTATTTCGGTATGAATTAAGCAGTCTATGTATTGCGATAGTTGACAGAATCAGACGATGAATTATGAATGAATCCCCAGACTGCCGTAAAGTATGTATCATTTACATGTCTGCTACAATTTCCTCGCTGCAATTATGTTCATAGAATAAATGAAGTATTTTTTTAACGCAGGATTCAGGCAGATCGAGCCAAGTTCTTAAGATTTTCGGTCTTAGGTATAAGTAATAGTGAGATAATTGCTGATGGTGAGGTTTTGAAGAACTAGTTGAACTCCCTTAAAATCTGACTTGACCTGCATGATTACTGATAAATGCGTGCACTAACTGGACAGACCTATGTGGTTTTTTCCTCAAAAGACCATTTCAGACACAAATCTACAAGGTCTGGAGTTTAAAAGCGATTACGACGTCAGTTTTTTTCGGCCTTTTTTCTCAGAATAGTCAGGTAGGAAACGCGAACTCATTTCGTTTTTTAAATATGAATGACTCGCGGCTCGTCCCGGTTTCGCACGGGTGGACATTTTCTAGTAATAAATATAACCTATGTTACTCAAGAATAATGTAGCATTCTAATGGTGAAAGAATTATGAAATCGGTCCACTTGTTATCGAGTTTATTCGTTACATACCTCCTCATGCTATTAGTGTAAACGTGTAACAGTGTTTGTACGAACCTACTTACAGAAATAAAATCATTTATCAATAAATTAGGCTAAAGGAAAGAAGAGGGATGGTGAAAGATCTGTCTAAAGCCAAGCAATATAAACTTCTCACACCCTAAGGACATAAACTGGCTCTTAACAAAAATCCTTTATCCCTCAACTTACTTTTATTAAAACTAATAACTAAACTGAGCTGAAACTCAAGCAGTCGTGAAGCTAGTGGACGTGTCTCCAAAGTTTGCCAAACGTGTTTGTTCTTCAGCAAAATATTTCATACTCAGCAGAGTGTAGGGTACGTAACACGTAGTCAGTTGACGTTGACAGTTCAGCAATATCCATTGCGCTATTTACGTTGTTAAGCTGACAATTTTTTGAACATAAGCAATGGATTAGCAACATCCATCAAAATGATGCAGAATCTGAAGGCCAATTCTCGTAATTAAAACCGTTCAAAATCTGGTCGCAGTGTCATCTCAGCGACAAGCAAATGTCAAAAATTTATGAAAAATCGAGGTATTTTTGACAGATTGTCACTGAGATCAGACTGTGAACGTTATTAAAATTAGTAGAATAGCCCCTCAGATTGCTCGTGTGTTAAGCAATTAGGATACAGAAGTTCAAGACACTGCTAGGATATCTTGGGTTCCATTATTATGTTTCCTACTGAGATATTTTCAGCTGTGGACCGCGTTTTGATAGTAGTATTAAAAAATACGCCAATTTTGTAATTTCATTACGTCGTGGTTATACAAAATATTGACTACATAGTTCTAGTCACTGCTTTTACGAGTATATTCGAATGAATCGAAAAGTTTACATGGGACACAGTTCAAATAAATTTTAATACTTGCTAGAAAAGCTAAGCTAAGCTAGGCGACTAGCTCTAACTCTTGTTTTTACTCTATCCAAAGAGCAAATCGTGATGCCATGTGTTTATGGCTATATTTTTGACGCCTTTTCGCTTTACTTTCAGGAAACATCTACCAAAAATTATTACTAACAAGGAGCTTAGATTTGTACGCACACAGAAACAACAAACCCTGTAGTTAATAACATCCAAGCCCCGACTGAAGCGACGTGCCTGTAAAGTTAGCTAAACGTGTTTATCCTTTTCCATTGAAAGTTTTGAGTCGTCTAGAATGTTGTAATGTTATTTTAGTGTTTCTGCAGATTTAGAAGCAAAACTACATTTAGTCTTTGATTGAGTATGACCTATTCAGTGTCTTGATTACCCAAACCCTTGTTGGAAGTCCAACTTCGATAAATAGTCATTAATTTTGCCCAACAAAAGCTTTTAAAAAAGCTCTATACTTAAAGTGCAATTTTTTATATTCTTGCAAACTTTTCATCCATTAATCTATTTTGACAAATGAGTTGTCATGGCGTCTTCGGAATTTCCCGCGCTGTCACTGAAATGTTGTCTTTGATGTGGAATCAAGGAATCGGTATCTAGAAGGGTTATCTGTGTCATGCATGTTGCACAACATTGTCTGTCCAACAACAAAGAGCCTTTCATGTTCCGCTTCATCTGGCAATACACGCTGTTGTGCAACTATGTCGAAGATTCACGCATCTCACCACGAATCCATGAAGGAATTATGACCACCAGCTGCCTTCTGCTCGCAACTTCTTCAGCATGAAATTTATTGATTTAACATAAAATATATCCTATCATTCTCAGCAATATTGTGGCTCATGGTGAAGGGCGGGTGTTTTTAAAGGATTGTCTTATTTTTGGACATTCAAAAGTGCTGACTCTTCGCCTAGTTTGAATAAATGGCTTTCGAAAAGAACCTTTTTGGATTTTCCTGCTATATTTGTACATATATAGTCAGCATCTCAATAATCAAAACTTCAGATCAAAATATTTTGATATTTCAATAACTTAAAAATACGTTTACATTAGGTGATTAGGGAATTTCCATTTAAGTAAACCGACTAGCAGTATAAGTTATTGAATAGAGATTCAATTTTAGTAGGTAGTAGAAAAAAAAGAAGTGATGAAAAATATATAAAGAAAACAAAGCAATAATTATTTATAGATGCGCTATCGTGTGGAGGTGTGTATAAAAATATGATGTTCTAGTTCGATCTATCCTTTAGGTATTAACTGAACCACAAAACAGACGTGCATCTAAACTCGCCGCAACATGTTTATACCTCGTTAGTTCCCGTTTGTTATCCTCAAGCGTGATATTATTTACGACGGTACTGAATGCGGCCTGGCCGCCGACTCATAATTTAAGGATGTATGCTTTTGCCTCAAGTTTGGGTAATCAAATAAATATAATCTCAAAGGAATGACGTGAAAGCTAAGTTTTAGTTGTATATGTTTATTTGGCTGTTGAACTGAGATTTTAGTAGTAGTCGAACTTCTTCCACCA
Organism: Polymixis flavicincta; assembly: GCA_949987655.1. Lineage (NCBI taxonomy): Eukaryota > Metazoa > Arthropoda > Insecta > Lepidoptera > Noctuidae > Polymixis > Polymixis flavicincta. Next base: position 18,654,495 of record OX465184.1, read on the forward strand.
CACTTTTTTCTGCTGTCAGGTATAATTGCTGGTGAATCACATCAAAGGAGGATGTGTGAGAGTTGAACGAAAATGAAAGTTAAAAAATAGAGGAGAGATGGAATTTCAATTGTTCAACATGAAAGGACAATAAAATACCCGATTGATTCGATCGAATCTAAAGAACAATCGATTGGACTGCAGCAATTGTTCTCCGTAACATTCCACGCTCTGATTATTTGCCCGTGAACGCACAGGACAATAAAAAATATTTTATGTTCATTGACACATCTTACTACCTATACGAATGTTTCTGTACGAAAAGAATAAATACCATCGTCGCATACATTTTCTGCAGGCACTTTTTCATTCCGATTTCAAAACTGTCAGACGATTGTTAGGGATCGATTCAGCATCGTAGCACATCGATTTGAAAGCACTCGGCTTTACACTCGCGTTGAATGAAACTGCATGGCATATTTTTGCTCTAAAAGGCAGATATTAAACCCAGCAATTCAGAGAGGTTTCAGAATTGACTTTTTATTTTGAATATCTATTCGATTTTTGAACGCAGTTTAATCGTTTTCAGGTGTTGACCGTTGTTCAGATAATTTTGAATTTTGAAATCATGGCCACTCAAAAACAAAGAAAAACTCAACATTTAAAATTAGAATACCGTTAAGTATTTTTCAAGCTCCAAGAAACTTCAGTCAAGTCCGTTACGACGAAACCAAACGAACCATACGGATTGCTGTTACGCCTCAAGTCAGCCCATAAAAAGAAAAAGCGGTCCATCCGCGATTTTAAGTCCAGATAATCGTGCGCATAATCTTAAAGATGCTCCATAAAGGGAAAGCGAAACATAACACATTAAACTCTTTCTAATATTAAAAGCTGTTCGCCTAGCCGGCGCCATAGATGCGTGGGTTAAAGGACGCGTAATGTCTTCGCAAACGCTACTCATGCGTGGAACCAGGGCTGACAGGATATTGTTATACAAAAGCTGACGTGTTTTGTTTTGAAGGTATTGTAAGTTCTTTTGTTGTGGGGGACGATGGAGGAGCTTTTGATGCGCTGTTTTTAGTTTCACCTAGATTTTTGTACAGACGCCAGCAGGTCAACCTATCCTAAACTGTCAAATTTTTCCCAATTGAACATGAACCTTATTCCTTTGTGATAAAGTTGAAAAACTATCAAAGAAATTTGACAGATTGGGGTAGCTTGATGCGCTGGCCTCTGTACGTCACTTGTTTAATCACGACTTTTTAGTCCTGCTGATGATGTGGCCACTTTCTTTTTATTCTTAAACTATAGTGCTTATTATTTTGTTTGATCTTTTTGCGTATCAAAGTTTTGTTTTGAAGCCGTAAATCATTTTAGGCAATGGCTTCTTAGGCCACTTGAACTCATACATAAAGAACTAGAAATTGGTATTTATATTCGAGTCCACAAAATATTGAGGAACGATGAAAGCAAGATATAACAAGATCAAAATATGTCAATGCTATAGCTCCATGTTCTTATGAAGTTGTCTTCTGTTCGGCAATTCGGCTTATTTCCTGAACATACATATGTACAACTTTGCTGAGTGGTTTGTGGCTTAGAAATAAAAGCCACACCGGTCTATCAATAAGGTTAAGCTACGTTTGCCGCGGTTGGTTCGTGGATGGACCATTTTTACATACCATTCCGTACCTTGTTTGGTTCCTGATGTCATTCGTAGATGACAATCGTTACGGGTCGTCAGAATCCCGGTAGCCTGACAACCAGTCTTATCGAGAGGTTGCATAAAGCCCAGTTACTGAGTTGTACACGTACTCAGCTGCATCCGATTAAACTGGAAGTTGACCCCAACATAAGTGGGAAAAAGCTACGCAGATGATGAGATAAATCTTCGCTCTTTATATGGGGATAATTTCTTGAATCACATTTTGTTTTCATAATTTCTATTTAATTCAAAAATGAAAATGCCAGCCCTGGACATCAGCCGGGCGTCGCCGCACGGCAGTTTGTCTTATTACGGCTCCTTTGACTCCAACGTCAAGATTGTGTTGATTAGACGCGTTTTAATACGAAAGGAAACCATCTTTTTATTATTTTGTATGCCCTCCACTCTTTGGGTGTTCGTGTGGAGAAGGGTCCTCCCTTGTGTGTAATTTTCGTCTATTATTTATTAACAGGTGACCAATTCGCACGGTGATGTGTCACGTTTCGTTTAATTTTTTTGGTAGGGACGTGTTCGGTTATTTCTCTCTACTAGGGTATTATCAAAACGTCTACCTGTTTTATTTTTTTTATAATTAGGTACTAGTCGTGATCGCGACTTCCTTCGCGTGCATGTTGGTTTTCATGGGCTTGAATTTTCTGCGCCTACCCTATTTCTTTTTCGAAAATTGAAGTAACCTAAGTTACTCCTTGCAATATTAGCTATCTGCCAGTGCAAGACTCGTCAAAATCAGTCCTGCCGTTTCACAGGTTAGCTGGAACAAACAGACAAACAAACATTTTTTTTCTAAATATATATTTTTGTTTAGCAGTTAATATACCTACATTACAAGGAGACACTTCAATTTGATTCATTAGTACGTACATTTATGTATGTGTTTTATAGATTGTTGTTAATGGAAATCAACACTTTGCTTCGGTATTCAGGATCCACGGGCTCATCAAATGCTAGACCCGCAAGGAATAGGCAACCATATTGCATTTCTATTATCTAATGTACATTCGTCATTTGTTATTGGTTAATTAATAAATATATCAATATATGGATGACCGAGCTTTAGCTCGGTTTTTGATGTTTTCTAAAAACAAAACCTAGCTAGACCGATTTATCGCCCCCGAAACCCCCTGCATCCTAAATTTCATGAAAATCGTTGGAGCCGTTTCCGATATTCAGATTATTATTTCCATATAGAATTGCTCGTTTAGTGGTATTCGATGTATTAGATACTCTTAACTTATTTCCTACTTATTTAGCATTTGGTTTTTAGTGAACATTTTCAAACTCGATAAGTTAATTCAATCCTGCTCAAATGTCAGCTTGGCGACGTGTAACCTATTTTCCCCCGTGACCTTATCAAGCAATTTAACATAGTTAGTCAGGAATAAATTAATCGGCTTCCAATCTTTATGGTTAGGCTTTAAAATAAGCGGAATTTCCCTTTGAGACGGACAAATGTTCCCCAACGGAACAACTTTATTAAGTAATTGCCCGATATTTAGTTATTTACTAGATTGCCAAGATTATTTGCAGTACTAAAACAATTAGGTATGTAGGTATATTATTTACCAGACAAAAGGCGAAACGACCGCACGTGAAACCACTCTAACCACTTACTATAATGACTACCTCTCTTATTTTCTAGAGCATGAAAATTATTTTCAATTTTCTCACAAAGGACTTCCAACAAAATATTTTCCTTATTTTCTTTTACATTTTCCGTTTCGTAGCATTTCGTAGCCACAACTTAACACGCGCGATGCGGGTGCGCAGAATACTTACTTACAGAAGGTCTGGCACACATTATGAATAATAACGGACGCACACATAGACACGTATATGTACGTAGACACTTACAGCGAGTGCTAGCTTCTAGACTTGCGACTGGCATTCGTTATGTCATAGTTTTAATTTTGAATGCCTTACGTACGCCTCTATACAGGGTGAGTTTTCAAATACCTGTCAAATTTAAGGGTGTGGTACAGACCAGATGAGGTATTGTAGTTTGGTATCGAACAGTCAATATTTTTTTCGCGATTACGATATTGGTCCCATGGTGAAAGTTGTTCAGTGTGATGCACCACACCCTTAAATTTGGCAAGTCCTTGAAAACGGTATGTGTGTGCCCACATTGTATGGAGCCAATCTTCTGTACCTGTATATTCTGTGACGATTGCGCCGGGTAAGGCGGTAGTTTTAATTAAATTTCTCTGGTGGTCGCCTCAGGGTTGTTTACTGAAGCTTCGCAAACGAAGTCTCTGTGAAACTTGACCACTCCACCAGGTGTTATTTGGTTTTAATCTAGAATTTTCCAAGACCACAGGTACTTATTGCATCTTTAGAAATGAAAATGGTTTTTTTATTGAGGGTGATAGTGCTTCAACATAAAGACTGAAGATTTAATTTCGTTGAGTTTAGAATTTCTTTGTTTATTTTGAGACATAAAATTGAATACTTTCATAGCATTTCACTCATTCATCTACTGCTTCTTTTCTACGAGTTTCTTGGTAGGCTGACAATACGATGGATGTAAGTAGATATTTCTTTTCCCTATTTCATTAACCTGGACATTTACCTCGGGCATTAATTACTCAGACGTCGCCGTTAATAAAATCACACAAACATTTTATTTCATCAAGCTAATGGCCAAATATTTGGCCACCTTATGCCTATAATAACACAGCATGCATTCGCAGGCCCTCCTGATAATCTTATACCAAAGGTATAAAGTTCAAAATCGTATATCAAATATTTATAGTTTTATAAGATCCCTTCACATGAGTCAGCTCTGTAACAGAGGGTGCTACATCCCTGTTTTTAAGGGTTGACTTTGACTCACTAATCGATATTTTTGCCCCAAATATTATAATGAGTTGGTCTAATGTGGGTCGTGGACAAAAACTAGAGCCAAATATGGTTTTGGAAATACTCCAGGGTAACCCTGACCTTACTTTTATAGAAATTTTGGCAGCCATTTCGACGGAGGAGTAGAAATATATTTTCTTAATTGCTTCACTTAGCTCCTGAATTATGGCACAGTGAATCTTATAGATTTTTTCAGGCCATTTGTTCTCAAATATTGCCTTTTCTGGTCAATTTTCCGAGTACTTTGACTATCTTGGAGGTAGCTATTTTAAATAGAAAGTATTGATCTTCCTCAACATCCACTGTATATCGGTAACAAACTTTCAGAGCCATTAAATATTCAGTTGAAGAAGAAACACAACACTACAGTTAGATTGTGGTAGAACAATTCACGTTCACAATTGCATTGGTTGCAAATTGAAATGGTAATAGCTTCGCCCCTAACACATGGGTCCTAATTTTGCCATCGGCGAAATGTTGCATGGCATTTTACCTTCACCCTTCTGTAAACAGACGCTGCGTTTATAGTATCGTCGTACTGTGAACTAAAGCTTTATTTGGGTTTTGTCGTTGCATACCTATCCTTTCATCCTCTTTGCATCCAACTGGTCATGTCCATTGCCCATTCATCTGAACTAATCCCACAACCCTTTAGTTATCGATTCAAATACGACCCGTTCACGCGTCACTAATTACCGAGTTTTATTATTGTTTAGTGGTCGAAATGTACCATTAATGTCTTTGGTAGTTCATTATTAAGTAGTAATTAATATTTATAGTTATTGCCTGTAAAGTTTTGGTTCACGTTTGTTTTGACTAGCTTTAAATGGGAGTGCTTTTAAGAACAGTTAAGTAATTTTGTTGTACTGGTTTGTTCCAAAAATTTCAGTTACTTATTTGAGATCGAATTACTGTGTTATTCAGTTTTGTAAGACTAATACTGAATTACAAAGTAAAGCCCAGATATTTCAAAAACGCCTACAATTTAGTAATCATGATAGCCAACAAGCCAATCACGAAAGTACTCCAAGCAAGCATTTTACAACATCCATGAAAATTTCAAATTCAAAAGGCTTGGTAGTAAACAATATACTACATCTGTGCATCGAAGGGAACTGTCGCAATGACGACGTGCTCTAGATTAGCCATTCTGGAAACTTTCCAACAAGCAATTGATATCGACTGAAGTCTGAAATATACCTTACATCGAGTTTTTCTTTAATCTTCCAACTTTGTGCTGCGAGATTTTCAATTTGAGTTGTGGCGGAAGTTTGTGGTTATGCAATACTGAATAGTAATGTCCCAGTCCCAAGACAATATTGTTATGTAGTGTTGGAAATATTAATGTTGCTATTACAACAATATCTTTTCTGATAAGTTTTTGGAAGTTTTCTCACCAAGGCCTTCATCAAAATCATTTATTTGCGTAAATAAGGTACAGAAAGTTCGACATAATTACACTGATCCTATGCCTTTAATGTCGGTGTGCAAATTTGACATATTTCATTATTTTTATCTTAAGAAATTTGGTAATTTACTTGAATAATACAAATACGATAAATGTCACAAAATTCAATAAAAATTGGTCACAATTACCTAATTCATAAATTACATTAAGCTACCGGTTTTTTTTTGGGTGGGAAATCATCAAATAACTTCTCCCGCTCTGGGTGGCAGCAGGAGGGCGTGTCAGACTTTTACTGACTAAAACCCACCCGTGTTCCTTCAGTAGCCCGTATGCCAGGGGCTGTGGTATCTCTTTCGAACAAACCCACACCCCTGGCAGGTATCGGCCCTTGCGGGCCCCATAATTTTTTGCGCTGACGTCTCTTTGAGGCGCGCGTGGAACACAACGCGCCGTCGTGTTGGGCTTGGTCCTTACCGGACAGCGAGCTACCCATTACTCGCCGTCCGCAAGCTCATGCCTACGGTGGCCGGAAATCGGCCTGGGATTCCCGACGCCCAGGGCGTCTCCGTATCCTGCGGCGGCTAGGGTCGCGAGGGCGCATATGCTGCCTCTCCCTCACGTGCGCCGCCTCTCTCTTCGCGAGCATCACTGCTTCGCTGAAGGAGGTGACGGCTCCCCATGCCCTCTCGCTCCGTACCATGGCCTGGACCAGGGCCGGACGCGAGAGATCGCCGCCGCCGATCGCCTCCACGAGGACACGGCGGTGCTCCACCCAAGCTGGGCAGACCGCCACCGTATGCTCCACCGTGTCTTCAGGGCGATCTTCGCAGTGGAAACACCCGGGCGTTTCCTCCCGCCCTATCCGAAACAGGAACCTCCAGAAACAACCGTGTCCGGTGAGGACCTGCATCAGTCGGAAAGTGAGGACGCCATGCCGCCTCTCAAACCACTCCTCAAAGAGGGGACTTACCGCCGCCATCGTGGCGTGTAGGTCTCGTTAGACGTGTCTCGCTTAGGTCTCGTCTATAGCTTTGTTATTTTATTAGTCTTTTTCTTCTCTAGGTAACATTCAGAAAGAGCCGAGCAATCTTTGTGTATTACAGTATCAATAGTATGTACAGTTTGTTTTCACATAAAGTACCGGTAGTTGGCTGATCAGTCCCGCCGGAAGCATAAAGACGCAATCCCATCTAACATATTGTTACGAAACGAATAACAAATACATAGCTCTTCCCAATTCCGTGTTTGGCACGGAAATCTATTGGTGTTTTCAAGGCGTCTTTAGCCTTGAAGACTTGTCCTCGAGATTCTGGACCATATCCAAGACTCGTCATGGTGTTCCTATTTATTCTAGCTTCTATACTGTGCTTCTACATCATGTATAATTTCCTAGACTAGTCTAGTTATATATCCGGGAAATACGCTGGCGCGTCGCAGAGCAATAAAAATGGTAGAACTTTTGTTGTGGCCATTCTTCTGTCTTTCTTTTTTAATCTTCTTTGATTTATGATTTTGGAACGTTTGGCTTATTGAGTTTTGTCTTTATTGTAGGCTATAAAATTGCACTTCTCCTCATAATGAACTTTAAAAATTACATTTTTGTACTTTTAGGATTAATACTTCAGAATTCTCAAGATAACATTTTCCCAAGTTTTGGTATCGGCCATAACCAAAAACGCTGTGCTTTGTTTTTAGACTATGCTTAGAAACAGTGTTTTTTATCTGGTACATAGTTAGACGGTGATTTATCTGTCTCCACAATAATGGCTCCCTAGCATACATGAAATTTGATTCCAATTAAGTGAAGACGCAATGAATCATTTCCTTATTTACGTACTAAAAGGACTATTAAAGTCAAAGACGTGGCTTATTTCACATACATAATAAGATATTTACATATATAATGGCGTGAGGAGAGTTAGCAGTTGCAAAACAGCTTGTACGTTATAATTTATGATGTCATTAACAGTGATGAAATGATAACGCTTTGTTTATGTTAATAAGCGAATATGAGGTAATTGGGACATGTTTGTGTATGTACAATTAAAGCAGACCAAATTTACTCGTAATAGTTACAATTTTCAAGTTGAATTTAAAAAAATGCTGCGTCATCTTTTGTTTGTGTTTGTCTGAGTAACACTACTGCTTACTATGATATTACATAAACCAAAGTTCTTATCATTGTTCTGGTGAGTATTCTTACGATCTATGTCATATTGTTAATTTCAATCATATTTAACACTCTAAACACTGGGCACGCCACGATTGCGGCGGTAAGTCCCCTCTTTGAGGAGTGGTTTGAGAGGCGGCATGGCGTCCTCACCTTCCGCCTGACGCAGGTCCTCACCGGACACGGTTGTTTCGGGAGGTTCCTGTTTCGGATAGGGCGGGAGGAAACGCCCGGGTGTTTCCACTGCGAAGATCGCCCTGAGGACACGGTGGAGCACACGGTGGCGGTCTGCCCTGCTTGGGCGGAGCACCGCCGTGTCCTCGTGGAGGCGATCGGCGGCGGCGATCTCTCGCGTCCGGCCCTGGTCCAGGCCATGGTACGGAGCGAGAGGGCATGGGGAGCCGTCACCTCCTTCAGCGAAGCAGTGATGCTCGCGAAGAGGGAGGCGGCGCACGTGAGGGAGAGGCAGCAGATGCGCCCTCGCGACCCCAGCCGCCGCAGGATACGGAGACGCCCTGGGCGTCGGGAATCCCAGGCCAATTTCCGGCCACCGTAGGCATGGGCTTGCGGACGGCGAGTAATGGGTAGCTCGCTGTCCGGTAAGGACCAAGCCCAAGTCGACGGCGCGTTGTGTTCCACGCGCGCCTCAAAGAGATGTCAGCACAAAAAATGATGGGGCCCGCAAGGGTCGATGCCTGCCAGGTGCGGGTTTGTTCGAAAGAGACACCACAGCCCCTGGCTTAAGGGCTACTGAAGGAACACGGGTGGGTTTTAGTCAGTAAAAGTCTGACACGCCCTCCTGCTCCACCCAGAGCGGGAGAAGTTATTTGATGATTTCCCACCCAAAAAAAAAAAAAAAAAAAACACTTTAAACACTGCTCTTTACTAGTCCTGCGTAACATAGCTACATTCTATTTCCATTGAGATTTTTTTTATTAGCACTGAACAAAGTTTTATCGTAACCATTTTTCGGCTTAGAATTGGCTTTATATCTCTTCTTCGTCTGGTGCCTCTCCAATTATACTATTGTAAGTTGACCATTAAATCTTAATATCTATCCTAGTCCTTTGCTTCATATTGCTCATTTTAAAGTTATTGCTTACATGATCATATTTAGCTTTCCAAATGAGGACCGATAAAACCGTTTGCTAAATTGAAAATTATGTCTTATTTTTTATCACATCATCATTGTCTCCGCTCATTCCATGTTCAATCTACTTCCCATCGATAACATTTGAACTCAATTGCTCACGGTTCACGTCACCTCACCAATTTCATTCATTGTTTGAACGTCAGCCAATTAGGTTGATTGTCGGTGCCCAATTACTTATACCGATTGTAATTAAGCTGTAGTCATTGATCTTAAAACCATCTCTTTAGACACTCTCTAGTCTATATCCCCCAAAATTGTTCTCTTTGCTAACTTTTGTTTGTATTTGGTTAATATATATAGCTTTTGGAATTTTACGATGTTCTGCTTCGTTTGGCTTCAGCGATAAATGTAAATCGTATTCACATGTATAACTAAATGTCCAAGTATATACCTGAACGTACGAAATTGCGTTCCCGTACGAAATCGTTCCTCTGATCTATGAACCGAAACATTTCAGATTTATAACCCATCTATATGCTTATATATACAATCTCTTTTGTAAATCGTAAAGCTAAACCACACTACTTCGTGCGGGTGCGATATACATAGAATAATATTATTCGAAATTCAAATTAGAAATTCATAGGACGCGGATTACGATTCTCCGTCGGGAGTTATTGGTATGCAACTTCGCTCGTTTACCGTCTAACTTGGGAGTTCTTTGACGGAGTTACTCACTTGATTCATGCGAGTATTTATAAATTGCGTAAAAATAGAGTGAGACATTGATGGTTGACATCATTTGACACTGGGATCAAGTAAACAAAGGGCTAGTAGGTAAACTGAGACGTTTTTATAAAGTTTTGAACAGGAAAACTATTTTTAGAGACGGTAAAGTTTTGTTTGTACGTTTCTACTGTCTTACAAAAAATTCATTTTTCCCGACGTATTAAAAAATTACAAGTCTTTTAAGTACAGAAACAATAATATTTTATTTTGTTTTTCGTCGTTATTATTTAATTACGAAATATTTATATCCTACTTAATTAAAATTTCACTGGCACACCACACCGGATACACAGTACATCCAATAATTAGTAGTTAGTTAACAACTTGACATTTGAATATTAAAAGCACTATGTAAATATCGATCCTCATAACGTAAACGCGGCACGTCCTGTAGGATATCCTCAGTTCAGTTAGTTCTCTTCCGTACCGCACGGAGCGCGCACGTCGCGTCCCAAATACCAATTATAAAATAAACCGTAAATGAACATTCCGCGCGCCCAGTCCGTATGAGTGTGAACTTACCTTTATAATACGATCATTATTGTGAATTTTTGTGTGTGATTTATAAATAATTATTTACTGTTTGTGAATTTTTGAAAATGGAAATTTTCGTTGGAATGTTGTTTGACGAAGTCATCATGCTTTGTGGTGGGTAGTTTGTGTGGTTTATTTTGATACTAATTTGATTTTATTGTGACAAAATTGAAATAGATTTTCCATTTTTTTCCCGTATTTAGTTACAATTTTGTGTTTTGAATTTTTTAAACGTCTTGTAAAAGAAGAATAGGGTACCTAATTATGCTTACGAGTAGTAATCGAGTGTCTAAGTATTAATATCCTGTTGTTCATCATTAATATAATAGAGTTTTAAAAACTGTATCTATAAAAAACTCGACTATTAACTGGGTAGATAATTTCGATACCAAGAAATTGTATAGATAGGTAGGTATAGTTTTTTTTAAGTTTTGAAAACTCAGTTATAAATAATTTGAACCAAGATATTCATTTCGTTATTTAATTATTAGCATCTTCCTTGCTAAGTTTTTATTTATAAAGATCGCTTTATTTTGTAAGTGCAGGTTCACACCCACTCTAATTACTGTGTAAGTGATACAATTATCTACCAGCAGGCTTAGCACGACGCTTTCTACTCTACCGTAGAATAGAAATCGCTTGTCCACATTTCTCGGTATAAAACTGTCAACTGTCCATACGGAAACGTCATTTTTGTCTACTCTTCCGTCGACAAAACGCTTTTCTACGGTTGTCTTGCTAAGCCTGCAGCTGGCTTTACTGGATGCACTATCGACAACTTTGTTACCTACTTAACACCTACTCTGTTCCTAATTGGAAGGTATAGTGAAGTGACGTAATGAGAGGCCGCTGATGGATCGATCAGGTTAAGCTACGCTTGCTGCGGTTGGTCCGTTAATGGGTGACCATCTTTACATAGGTACCAAGACTCTTGCGTGCCTCGGAACCCACGTAAAGCTGTTGGTCTCGACTGTCATTCGTGGATTTTTGACAGTCGTTACAGGTCGTCAGAAGCCTGACAATGTGACAGCCAGTCTTACCAAGAGGCTAAGTGTGTTACCGGATAACTGGGTTGTGGTGGACGGATAGGCATTCGCTCCATTTAAAATACTGATATTCAGCTACATTCGGTTAGACTGGAAGCCGACCCCGAAATAGTTGAGAAAAGGCTAGGCAGATGATGAGGAATGTTTTTGTGATTGAGTCTTGTCTCCGGTAAATACACAGAGACGAAACTCATAGTAAACTTACGCATCGATATGTCAAAATCAGTGCAGTTTGGCGTGATTTTGATAGATCGCTTCGTTAAGTTTACCTGACCATTTGAATGATCGAAACGTAATTTTTTTTTAAATATTTTTATTTAATCCATGGGTTGGATGGCGATGTCATAGAAAAGTACACACAGATAGGTACCCAGGGAAGTATTTTCTTAACATTGGTTGAAAATCAGTGGAGACTGATCCTGATGATAAGACCATTAAAAGTTGCCAATTAATTTGTTAAAGCTTGTTGTGGAAATATTTGATCGTAAACTACCTTAAAAAATTATAAACCAACTTCAAGTTTTTAAACTTAAAAACAACGAGACGTGGCAATCACAGTTTTACTTCATACCTAGTCCCTTTATTCATATATCTGTCCTCTTCGTTATGTCTAACGTCAAACAAGCAGACTTTACCTAAATTGAACTAAGTTCTAAGCTAAGTCATTTCCCGGCTCTTCCTAATGCAGAAAGCCTGTCATGCCATTAGATTTATGTGGCCAGTATCGCAAATTTATTATTAGACTGCAGTGCGGTGTCGCGAAACTCGCCCCACGTACCCACATATGTGATGCTAATTAGCCGTGTTTAGACTTGAGATGTCTCGTGTTCGTGTCTGAGGTGAATGCAAGACATTCCCATTACAAAAATCTTTTTTACTGTCCACTTCCAAAAAATATAAACAGTGGCACTTCGGAATTGCCGACAGAAGTGAAAACCTGAACAGTTACGTGTGTGTTTTTTGAATAGTCAGGAAATATTTTTTGAATCGTAAGATTAAACAACGTTCAACGTTGTTCGTTAGTACGTTCGTGTTGTCAGTGGTGTCGGTAACTGTGTTCAATTGTTGTCATCTGCGCAAGTTCAATTGTTTTTTCCCCAGCTGAAAAAATGCCCAACGCGCCTAAAGAAGTTTTCACTACAAAAATAACGTTACCAAAATAAAAATAACAAAAAAATGTTTTGGAAGCCAGTAATTTTTTTTTTGGGAATTTTTTTTTTCACTTTAGGTTTATATGGGACCACCCCTGAGGCATACCCTATCCATTAAAAAAGATTTCTCGATATCGATCAGCAATTACCGAAGATATAGCGGAACATAGATACATTGTATACAAAAGAATAAACAGACGCATTGAGAATCTCATCCTTTTTGATGTCGGAAAGCAAGGTACCTAACTTTTTTTTACTCCATGATAATAAGCGAACATTTTCATTAGGATCTTTTTAATCGTTTGGAGAATGATAAGAAGCGAATACCTATAAGCTTTTTCTCAAAACTAATGAAAGAAAAATATATTTTTGCAATGTAAACCATAGTGGATCTGTATTCTCGCCCCATTTCCCTTGAGATCTAGATAAACTAGAATCATGAATCAGGTTTTGAACGCTCTCTGTAAAATAAAAGTAGTTCCCTAGATAGGTAGGTAGTAGGTACAGTCGCCAGCAGGTCAAGCTATCCCAAACTGTCCAATTTTCCCAATTGAACATGAACCTTATTCCTTTGCATTAAAGTTCAAAAACTATCAAAGAAATTTGACAGATTGGGGTAGCTTGATGTGCTGGCCTCTGTACTACACTTTACTTTGACTTTGAAGTTCACAGTGACCCAAAGCTATTATATCCTGCTCCGCAAGCAAGCAGACCTGCTAAGCCCAATGTACCATGTTTTTTTTAGTTAAACATAATTATAATCATCATTCCATTTACATAATTTGAACTCAGACCGGCACATTACTTTGTGTAAATTATTTCTTCATCACTGCTCTCAAAACGGTGAACGAAAATATCGTGAGGAAACCGGCATGTCATTGAACTAAAAATTCGATGACTTACATAATTATGACATCTACCAATCTGCACTGGGCCCACGTGAACGATGACAGCCCACTCTCATAAAGAGGTGGCCCAATGTATCCCATAGAACCAAAAATTTGAAGACATAATTATTGTGACATCTACTTACTCCCACTCCAAGAGAAGAGGCCCGTGTCCCAGAAGTTTGAATAATATAGGCTGACTATGTATGATAAGTAATGTAAATCAAATGTTCCATACATTTTGACCGCGTAGGTATTGCACTTTTCTATGAACAGAAAATTTTTGACGCTAGGCTGTCTAGAATGCTATGCTGAATACATGGTTACAGTTTGCGCACAAGTTAAAAAATTACCCTGTATAATCATTGGCACTGTGAAATGAACCGAACAGTGGTCTGTCGCTAAAATGCAGTGACTGAGTTCATTCTGTTTGTCTCGTTCGTTCCACCCCAGTACCTACACAATAGAATCTGAGGGTCCACATTTTGCCGTCTGAAAACGTCCAGGCGGAATTTAAGTGTATCCTAAACGCCAATCAGAGACAGATTGTCCAAATTTAGTGATTGAAGAGGGACGAACCCACTTTCACGGTTGACAACTCTTGGAATAAAATGTTACAGACAGACCAATGTCGTTTGAACGTGCCTAATGTAGTAAGGTATGTATTTTAGATAAGCATACAGAAACACTAACGAAACTAGGGAGAAAATGGATGGATTGGTCACCGCTGACTTTTCGAACTGTGTGAGCGAGGATAGTATAAATGTGCATTTATAAATCGAATGTCGTTCGTATAATATCTTAGTTACCATCATATTTGCGACCATACTACAAGACCTTTTTTTCTCATGATTAGATATGGATATCCATCACGTCTGTGAACGTTCACTAGCTAATTTAATTTGACCCTGTCGTCATCATCTGCCTAGCCTTTTCCCAATTATGTTGGGGTCAGCTTCCAGTCGAACCAGATGAGCTGAGTACCAGTATTTTACATGGAGCGACTGCCTATCTGACCTCCACAACCCAATTACTGGGTAATACGATACCCCTTGGTAAGACTGGTTGTCAGACTTTCGGGCTTCTGACGACCCGTCACGACTGTCAAAGATCCACGAAAGACAGCCGTGACCACCAGCTAGCTTAACGTGCTTTCCGAAGCAAGGAAGGGTCTTGATTATCTTATCGTTTAAAATTAAAACATCGTCACAACAAACATCTATACAAAACGGTGCAAGAAAACATCGTGAGGAAACCGGCGCGTCCTAGAGCCAATTTTTTTAAACATGGTGGGATCTACCAACCCGCACTGTAGATTACAACCCTCTCCCTGAATCACAGAGAGGAGACCTGTGTGTTGTACTTTTTATTTTTAAGATTTGTACTCCAGTGTGTAGTAGGTATATTTTTTAAGGCATGTCCTGGAACTAAAAATGCGAAAACATATATGTGACATCTACCAACTCGCACTGGGCCGCGTGAACGATAACAGCATACTCCCTGATTGGAGGGGTGCGTCCCAGCAATTGAAATATTATAGGCTGATTATTCAGTATAGAATGCAGGGATATTTAATGATGTGAATTTTAGACAGTGATGTGCTCATAATATCAAAACCAACGTCGTTTTATGCTGGATAGCGAGTACTGCAATCGCATCGTGTAACGAACGTTTCAATTCACAGACACTGCAGGACTTACACAAACTCTTGCTTCTTTCCTATCTGCTCCAGACACATAAGCACTAGACCAAGTGTCGCCAATAGCCTCATTTCGGAAAAACGAGTAAAGAAACAAAGTAAAGCGAACTAAGTTAGATTAGGTCTAGTTCCAGAGAGGCTCTATACGAGTTCAACTTGTTAAACTATCTAGATTCTATTTAGCTAGGTCCTATTTAAGTTCTGAGAGACAATTATTTACTTAGATTTCATACTGTACCTAATCACTTTTTCTTCCTGTTTCTTTCGTATGCAATTACTGCTCATCTTTGGACCTTTAAACATGACCCCAAAAATGCCAATGCATAAGTTATAAGAAAATGTTTTATAGTCATGAATTCCGTAACTAATATTAATAAAGAAATCTTTTCAAATTGTAGTGTTTTATTCTGAAGTAGTTTTTTTTTTTTTTGGAAAAAGATTTTATTTTTCAGTTTTTAGTTAGTAGGTATACCACTAATTTAGGTAAACAATAGTGAGAAATAGTTGAATGTCATCAATATACACAAAGTGTATTAAAAACATATGGTATCGAAGCAAACGGAAAAAGTACTAAATCGAACCACAGATGCCGATTGCGGATCATACCTATAAACAACATACACACTATTAACACTTTAACAGCCGGACCAACCAGCCAACCACCCACTTAGTTCCTAAACCCGAATACCAAGAAGTACGGATGTCTCTCGTCCGAGTCGCAAGCGCAAGCGATTACGATACGTATTCGAAACGATCTTTTTGATCTATTCCTGGCACCGAACGGATCGCGTCAATAGTTAGAAGTACGGAATTGATTGCGGTAGTGAAGAAAAAAACCTGTTAGTATCGTCAATCATGTGTCTATGGCCACTTGGGAATGAAAGGCTAGTCGCGTTGAACGAATTTTGGTTTTAATTTCATTATCATAGAGTTTGAAAAATAAATACTTAGTCAAAGTTTATTATAATAAAATAAGTAGGAACAGAGATCACTATGTTTTTCTGTATCATCTGTATAGCCTTTTCCCAACTAAATTGGAATCAGCTCCCAGTCTACCTGGATGAAGTTGAATACCAGTATTTTACATGAAGCGACTGTCTATCTGACCTCCACAATCCAGTTATTCGGTAACACGATACCCCTTGGTAAGACTAATTGTCAGATTTTCGGGATTCCGACGACCCGTAACGACTGTCAAAGATCCACAAATGACAGCCGTGACCAACGGCTTAACGTGCTTTCCGAGGCACAGAAGGGTCTCGGTATGTAAAGATGGTCATCCATCTACGGACCAACCGTGGCAAGCGTAGAATAATCAATTACTTTGTAGGATTCTTCTACAAATTAATCTTCAGGCAATCGAATGAGACTGGGTAGAGTTGTAGTGCTGATCTTATCAAAGAATTATACTTACACAGGATAAGCATAATCAGCCTAAATTGTTCCCATTGCTGGGACGCAGGCATCCTCTCTGGGAGTGTGCTGTAATCCACCACGCTGGCCCTGTGTGGGTTTGGTAGATGTAACATTTCGAATTTTTGGTTCTAGGACATGTCGAACAAAAATATACACATTGGAATACAAACTTCACGCAGAAAAAGTAAAAACGAAGCATTGAATTTCTTAAATCTACTCTGCTCTAACTTCACCATTAAAAAATCATTTACTGGATGTAGCACTCCATTTACCAAGATGTGGCAGTAATCGTAATCAGTGATGGCAGCTAAGTACCGACTTACCGTTTTAGATAACTAATCTTTAGTGGTAATAGCCCCTACTAAAAGCTCTCGAACCCCTTTCGTATAAAGTTAAGTCCCTTTCCACGTTAAGTTATTTTTGTCGGCAAAAAATTATCAAGACTTAATGCGTTGGCCAGTATAGGCAGGCTAAGGGAAGTCAACCAAAATCTGGTCCCATGGATCAACTTCAGAATATTATGTATGTTACTAATAACCTTAGTAGGCATCCCATCAATATTATACTATAGATACTTATGAACAGGGTGGCATGGGACACTGACGTACTCGTATAAACTGTAACCATGAATTGAGACCCAATTTTTTTTTTTTTTTTTGGGAAATCTTCAAATGACTTCTCGCGCTCTAGGCGGAGCGGGAGAAGTGTCAGACTTTTACTGACTAAAACCCACCCGTGTTCCGTCAGTTGCCTGTGCCAGAGCCACGAGAACTCTTTCGAACAAATCGGCGAACTTGGCAGGCATCGGCCCTTCAATTTCTGCTGACATCTTTTTGAGGCGCGCGTGGAACAACGACCCGGGTCAGCACCCTAATTGCGTAACTCACGATTGATCATAATCTGTTTCGTTTTGAAACAGATTGTTAAACCATTGCTTCATATGTTCGAAAAATGTGTCTATTCGACAACATAAATAACGCAATGGATATTGTTTAACTGTGAAGACGAAACCAATTATGATCAATCGTGAGTTACGCAATTAGGGTGCTGGTCCTTACCGGACGGCGAGCTACCCATTGCTCGCCGTCCGCAAGCCCGCGCCTACGGTGGCCGGGAGTCCGCTATGGACTCTCGACGCCCAGGGCGTCTCCTGCGGCGGCTAGGAGCGCGAGGGCATAATCCTTACCTCATGATGAACCCCCCTAGCGTAGAAATATTTCGTAGGTACTTAACTAAACGTAGGTACGTAAAAAAAAAACTTAGCTGTTCCATGCATTTTGACAGAGTGTGGCACTTTCCTATGAAACAGCTGATTTTATTTTTGATAAATATTTCTACGCTAGGGGGGTTCATCACTCCTGCCTACTAGGTACCTAAACATTCACCAAATTGTCTTTTACTTATCTAATATTTACCCAGCATTGCTGCCATCAGTCAGTTAATGTCAGTACATTTCGAACTATGACCGCTCCGCAATGGTTCTGTATGCTCCTCGAGGGAATATTAGCATACTGCTATTCACAGGATATTATTATCTTTAAGAATTCATTAAAGGTTGATATTTCAGGTGATTCGGGAATCGGGGCAGCCATTTCCTACCTTCTAAATTCGTTATCGATAATTTTCTCAAGATAGCTACGGCGGCGGCGCCGCCCTATCGGAGATTGATTTCGTAGCTAATTTTGCATGAACTTAGCCTCCGATGTAGGTAGCCTATGCTATAGGTACTTGTGAAAAACTTCATAGTCCCGCTTTTCAGATTTCATCGCACGAAATGTGGCAACAGAGAGTAATGAACAGATAAAAAAAGAACATAGCATTAATTTATACAGCGTGAATAGCTCGTTTTTAACGTTTTATTGCCTGCAGCCTCAGCCATTATTTAATTTTTCATTTTAGTCAGTCAGTCTCATTGACTCATTGACTTATAGTCAGTCTACGATTTTTTTTTATTTTTTTTTTGAAAAAGGTGTCTGATAAACAAACCCGAAAAGTCTGAGACCTGCTTAGTCACCGATCAGACTGAGACAATAGCTACCTTTTTAGGTAACTATGCATTTCGTTCTATCGGTTTTACGTTTTTCCCTAAATTTTTAATAATTCTTTAACATAAAAGTTGTAAATAGAACGAAATGAAAACTAATACTTTATTAAAAAAAAGTAATAAAACTGAGGCTTATCCGGTAGCGCTAACCGATGCGTTCAGTAGCGATTTATTTTTAAAATATAAATCACAGAGTGGCCGTGGCGTGGCGACACTTGACTAATTTTAACCCTAAAATTACACTTTACTATTTTTCAACATTCCGATAATATCCGTATGAAGAATACCTATCAACTGTTTAAAAATGTACACTTCGTCTATGTGGGGACAATGTCAATAAAATAGTAAATAGACAGCAATTAACATTAATTTTACACCTCGTTTTTATTGCTTGTTTCCTAACAAAGTCATTACGGAATTAAACTACCTCCTGGTTAAACCTGAATAAACAAGGAAGTTTGTTACACTACAGTTAATCATTGCTATGTTTAATTAGACAGCGCTTAGTAATGAACTAAGTAGCCGTATGGCTGCTCCAATGGTTGCTCATCATTGAATACAAATTCAATAGAGAAGGTATGCAAATATTAACTTTTTTGATTGATAATCTGCCTTTCAATTCCAGACTTGTTTACAAATAACTTTTTTGAGAAATTTTGAGATTCAGGTTTAAACCTAGGACCATCAATTCATCGTATAGGTACTAGTAGATACTTGCAAACATAAAACCCTCTTGATTTAAGAGTTCAGTCAGCACTCATAATATCTTTAAGTACAAGCAAGTGCTAACAACTGATTATTTTTCTTCGCGCCGCTGTCTGAGTGTTGCCCGATTTAGAAAGTTCCCGATATTTGTAGCGTCCCCTCTTGTCGTGAGTCAGGCAAATTATAGCGTTTGTGATTAATGCGTGCTATTCCTGGGCGTATCCTTCACCCGACGATTCACCTTTCTTTGTTCTTCAAACGCTTATAGTAAAACTAGGCACAGCCGAACCTTGCATTGACTTTTACATGATACACAATACCAATTCTTAAAGAAACTATGTTGTCAAACCCACCGTTTTTTGAGTGGCGCTGTAAATTTTAGGGAGTACAGTCGCCAGCAGGTCAAGCTATCCCAAACTGTCAATTTTTCCCAATTGAACGACAGATTGGGTTAGCTTGATGTGCTGGCCTTTGTACAAAGTTAAAAAATCAGGGTACCTATGTTGCCAAACCCACCGTTTTTTTAAAGGGCGCTGTCAATTTTAGGGAGCATAAAGTTAACAAATCAGGGTCAAAGAACTTATTTACTAGGTTGTAAAAAGCGCCTCACGTCGTGTTTTACAACAGCGGAAATGGTGTATCTACGTCGTCGGCATGTGCTATAAGGATTATGGACAGTAAAGTACAGCTCCGATGATTCAGCGACGAACCATCGAAATACTGAGACATGAAGCCAACGGTATGCTGTTTACTAATATGCTTGAACGATTTTGAGTATATTAGGTAAGTAGCTGTGTATAACATGATCTACCTACATGTGGTTCTCTGTGTGTTATTAAGATAAATTGTTAGGCGAGTGTATGCAATCCAGATATAAACTGATTGTTTTATAAACAATCAATCAGTTACGACAACTTGGTTACCTTCCGTGTTTATACCTTGAATGATTATTGTGATAGGTATTTCATTTATTCAATTGTCTTTAATTTGGTCCAGAAATATTTTGTTAAATTAATTCTGCTGTATGATAAAACTAAATCGCAGACTTAATTTAGCTGAATTCTAATAGTCTTGAACAACTCGTATCGCTCAGTAACTTTATTTCCTTAACTAAACTTAATCAATATCAATATCGGTAGCAAGTTAAATAGGGCGGAGGTGACGATAATCCTTCCCGTATCGGATAACCGTTGTTTCAATTCGACCTAATACTAGTTAATCCCTACTTCGTGATTGGATTAATCCGCTCAACATGTTTGAATGCGCGTGCTTCCTTATCTACACATTTTATTATACAAACAGGAAGAGATTCACACTATTTGATTTGATAGTATCAATATTGGCTTCAATTTGATTGGATTTAGTTTAGATTGCAAGATGGATTTAATTGACTGTTGGGGTATGGAAGTTTGCCCTCAGATTGAGTTGCCTGTATTAGTAGCGTACGGAATTTAATTCAAAGTAGAGTTAGGGTAATAAAAAACAAACAAGGCGTATTTTGTTGTGAGCAAATACCTACCTCCTGCACTTCCACGAAAATAATGTAATTTAAAAATCTAGTTTCCAGGTATTATGCAATATTATACCAACAATACCTTACAATATCAGGCACAATGCGGTTAGCCACGCTTGAAACTTGCTACCACAATGCTTTGATACTTATCTATCCCAACACAACAGTTGCAACATCGTGGCTTGGTTTTAAATCTCGTGGTTTTGTCCCAGCCCTGTAGCTGCTGCGGCAAGTTGGTTTTATTGCCACAGCTTAAACATAAGCTGCTTATTGCAGGGTTGAAATGCTATTTTGAGCTGTAGTCTGGCAAGTATGAATTTCACACGTCACATTTTTTAAGTTTAACAAGACGTGAAAGTTACCTAATCTTTTGAATGTAACTGGTATTTCGTCTTTGTATTATTGGATAGGCGACTTTCAAGAAAGAAATTTACTGTTATTTTGTTTATTTATAATTTTATTTTCTTTTGTTACAGGTCCGCGCCATGGAGCAGCGGCTGTGCGATTGGCCAGCGGGCACTGATGGTGCACCCCGGGCCATTACGCGGCTAGAAGGCCAAATAGAAGAGCAGGTATGACTTTATCCTGCTCCGATATTATTTTATTCACCAATAATTTTGTACCACTTAAACGTATGAACATTCTTAACAGGAAATAGGCTGACGTGACTTTCGAAATGTTCGTGATAGTAAAAAAGCTTTGAGAATAAACCTTCTAGTATCAAGCTGGTATTATTTAACATAAAACATTTCCTAATCGCATTGTAATAAAATGTTATGGACTTTTTAATTAAAGCTACTAAATCCTTTGTATTAAAAATATTCTATAAAAAGCTACGAACGCGTCCAAATATTAAAATTTGTTGTAGCTTTGCTGTCGTCATAACCGGTTTTCGACTTGGGCCGACTCACAGAGACCAGTGATGCCAATTTAGCCCCTTCGGGGTAGATCTAGCCCTTTTTCTACTTGTTCAGTCCCGAATATAATTATTTAGCCCTTAGCCAGTAATCTAGCCCCAAATATTATCGCCTGTCAAAACCATTTAAACATAAATTACGAAACAGGATGAACTTTGAGTCCCTAAATTCCATACCATAAATACGAACTGGCCTTACCAAGTTAAACCAAACTTACTACACATAGGTAATCCCATAAGATCTCCTTTAAAAATATTGTATCCAATTTAAATTTATACTGAACAAGGCAGAGCACACTGAGGCCCAAGCCCAACCATCAACGTCGTCAGGGCAAAGTGAAATAATATTTTATAATCCAGACTGATGTAATTTATTAATAACTAGCAGCGCTCCGCAGTTTCACCCGCGTAGTTCCTGTTTCCGTGGGAATATGGGGATATTTTTTTTTTTCAAATCAGTAGTTTCGGAGCCTATTCAATGCAAACAAACAATCAAATATTATAATATCTTTATAATATTATATAAAAAGTATAAGACCAGCTTTTGCAAGCGGCTCCGCCCGCGTGGAAGTCGAAAGTATTTTCTTTAATGTTTTTAACTTTCCTTGTGCCTTATGGAACTTATGTACGAATAAAAATATAAGCTGATTTGGTCGAGCCGTTCTCGAGTTTTGCGCTTAGCAACATTCGTTTTTATTTATATAAATTTACACATTACTTATTCATGAAATCCATTTTAACTAAAGAATCTTTATTTTTCGTTATTTGGTAATTTGGCCCAAAAAAAATTATGTGCTAATCTAGCCTTTTTTTAAACTCTATTCAGCCCCAAAATCTGACACCCAGTTGGCAACACTGATAGAGACTTGAACTTAGAAATGTCACAGTGACATACAAAGAAAGCAATGTAAACAATTTGTTTTTCGTAATTAAAACTTAATTAATGAATGAAACAGTGTTATTAGAAAATGTTATTAACAATATTATATTATAAACTGTCGTTTAAAATAACTTGACGTGTTGTAAAAGCCCATAAAAGGTGTAAGAAAATACATGAATTTAGAAAGTGCAAACAATAAACAAAATGCAGGTAAATAAAGAAAACTTGTTTTTACGAATTATTCAAAATAAAATATCTCCAACTGTATTCAGAGTTCACGTTTACACTAAGCATATAACTTATTATTAAGCTACACTGCGAATTCTAATTATGTCCAATTTACTTTTAGTTTAGATAATATTTTGTGTTTACCGAATACACAGTTTATAAAGAAATATTGCTATTTGATTAATCATCCGTTTTGGCACAAGCCCAATTTGTAGGTAGTTACGTCTGAAAATCTTGCAAAATTGTTGTTCGCTTTACCTCTTTCTATCTGCCTAATATAGCAAGATTTTAAGTAGTAAAGAAACCAGAAGACACTATACAATCCTTTATGTTTTTCATTCATTGGTTTTTATACAGATTAAATTTTAAAAGCTATTAATACTAAGTAATATAACTTCAAATCCCTGCCAGACCTTAGCAAAAGCATAATCGGCCTATTACATTCCCACTGCTGGGACACAGGCCTACTCTCTGTTTGAGGGAATGTAATCCACCATGCGGGCCCAGTGCGGTGTGGTAATGTCACATCATCAAATTTGAATATTTGATTCTAAGACATGCCGGTTTCCTCACAATGTTTTCCTTCACTTTTTTTAAAGCAGTGAGTATGAAAAAAAATTACAGATAGTAAAGTAACTGCCTGGGTTTCAACCTACAACCCATAAGTTGTGGCTCTTACCACCGACCCAATCTCCAATTACCTTAAGATACTACATAATCATCCCAAAGTTTAAAGATTTCTGATTATACCTAGCAATATACCTTACAAATTACTACAACTTAAGGCATACTGTCGACAGAAGCAGCTAAGACTCCAGGACGCGAAGCAGGTGGAAGCAAAGGCAGCCCGTATCAAGGAGTGGGTGACGAACAAGCTACGGGAGCTGGAACAACAGAACCAACAACTCCGGGAACAGAACGACCGCTGCAACCAGCAACTTGAACTACTTAGGAACCATATTGCTGCTTCGGGCAGCAGAAATAGTGCTGTAAGCCTAATGCATAATGTACTTTGGAAATTCCTGTTTGATTCCCTACAAGTTAATCTTTATAACATTATTTAGTAATTATGAATTTGTTAATCTATTAAGATTTACAATTTAAGAACATTGGTAATAGTAAATATTAGTTATACAATTTAAAAAATAACCATTAAACTCAACTCATTTGACGTTGGATACAGACTAATTCTCCATAGATTTATCAAAGCTTTTAAAAGCCATTCAGAGCTTACAAACATCACATGATGCTTCGCTGATAGAGCTTAATTCATTGTGTCGAAGAAATGAGTTATTTTTAAGGGATCTACAAGATCTTTGTACATACATTAAAACTTATGATTATTAGAATCATATGTTTATTGACAATTGAGAACAAAGGCCAAACAAGTTCTTTGATGGTTACAAAATAGGGTATTTTCCAATTTATTAAAAACTATTTTAAATTGAAGATTGGGACGAGATATTGAACAGAAAATCAAAATAATTTAATTATATCCTATTTCTCAATTAAAAACGATAAAAATAAAATGTAATATGTAAATTATAACGATGTAAATGTAATATTATAACGATGGGTTCGTGGAAACTGTCCATACGGTCGGGTCTAAGTTCTTCAAGACCCGCCGTACTAATGGCAAAAAGAAACTCTCTGATCCTACTCTGCAGCTAATGGAGGAGAGGCGTGAAATGATCCTGCAGTCTTCAGACGACGCGCCAAAGTACCGACAGCTCAATAGACAGATATCTAAGGCCTTGAAAAGCGACCTTCGCCGTTTTAATACGGACCGCATAAAGGACGCGATAGAGCGGAACAAGGGCTCCAAGGTCTTTTCAAGAGATCTGTCTATTGGGCAGAGTCAGCTTGCGAAACTGAAGACCAATGATGGCAGGATCGTTTCCTCCAAGCCTGAGCTGTTGAGAGAGATCGAGAGTTTCTATGGACAGTTATACACGTCAACAAGCAACCCCGTTACGGATCTGGCAAACGACCCAAGAGCCAGATTGACCCGACACTACACCGAAGATATCCCGGACGTTAGCTTGTACGAGATTAGGATGGCTCTGAAGCAGCTCAAAAACAACAAGGCGCCGGGTGAAGACGGAATCACGGCCGAACTCCTGAGGGCCGGCGGAAAACCCGTGTTTAAGGCCCTCCAGAAGCTGTTTAATTCCGTCATACTCGAGGGCAAAACGCCACAGGCATGGAACAGAGGTGTGGTGGTACTTTTCTTTAAGAAGGGTGATAATACTCTTCTTAAGAATTATAGGCCCATCTCACTTCTGAGCCATGTCTACAAGCTGTTTTCGAGAGTCATCACGAACCGTCTCGCGCGCAGGTTTGACGACTTCCAGCCTCCCGAACAAGCCGGATTCCGTAAAGGCTTTAGCACCGTAGACCACATACATACGCTGCGGCAGGTTATACAGAAGACTGAAGAGTATAACCTGCCTCTCTGCTTAGCGTTTGTGGACTACGAAAAAGCCTTCGATTCGATCGAGACATGGGCTGTACTGCAGTCTCTTCAACGGTGCCAGATCGACTATCGGTACATCGAGGTGCTGAAGTGTCTGTATGAAAACGCTACTATGTCAGTTCGACTCCAGGACCGGACTTCGAAACCTATCCTTCTGCAGCGAGGTGTGAGACGGAGATGTTATCTCTCCGAAACTGTTCACCGCTGCACTGGAGGATGTCTTTAAGGTTCTGGACTGGAAAGGGGCTAGCATCAACATCAATGGCGAGTACATCACTCACCTTCGGTTTGCCGATGACATAGTCGTCATGGCTGAGACCATGGAGGACCTCAGTGCAATGCTCGATGACCTCAGTAGAGCTTCCGAAAGAGTGGGTCTTAAAATGAACATGGAGAAGACAAAGGTCATGTCGAATGCCCATGTACCACCGACTCCCATGACGATCGGAGGCGCTACACGCGAAGTTGTAGCCGAGTACGTTTACCTAGGACAGACTCTCCAGTTAGGTAAGTCTAACTTCGAGAAAGAGGTCAATCGTCGAATCCGACTCGGCTGGGCAGCGTTCGGGCGGCTTCGCAATATCTTCTCGTCCCAAATACCACAGTGTCTCAAGACGAAAGTCTTTGACCAGTGTGTGTTGCCAGTGATGACCTATGGTACAGAGACGTGGTCGCTCACAATGGGCCTTACCAGTAGGCTTAAAGTCACCCAAAGGGCAATGGAGAGGGCTATGCTCCCTACGCGATCGAATCAGAATTGAAGAGATCCGCAGGAGAATCAAGGTAACCGACATAGCCCGAAGAATTGCCAAACTTAAGTGGCAGTGGGCAGGGCACATTGCTCGCAGAACAGACGGCCGATGGGGCCGAAAGGTTCTGGAGTGGCGACCGCGTACCGGAAGACGTAGAGTGGGAAGGCCTCCCACAAGGTGGACCGATGACCTTGCGAAGACCGCGGGTATCCGCTGGATGTGGGAAGCACAAGACCGGTCGAAGTGGAGGAGCCTGGGGGAGGCCTATGTCCAGCAGTGGACGTCTTTCGGCTGATATGATGATGATGATGAAAATAAAATGTATTTTTCGTTGTTTTGATTTTACCGCCAAAACGCTCCTCCAAACGGATCACTTTTTTTTATCAACGGCATAAACGATGACGACGAATTTGTATAAACGGCACCGGTAAAAATATTTGTGAACAGAGGCACCGCACCCCAGTAATACCACTTTCTATCCATTAAAAATCTTGTTAATTCTAAACTCGACATTCACTTGTTTACACAAAGTTGACGTCACATTGTGGTCACGTGATAAAAAAGTCATCGTAAGGAGCGTTTTGGCGGTAAATTCAAAAAAACGTAAAATATGTTTTTTTAATCGTTTATATTTGACAAAATGTATGTAAATCAATTTAGTTTTATTTTTCTGGGACATATTTCGTACCAATCTTCAAATTAAAATGGAAATTACCATATTTATTCATGACATATTAAAATGTTATACTATCTTGAACTCATGAACAAAGTCATGAGGTCTCTATTTAGTTAAATTATAAATGCCTTTTATTATTGTTGTTAATAAATTAGAGTCTTCTCATAAATCAATGAACACACTATCTTAATTTGAATGAGAAGACATAAATAATAAAGTGATTGTTGTCCACTATAAAATCCAAAATTGTTGACTTTTTGGTCCCTGGGACCAAAAATATGCCCCCAAAAATTATTACGTTTACCCAACCATCTATAGTCCTGGCCTAACCATAAAAGCTCTATTTTCCCCTTAAAAATCCCGTATAATCCCAACCACTGACGTCACATAACTTCCCACTTCCCCAGTTCTTGCCAACTCGAGCGAGCCTATCTCTAGAAGTGAGGACTGATGAAGGTTCCCCTCGAGCCACATCAAGCCTTATAGCCGCGAACAGACGACGATCAGAGAGCCTAGAAGGGCCACAGGTAGTTCGATGTTGCCTTTAGGGCAAAAATTTACGAGATGTCACTTTGCTTAGCTATAAATGTTTCGTTTTTTCAATGCACTAAGGATGTTACGTGTTATTAATAAGTTAAACTTTCTAATTTTATAGATTTTACGTTCGTTGCACTTTAATAAGTTCTGCCAACCCCTTCTAGAAAAATTGAGGCGTAATGTTATGTGTTGCACTTCAGTTGTCAAAATAAATTTGCAGGATAAAATCTTTAATTTTATTGCACAAACAAAGAATATAGTATATTTTTTACTGTTGTTAAGTGGCAGAACTGTTTATTTTATTATGCTCATTATTGTTAAAATTAATTTGCTATAGATTTATCACTTCGCTAGCCTACATTTTTTTTATTGCACAATTTTGTCTTGTCGCACTGTTATATGTATTAGACTATTCTAAGGTCTAATATACCTTAGATTATACTAGGAAAACCACACACAAAAAAACAAAAATGAAACAACAGTGAAATAAAATCTAAAATCAAAGTGAGTGATTTAAGCTGGATAAGATTATGTACGCTGGATTAACAGACCCTTACAGTAATTATCACGTTTATCAGTAACTAGCAGCGTTCCGCGGTTTCACCCGCATAGTTCTCGTTCCCCTGGGAATACGGGGATGAAATATAGCCTATGTCACCCGGGGATAGCGTAGCTTCCCTACAGTGAAATAATTTTTCAAATCGGTTCAGTAGTTTCGGTGCTTATTTACCTGCAAACAAACAAACAATCAAATCTTTTCTCTTTATAATATTAGTATAGATAAGATGGCAATGTACCGAAGCCAGCACGTCAAGCTACCCCAATCTGTCAAATGTCTTTGATAGATTTTCAACTTTATTCCATATGCATAAGATTCATGTTCAACTGGGAAAATTTGACAGCTTGGGGTAGCTTAATGTGCTAGCGTCTGTACATATCTGTTGCATTTCTTGCTAGTGTGTTTTTTTATTCAATTACTTTGCCAAGCTGTTTGTTATGCTATTCTACCTTGGCATCTTATGGATATTTTTGTCACTATCTCAACGAATACGAAGGCTTAGATCGTGTTTAAAGATCTGACTGAATAGCCATGTTGATAACATACTTCTTCAAATAAATTTTTTAAACCGTTATGAATTATACTAATTTAAACGTTAATAATAGCTGCTTTAAATGTCCTGTCCTATAATTTTAATGGTCAAAAATAACTCGTTATTTGTGTCTCGAGCCGAGCACTGTCACGCAAGAATAAATAAAACATTCTAATATTCCTTTTTCAAATTCCACAGTTACCAATAAACTCAACAGAACCCCACTACAGTACGCCGGTCCGACATAGAAGGAACCTGTCGATCGGTACTACAAACATAGCAAATAACGTGAATGCTGCTACCCCTCCCATATTAAATACCATGAACAGGACCATGGATGAGAGGACCACCGCCAGCTTATTGGCTGATGATTTGGCTGTAAGTATTTGTATTATTTACTAAATGCACCCCGCGCTTTCAACCGTGTAGGTATCGATCCCGTGGTAAAATCGATATAAATAGTATACTATGTCCTAATCCAGGTTATGGTCTGCCCATGTGTCAAATTTAGTCTAAATCTGTTCATCCATTTTGGCGTGAAAGCGCAACAAACAAACATACAAAAAATTTAATATTGGTACTTATCATATTAGTTTAGTCGCGATTTTTTTAGTGATTTACATTCGCGGTTGACCAGTTTTCAACCTTATTGCTTAAGGCAAAAGGGTGAGAAGTGATCCACCGCGTTGTCCCCGTTTGTACCTATTTGAAATAAATACTTGATCTAAAAGCTTATGGTAACCTCTTTCTGTTTCAGGCTGCTGTTGAAAATTTAGTGGTGCTCCCAACGACGCCAAATACCTCTACTGATGGTGACACCACCCACGACTACGCAGAAATTTACACACCCAGCAGAGGTCGGTACTTACTTGCTTAGCTGAAACTATTTACAAACTAAAATATGATTTGTTTTTTCATAATTATTGGAGGTCTGCAATAAAATAAATAAATCCAGAACCAAAAAATACTTCTTCTTATGGTCGCGTAAACACATTTACACTTCTCCGCGGTTTCACCCGCGTAGTTCCCGTTCCCGTGGGAATACGGGGATAAAATATAGTCTGTGTCACCCGGGGATAGTGTAGCTTCCCAACAGTGAAATAATTTTTCAAATTGGTTCAGTAGTTTCGGAGCCTATTCAATACAAACAAACAATCAAACCTTTCCTTTTTATAATATTAGTATAGATGATGGGGTCGTTTTCTACCTTTTTGTTTTTTGTTCCGGGGTGGAAAATCCTTCGGATGTCCTCCTTGGGGCGGGCGGAGAGGTCTGTTAGACGCTTTCTGGCTAAAAACCACCCCGGTTTTCCCATCCCACACTTGAACCGGGGATCCGATCTGCCTTTTGTGGATCGGGAAAGTGGTCTTGATCATCATCTCCCTTCCCGCAGCCTCCTTCTGTGAAATGACGGTTCATAGAAGGAGATCACTGCATCTCACGACTCTGCGCTCCCGACTTACGAACGAGTGACGGCCGGCGTTCGTCTTCTACTTTGTGGCAACCTGACCATTAATTATGTCGATAAAAATCTGAATGAAATGTAATCCAGTACCGTTTCCAGAGCGCACCCCAGCATGGCAGGGCGGCCCGCACGTGCTGGTGCAGAGCACGAGCGGCGGCGGGTCGTCCACGGGCGACAGCACGTCGGAGCCGGCGCCGCGCCCGCCCACGCCGCCGCTGCACAGGTTCCCCAGCTGGGAGGCTAAGATCTACCAGGTCAGAGGCTAACATCACCTAGATTAATATGTACCGTTAAAAACCTGCCTGTTTATAACAAGAGGCCAAAAAACCCTAGCGATGATGACGTTAGACTGTTGGACACCTGAAGGCCAATTCATGTAATTAAAAACGTTTAAAATCTAGTCGCAGTATCAACTCGGCAACAATTAAATATCAAAAACTTGTCAAAAATATGTGGAAACTCGAGTTATTTTTGACCGATTGAGACTGAGAACAGACTGTGAAAGTTCTTAAAATTACGAGAATTGCCCCTCAGTTATGATGTTCACCATAGCTTGACTATGACTGACAAGTTCTGTGTGTTGACACAACAGTTTAGGCTGTATACGATGTTTATATTCATCTTCGGTCAGTTGGGTCCGTCAGATATCCTTGGAGAGAACAATTTCTTACTTTATTTAAATAACATGGGAAACTTACAGCTAAATCAAATAGATCAAGGACTATTAAACAGAAAGCCAATTACAGGTCTCCACTTATAAAATACAGATTTATAAAAAGTTAATTCTAAGGGCATTCACACTAGGTTACTACATACTACAGCATAATTACTATGTTACTCGCACTGCATAAAAACCATCTTAACATAACAAAATAAACTACATGAAAAGCCAATCACCTCCTGGCTGACGACACACTGGTTAGGAACATATCTATATCGTACTGTTTACAATGCTGGTTTAAATTTTTGTGCTTGCACGCACAATGTACGATTACTGCCTATAATTTGTTGAAGCAACGCGAAATGCACGCACAAAAGCAAGCGCGTACCATACGCGCAAAGGTTGAAATGTCAATAAAAACATCACGAATTCTTTCCAGGTTTATGAACCAACAAACTAATGTTTACGATACTGTTAGTGTTAACCCGCATCTGCCCACAGCGCTCTGATGACGCCTTCTGACTGTGTCCAGGCTCCAAATAGTGGTTATTTTGGCCCACAGCCCACTGAGCATACAGCAAACGTGGCCAGCCCAGTTCCACTTCAGCTCCAGGTTCAGCGGTCTTGAAGCAACGTTAGTAATCTGTGTTTTGGAGCACAAATTATAAGCGTTTTATTTCCTTCTCAGGTGGCAGACGACGGTCTCCAACAGTCAGTAGAAGAAGAGTTAAGTCCCCCTCCATGTCCGCGGCCCATGCACGAGTCCACCAGCTACCAGGATATATCCGTCCCTGTATACGCCACTGTTAAAGGGGTAAGTTGGGATTACTTGTCTTTTGTGTAATGAAACAACGGGATAATTGCGTAAAACACCCTACAAACTGTAACATCCTATGAAAATTCATAAAAAAATATATTATATCACATCGCTGGAGCCCTATCAGAATACCAGCGCTGCGGCACTTTTTAAATTTCGCAGCATCATAAGTTTCTTTTTTACTTCCAAGAAATTTGTTTTTTTATAATTTTTGTACGATTGTGTGTTTAGTATTTGATCTTCGTGTGCGAGTCACAATAAATACTTTTTCTTTCTATCTATGATGCTTGCCTACTCTACCCTTACCATTACGAAGTAATTAAAAAAAAAATGTTTTACTTTGATTTTACATACAAACAAAATCCCCCATTTTCCCCCCTTAAAGGTCGGATTTCCAAAAACCCCTTCTCAGTGCTCCCCTACATTAATAAAAGAAAGCCGTATGCAAAAATTTCACGTCCCTAGTCCCAGTAGTTTCGGATGTGCGTTGATGATATGTCAGTCAGCCAGTTTATCCTTTAGGATATAGATTAGAAATTTCCGAATTCAAATTCAAAATTATTTATTTGTGACACATAGGTAATTCAATATTCTCCGGATGTGTTACGCAATTTGGGTCGATTTCATGGATTTGACCCAGGTTTTGACTTGACAAACATAACGGTGCTAAGTAGCTTGTTCGGAAAGCATATGTAACAAAAAAAAAAACCATCATCGGTCCTTTTTAGAAAACGCTAGATTTAGTCTAAAAGGCTCGATTTAGTGCTCGACGGATGACGTCCAGCATTATTATCCAGTCAACAAGGTCTTTTCGGGTGTATGACCACTCGTGAAAGCTAGCTGACGCAAATGGCGATGATGATGATGATATCTAATTTATAAAATTCTTAAATTCAATCATTCACTTAATGACAGACAACGCACAGCCTAAATCGCTGATTCTAGGAGCATGAAATTATGCAGATGAATTCCTCATACTGGGAAATCGTTGTACACCTGTCAGCATGAATTAAGTACATGATTTCAGAAACATGAACTGAACCCAAGGTTGCGTTGATGGCGCCACCCTGTATAACCTGGGTGAGCAATATTGTACGAAGAAAAAAGGGAAGGGAAGCATAATAAAAACTAAAAAAAAAAAAAAACAACCGACTTCCAAAAAATACTACAAAGCGACAAATAACCTTAATTTAGGAAGTCGGTGACTTTGGATATGTATTTTATTATTTTCGGTTGTTTTTTTTTTAGTTTTTATTTTTCACTTTTTAGTTATAGTATCCTACACCAATTCGAAATTTCATCATCCTTGGGGTCAAAACAATGCATATTTATGCTATAGTAGCAATCTCGGTTAATTTGCTGTCATTTTTCGAAGAGTTCCGTTGTCTGTCTCCGAAACGCCTCATCCGATCTATATTTAATTTAAATGAGACCATTTCGAAATAAACCCCTTTCGAACAAAAAAAGAATTTTGCAAATCGGTCTTATGACGGAGTTATGCCCGATCCTCCACCTAACTCCTAACCGTTAAAGAGTTGTACCTTCCTTCATCAGCTCAGCGTCATAAGATGGTGATGACCATACGCAAATGTCTCAATAGCTTTAGAAAATATATAAAAAACATTGTTAATACCTATAAAATTTGAGGGTTTGCCTCGATTTCCCTGGGATTCCATCATCAGATCCTGACTTGGTGCCAATGGGACCACCTCAGGAGTATACTCTTTCAAATAAAAATAATAATTTGGAGAATCGATCCACAAATGGGGGTGAAATCGCGGAACATACATTAAAAAAAATATACGTACAGTGGAACATATAACCTCCTCCTTTTTTGGAAGTCGGTTAAAAATTAAGATTTTATTCCCTAAAGGAGTTAAATAGGGATTCAAAGCTTGTATGAATGTTCCTCATTTTGTCCGATGGTAGCTCCCATCGAGCAAATTAGGTATAAACATCATGACTAACATAATTTGTTTTGTTCCAGCGTGCTAGTCAGATAAGATCGATGCCGTTCACCGGCGACTCGTCGGACGACTCGTCGGACGGCGAGGAGTCCATGGGCGTCACCGTCCACAACACGCCGCACCACCAGCTCGTCAATGTCAACCCTATATTCAGTGAGTTTACTTTTCCTTTAAGTTACACAGTTTTTCTTAGATTGATATGAATGAGTTACAGCAGACGCTTCGTATACAAACGACATCATAGTTTTTGAAACATAACAAAGAATGATATCTCGTAGGCAAGTTGTTGGAAACACAATAAAACATGATAACCCTTCTGGGGTAACTAAATAGGTATAATCGTCTTCAAGCCAAAGAAGCTTCAAGTTATTGTATGTTACGTTATGATGAAAACACAATCCCCTTATTAAAAACCATTCTTGTTTTGTAATAAGCGAATGTGTTTTCTGTTGGTATTTATTTATTTCAGATTTAAAAATCACCAAGCCATTGAATTTTGAACCCAATTCTTCTTATAATACAAACCCCGAAGACCGGAACCAGCCTGCCTGAAACTCGGAGACAGTTTTTGCATTTCCAATTTTACATTGATTCGAATAAAGTTCTTAATACAAGAATGACAACTTAGCTCCGGACTAAATTGTAAATTTTGTAAAAAGAACAGTATTGCCATTCTTGTTAGGTTCTTATTTCAAAAACAGGCTCGCTTGTAATAAGACCGGATATGTCTATGTGTTTTCGTTTACCGTTTTGAGAGCAGCAACAAAGTAACGCGCCTGTCTGGGTTTCTGTATGAGTCTTGTTACTTGAATTAAATCTATTTTAATTTTATTAAACTTATGACCAAGTTACTCGTCAGTCGCGGCCGTTACCACTGGGCCACCACTGCTCCTACAAGAACAAACTGGTCGAATTATAAGTTATACAAAAACCAGTCTTATTTTTTTGGCATAAAGTTGATATCCTGATACCTCAAGGATTTATAGTACCTTATGTTAACATCACTAACTCCTTTTATTTTCTTCACAGATCCCCAAACATCAACCCAGATGCCAATCAACAATGTGAACCTAACCAGCGTCCTCCCAGCCTCAATACAACAGACCTCCAACGGCCTGGTCCTGACGAACAGCGCGAACGGACAGTGTAGCTCGTCTGACACCAGCTTAAGTGCCAGCAGTCCGTCTAAGAGTGTGAAGACGAGTTCTAGTCTGAGCCCCGCTAAGAGATCGAGCAGTGGCTCGCCGAGTAAGCAGAGTAAGACTAGAGGTATGTGTAAGTACTAAGTTATTATTTTCGCGTGAAATGTGTGGGTCTAAGACATTTTAAATACCAGTGGTAATAGAGGGGTCATTCTCGTAATTTTAAGAACGTTCACAGTCTGATCTCAATGTCATCATCATCATAATTTCCGCCGAAAGATGTCCACTGCTGGACATAGGCCTACCCCAAGCTTCGCCACTTCGACCGGTTCTGTGCTTCCCATATCCAGCGGACTCCTGCGGCCCTCACAAGGTCATCGGTCCACCTTGTGGGAGGCCTTCCAACTTTACGTCTTCCGGTACGCGGTCGCCACTCCCGAGCTTTTTGGCCCTATCGGCCATCTGTTCTGCGAGCAATGTGCCCTGCCCACTGCCACTTAAGTTTGGCAATTCTTCGGGCTATGTCGGTTACCTTGGTTCTCCTGCAGAATGATGAAGAGATCCTCATTCCTGATTCGATCACGCAGGCAAACTCCAAGCATAGCCCTCTCAATTGTCCTTTGGGCGAGTCTCAAATCTGTCAATAATACCTCGAGTTTCCATACATTTATGACAAGTTTTTGACATTTGATTGTCAGTGAGATGAGACTGAGACTACATTTTGAACATTTTTAATAACGAGTATTGGCCTTTACGTTGCGCAATGTCTCTGCCACCCTGTATTATGAATGACCAATAGAGGAGAGCAAAATGAAAATAAAAACTTGTTTCCTGCAAAAAGTCGTAAATAATAAGTAAACATAATATAGTTCATATTAAATGGAGTTAACGAAACGGTTAAAATTCGATATAATGAAACAACAAAGAATATTATATCTTTATTTCACTAGAATCAAAAACTAGTTTATTTTATTAGATAAGACTGAAAAATCACACGCAACGAAAATAGACTATAATATTATGCCTAAAAACATATTACATATTTCAAATACTAGAACAATGTTATGGCAGACTACTTTAGCATCAAAAATTCACTAATTTCTAAACGTATTGAGATGCAAGCGGCAACTCAAACAATTCCATAAAATACTTTACTTCAACATCAAACCATTATCACACACATAATCTACCCCAGTGATACTGCTCGCTTTTTCACCAGCTAAAAACAGCACCAGATTCCCTATATCCTCAGGTTCGCAGACCTTTCCCAAAGGCATAGATGGAGAGAAACACTCCCAAGGAGTCTCATCCCCTGCATTTAGCAAAATATCTGTTTTCACCGGTCCTGGACTTACTGCATTCACTCTTACTCCATACTTTGACAGTTCCAAAGCCAGTCCTTTGGTGAAGTTATCGACTCCAGCCTTAGAGATCCCATAAGCTACCAATCTCAAGTCAGGAATGAATTTCCCAGCAATGCTTGATATATTGATGATATTTCCTTTGGTTTCGATTAGATGTGGGACAGCTAAACGAGTGACGTTGAAAAGCGATCGCAAGTTAGTATTGATCAACGCATCGAAAGTTTCTAGAACATTCTCATCTAGAATACTTTCGTATCTGACTATCCCTGCGTTGTTTACCAGTACATCAATCTTTCCATGAGCGTCAATTGTTTCATCAATAATTCTCTTTGCTTCTTCTTCCTCAGTGATATCGGCTTTGATAATAAGTGAGTTTTCGCATTGTTTCGCGACCTCAGCTAGCTTCATCTCGTTCCTTCCCACGAGAACTACAGTAGCGCCTTCTTGAGAGAAAAGGATGGCAGTAGCCGCTCCGATCCCAGAACTAGCTCCTGTTATTACAACGACTTTGTTTGCGAAAGTCATGATTGCGGTAGAAATTGTTTATGAATTTAGGGTTTTAGAGTGATGTTTTCTGTTCTAAGTTCTGATTCGGACTGAAGGCAATATAGTCCTCGTCGCTTATATATACTATGTCCATTTTGAACATGACCTTTTAAAGTTTCATATTTGCCCTAAATGATTAATGTGTATGTTAGGGTGTAATTATGGCAAAAAGCTGTAATTTACCGAAGTAGAGTATGTTTTCAAAGTGACTGTTTGAATCATACTATTTATTTAACTTTTTACACATGTCATGGAGTTTCAAGGGCGATGCCAGTAATAGATATATTTTATTTAAAGAGCATTTGGAGGTGGCATGTTGAGGTAGCTAATGACATTTGAATTTACCTAGAAATAGCGATTTCAATTAAGATAAATATTTTTATTGTTGCAAAATGCTTTTTATGACCTTACTTAGAAAAAAAAGGTCACAGACTTTCGCTGTTTGTCTCAATTGACCTTTGCTTCAAAAATTCATTTATCATACTTATGCAGCATAAGTTTAAAAAAAGAACAGGATTCTTAATTGTTTATTCTGGACAAACAAATTTGCACAGAATGAACCATTTTTTTCCCTTCCTTTATAAAAAATGAATTTAATCGCACAATATACAACGTGTAACGGAAAGGGTATATAAATACCAAGAGCACGGCTTCTTTCGATGATATCAAGCGATATTGGAAGTGTTTTTTAATCCTATCTCTACATGTTCGGAAGTTATGAGTATTTTTAAAACATTGATACCAGAAACCGAACTTTTCAAGTTGAAATAAACACATTACGTGGAAGAGATTAATCGTGATAGTGGCAAGTAAAGTGGAAAGTTATTGACCTACGTAGTGCGGCAACACGTTTTTTAAAATTTGAATTTAAGAAATATATGAACCGAAAATTTGATATCATTTCTCAGAGTATTTCATTTTGAGCTGAAACTATGTATGTGATTCTATACCAGCTGTTCTCTCTCATCTTTAGTGCTTAATGATAGCAATAGGGTTTCTGTTACACCCTATATAAAAAGCCATAAAACACACACTTACAAAGTAGCTAAAAGCCGCAAGAGTAAGTAATCACACCTTAAGAATAACCTAAAACAATTGTTCCACAATTGAACCCACGAGTATACAAACGTGTACTACTGTCCGCGTTTGATCACTTTTCGCCCTAATGTCTTAAGTAATAAGGTTGAAAAGTGGTTGACTGCTAGTGTCCGTGATGGGACATTGACTTGCTAATAGTCCCAATCACCTAAAGAAGTCCGGTGGTGACCGGCTTTACCGGCCGTAGTATTCGCACCGAGCACGTCATTATTCCGTGTGCCAAAATCCGTGTTACTTCCCTCGCTTGTTTCCCCGTACTGAATGCACAAGTGCTCGATTTGTTACATGTTACATTAGGCCCCGTTTCGCCGGTCAGTATCCACCTTTACAATTAAAACAGTCGAAAAACAAAACAATTCATCTGAAATCTAATTGTTCATTTATTCAGACACGTCATTCGAATCGGGCATGTCAGACGACTACGCGATCCCGCCGGACGCCGTGTCGTGTGACAGCACCGCGTCGCCGTCGCTGGCGTCACTGTGTCGCGCGCCGCCCGCCACAGACTCGCCGCGGCGACACGACGCGCTGGAGAAGAGCGGCCATCTTGCCAAGTTGGGGGGGAAGCTGAAGACTTGGAGGAAACGATGGTGAGTGACGTCAGATTGTGTATATGTAATTTATTTTCCTGTGTTTTTTCCCTTAGTAATCATCTTCTCAGAAGCTAAAGCCCGATCTGGCTTTTGATGAAGTTTTAAGGAAACAAATATTTCTCATACATTTTGTGTTCAAATTAATATTCACAATTTCCATTTCGCCAGGTTCGTCCTCAAAAACGGTACCCTATCTTACTGGAAGTCGCAATCGGAAGTCAACCGCAAGCCTCAAGGTCAGATAGGTCTCGGTGAAGCGTGCAAGATCTCGAGGAATGAAGGAGCGGCCACGTTCGAGATCTTCACCGGCAGCAGGACTTATTATCTGACGGCTGATAGCATCGCTACCATGGAAGACTGGATCAGAGTTTTACAGGTTGGTAACATTTTTATAATGTATTCTTATTTATTTATTTAACCATTTATGTACACTATATAAACAGACAAGAAGATTAGAACAGATAAATAGACCAGGGTGCTTATTCTGGAATATAATTCCGATAGATCGACATTGGAATTATCAGTTAAACGTCAGGGATTCGCTGGACTCACTGAGTCTAGCCAATCCCTGACGTTTGACTGACAATTCCAATATCGATCTATCGGAATTATATTCGAGAGTAAACACCCTGGTACTGAGGTGATGCTTATTTCTAAAGAAATCTCTTTCAGCATACCTGCGTTAAGAGAAGAGATAATTAGATTGTTAGTTGTAACGAAAACACTTTTTTACAAAAGGTAACAACCGAGTTCCAGCAAAAAACACTTCACAGTGAAATAAACATTAATTTCAAAAATGGGTGACAAAAACCGAAAATAAAAAAACCAAAGACATTACGAAATTAAAGTTATTTTTTGGTAGTCTGTTTTTTTTTTTTGTTTTTCGTCAAAAGTTTTTAAGTTTTAACTAAAAAGGTTTCCCTAAAAAATATGCATTTAAATAATGAAAACTCCCATCCAAATGGGACTAGCCGTTTTTGAGGAAATCAACAAAATTAAGTGACTCCCTAATTTTCCAAACATTATATGGGGCATGATGGTCGATCCTCAATTGGCGGTAAATCGCGTAACCTAACGTACTTCCTGCCAGGGGTGCGGGTTGTTCGAAAGAGATACCGCCGCCCCTGGCACACAGGCTACTGAGCGAACACGGGTGGGTTTAAGTCAGTAAAAGTCTGACACGCCCTCCCGCTCCACTCAGAGCGGGAGAAGTTATTTGACGATTTCCCACACACAAAAAAAAGACCTAACGTAGATACAAAAAAAATGTATAGCTTCCGCCCGCGTGGTAGTCTGATAATATCCCACGGGATCGTACTACCGGGACGAAAATTATCCTGTGTGTTAATCTACGTTATAATCCATCTGTGTGCCAAATTTCATCGAAATCCGTTCAGGCGTTTTTGCGCGAAAGAGTAACAAACATCCATACATCCATACTTCTGCGTTTATAATATTAGTAAGAACAGTCGTATTTAATACTTTTGTAAAGTATGTTAAAATAGATTTAACTTCGATGCATAGAATATAATTGAACTTCATCCACTTAAGCAACTCAACAAATTCACAACAGTGTTTGAGCTACTATATTATAAGCTGTGTTACTTTTGGCTTGCGATTTGCTGCCACACCACAGGTTAAAAAGGTTAATCGAGTAATATTTAGTTATGGTAATAGCCTCAGGTCACGAGGTTAATCGAGAATAAGGTCATCAATGAATCACCATAGCCCTAACGTAATACACTAGCCAAGTGGGCAGGGGCCAGTTGAATGCAATCGCAATGACGCGTTCGCTTTTAACCCAATTTTATATTTTAAAATAAGAAAGAAAAATATTTACTTTACTGTTTATGTTTAAGAAATACAAACAGTAAAGAAGCACATAACGGTGATATACAAACAATAAAATAAGAACATAGTGAAAAATATAAAAGTGGAAGCCCTGTGTGGATGTATGTTATGTTACGGCGATATCTTCGGCAATTATGGATCGATTTAGAAAATCCTTTTTATTTGGATAGGGTATGCCTTACGAGTGGTCCCATATAAAGTGTATTAACTTTGCTTGGATTATTTTTGCGTTAGCTTTGATAAACAAATCAAATGTCATTTATTCAAATTAGGCTGAGAATCAGCACTTTTCGAACGTCAAAATTACATAAGACAGTCCCCCAAAAACGCCCGCCCTTCACGTATTTAATCCACTTTGGGTATCTTGATGTTGTTCTAATGCTTCCTGCCAGTGTTGTTTACATAGCAAGTAGTGGTATAAGAATTGGTGTGGGGTAGGTACCATAACTAAAGATTTGAAAATAATAAACTTTTTAATGAACAAAATAAAACAACCTACAAATAAATTTAATTTCGGATGTCGGTGCCAAAAAACTAAAACACAGATCCAACGACACCAACTTACTAAATTTAAGTATTTTTCACTGTGTAGTGATTTTTTTTGGTAGGTAATTTTTTGTAAAATATTTTGAAAAAAATAAATAATAACTAACTGTAAATTTTCAGAACGTCCAAAGGCGAAACGCAACGAAGCTACTTCTTAGCAAAGAGGACAACAAGCCCACTATACAAGGTTGGCTCACCAAGGTCAAGAACGGGCATGCCAAGAAGAGCTGGTGTGTTCTCATTGGCAAGATGTTCCTGTACTTCAAGTCGCCTGGTGATCAGGTATGTGTCGGTGATATTGTTGTATTAAGCAGGCCTAGAAGAGAGTTTAAAATTGTTTAAGTTTTCATTTTATGAGTGGCTATTAAATTCCGTTCATCTTGTATACTATTTATATAATACTATCGTATCATACTATACCAGCGCCATATAGTTTTTAAAACATTGACCAACAAAATATTGAAGTGTAAAAGTGTCTTTTAAGATTTACTCACGTAAATAAACATTTAATTTCATGAACAGCACACTATGTTACCCCAGTCTATCCAAATCAAATCAAAATATTTTATTTCATACAAACCTGCATGGGCAGTTATGAAACGTCAGAAGCAAGGTGCACGGTTCTAAATTGTCGCTTCCTATGGAGATGAGCCGGCAAGAAACTCCACGGTTACTGTTTAAAAAAATAATAGGCTTTAACAATGTTTTCAAATTACAGAGATAATAGGTATGGGAGGACAGTGCAGGCCTGTCAATAAGTACAAGGTACTTAGAGGAATGAAAACACAGAATAGAAAATGTTTTAAGTACAAATCTATAGTCTGTAAGGCCTACAACGTTCTCTCATTCACAATATGTAAAATAATAATCTACATAAATAAAATGAGCCTATTTAAGCAAAGTGACAATCATTAATTTCTTTGTATAGTTTTTCAAACCTATTGCAAAAGGATAAGGTTCATGTTCAATTGGGAAAATTTGACAGTTTGGGATAGTTTGATGTGCTGGCGTCTGTACATTGAGACGTTAGCCACAAATAGTAACCATTTTCCATCAAACGGAACGTAGATTTGTTCGCCGAAATAATCATAAAAATATTACAAAAACGTAACTCCTACAACGAATTTCTCCTCAGAACCCCACCGGTCAAATAAACATGCGCGACGCACGTGTAGAAGACGTAGAACACGTGTCAGACTCCGACTCCGAAGAGAAGAACGACGACGCTCGCAACCACCTCACTGTGGCCATCTACCCGCAGCACCAGGTAACAGGGGTTAGTGTCACTCTGATTATATTGTAGTTATTTAGTAACGTTTTTTCAATCGCCTTCAAAAAAGGAGGAGGTTCTCAATTTGTGGGAATCTTATAACGCAAACCTCTTTCAAACCGCTCCTGCTCCAATCCGCTCGACCACTAAGAGCGCAGCTTCTAGAAAGTTCTAGAAGACGTATCAGAAATATACGACACGCACCCTTCTCTTGACGGGAGTCATCTGACGTCCGTCAACTGGGCTGCGTATCAAAAACTACTACACACTATTTTACACAAATTGTACTTCTTTACGAACCCTATCGTTATTTCATCGTTTATCCATGTTATGTAAATAAACCATTTACAGACTCTGTGTATGTTAAAATATTTTTTGTTTTTTATATATGTTCCCCGATTACGAAGACGTCTGAAATTTGGGAAATTGTTTTTGGTTGATAGGGTATATACTTCCTAATTTCTATGTAGGTACAAAAATGGTAACAAAAACAGAATAAAAAAGATTTATAAGCAAGACAGTTTGAAATACTTATTGGATTTGTTCATATTTAGAGGTACACTCAAGACTTCTTTACGAAACAGCTGACTTTTCTATGAAACAGCTGATTTTTTTTTATAATTAACGAAACATTTCTGCGCTAGGGGTTCTAGAATGATATGCTGAATTCATGGTTACAGTTTGCGCACTGGATAAAAACTTACCCTGTATATACACTTAATACCTTTTGCAGCTAGAGCACTGGACAGAGTATTGTATAGAAAAGTATATTTAATTAATTTGTAATAGTATTTTTATCTTAGGAAGCCATGCGCGCTTGTCTCGTGGTAACCAAGTGTACAAACACGCTGTGCATGTTTGCGTGAAGACGAGTTGCGTCAACACACAACGCACGGACAAACACACACACACACACAAACACACACTTTCGACTTCGCCAAAGTCTCGGACGGTGCTAGGAGATCCTGTTCTAACACACATGTTCACTTCGTGTTTGTACGCTTGGTTACCACAAGTAAAGCGCGCTGGCATCGTGAGGTAAAAGTACTATAACAAAGATCGAAATAGCATACACCTTTGACCAATTTCGAGATGATAGCAACCTTAAACCTTTTTAATGGAATTGTTGTATTTTTTTTTACAAGAACTTGTCATCCATAACTTGCATGATTCCCAACAGTAATGGACTCTTTGTTGCTGGGAATCTTTCTGTGATTCCTTATCTATTCTCCTGAAACACGAACTAAAATGATCACCATAATTTGAGCCGAAGGACGTCCACTGCTGGTCATAGGATTCCTCCAAGCACCGCCATTTCGACTGGTTCTGTGGTTCTCACATCCAACGGATTCCCGCGGCCTTGATCGGTCTAAAATACTAGTGATCTATTCCCTAATTTTCAG
The DNA here is from genome assembly GCA_949987655.1 of Polymixis flavicincta. Classification (NCBI taxonomy): domain Eukaryota; kingdom Metazoa; phylum Arthropoda; class Insecta; order Lepidoptera; family Noctuidae; genus Polymixis; species Polymixis flavicincta. The sequence goes on from OX465184.1 coordinate 18,697,796, forward strand.
GGTCCAACATACCTTCTATTCGAAAGCAAAGCCGACAAGGACTCGTGGCTGTACCACCTCACTGTGGTGAGCGGAGGTGGACTGAGCCAGGGGACGCACTTCGAACAGCTGGTGCAGAAGTTAATGGAGACTGATGGCGATCCTAGTAAGTGGCTTTCTTTTAAAATTATGAAGGAGTATTACTTCGCCCGCAACAGCGTTCGCTTGAAATTTTTGACCTCGACTTGCTGTGTCTCGCCCCTTTGCCCGCTCGCAATATACTAAGTTTTCACTTAGCGTTCTTTACGATTTTTTATTTTTCGTCGGCCCTTAAGGATCATAATGTGATCTCAAATAACTAACACACAACCTTTCTCATGGATTGAGCTAACAATTGCAAAAAAAAGAAAAAAACTAATTTGACTGGTAGTTCCAGGTGCCCTACATAAAAACTTGCAAACAATCAGATCGTACCTCTTAAAATATTCGCATAGAATTACATAAATATGACGCTTAAAGAAACTACAAAAAATGCGTAGAAGAATTTTTTATTTTATTTATTTATTTATTTATTTAACCATTTATGCACACACATATAAACAGACAAGAATAAAGGAACAGAAAAATACGTACAAAGGTAATGCTTATTTCTAAAGAAATCTCTTCCAGCACACCTGCGATAGGAGAGAAGATAACAGAGATGTAGACAACGCGTGTAATAATAATAGAAGAGAAAACATAATAGCACAAATTATACCTAATCTAATTTATAAATACACATATCATATAAGAATATACATACATACAAACATACATACATACTACTAAAATAAATATCAACAAAATATATATAATTATAATGTACTTAATTTAAATAATAAATACAAATGCAACTTATGACATAGTGGAGAGATAGTGTTCTTTCACTCTTCTTTTAAATACTGCTACAGTTTGGCAGTTCCTAATGTCAGGCGGAAGTGATAGATTGAGTTATAGATTGAATCTAAATCTGAAAAAATAGAATTGAATTGAATCTATAATGCCAATACAAGACTTTCCTTTCATAACATATAATATGTAATACCCAAATATTGTACTTCTACAATCAATTATTTGATAAGTATGTTTGAATTGAAAGACCCAAATGAAACTGGTTCATGTAATATTTTAGAACTACTTTAGTTTAAGACTTTTTAAGTCGCTATTTGAGTTCTTATACTACTTTATATAAGAGTACTACATAAGTAAAATTTCATCGCAAATATAGATTTTTCATTGTTAATATTTGTATTTTTCAGATTGTGTTCTATGGAGGCATCCGACGCTACTATACTCCAAAGAGAACCTGACGTCTCCTCTCACCTCGCTGAACTCAGAGGCGTTACAGGCCGAAGCTTTAAAGTTATTCAAGGTAATAAATGGCTTACTTTGTTTGATTTTGTTATTTTACCAGTTTTGTTTTTTGTGAATAATATCTCGCCAGTCAACCTAGGTTGTCGGCTGCTTAACTAAATTTGCCTGTGGTTGCCTCAATAAATTTAGGCCTCCAACCAGGGCCTTTTAACCAGATGTAGCTGTCATTAATTGTTCTCTAGCTTGAATTGCTGTTAAAAAAATACGTGTGGGGGTCGGAAGGACTTACTACTGCCGTAGTTCTTAAGATGACAATTGGAGTACTTACCTATGTCCCATTTAACACATCTGTCAAAAAAGATTGCAGATTATGCCTATCCGGATATGTCATCCGGACTACACCCACAAACCGTCCGGGTGAAAACGGTGTAAAAATAAAACGAGATGTATTTGTGTGTTTAGTGCGTCCAACTGTTCATGTCGGTGGCCGTGGAGCAGGCCGGCATCGACTACCACGTGGTGCTGGCGCAGAACGCGCTGGCGCAGTGCCTGGACGTGGCCGAGCTGCAGGACGAGCTGGCCTCGGTGCTGGCGCGGCAGACCACGCCGCACACGCACAGCAAGCACGGCGTGCAGGTACACGCAGGCCTCGCCAGCCCACAGCTCACGCCCCATGCGCTGCGACGCACGCCCAAGCTAAACGTTAAGGCCGCCAAGCTTAAGAATGTAAGTTGGGTTTTGTTTTTTTTGTGTTGCACGGTTTTTGGTTGACAGTTTGACTTTCAATAAAATATCGGATTTTTGTCATATTTTTCGTTAGATAAAGCGGTTTTTCTGGTTAGATTTTCAGTTGAAAATGCTGTAAGTCCATCGATAACTTTTTATCAACATATTCTACAGTTAACAAAATCGGACTACAAATATTAGCCTCGATTGAAATACGGCACTGGCTATTTGTCCTCTCATCATTTCATCCGAAAGACGTCCACTGCTGGACATAGGCGTCCCCTAAAAGGGGGGGTTTTGCCATAATCGCCACACTTGGCAGGCGGGTTGGCGATCTCAGTATGGTGGTAAATTGCATAGAAAACGCTGCTGCCCGTTCTCTAGTAAGTCTCTTAGTCGCCTTCTACGACACCCACGGGAAGAAATGGGATGGTGCTATTCTTTTACGTCCGGCACCACACGAAACTTTGTCCTCTACCATAATCATTTTTATAATATTCTCAGTTAATACATCTCACTTGATGGCATTTTACTAAATTACCCCCTCCCTCCCTCTCTCTTCACCCGCCAATGAAACACGTTTTGTGTTAATCAATAAAAACTACTTATCACAAAAATTCGACCGCCAAAGGCAAGGCCAAACATACTCATATCAACAACGCTAAAAATCGCAATTTTATCTCACAAGGAAGGCCAAAATTTCAGACAAGGCCGAGGTCGAATAATCGCACTGAAAATATACTATTTCACGGTCAATATCACTGTATCATGGCCAAGGTGAACGTACAAGGTAAAGGTCATAATTTTCAAAGTCATATCTTCTTCATTGCCGCGATTATTGTTATCATGGTCGAGGTTACTATTCGAGGCAAGGATCGTTTTCGGAGCTACGTTCATGAAAATTCATGGCCGTTTTGGAGGCCATTTTTAATCAAGTTTGTTGATAAACGTTGTGAAAATTACGTCATGGATTAGAATGAATGACACTCATGATTTCACGTCTTTATGTAGATAATGTCTAAATTAAATTGTATGTCTGTCCATCTTTCCTAGAACTGTAGAAAAAAGGATCTTCTCGCCATCTTGCTCTTTCAATACAATTTCACAATATTTTAAGCTAACTAGCGTAGGTGTGTCCTTTTAGTGGTTTTATAAAATCAAAATCAAAAGTCATTCATAAAACAAGGTTGAGAGTCAGTACTTTTGAACGTCAAAATTACATAAGACAGTCCCCCAAAAACGCCCGCCCTTCACCACTTCCTAGTGCTTTAGCTGGGAAGAAGAAGTGGCGCAACAAACTCCCCAGCAGCATAGCTGTTTGATGTCTCTTCAATTAATTATAAAAATCCTTTAATTAATATTAAAGGCCATTAATATTAAATACTTGTCTCCAGTAAAGGTCAGATGGTCAATTATAGTGAAAACTAAATTACAGACAATTTTCACTAAACGAAATTATACGTTTCGAACTTCAATTTAATATCAGTTGGAACTCCCATCGATTAGTAGCTACCAAGGTGACGGGTACCTTCCCTTAATATTTTATTTTTATTTTATTCATTTTAGGAAAGCTTACAGCTAATACATTTTGATATCTAGTACAACGTTTAAATGATGGCCAATTACAAGCTTCCACTGGCGATAAAAATATGGCGATATGGCAAAGGTATCATTACTATTCTTCCTCGTTTCATATCTCGTCAGTAATATCGATTTTGTATGACGCGTGTTTTGTCATGGTCAAGTCTTAGTATCAGACTTCCGCATTTAGTATTGTTTATCTGTCAAACTGTTAGTCATAAATCGGACAAACTAGTGGGTTTCAAATGGAGGGTACTATACTTACTCGACTGTTTGAATTCCACTTTATGAGAACACCTATTTAGAGTGTTAAATAGTGGTAATTACGTGATCAGAATTTTAAAGCACCATTTTTTTTATAAAGAGGCACGTCTGCCTTATTTATATATTATGGCGTAAGAAAAAAAACTCGATTCATAATTTTATCTAGTACTGTAAATTTTCGTAAAAAAGGTTCTTAATTTTCCTTTTCAAATTATAATGTAAATCGTTGTTCTCATTCCTATGTATTTTTGGTGTACCCTTTAATAGATATTGCTACCGTTTTGTCAACATTTTAAACAACCGAATTGAGAACCTTCTCCGTTTTTTGAAGTCGGTTAAAAAGGAGGGGATCGTGTTATATACCTATTTACCTATATTGTTGACAAAAAGGTACACCAAATACATGTTATGTTTTTGTTTGCTGTACAATACGAATAGTTTTCTTTACTTTTGTAAAGGAAATTATTCATCGTTATTAAAATGGATTTAAGCATGGCTTTAAATGTTACTGAAACGGCAGTCTTCGATTCCAACAATAAAAAAATTGGAAACTAAACAAGCCTATATGGAATATAAAGCTTATTACAGAATTCTTTTTGACATTTTGAACTTTACAAAGCGAAATATTATGTAAACGGAATAAATAGTAAACTGGAAATTAAGTTGAGTTAACAATTTATTATGAAGTTATCAACTTACAGTGATATTTTAATATAAATACAATATTTTTATTGGTAAATCTAAAATAATGTGAAAATTAAAAACATTATTATTACATTAGTCTAAAATATTCGGTTTCCCTGCATTTATTTTTATTATTAATTTTTATTTTATTCAAGTCGAAGCTTCTTAATAAATATTTTCTTGTAAAAAACACAATGTCAAAAATAATGCTAATTTATTAACAAATCGTAGGTAGGTTTGAACCGCTTTATATTCGCAACGGCTTAGCTTACGGGCGACCGCTTCGATGCTTTTCTCATATGTTATCATCATAATCATACATAATAATACATATACACCGGTTATATACACGAGTGTTTAAGATTATACCTCGCTTAGATATTATCTATAGATTCTTCTAGAATATTGTGCTCTATGGTTTTTATTATTTTGTTTTTGATGTGCATTGTAAATGATAAAGGTCACGATAGTTAGCCCACTAACGACTCTTGCCATAGCGATATTATGATATGAAGAGTACGGGAATGGGACACATTACTGTAAAGCCTTGGGCCGGTAAATGGTCCTTTTATACAACCTTTTTGTGCACCCCATATATATTTTTAAATTGATCTTACACCTACAAATACAGCAAGCAAAAGCAATGCACATATACATAATATATAGATACAATAATCAGTTCTAAGCTTCATAGAAAAGAGCACAATACATTTATAAAAAGCTTTAAAATCTTCTACTTTATTTGCATTAAATACTGTAAATATACACTAACAAACCATTATTGTTATAGTATTTAAAAGCTTTGTGTGTCGCTGTTATAAAAGCTTCGTCACGTGGTTGATCAATTTGGAATTGTGTATTGTGAATACCATTATATTGGCTTCAATGGAAGAATATATCCTATCTTATGCGTTAGCATATGCAACAAAATTTCTAATAAGGAATCGAAACAAAAAAGTTTTTATTCCAATTTGATCCGTCCTAGTTCTGGCAACATGTTACGAAAAAAGTGTTGCATTCGAATTTTGAAACGCAAAAAGATGTTGCCACAACACAAAAAAAAAGAATGTTACGTTGCAAAATTTCAAATGGAATGTTGGTGTAAATTTTTTCCCCGTTTTTAATTTTTTTTTTCATCCGAGAATGTTTGTTCCCTACTCCTATAGATCTAGGGAATGTTATTATATTTTGTTTATCTATCATTCATACTCTGTCATAGCTAGTGTTCTTCCGCACTGTTCGATCTCCTTTGTAATGAAAGGTTGATGTTGCAAGTGTTTTAGACTGTTACCTATAGCCCGTAAATTATATATTTATTTTATATAAAAGTACCAACATCTTTGGTAAGTATCTAGGTATAATTAGGATTAAGTTCTTATGATAGGACTGCATAATGTGTTTATTTGATGTTTGCTTATCAATGTGAGCTAAATTATTGATATTTGAATCTGGTATAAAGCTGTAAGTGGAATTCTAAACTTTACATGTTTTCAGTGAAACCCATTACTATTTTAATTTACAAAATACTTTTTTGTTACTTTAAATGAATAATGCTTTAGAGTAAGATACACAAAAAATATAAACTGAATCAGAGATGTAATAATTTAATTTGTTTATTAGAAAATGGTGGCTTCCTAATAAAACAAACTACTGTGATTTGTTCTAAGAATTCCTAAGACATATTATGCAATCCATCAAAGTATATAAGCACACTGTACAATATATCACACAACTTAACAAAGTACTGTACATAACAGGACACTGGGTGATTTTTTATAATGTAAAAGATGGCAGAGATATCGATGTGCAAACTGTAACTGTGAATTCGGTACATAGTTCTAGACCGCCTTGCGTAGAATTTTTCCGCATACACAATACCTACGCGGTAAAATGTATGTAATTTTCAACGCAGCGTCTTTCAGAACGATGAAATCCGTGATAAAGCGTTGTAATGAGTGCGCGTCGACGTCCCTGCCACCTTGTATAATACCTACGGGAACTTGGGTTTTAAAAGCACAAAACACATTGGCATAACGCACTGGCACTAACTTTTTAAATAAATTGTACATTTTCAAAAAGTTCCAAATGGAAGAGATTCGAGCAAGACATAAATACGAAATTGGGACAGTGTAGGCTAATTCGTTACGGGTCCTAAAAGCTAGAAATTCTGATGACCAGACTTACCAACGGGTATCGTATTACCCAATTACAGGGTCGTGGAGGTCAGATAAGCAGTCGCTCCATTTAAAATACTGGTATTCAGCTGCATCCGGTTAGACTGGAAGCCGACCCCATAGTTGGGAAAAGGCTTGGCAGATGACGATGTTTTTTATTTAAATTAGCCAAATATGTTTAACTCACATCTATCTATATAAATAAAAAGAAAAGTCCTCACTGACTGACTGACTCATCAACGCCCAGCCCAAACCCTTGGACCTAGAAAGCTGAAATTTTGTACAGAGGTTCCATTTAAAATGTAGACAAGGAATAAGAAAGGATTTTTCGAAATTAAACCCCTAAGTTAAATAGGGGATGAAAGATCCAGGCGAACGAAATCGCTGGAAAAAACTAGTGCACAATAAACTTGGGTTAGACAGGATAAATTAATAAAACTTAATCGATTGCAGTTTGTTAATAATATATTCAATTATTTTGTAAGTTGTTGACTGTCGTGGAAAAACTGTTGGCTGCCAGTGACATTCATGCCGTATAATAAACAATATTATTCTTAGTCCCTTTTCACATGCTGAGGCTGCCGGATGACCGGAGCTGGGTATCCGGTTGCGACACGTTCTGCCAGATTTCAGACATTTGATCCTTCACGATGAAAGAATTTCGTAAAACCATACGTAAGTCATTGCAATGTAACTCTTACCTCATTGTGATAAAGTGTAAATTAGAATGATTGCCGTGAGATTCATAAAACTGTCGGCTATCATTCTAATTTATACCTTGCCTTACCGAGGTAAGAGTTACATTGAAAGTACTTACTGATACTTTTATGTCGGTCGTGAATGCCCTTTTTTCCGTGGGGAAATCCTCATGGATGTCTAGTGAGAATCCGTTCTCCGGGGTTATGTCGGATCTACTGAAACCCCACTGTTCCCCCGCCATACCTAGCGGCCCCATCACGAAGTGCGGGCGATCTCAAGACCGCACATCCTCATCGTGAATGCCCTACCTAACATTTCTCGCCGGATACTTAGCACCCGATTAGCTGGCAGCCTGGACGTGTGAAAAGACTTTGTCGTATAATTAACCAGAGAAGTGTAACATTTATCATTCATGATGAGGACCAATTACTTTAAATAAAGAAAAAACAAGGTGGTAGTCTCCGGTATTTCAATGACAATAAACAACAATTTCTACTGGAAAAGTACATCGAAATTGCCAAGTGTGGGGGTTTTCGGGGCCTGTAAGAGTATTCACTGCTTACATTTGAAGGTTATGGTTTATATTATACACTAAGGGTGCAATGCAATATGATGCTTGCAACTGGCATTATGTAGGTATAAGTAGTCTACATACTTTTTTAACACAAGCCCGACACTACAGTTATGTATAGCTAAAGCGTTGTATGTATATTCGCAGTGCGCGATAAAATCCGTGTGTACTAGGGGCAATTTCAGCAAAGCTAACACCAAAACAAAGTATTTAAGTATCAAATAACACGTAAAATGTACACATAGACAAACAGGAACAGTACAACCCACTCCCAAAACGATACTATACCTCGCCCCCGTACAACAAACAGATCTCACTGTACCTCCCATACTCCCAGCTACACAGCTATACAACCTCCCCTATCGCCAACATTTCATTTGTTCAGCAACTGCTACTGTGCGCGACTCAGTCGCTCTTCACGTGTGACACGGGCGCGTCGTCCGTCGGCGGCGACAACAAGAGCGACGTACCGCCCAACGCCGCCGGATCGCCTAGCTCGATACAGGTAAACGTGTAGGAGCAATAGGCGATGTTGAAAGTAAGATTAAAGGTGGTTTTTCGAAGGCTATATTGCCCAATCGCAATAACAGACCGCGGTGATACGATTTGTTTCAATGTAAATCTGTGAAAACGTATTTTTTTGTCAAACAAATGACTATCGCGAAACTGAAGAAGAAAAATGGGATGACGCCGCATTCGGAACTCAAATCGCGGCGTCAAGTCGCTGCGGTCTATCATCGCCATTGGGTGACGTAGCCTAATTCGGTTTGCGTCCGCCTCCGGGAGAGCATATTAATTAAATTGGTAATGTTTGTCTACCTGATTGGGGCACTGAGAAATGCCCAAAAACTGCTAAACATTAGGACAATATCTACTAAAAACACAGTTGTGTGTGATATAAAATGTAACGACAACAGGTAAAGCGCCGTTAAAAGAAACTCCAAAAGACGTCAAAATCATATAATTGTTACACATCATTTAAAAGAACTATATTGTGGCAGCGCAGTTTAAAAAAATGTGCTATGTCAGGAAATAATAGCTTTTGTCGGTTCATTGTCTTTACATCGATTTTGTTAAATGTGTAACACAAGTAGAGATTCTTCAATGCACTTATATTTAAATGCACAGTTTAAATATTCCTGAAGCCAGTACTAATTTTCACAATCTGTAGACGTGTTTGTCCTGTATTCGTCTTTATAATCATATGAGAAAAGCAAAGTAAAAATCCCCTACATGATTTTCAAAAGTTGAAAGAATATATGATAAGGAAGGAACATTGTTTAGGTGTGGATACTTAGATATCTACAACGAAGACACGATCATTATTTTCGAGAGATTGTAACATTGACTGTGTTCACACGGAAACAATATGATTCAATAATGAGTAATAATATTCAAACTACTGTCAGATGTGACCCATAGTCAGCTGTTATGAGTGAATTGACTCTTCCCAGTCAACTCTAGCTAACGTCAAAAATTATCACAGGTTTAAATTATTAATAGCAAATAACGATATTGTCGATTTGAACACACGAAGCCAGTTGGCGCTCCACAAAGTTTACCTTTCGTGGCGTAAGGTTGGGATTCCTAAGACTGCGGTTTTCTTTTTTTGAGGACGTGTAATTATCAAATAACTTCTCCGAGGGCGTGTCAGACTTTTACTGACTAAAACCCACCCGTGTTCCTTCAGTTGCCTGTGTGCCAGGCGTCACGGTATCCCTTTCAAACAACCAGCACCCATGGCAGCTACATAACGGCCGTAGTGACGGCTGACATGAAATTGATGGCATCGGGCTGTACCGCCAGATGCGAACTACGCATCATACTGACATCCTTGTTCCTAAAGGTTCATTAGAAAACCAGCGTCAGACAGCATCTGTCTGGCATTAATGCTGAAATGAGCCTTTTTGGCGCAGCCGTGAGGCACATATTGTAGTACCTAGTTATTTATTTTCACTTTTTCTTTTTGTTATTTATTTTGTGTTACACGAACTGTGTCCAAATAAACGGTATTCTTTTTTTCTTTCTTTCTGACATCATGCAAAATCCTATATTGCGCAAACAGAATTTACGGCGCAACTAGCACTTACATATACAACGTCCCAACATCAGTTGCCCACCAGTTACACCCTGTTTCTTATACCTCTATAGTGGGATGACTTTACGGTGTCAAAAATAGCTCTGTAAGAACTTACCTTCATAAATAAGGTTTCAGTGACGTTTTCCACGATAACGTGCGGACGCTATATGTCGTTCACCGCAGTCTTATAGTCGCTAGCTTTCCAAAAGCCAGGATGCTTATAAATTATTCGCTCATATCACTAACTGTGAGTCACATCCGACAACTTACCCCACACTTAACTAAAGTGTACAAACAATTAACGCATTTTTATCATTTTCTACCAACCAAGGAATGTTTCCAGGCCCCGTTGTTATCAGTGGACTGCAAGAGTAACCCGCCCACGTATAGCTTTGTGCAAGGATGGCAGTTGTTAGCGCTAGCTGTCAGTCTCTTTGTGCCAAGGAATAATAGGCTGCTGTGGTATTTGAAGCTGCATCTTAGCAGGCATGCCGATTCTAAGTGAGTACTGTTTCATACTGATTTTGATTTCAAAAAGGCTTCGTTGTTTTACCCTGATTAAATGAACATTGATTTCTTATGAGTTAATATGTCCACTATAAATGATGAATGCTTCGCAGATGAATTGACATTTATGTAGTCGTTGCAAATTGCGAGCATGCATCATGTGACTTTTATGAACATTTACATAAATAAAGCGCAAAATGCTATGAACGCAGAGTTGTATTATATTGAATACTCCGTCGCGGTAAATTGTCTATAACCACGAAGAGAATAAATGTGCCCGCACCTGCAACATCCGGCTAAGTATGCTATGTACGTATATAGAAGGATATTCACAATTAAACATTTATGTCGTCAGAACGGAGTGCGGAAAATACGCGGCGTACTGTTCACGCGCGCTTGAGCGTACGATACGCAACGGCGGGCGAGAAGACAAGCCGTCTCGGATGGAAGTACTCTCTATACTACTGAAGAATCCCTACCATCACTGTCTACCCCACGCCATACCTGTTCACATGCTCAATAATACTTATCAGGTAAGTAAACCAGTAAATTTATCTTGATCCTATGAGCTTGTCTAAAGGCCCACCAGATTATTGATTTCAATCAAAGTTCAAATTTCTCATTCAACGGTGAGAGTGATACCAGTGGTTTTTCACGTTGTATGAACTTATTATTAACAAAAAGTTGTTCGTTTGATTTAACCACCTCTCCTTGTGAGTGTACGGCTCAGAACAAATTTTGTACTGTCAGTAGAACAAATTCACTATCTTTTTTAACCGCCCACGCAAAAAGAGGGGGGTTATAAGTTTGACCGCTATGTGTGTCTGTCTGTCGGTGGTACTGTAGCTCTCAAACAGGTGAACCGTTTTGAGTGCGTTTTTTTATTTATAAGTAGGGTTTTCTCGATTAGATCTGACAAAAAAAAATTTGATCGAACCGTGTGCAGACGCCAGCACATCAAGCTACCCAAAACTGCCCATTTGAACATGAACCTTATGCTTATGTTATTAAGTTGAAAATCTATCAAAGAAATTTGACAGATTGGGGTAGCTTGATGTGCTGGCGTCTGTACAATAGTACTTTTTGTAATTGCTCATCATTGATGCTCCATCAACAGGTAATAAGCTTTGACGGCTCAACAACAGTGGAGGAGTTCCTATCAACGTTAAGTACGGAGCTAGGATGCAGGGAGTCTGCGGCTTCCGGGTTCGCGCTGTTCAGCGATGACCCTATTGAGAAGGACTTGGAACACCATATCAAGCCTGATAAGAAGGTATGATACGTTTCAATAATGTTTTTTTTTTTTTTTTTTTCAGTAAATGTGACCATAGTCTTCTTTTTATTACTACACCAGCGGCACTGTATGATGGAGCCTGTGACAGCTTGGAAATGATAAGAAATACTGCTTTTCGATTTGTTAAATTAAATTTCCAGTGATACGACGTTATTCCAGCCTGTAGAACAATGTAGTATAGCATACGTTTCTTCACATTTTAGCGGTCAATTTTAACCGAAATTCATCAAACAATCATACAGTGCCACCGTTGTAAAGAAAAGCTAAAGGCTTCCTTTACGTCAAAAAGACGCATATTTTTGCCATTTTATGAACTACTAGTTTATCAATTTTTACAAATCCTTTTAATTGGTTCACCATGTTTCTTTAAGTAGGTAAGTCGCTCCGAACTAAAAATCTTCTACACTCGCAAAAACCTATATTTTAAACCATGTTGCCTACTTAAATTCAAAACCTATAATAATTCATGGGTTTAAAGAAGGTAAAAAGATGTTGTAACAGAATCAACCAAACAATTACACAATCAAATCAGTAAATGCTGTTTATTTTTGCTATTCAATTTTAGTCCCTATTGAATGAGCATGTTGTGCTCCAGTTACTCGTTTAATAAACTAATATCTGGATAACCGAGCTTCTCTCGGTTTTTTTAAAAATTTGTTTTACGTTTTCTAAAAATGAAACCTAGCCAGAACGATTTATCGCCCCGAACCCTCCATCAAAATCGTTGTAGCTGTTTCCGAGATTAGGATTATATATACGAGTACCTATATGTACAAGAATTGCTCGTTTAAAGGCATTAGATATACAAGGTGTAACGTAAATAACGCACAACCTCTGAAAAGGTCATTGTACTCATCATTATGAACAACTTTTACTATGGAACCAAACCTGAAACCGCGAAAAAAAAATCCGCTGTTCCCTACATTTTGACGAGTTATGCTAACATAAAAGTAGGGAACAGCTGATATTTTTTTTTCGCGATTTCAGGTTTGATCCATTAGTAAAAGTTGTTCATAATGATGAGTACAACGACCCCTTAAGAGGTTGTGCGTTATTTACGTTACACCATGTATAGCCGATTCCTATACGGACTAATATACGGACAGTTGTAGGTTAAAATTAAGACTCTTGTATCTTTACCAATTATGAAGCAAATACATAATACCTTCACGTAGTAGACCTATTGGGAAGTAGCTACCACAGGAAAAAAAATAGCTTACGAAACTGTTTATTTCTTTTTTTTTATAATTTTTGTGGTTTAAGAACTTTATTATTCCTCATTAAGAATTAACAATAATTCACTTACTGAGAAACTAAATTTACATAAAATGTTATGAGCGTACAATAACTACGTAAAAATTAAAATAGGAAGGTAGTGATAAAAAAAGTTCATATCAACTAATCACCAACCGAGTAAACACGGATCTAAAGTAACAATAATTTTTGTCTATGTGATCTTCCTGTGCGAGTCACAATAAAGACTTTTTCTTTCTTTCTTTATTTATTTGCCCAGTTTGGAAATAAAAAATGCTACCATTGGTACAGTAGTACCCAACTGATATGGCTTACCGATGTACCTGCGCAGAAGATGAATTTTCAAAGCGCGGGAAATGCTATTGACCAATCGGCACGCTCCACGTACCGCGCTTCTATTTCTTGTACCGCTATTGGTCGGCAGCTGCCGCCATGTTAGCGCGCGCCGCGTGGCATGTTAGTCAAAGAGTACAGTATATATTATGAGATAGAGAGCTAACTTCACGTTTTAGGTTAAATCGTGCGACAGCAGCGCCGCCCTGGTAGTTGTTCATCGAACTAGTCTCTCTCTATAGGTATATAGTAGATAGCTTTATTTACTTTTGGTATTTTCGTACTTGAATGGTTGAAATGAATGTGTATTGTAAAAAATCCGCTAAATTGAATAATCGTTAACTTCAGTTTGGCTGTTTTTTACAATACACATTAATTACAATAAACAGCGTAGGTAAGAGAATGCGTATTGTACGCAAAATTTTAACTACTCCGTAGAATGTTATGGTATATGTAAAAGAGTTATTTTGTAATTAATTTATTAGTTGATTACAATCACCTTAAATAAAACTACTCTTTACTATTACAGTATTTATTCAGTAATAAATAATAAATGTTAACAACTGGTTTTATTGAGGATTATTATTAAGTTTTCACGCTAGAACGGAGGACCTGCGGACGGTACTCAACTCGACGACACTAGGGGAAAAACTTTCACACACTCACTTGTATTTTAAGGAATTTAAACAAATTAAACACTTAAAATAAAGACGAGAAAAATATGGGTATGCGCATCAGTATCGTGCCGACATTTTTCTCAGGGTGGTCAGCACAAAAGCGCTGCTATAAAACAGAAGTTACAATTTTCATTTGAATGAGAAATTAAACGATTATTAGTCTTAAAAATTGTTTTTACGTATTTATTGCCTTTATAAATTGCATAAGTGGTCTACTTTTGAAATAAAATTATTTTTTGTAGTAAGCAGTATTCAATCATAAATAATATTTTTTAAGGATGACAACTTCTTGATTTTGTTTTAACACTATCACAGCTAGATGGCATTACTTTCCATACTTTAACCCCCGTCACGAACTTTGTTCTAAGTCGACACAGCATGATGTTAGTCAGCCGCCATACTTCAGATGTAGTGCACGCGCAGCAGACAAAAGTACACGTAGTGACAACAAAAGTGTTTTATTTCTTATGATTTAAAATGAGTTCTTTCAAAAGGGGGCAACCACTTAAAAGTCAAGCTCGGCAAATAATTTTCAATATGCACGAGTTTATGAAGAAAGAAGCTAAGTAAGCAGATTCAATGTTGCCATGAATTTGACCGAAGTGCAGCGTCTTTTGTATGAAAAATTCGCATCTATCGGGCCAGACGATTGGCAAAAAGTTGTAGATCATGCCATAAAATGCGAAGACGAATTTATGACATTGGAAGAGGCCATCGACGATAGATTGGACCAATTTGTAATAAACACCAACGAAGATACATCATCCTCATCGGATAGTTCGAATCGTGATAGTGATGATAATAGTAGCGACGCTCAAAATGATATTGGGATAGCAGGAGTGCGGCCTTTAGATTAAGATTTTTCAATTGTTCACTAAATAAATACTTACCTACTTGTTTATTAAATAAATCGTACATTTTAAATAACCTGTATTTTTAATTAAATATATATTTGATGAAAACTGGTGGCCCGATAAAATTGGCACGAAGTGTAATTGTGCGGAGGGGCGTGACTTGCGAGTGAGATGGAACTAATAGCTGCAGTGTATTATGAACCCTATAATAGTGATCTAAGGTTGATTGTAAGTTTTAAGCATTCTTTCGTTAATCTTCGGGGCCTTACTTTCTTTTCTGTGCGAACGAAGATTCACGACGCGCCTTATCAGTTGGGTACCACTGTACACAAAACGCTCCGTTTTTGTTTGTAGGAACCAAGCATTAACAACAGCATTATTATTTCCAATATTTGTCGTTAAACTTTTTAAAACCCCTTACATTTTCTATTTCGTTTCCAGCTATGCGATGTAATATCAAAATGGGAGACGGCGCTCAGAGAGAAAGGATCCGGAAAGTTCGAGAACTCGCGAGTGATCCGATTGACGTACAGAAATAGGCTTTACTTTAAGAACTCCATCAGAACCGAGACTGACAAGGAGCGGCTCCTGCTGTGTTATCAAATCAATCAACAAGGTATGTTAATGTTTTTTTTTTTTTTTGAAGTAATGGTGATCATCATCATGTGCTAGGGTCGGCTTCCAGTCTAACCGGATGCAGCTGAATACCAGTATTTTACATGGAGTACTGCGTAACTAACCTCCACAACCCAGTAATTGGGTAATACGATACCCCTTGGTAAGGTTGGTTGTCACACTTTCGGGCTTCTGACGAACTGTCAAAGATGATAAAGTAAAGATGTATTTTTTTTCCAGTTTAATTTGTAAGGTATAGAAACCAATTTCAAAACTCGTACTACAGGTTATTTTTACAAAAGCAGCAGAAAGGATTTGTGATTACTGATACGTAATTAATAATAGTTGTATTGTGGAATGCCTATTTGATACAGCACCCAAAAACCCAGCACATTTTTCGAACATATGAAGCAATGGTTTAACAATCCGTTTCGAAACGAAACAGATTATGGTGAATCGTGAGTTACGCAATTAAGGTACCTACGTGCTGGTTATAATACTGTACATGCACAAGTAACTGGGAAGGCAAATAAAATACGTTTTCTGTTTTTCACCCCTACATAGTTTATTTTTGTAGACACTTTTTAACTGACTTCCAAAAGTAGGAGGTTATCAATTCGGTGTGTGTTTTTTTATATATGTTCGGGCATAACTCCGTCATTTAAAGACGGATTTGCAAAATTATTTTTTTGTTTCGTAAGGGTTTTATTCCGAAATGGCCCCATTTTGATTTTATATAGATCTGATGATGAGTTTCAGAGACAGACGACGAAACTCTTCAAAAACTTACAGCAAATCGACCTCCATTGCTGCTATCGCATAAATATGCATTCTTTTGATTAGATTGACTTTGAGAATACCCCAAGGATGGAGAAATTTCAAATTATTGTGGGGTATGTACTATAACTAAAAAGAGAAAAAAAAAACGTTTTCCACTCATTTATCCGCGGTGACAAAAAAATTAAGTACATATCCAAAGACACCGACGTCTTTGGATATGTGTTAAAAAAAAAATTGTCACCGCTTTCCCAAATTAGTTTTCACTTTATAGTGTTTTTTTTTTCGGAAGTCGGTGGTTTTTTTTTTTTCAATACTTGTTTCCTTTTTTCTGTTAGCCTACATTGTGTCCCACTTCTGGGCAAAGGCCCCCTTTTGTCCTTTCATAATTCGCTGTCTTGTGCGTTCTCTGTTCATGTTCGCCTTACAAACATTATCAGATTGTCACACCACCTTCGCCGTGGTCCACCTCGACGGCGATGTCCTGACTCAGTCGTCCAGTGAGTGAGGAGGTTTCTTGGAACATTACATTTTTACATTTGCAGGGATTTTGAGCTTGACTTATTCTCAAACAGTGTCCAGAAATATAAAAAAAATGTAAATAACTGTTTCCTTGAAGTGAAATTTTGTTGTGTAATTTATTTTATTTTTGTTTATTCTCTCAGTTGTGTATATGTTTAACTCTCACGCTGTTTGTACCGTTTTGTCAATTTTATACATAAGTTAACACAAGTTGAAACTTGTAATTAGCTTTCTTCTACATGTGACTTCTGACTACTCGAATGTATTAGCTGTAAGTTTTCTTAAAATAAATAAAATTATATAAAATTTATATTGTATTTCCCGTCCAGTGGTCGCGGGTCGCTTCCCCGTGACCCGCGAGCTCGCGGCCGAGCTGGGCGCGCTGATGGCACAGCTGGACATGGGCGACTACTCGCCCGCCAACACGCTGCACAACCAGCCGCTGGCGCATCGCTTCTATCCGTACAGATATAGGGCCGGCCTTAGTAATGATGAACTTCGGTGAGTGTAAAGAAAACAAAAAAAAACATATTGAATGGATTTGCTGAAAACTTGAACACCGTTCTCAAAATTATCTGTTTTATTACAAAACAAGTTCTACTACAACGCGACAAAGGTCTATTGGCGCGTGACCAAAATCGGAACTAACGCCGCCATCTTGGTTTTTCGATAGAATTTCTGAAAAAAAAAATATTTGATAATTTCGCAAATATTTACCAACAACGCCCCCCTGTCAATGTTACTCAGGCGCCAAAAGATCCTCACTTTATGCTAGATGCCATGAGCACAATACTCTTTTCAATTACTATTTCATGAAGTCGTGAGTTCATGACATTTGAGGCCAATTATAACTTAAAGAGTTATATTGCTGGTGGCATACAACAGCTAACCTGCATATTGTAAAAAATGAACGAACCATATTCTGGCGGAAGTCAAGTTCTTAATACAAAATTGACAACTAAGGCTCGGGTTTCGAAATTCAGATTTTGCATTCGAACTTAAACGTTGTCGGAATCAAGTACGAAATTCAAATTAGACATTAGTTTTCCAGTGGTTAAGCGGCAAACAACTGGCAGATCTTACAGTATCTCCTTCCACTCGTTTGTCATTAGCACGTCATTAGCGACACTTGAAATAAGAAAACATTTATATCGTACTAATCACGGCCTGCTACGGGCTAGAAAGAAAAAAGGTTAACTTACTTGCCCGACTCGTCAAAATCGAGAAAATGTTCTATCATTCATATGCCTTTTGCTGAATAGTTCACATTGGCATAGTTACCAAGTAGTTTCTGTTACCATATGCTTAACAAAACTTTTCATAGGTAAATATTAACTGTAATAGATACGAATAAACGCTGTATTTATACCACACAGGGACGTTGAAGAAAAGCTGCGATCAAAGTGGGTGGCGCTGAAAGGTCGCAGCACAGCGGACTGCGTGCGGATCTACCTCAACTGTACGAGGAAGTGGCCGTTCTTTGGTGCTACGCTGTTCCAGGCTCGGGTAAGTAATGTATTCTTTAGATTTTATCCTCAGTCAGAGATGGCGAACCTCTTTACATACGTGTAATTTTTTAAACCTAAATATTGAATGCGGGCATGACGTACCAACCAATAATCTTGATATTTTCGATGTATAATCTGAATGACGGAAACGGCTCCAACGATTTTCATGAAATTTAGTATGCACAGGGTTTCGGGGGCGATAAATCGATCTAGCTAGGTTTCATTTTTAGAAAACGTCAAACAAAAAAGAATCATCTAGATATTACTCTTAGTCTTTATTCACAAACAGAAATAGATATTTACTATTCAGTCATATTATTATTTACCGTTTTATTTAAATTAAAGAACAAATTAATGCGACTTCTGCTGTAACAAACTATATGAAAAATAATTTATTCATCAGGTTCATATTTTCGGTTGCAAGTTTCGGTTGTCATGGTATGGGCATGTGATGAGAAGGAATTATTTAATGTCGTGAGAAGTGTCATTGGTATACAATAAGTGTAGGGAAAGACCAAAAACACGATTGATAGACTTTGAAAAAGATGATGTGGACAAAGATGTTACCAACGAATACTAAGATGACGATGAATAGTGAGGTTTGGACGATAAAGACATGTTACGCCAACCCCAAATAAATTGGAAGGCAAGTGAATGATGGTTTTTCCTTGCATTTACACGACTACGATAATCGAAACCAAATGTCTGTCGTGGCCGGGCGCGTTCAAACTTTTGTTTATGACTTGGGCACCTAAATTTGTTATTTGAAGCCGTGCCCAAATTATTTTGTTCCGTACCACCAAAAGCACGCGTACCGGGCGGTGGGTGAACTAAGCGCCCCCACCGCCCGCACCTGTCTCAGTCCCATTGGTCGTCATATCCCTGCGCGTCTGTACCGCAGGCGAGGACTCAGTTACACGGTCGGCCTATAACTATATTTACGGAGACTTTCCTCGAGTAATATCATAGTTCAAACCAATCACATCTTCTGAAATATTTTAATTTTGTTCTTACTGAATGCATTTGTGTTTTTATTTATAGATAAAACAACCAGACTTATCAATGGTGTGGCTAGCAGTATCAGAAGAGGGCGTGACGGTGCTAGAGCTAGCGTCAATGGCCGTCATAGGCCGGTACGCGCTCAGCTCCATAGGACTGTTCGGTGGCTTACAGGTAATTTATAACGCTTTACAACATAACAAATAAATTATAGACTATGATAAATGAATATTAGTCAATGATGAAAGCGTGACCTTCAACATGCTTCAGATTATGTCAATGAGTTTTAAGAGATACTGTGGGTTTTCTAGCAGATTCTTCTCAAGAAAAACCAATCATGTCTATGTACGTTTTTGTCAAAGAAATATATTTGGCGCAGCATATATTTTACAAAATTGGGCCGAACGGGAGATTAAAATGTGTTTTTTTTTTATGTGTAATCTTGCTATTTTTTAGGACGATCTGATGATGTTGATCGATGCCGAAGACGCAGCGAGTCCAGTGCACAAGATGTTGATTAGTCTCAATAAGCCTAAAGTAAGTAATTACCCAACCAATACCTATTAAGTTTCTTAACGAATGTGATTCCTATCGTATAGAATACTTTTATCTTTTCACATCCTACTCGTAGACACAATGCGTCCTCATCATTTCCCTGATTAGTAAACTAATAAGCAGATTCGAAACTTTTGAAACAAAAATAAATTAAGGGATAAAAACGCAACCTTTTTCCCACAGATGGCAGAGCTAACCCATCTAATAGCGGACTACAAGAACGCCATGCTTCGTCCGGGCGGCACAGGGACCCCTCAGATGAACTCTCTCACCCGCAACGGCAGCCACCGTTCCGTTCGCAAGCCCACCAACACACTCCCACACTCCAGCCCTTCAACACTCCCGCACACACACCAACTCAGCCACTCACACCACACTCACCACACCACAGGACACAACACGCTAAACTCACACGCAACCACCATGACATTAGGCTCAGACCGCAATGCCACACTAACCCTTAGCTCTCACACTTCAACGTTCAACCAACACGTGGAAGCAAGGGTGCTATCACACGGACAGCCAGACATTCTGAAGTCGACGCCAGATCATCATAGGAATGAAAAGAAAAGGAGTCACACGCAAGATAGTGGGGTCGCGTGATTGTAAGTGCAGTGACGGACTATACAAGGATTGTTTAGTGATTGATGTGACGGGAGCGTAGAACGACCGTTTTTGGGAACTTGAGTTGAGTTGTGTGCAGTTTTCAGTCTCTGCACCACGATAAAATATTTGCCTAATTATCTCGTGTATCGAGATATTTTATTATAAATACATAACCTGCCAAATATTAATGAAATAACATCACATTTGCCTTTTTTATATACAGCTATTTATAGGATTCTTACTTCAATATCACAAAACGGTCGTGTCTTTGACTCTGGATAGAAAATGGCCTCCACACAGTAAGTAAAAGCATTCCACCAAATATATAGGAAGATGAGAAATAAACGAAATAATAATATACCTCATATTTTGTAGCGAACGATTCAGCCTATTTTAATTGGCTTTTTAATGATAGATTTAAAATGAATAGTTTATAATTTATTTTTTCAGCGTAATATTATTATTTAAATGTTGCTATGTTAGTGGATTCGGCTTGAAGTGTATACATGTATGATTCGTATGGATGTGTTGATGTTTATACGCAGTCTAAATGCCAATTTTATACATGTAGTTATGTATGTATGTGTACAGGGCGTGATAAATGATACGTAGAATGTTGTTACTAATATTTTATCGGTTAATTTTGGGATTAATTTCATTTTTACACATTACAAAGTTATGTATCTAACATGTAAATAACTCCGAAGATTTTCATCAAACCATGAGATATCCCAGATAAAAAAGCACAAAATCGTATGATACAATTTTAATATGAATCCTGCAAGCCAATACATTTATCTATCCCTGTACTAGTTAGATCGAAGTCCATTTATAGCATAATAAAGCGGGTTTAGGAAGACCCTTACGATTGTAATCTTTTATACTAACTGTGCTAGTTCGTGTAGATCTGTCTTTCAATCGACTGATGTGAAGGTCCGTTACACTAGCGTTTAATATTGTTTTAAATTGCTAAGCAAAACAAAGCACTGTTT
Organism: Polymixis flavicincta; assembly: GCA_949987655.1. Lineage (NCBI taxonomy): Eukaryota > Metazoa > Arthropoda > Insecta > Lepidoptera > Noctuidae > Polymixis > Polymixis flavicincta. The sequence goes on from OX465184.1 coordinate 18,719,400, forward strand.
TTCATCTCTCCGCACCGAGCCGTGGTTTGACAATTCACGGTAAACAAGCGGTCGTGCTACATCCGCTCCATGTGAAAAAGCAGCGTATCCAACAATATTTTGGCAAAGGTCACGGCCAAGGTCAATTCCAATGTCACACCATAATCTGTAGACAAAGATCCCATGGGGGTGTTGTACAAGGGGGTGGTAAAAAATTCATTATACTTGACCTAGGGCGTCTAGTTTTTGAGATATTTGCAAAAACCTCAAAAAGGAGTTTCCAAACCATCCATGTGAGGATGCTAGATAGATACTCAAAATGTATGTAAGTAAAGGAAGATTTCGAGTTCGGAGGACTTCAGGGCGAATTTTAAAACGAATCGGGAATAGGTTTAAGTGGTCAAAAGAGTGACCCTAATTTGAGATAAACTAAAACTGTACTTTTATCAAATAAAAAACTTTTCATTCAAAACCATTCGGACACCGAGCGCGTTGCTCGAAAGGATAACACTCTACCACCAGGAACTTTTCAAACAATAAAAATGCAATCTTTGTTTTGTCTAAAATCAAGCTCGTGGATCCTAGAGTTTTCCCCGGATGAAATAAAAGAGAATTTAAGGTGCTCTTGAAATAAATATCAACCAAGACGACGTTATCCTTTTCCATTTATGAATTATTTAAAATCGTAATAAACTCTAGTGAAACGGGCCTTTTATGTAAAAAAAAGTGTGACACGTTGTGCGCTAGTGTGAATCTCAATTTAGAAAGGACGAATGTAGACGGGCTTATTTTTTATACGTTCGTTTTAGTTGTTTATTTTATCATCATGAAGTATATATTCGAAATAGTGCCAATGAATATGAGCTTGAATATATCGTTTGTTTTACAACCTTATTTTTGAGTGATTGATGTATTAGAATGCTGTGATAAGGTATGTCTTCTATAAGACCGATATCTGAGGCAGTTTGGACTTGTCTTGCAGATTTAATGAAATAAAATTCCTGCAAAACCGATCGTTATGAATTCCACCATCTTCCAAGAAGTGTCATTCTTTTGCATCGAAGATTTGATTATGGCATAAAATTGACCAATCAATCATACCACAGCTAAAGATTGCCGTCTCATAAAAGTAATTCCTACGGAAACTCAAAATATTCTAATACAGCAATTGTACAGTCGCCAGCAGGTCAAGCTATCCCAAACTGTCAAATTTTCCCAATTGAACATAAACCTTATTCCTTTGTAATAAAGTTGAAAAACTATCAAAGAAATTTGACAGATTGGGGTAGCTTGATGTGCTGGCCTCTGTATATAATAATATTCATTGTGGTTTGTTTAAACGTTCTACCATAATATATACCTACATAATAAGCAAATGTCGTAATTGGTAACTCTGAATGTCTGTTAAGGTGATAAAAACTAATGGACTGAATTATATTTAAGATCTTCAACGAATCTAAACGCATTATTTATGTTTTTGATTGACCAATGACATCGGAACGCAGTATTTTCAAACCATTTGAAGGTTCAAACAAACTTGCGCGAGTACAAGTGAATCCTGCGCGTGATTCGAGTCAGTGTGTTTGAAACCTATTTTATATAACTTTTAGTTTAACAATATGATTTTATTTTTAAGCCATAATAAGCGATTTGAATCTCGGAATAAACATATAAAAATATTTTTATTTTATTGTTTGACTTACGGTCCCTCAATTCATAAAAGGGACCCCTTACTAGTTTGGTAAAACGTGACCTCAATGTGTTCTGTTATTATTGGTCTAATAACTATGTTTTATAAACCATACTGTAAGTAATATATTACACTGACAAAAAATACAAAATAAATAAAAATATCTTTTAAAGTAAATATTACACTGAAAAAATTCTGTCAAACGCGTATATTTTGAGAGTGTAATATATGAAAATGGGTACCATCCATATGTATGTAGTTAGTCTGTGGGCATTTTTAATATCACTATTGTAATATACATAGGGTATATTTCATATATTTTTGGCATCATGATTTCAGGGTTCCGTGTTTAAAAAAAAATCTCATTCAAAATTAGAAATAAAATAAAAAATATACTGCTATGCATGAATTAAAAAAAAAAACACATCCACCGTAGTTTTGTATGCAGTAGTAGTTTTATAGCGATAATATTAATATTGGAAGGAAACGGGCCCCAAAATATTTAGAAATAATAAAAAAATCAACATAATGCTGCCACAAGGTATTGCTTCTCATCAACTCTTAACACGGAACTCTGAAGCGATATAATTTTATAAGCGATTAGCTTTCATAGATATTTCTACCAATTTTTATAATAATTCAAAGATTTTTGTTACCAGCTTAATATGTAAACATTTTACTGTATCGTGTAATAAAGAAGATTTTATGTAGAAATAAATCAATAAAAATATATATTTTATTTGTAAAATCACTTGTAGATACGACAAATATTGTTTTTCTGCTTTGAATTAATTTTATTATAAACTTCTTTATTACAATGATGCAAGTGATGGACGGGCTAATTGTTAACGACTACAAAAACAAAACGGCAACTAAATAGAGGTAGTTTTATAAACCGTAGTCATAAAAAGACCATAGAAGCTGATGGCAACGGTAATCATGTAATTTTTGACCATTTCGCTTCCGTGGCCAATCTATCCGGGCTGACTATAACAGGCCAAGACTTGGAGAATTGAAGTTTTTTTCCGGACGAGGCCTTTCTAGCACAAATAATATTTCTTATTTTGTCAAATATCCAAAGGCGAAAAGTTCTCAAAACCCTGGCCTGCCATACGCGATTATAGCCATTATCAGTCCATAACTAGAATTTAATAATTGCATAATAAAAGTGTATCACAATAAAGGTTAAAATCGCGTGTCCCGTAGTCAGCTATTTAGTAAATAAAATTAATTAATAAACCAACATTTCGATTGCACTTTTTGCATAACACTTAACTGTTGATATAATTATGTATAGAATATTATGATGTATATTTTACATTAGAACCGATCATTTAATTTTATTATTGTATGAAGAATTTGTAAGTTGTAACTTATTTTGTAAGTATTTATTCTATTTTGTTTTACAATTGGTTGTTTATTTGTTTTAATCATTTTTGACGAGTCCAGCTTTTTTGTTAGTGATGGCCTAACTCGAAGACTAACCATTTGAGGCCTAAAATTGGTATTTGTGAATTATATTTTGAATGTATTTAGACGATTTTTGTTTGATGACGCAAGAATAAACTTGTATTACTGAATTATGGTATTTTATTTAGCTGTTATTTCAATTGAAAACGAGAATAAGAACCTCTAACTATTTATCAATTTAAAACACAAGCATCGCCTACGGCTGTGCACATACCTGAGCCAAGACTCGCTAATTATCGCTATGAATACAATTATGGCGCGCTCTCTAATTACGTAGGTACAAACGCGGACAATAGTGGTGGATCACTTTTGACCCTTATGTTAAAGCAATAAGGTTGAAAAGTGGTTGACCGCCAATGTCCGCGATGGTACCGAACTTTCTTTGAACCGAAATACCTGTATCGATTAAGTCCGGCCTGGATTCAATTCGATCCATAACAGAAAACCAACTGTGTCTCATTAGCGGTACTTGACAGGTAACATTTTGACTCGGATCTGTGCGCGTCAAGCGTAAATTATAGTGCAATAAAATATTAATAAAAAGAATAGATTTACTCTCAAATCACACATCATAAAACAAGAAAAACAAAATAGAAAACATACAAAAAACTTGATATTTAAACTACTATTTAGTAAGAAGAAACTCTTCTGGCTTCACATCCAATGCCTTCAATATTGCCTCCGTATCGTATGGCACCGCTGTCAAACAATTACACAATTAGTCTCTTTCGGTACAGAATAATATTTGCTATTAGTTCACGCATATCATAGTGAACTTTCAGATCACTACGTTAGGGTTTAAAATGCTATAAATCAACCCTTTCACGCGTTTTAGACGTCGGAACAAAATAAAAGTTCTGATATTGAACTGAACTAGCTGTAGGGTAGTAGATACCTACTTTTTCTCAAGCTCTAGTCTGATCCAAAGTTAACTTCTTTTGTAAGGAGTGTTTTTTCCAAATTCATTTATTAAACTTACACATAGTTCACAAACATACAAGTAACATGGCATTAAATTCTAACCAACTGGAACTTCCGAAAAAATGTCTAACTTTAGACAATGGTGTGTAGAGTTGTAAGCCATCGAGCCATTTTTGAATTTCAAACTTTGTTCCTACAGATCATTATAATTGTCAATTTAGACTCTGCTTTGCAATCAAAACATTTTTATTCAGAACTTTAACGTCGTCGGAATAATTCGTTTCGTTCGTAAATATTGGATTCAAAACTGGCTCGATGGTTATATTATCTGGGTTTTAAAATTAAATCTTTAGAAATAAAATCATGTATCACACTTTATGTAAAAAAGCAATACTCACGTATATAAATCCATTCATTAGGGTCGTACCCCGAGTCCTTGCGGGACTCCATGATGCACAGTCGCAGTGCGTGCGTCACACTGTGAGACAAACCGACACCCATCTCGCCACAAGCTGAAATGGTACAAAGAGATAGATATTCGTCTTTACACAATAATATCTATTCCTACGTTATATTAAGGGCTAATTTCATCAACGAAACTAAACGTGATCTGAAGGCCAATTCTCGTAATTAAGTTAAAATCCAGTCGCAGTGTCATCTCGGGGACAAACAAATGTCAAAAACTTGTCAAAAATGTGTGGAAACTCGAGGTATATTTGACAGATTGAGACTGATATCAGACTGTGAACGTACATAATATTACGAGAATTGCCCCATTGCCCCCCTCAGTTCATAAACCACGTGTTGACTGTCAGTTTCATTATTTTCTGTGGAATAGTGACTAGCGGCTCATGAACGCGGTTTGTATGTGCTGTGCTGGCAAATCTAACTAATTGATGTTAGGGTTACCACCGGCCGGGTTTGTTCAGACAATTCCGGGTTTTTGGCCCCCTGTCCGAACTTTGTCCGGCCTTGTCATTTGTGCTGGCTTTTCGACTTAAGATGGATCCGTGGATGTTTTAAGGCAGCCCGTTTCTCACGTTCTTTTGCAATTTGCAGGTTCTTTTGCAGGCTGTTTGTGGAACAAAAGTCGTTCCCCATATGATGTGTTGAGAAAATAGAAAAGTACAAAAAGTACTGCAAAAAGGAAGAAAACAAAAAATGGGTGTCCGGACTATTCTGCAGACGCCAGGACTTTTTACTTAATTTTAGTTACATTGAAAAACATGCTCCGTTTATATCCATGATTGATTGCAGGTACAGACGCCAGCAGGTCAAGTTATCCCAAACTGTCAAATTTTCCCAATTGAACATAACCGATCCTTTGTGATAAAGTTGAAAAACTGTCAAAGAAATTTGACAGATTGGAGTAGCTTGATGTGCCTCTGTACATAAATTAGCCAATTCAACACAATATATCAAATGTTTTCCTATTACTTACTTTTAGATCCCAGAACTCCCTTTGGATTCTTGGAGTTGTATCTCAACTTGACATTGAACTTGACGGGCGTGTCTAGAGCGAGGGGTACATGGTACTTCAGTGATCTGTTCGACTCCAGTTTGCCTGTAACCTTATCATACACGAGCTTCTCGCAAGTGAAGTATCCGGCACCTTGCACGTAGGCACCTTGCACCTTAAAAAAATATGAGGTAATGGAGTAAATTCTGCAGCAGGCTTAGTACGAGAACCGAAAACGAGAGTATTGTCCGAGAGTTTTGTCGTCGGATGAGTAGACTTTGTAACTTCGTAATTTTTGTAACTGTTTGTTTGTGTTTTGTACCGAGAAATGTAGACAAGTGATTTACAGTAGAGTAGAAATAGAAACCATCATGCAAAGCCTGCTGGTTCTTTTGAGCTTTTGAAATTTAATACAAAAGGAAATAGGTACTGAGTATATCATTAGTTAAAATTTCCTCACAAATTGGTCGACTGCAAGTCTCTGGTCCTTCGTTTCGAATTTCTTCTTCATAATTTTTGACATTGCCCTAAAAAGAAATAGGGTTTGCAAACTTACCTGCCCAATGTCCAGCTTAGGGTTAGCACTGACACCGACGTCCTCCAAAATATCCGCACGATTAATTTGGAATCTCCCCGTCAACACATCTAGTTGAGTCTCTACGATCACGACAGCGAACGCGCTGTACGCCTGCAGATTTTCATCAGTATCGTTCATCATGTATATAGAAGTCAAATCTACTTGCTCTTCACCTGCTTTCTTGATAATTTCTTTCCATGTAGCTTCTGGCATACTTTCCCTTATTGGGGCTAACCTCTCCTTCAAACGTTTGCACGCTCTTATAATAGAGTAGCAAACGCTTTCAGTGGTGATACTTGACCCAGAAAACACATTATTTGAAGCCACGAAAGTGTAATTGGGAACAATATTGATGTATTCGAGAGGCACCCCTAGCTCGTATGCGCAAACTTGGGCAGCTTTCGTGTTGATCCCTTGTCCCATCTCAACACCACCTGTGCAGAGTGTTACTGTACCATCACCTCTATAGATGCTGACGAGAGCTGAATAGTTTCCGTAATAGATGACGGGCCAGGACATAACGTTCACGGAAATGGACTTCTTCATCCACCTGTTTGTTTGATTGAATTGTTCAATCTCTTTAACTCTTTGGTCATAGTTGACGTCTCGTTTGAGAACGTTGATCAGTTCTGGTAAGTCGTTGTCTTCCGTTCTCATGTTGACCAAACGGGTGCTAGTCGGGTCCTTTTGTACAGCGAATGCGACGTGCTGCATTATATGTTCAATGCATGTGAGTCCCTCGACAGTGCCTGAAAGATAAAGTAAATGGATTCAAAATAAAATAGCCAAATCTACATCTTCATGAAAAACTGGTTAATACAGAGGGTGTCTCTTAAGTAATGTCGGGTTTCATAACTAAAAATTTACTACGCCTCATTTTACACATGTCGCAACTTGTTAAGATATTCTCTAGTTCTGTGGAGAGTGCAATTGATTCACTTTAATTTAATCGTACTGTCTTTGTTTATTGACGTCGTAGGTCGTTTTGAAACTAAAAAGAATGGAGTGCGATAAAAATGAAATTCGTGTACTGTTAAGACATTATTGGAAACAAAAGTTTAAAGCAGCCGCGGCAGCAAGGAAAATATGTGAAATTGAAGGGGAAGACATGGTTAATGAGCGAACGGCACAGCGTTGGTTTAATCGCTTTAACAGTGGAGATTTGACACTTGAAGATCGATCGTGTTCTGGTCGTCCACCTGTGTGGGATGTTGAGGCTACAAACGAAGCAGTAGAAAACCAATCCCGTACCAGCACTCGTCGATTATCGGACTCGTTGGGACCTTCTAAAGACACTATACATCGCCACTTAAAATCATAAGGTAAGACCTATAAAAGTTGTCGTATAGTGCCCCATGAATTAGACGAGATTCAGGCGAAACGTCGAGTAGAGGTGTGTAAACAGCTCCTTGCTCTGCCGAAAGGTGATCGTTTTATTAAACGCATTGTTACTTGCGACGAAAAATGGATTTATCTAAACAACCCAGACATGTCAAAACAGTGGTTAGACATAAGACAATTACCTGACCCTGTCGTGAAAAGAGGTCGTTTCGAGTCGAAAGTTTTGTTATGTCTGGTGGAATTATGAAGGCTTAGTGTACTTTGAGATAGTTCCGGATGGTCGAACTATTAATGCTGAGTTATATTGTGGACAGCTGACCCGAATTTATGAGGTTTTATCGCAGAAATATCCAGGCTTAGCCAACCAAAAACGAGTGCTCGAACAACAGGATAATGCTAAACCGCATACGGCGAAAGTTGCACGGGATAAGATCGAAGAACTTGGTGGAATTGAACTCCTACCACATCCAGCATTAAGTCCAGACCTTGCACCATCTGATTACTATTTATTCAGATCCATGGCGAAATTCCTGCGTGGAAAAAAATTCGAGTCAAGAGAAGATGTTGAAAATCCAGTGCGGCAATTCTTTGCATCTAAGCCCAAGGAATGGTTTTACCAAGGTCTCAAAGAGCTGGCTGAACGTTGGGTTAGGACTGTAGAATACGATGGAGTATACTTTGAATACTAAGGTTTTCTTTTTGTATAATTAATTATTAATCAAGGCGAATATTAAAAACCGACATTATTTATGAGACACCCTCTGTACACCAATTGTTTGATGAAACTTACCAGGTCCTCTGACCCAGGAATTTGACGGAGTATCAGTATTAACTGAGGCAGTCTTCAAAGACCAGGTGGTAGTGTCATAGCAGTTGGGGAATGAGGAGGCGACGTAGGGGAGCATGTCTTCGTTGTTAGAACACCCATTATCTTCGATGATTGATGCGTTTAAGTATTGGATTTTGCCGTCATCATCGATTCCTACCTGAAGTTTAAAAGATTTTGGTTAGTCAATGAATGCTTTTTTCTGCCTGGGTTTGTGCCTAGTTGATGGTAACAGTCTCGCCCCCTGTTAAATGGGATTTAAGCATAACTAGCGAAAAGTGGGTGTACTAAATAATAGTACTGACGCAAATTTGACATCACTCATACATTTTGTATAAATCATCGCCCACTACAGGACTACAGCCGCACCGGGCTGTTTTGTTTGTTTTGAAATAGGATGCGTTACCTACGTGCGCTTAGCTGAAATCAATCTGCCTTGCCTTGTACCAATTATGCTGGGATCGGTTTCCAGTCCAACCAGATGCCGCTGAAGGTCAGTACCTACTTTACATGAAGCAACTACTTATTTCCACAACCCAGTTACGGGATAATACGATACCCTTTAGTAAGGTACGACAAAGATATACGACTGACAGTCGGGACCAACGGCTTAAAGTGCATTCCGAGGCACGAAGGAGTTTTAGCATGTAAAGGAACAATTTGTAAGATACTCTTACAAATTAGTCCTCTAATAATATTGAGATCTGTACTTTACCTATGTTCTACAAATAAAACTATTTGAATTTGAATTTGAGGATCAACACCCTGGAGATCAACACGAAATCTCGAGAACTGATACACGAAAACCTTATCTTAATTGAAAAAAGGCTTATAGATACCTCATATTCACACTGAGTCGGCAGCCTCCTCCCCGTTGTGATCAAGTTAGTCTGCAAGGGTAGTATGAACCTGCAAGGTCGGTCCAGCTTCTTGGCGACCAGAGCACAGGCTGTAGCAGCCTGCGCGTTGCGACTGACCTTGCCACCGAACCCACCGCCTATACGACGAACCTTTACTATGACACTGAAAGAAGAACAATGTTTTAATCTTTTAAGTTTAAAATAAGGGTGGCGAAAGTAGCTTAGTGAGTCGCATAAAGTCAGGGACATTGTGATCTTTTTTGTGTGACGTAACGTTGGGCGCTGCCAGCAGATTTTGCACTCCAAAAATAAAAGTATTCTTTATAGGAAAGAGGCCAAACGGAATGACCATAATGCCTTCGAAGTAGGGCCTTTAGTGCACCATTGGTGTGTTATGCAACCTGTGACGAAACTGTTCCTAGCAAGGCGGCCTGTGCTGGGGCGGCTGCTGCAGGTGTAGAAAACTTCCAACGGTGCAATTATAACATCCTTATTGGAACTATGTTTGGAACCATTTGAGGTTAAATCACTAGGAGCCGTGAGCTCGGAGTGCTCAACGAATATTTCGGGACATCGCCAAGCGGTTGGTCGTCTCTTTACATGACCAGAGCGCTGGTATATTTTTAGATCAATGAATCAGCATTTCCACCTAACGTGGCGACTCTGCCAGCCTTATATAATCACTTTTCCCACTAACTTCGCAGGCGAATTTTTATACTCAATGACTTATAGAAGAATGGAAGATGTTTTTCCATTTGGTTGCATTATGATATCCATAGGCAGAAGAGGAATAGTCTACTCTTGTATCATTAAGTGAATGATTAATATATAAATGAAGTGCTAGAAATGTTTAAACAACTTACTCATTCTGACTGATCCCCAAAGACCTTGCAATAGCACATTGCGTCAAATCCATCCATTGAGTTGAATCGTACACCTCCAGCTTGTCATCAACTGGTACAACAACACAAGTTATAGGCTCCAAATAATAAGGATATTGGGCTTCCATGTCATAGACTCCTTTAATGATTTTCGTTACTTTGTTGCCTCTTCCTGTTGGTTCTATAGTTGGTCCTCCACCTACGTATCTCTTGCTATCTTTCTTTGCGTCATCGATGGTGAGCACTGGAGCTGCTGTGCTTACATTCTTATAAGTAACTTTGACCATTTTAGCTACTCTCTCAGCAAGTTTTTCGGTCACTGCTACTACAATGGCCACTGGCTGGCCACAGTATTTAACTTTATCAGCAAGAATCTCTTCATCTTCGATTTGTGTGGGAAGTCCGGGAAAGATAAAAGAATTGACGCCCGGGATGTCTTTTACTGTGAATAATGCTACAACGCCTTCAATTGCCTAAAAATATAGGAATAAAAATAATTAACCATCTACTCAGAAAGCACACAGCTACAGTTTTTCACCGAGAAATGTAGACAAGCGATGTCTATTCTACAGTAGAGAAGACATAGAAAGCATCATGCTAAGCCTGTAAAAGTGGTAGGTAATAGATTTGGGACAACCAAAGAGAGGCCTATGCCCAGCAATTGGTGGACTCGGGCTGTGGATGATGATGAATTGATTTAGCGCCATTATGTTTGGCAGGTTACAGATAAGCGTTCTTTTTAATTTCGTGCTTTTTGCTCTCAGTTTATGCTGATTGCAATCTTCAAAAAGCTTTAGCACTCTATTAAATAAAGTGCTAAAGCTTGTTGAAGATTGCAATCAGCATCTATTTAATTAACTGTACACTAAACAGTAACCCCTTTGATGTTATAAATAGTAAGTACCAGTTTTGTTTTTGTTCTTTGCACTTGTTTCATGATTGATAAGGTATACATTTTTATAGATAAATATAATATGTTTTATGTACTTAAGTATGTATTAGTCTTGCAGTATTGCTCTCTTCCTTCCTTATTCCATCCAAAGGTTGTTTTAAAACTTCGCTTTTAGCAATAAGACTCTTTAAGATGTAGGTGTACATAATAAAGAGTATTCTATCTATATGTGCCAATTTCTACATTAGGTACATATTATTATTACCCAATCATTTATATTCGTAGCTGTTTCCGTGACAATTGTGTTGATATAGTTGTTTTTAAAATGAAAGGAAATGGAGGATGACTTTGCAACTATTAGGTATTAATAATTATTGAAGGTATTTTTTTTTTTATTTCACAAGTGTTTCACTGCTTGCGTCAATGAATTAGCATTTAAATTAAATACATAAAACTGTCGCGAAAAACATGTTCGCTGTAGGTAAGTAAATCGGAAAGCATGTTTTCACGATAATAATAACTTTCCATCAGAATTAACCTTCCTCGTTAATTATAACTACATCTTTCATTACAATAAATGTTTATAAGAACCGTGTATTATTGCCAAAAGATACGCCACATAGGTATTACAAGAATTCCGCTTAAGCACCCTATACGTCGCATTTTTTTTTTTAATATGCAACTGAATAAATATCCAAAAATACAATAATAACTTGAAGGACAATGAAAATGGGAGACATACTGAGAGTCAACAAACATGTAGGTAACAAAATACAATATTATTAAAACCGCTCTTACCATAACTGCATCAACATCAATAGTATCCACTTCCCCATTATGTACTGTAGAGAGTACAAAGGCGCCAAACACCTCCCTTGCCATGGGAGGCAAGTCATTAGCATACGTGGCTTCCCCACTAGCTTGGATGTAACCTTCCAGTTTATTGACGGGTTGGTTCAATGGGAACAGGGAGCGATCAGTCTGGTAGTCTTCCTTGCCATCAGATATGGGTCTGTTGAATAGTGCTGCTCCGGAAGAATATCTTTGTTGGGCCCTACCAGCTGGAGCGATGTTTAGAACGAACTGTAAAAAAAATCGTATAAAATTTTTAGAGAAGAATTGTGTCCTAACTAGAAACCAAAAATCTGCCGCTTACTTTTTCTACTAACAAATAACAAATCAATCTTTCTGAAAATTATAAAAGCCATGCTGAATTTGGGAATGAAGTAGTTGTGGTTATGCAAATACCAACTACAGCTACGGATTACAAAGTTCCTTCTCACCTTATAGAAAAGTCCAAGTGCCAACTTCTTTCGGCACTGTATAGAAGGTTCCCCAGGTATATCTACAGGTACCAGCTCACTGCTCAGCACCTTGAGAGCTCCTTGCAAGTGCTCATCAGTAAATATGTTCTTTCCGACCAGATAGCACTCAGTTTTCGTGGCGTGAATGAATTTCGGATCTATGTTACCGTACACTATACTGGCTTGTTCTATAACGTTCTTCTTTCCCATTTTGATAAGGTATGCGGAATTCACGATGGCTAGAGCGTTCTGGTTTCTTGGCATGATCTGGAATATTCATAATAATTTGAGAAATATTTAGTGAATGCGAATAATTTTTAATATTTCTGATGATGATGAAAATCATCGGCGAATCTTTTGGTCATCGTTCGTACCTATTCTGCTTAAACATAAAAAAATGTTTTATCCCAAATTTAGAGTCATCTTTTTTGATTTAATCATCATAATTCAGCCGAAAGTCGCTCACTGCTGGACATAGGCTTCCCCTCCAAGCTATTTCCGCATCCAGCGGATTCGTGCGGCCTTCACAAGGTCATCGCTCCACTTTGTGGGAGACCTTCCAACTCTATATCTTCCGGTAAGCGGTCGCCACTCGAAAACCTTTTGGCTCCATCGGTCATCTGTTCTGCGAGCAAAGTGCCCTGTCCACTGCCACTTAAGTTTGGGAATTCTTCGGGTAATGTCGGTTACCTTGATTCTCCTGTGTATCTCTTCATTTCTGATTACATCACGTAAGGAAACTCTCTGCCTTCTCTTCCCTTTGGGTGAATTTGAGACATCTAATAAGACCGTTTGTTTTGATTTAGAGGATAAGTTGTAAAATTTTAGCAAATTGAGAGGATGTGCTTAACTTTGGTTAACTGGTTAAACGTAATCTACATCCATGATCACTTCCTATCGATTGTCGTACACTATATGTGCTTACCTTAAAACTTCTTAAGACGTAAGAGTTGTTCAGGGGAGGCAATTCTATGTTGAGCATCAGCAGACCTTGCATGTCAAACTTCAAAAACTGCGCCGGTGTTAAAGTCTCTGTTTTGCCATTGCAATCACCTAAGAACAGCAAAAATAGACTTAGATATAATAAGGAAGACCTACTTATCTTTCTGCCACTGCTTGTCTTTATTTCCATTTCGTTGGCAATATAGGTACATATAAGTTACACGGACCTATATATAGGTCCGTGTAACTTTGACATTCGTTACGGGTCGTCAGAAGCCCGAAAGTCTGACAACCAGACTTACCTACTAAAAATCGTATTACCCAGTTTACTCAAAATACGCGCTTTGACGTGGAGTTGCGGTCACCAGACCGTATTCCCTACCCAGTAACTGAGTTATGGAGGTCAGATAGGCTGTCGTTCCATGTAAAATACTGGGATTCAACTGCATTCAGTTAGACTGGAAGTAGATTCTAACAAAATTGGGAAAAAAGCTAGGCAGGTTGATTGATTTCGTACGCAATATTATGACATTATGTAATTTTGACTTGTCGTACTCATCCAAAGACAACATAGGGGCCGGCTTACAAAAATAGGACAATAGTTTGACATAACATTAATTTAAACCAATCATAATTAAGTGCCTGTCTCGTTGGTCTAGTGGTCACCGCCACTGCCGACCATGAGGTTCAGGATTCGGTTCCCAGGTCGGGCAAAATATTATTGGGTTTTTCTATCTAGATTTTCTCAGTAGCAGCCTGATGTATGGATTTGTGCCCAGTTTATAGCAATAGGCTCGTCCCCTATTACATGGGACTGAAACATAACTAGCGAAATGTGGCTAACTGTAGGTACACCTCTGAACAACCCTTCGGGGAAACAACGCGTAATGTTAGGTTATGTTATCGTAAGTAACTACTTACGGACCGTAATCCTGGCTCCAATACATTCGAATATTACGAACAAATCTGACTGGTATGTTGGTACTGCACGCTTGTACATCAAATTGCCAGCTAAGGAGCCAATCTGAAATCATGCCACTCTTAGACCGCGTTCGCAATGTTTAGTCGACCCTCGACCCCTCGACCCGCAATAATTAATGCGTCCACTGGACCCCTGACTACAGTTTATTCTTGACCCTTGTGGGTCGAGAGTAGATATAATCTTTCAGCCAAGTTTTAGTTTCCTCTCGACCCCCAAAGTAGTCTGTACCTGTATCAAAATGTTCATTTTAGGTACTTACCGAACTAGGTAGGGGTCGAAAGTGGACGAGGTATGCCTGTCCTTTGTATGAAAATCCAATCTCACCCCTGGGGGTCGAGTGTGAACTATGTTTAAGGGTTGAGAGGAAACAAATGAACAAATCTTTTGTTAGGGGTCGAGGGGTCGAGAGTGGACTAAACGGCTAGCACAGACGTAAAAATATCGCGGCGGGATTTCATCGCGCAATGGATTTTCAACTCTCGGTTTTAAACGGAGCATTCAGAATCCAATATACCTAATGCATCCCGGAGCGTAAAATTAAACTTCAACTTAACTTATTTTAAGGCTGTATCCTTCCTTACCTTTCTGACTGGTATATGAGCAACAAGTTCTAAATGCTTCACAATTTCAGCTAAATAGGAAAAGTCAGCGTTTTTGCTAGCAGCTTGAGTAAAAATTGTGATACAGTCCTGTATAGACACGTTGGCTCCTAGGACCATATTTTGATCGTAGCTATAGTTTTTAAGAGACTTCACTTCGCTTATGTCTATTAGAATTCTAGGATACTCGAAGGTTTCAACAATACCTGGAAATAAGAAGTTTACCCATAAGGGAACTTAGCATTTTTTTGAAAAATATTTCTAGGTAAAGCGCAGAGTTATTTATTTGTTTGATTGAAATTCAAAATCTGAAAAAACAATTCAGGTTATGTTCAATAAGCAGTAGGTAGGTACTATGTGTAAATTTAATTAGGTATTTACCTATATTAGTTGTAACGTTTCACGTATGGTTTCACCATAAATTTTCTTTCGTGGTAAAATAGTTTTAACCGTCGTTTAAATTAATTTTAGCAACAAACTAAAAATAATTCAGTAACTAATTGAAGTAAGTATGAGCATTATCAGCCTATATAGTTCCCACTGCTGGGACACAAGCCGTCTCTCCGTGAGAGGGAGTGGGCCATAATCCACCACGCCGGCCCAGTGCAGGTTGGTAGACATCAAATGTTTTAGAATTTTTGGTTCTAGGACATGCCGGTTTCCTCACGATGTTTTCTTCATCATTTTGAGAGCAGTGGTGAGTAAATAATTTACACAATGTAAAGCACCTGTCTGGGTTCGAACCTGCGACCTTACAACTGGTAAATCGCGGTCTTTACTGGGCCACCACTGCTCGCTACTATTTATAGTGGAGCAAAAAAACCCAACAATTTTAAAGGACTCACCCTTCCCAGTGTTTCCATCAACAAACATATACGAATCGACGCCATACTTCCTCAAGGTATCAAATATTTCTTCCTGATCGTACACTTTGAAGAACTTAGATTTTCCAAAGTTCAAACAGATCGTGCCACCATTTTTAACATCTTTGACATCAGCTACAACGCTCCAATCACTGCAGTCACTCTTTAAAGAACATTTTCTTTGGCAGGTTCCAGGGTTTTTGGAACACTTATTGAGCTCTTCAATGTCCCTGACTTTCTGGCATATTTCAGGAGAGGCGTCAGTGGCGAACGACTTAATGGTATCCAAGATAGGCCTGAATCCGGTACACCTGCATGTATTGCTGCCGAAAGACTTTTCTAATTCTGCCATCGTGAGGTTTTTGTCCAATAAGCTAGAATTAAATAATTCCATATAAGTTATCCCAAGGCAATAAGCTCACTCTCCGTCTTAATACCTAATATATATGGGACCCACAATAGGTAGGTATAGGTACCTAGCTAGCGAGACGTACCTATCTCTCTATTCTATTCTACTTACTATTCTACTTCTACCATCTACATATTGTCTACTAATATTACCTATAAATGTGAAAGTTTGGAAGTTTTTTACTCAATCACGCCATAACGGTTGAACGGATTTGGATGTAATTTGGAGCACAGATAGTTTATATTATAACTTGAGTTAGGATACTTTTTACTCCCGTAGTACCTACATTCCGGTGAGGCAATTTCTGACATCCAAGAGGGCGAAGCTGCAGGCAAAAGATAGTAAACCATTTCTATACTAATATTATAAAGAGGAAAGATTTGATTGTTTGTTTGTTTGTTTGCATTGAATAGGCTCCGAAACTACTGAACCGATTTGAAAAATTATTTCACTGTTGGGAAGCTACACTATCCCCGGGTGACTATATTTTATCCCCGTATTCCCACGGGAACGGGAACTACGCGGGTGAAACCGAGGAGCGCTGCTAGTTATTAATATGCTCGCTCACCTGGTCAATTGCATGATCCATCCTGGTGTGCAGTACCCGCATTGGGTGCCATTGAAAGCGACGAGGCGCTTCTGGGCCTCGCTGTATCCGTCCAAGCGGTTACCGACACCTTCGATGGTCGTCACCTCCCAACCGTTGCAGGAGAACACCAGAACCAGACACTGTGGGAAGATTATGATAAGATAAGGTTTATTTACCAAAACCAGTATTTACATGTTCTTATAGGTTTACATAAATAAAGACAAGAATAAGACGCCAAGGAAGCAATTTGCTTATGAACTCCACACTTGGTCCAGGCTGTCTCGTGGAGTCCATGGCTGGTATTGCCGTAATATGAAGTGCGCATTACATAAATACTGATTTTTACAGTCCAGAAGCACATGAAAAAGTGTTATTATTAGAGATGGGCCGACTATAACTTTGGCCGACTAGCCGACAGCTGCAAAATGGCACGCAAAGTTGTAGTCGGCCAAGCCGATCATTGCTTTCGGTTGAGTTCGGGTGACATCGGTAATGTTCAAAATGGAAAAAAAAAAAGATTTACCTGTGGTCTACAGGTAAATCTTTTTTTTTTTCCATTTATTTTTATTTTCGCAAAACTTTCTGAGTGTCCCAAGTATAAATAAAAATAACTAAAATTGATTGACTAAGATTTGATTGTTTGTTTGTCTGTCTGCTTGTTCCCACTAATCTCCAAAAAGACTAGGCCGACTTTGACGGGAATTTCACAAGCAGATACCTAGCCGATGTTAAGAGGAGTAAAATATTTGTACCGGTAGCACGTGCCCGTGGGATAGTTTGCGACATCCACTCAGGCGAAGCCACGTGCAGAAGGTAGTCAAGCATAAATTCGTAGTTGGCAGATAAGAAGGCCAATTCTCGTAATTAAAAACGTTCGCAGTGTCATCTCGGCGACAATCGAAATTCAAAAAATTTACAAAAATTTATAGGATTTTTTGACAGATTGACATTGAGATCAGACTGTGAACGTTCTTAAAATTACCAGAATTGCCCCTCTGATTTAGGACTAAATGCCTTTAAAGCTTTTTCCACGAGGATGAAGTGTCCCATAGTTATATTAAGTAAGACGGGGTCGTACCATAAAAAATATATAGTGCTTAAGTGCAGTTTCGATGGTTAAAAAACATATTATGGCAAAATCAAGCGTCAACGCTAAGGAAGCCCCCGAAAATAAAATTTTCTTCCGTTTTTTTGCGTTTTTTGGTCAGTGTCATGTCAGGCCACATGTCGAACACACAATGGATCGCGACCGTAACAAAAATACCTTTCCGAAATTATAAACATTAATTTAATATTACCCAACCCCTAAGCTCATAAAAAATTTAAAGAAAAAAAGATAACTTTAAAAAAATAAGCTTTTATTATTATTTGTTAATAAAACGAACTCATCATCATCTGCCTAGCCTTTTCCCAACTATGTTGGGGTTGGCTTCCAGTCTAACCGGATGCAGCTGAATACCAGTATGGAGCTACTGCCTATCTGACCTCCAAAACCCAATTACTAGGTAATACGATACCCCTTGGTAAGACTGGTTGTCAGAAAACGAACTAAAAAGTAAAAACTATTTTTATCTCAATTATTTAAATAGGCTTTTAATTTAAATAAAAGCGTGTTACCTTTTAATGTCAAGAGAAATAAAGAACATTTGTTAGCATGTTACACCTATTTCTAACCATCTACCATATAGAATCAAAGTAGGTACTCGTCAATACGAATCAAACGAGCCCAAACTCGATGTGTAAGAAATTGAATTTCGTGGTCTATCCTGGTGATCTCCTTAAAGGTTATGACAAAATCAGCATGATGAGCTAAGATATCAGTGACTCACCGAGTTAACAGAGAAGGTCTCGACCATGCAGCTGGGGTACCGCCTCGCTCGCACCATCACGATGCAGGAGCCACAGCCACCTTCGTGACACATAGCTTTAGTGCCCGGCAGAGCGAGCACATAGCGGAGGTACGCGTTCAGCGTCGTTTCCCGGGGAAGGCATTCGTCCACTGATAAAAACATAAAATTCGTGAAACTAGGATTTATGACTAGGACAATAGTCGACTCTGAAAATTGAGGCATTACAAAAAAAAATACTTACATGTAAAAAAAGATACCTAAACGTTAAAGAAAAAATACAGATAAGTAGTCCAAACGAACGAAAATATTCATATTGCACCCTTCATTATTACACACGTTGTCTACATCTCCTTTTATTTTCTCTCCTATCGCAGGGGTGCTGGAAGAGGTTTCTGTAGAAAAACGCCTTTGTAAGTATTTTTTTAAATGGTTAAATAAAAAAATACTTACCTATACATTTTTCACCGTTCACAGTAAATTCTATTTTGGACATGATAGCTCCTTTCGGCAATAAAACAGACTGACTGTCTAGTGTCAGTTGCATGAGAGTGTCAGGTGTATCAACGTAAATATTTGTATAAAACGTGAATATACCTAACATCTTGAAATGTTGGCCATTTACAGCATGGTGCACTCTAATGAAAAAAAACCCCAACCCGAAAAAAAACCTCTAAAAAGTAAAAGAAAAATATTTATCGGCCTTTTATGTTGCAGGTAATATTTTGATCAAAGCATTGTCACGTCGGAGGACTGCTAATGAAAATGTTATCCTTTCTGGTTTTTTTTTCGGGTTAATAGCATAGTTACATTCATTACCTATTGCTGGGCGTCGTCGTCTGTTCGGCGTTTTCATTGGCCGTTAATAAGTTTTAAAGTCTAAAGAGACTGTGACCTCGTCCAGTAATCAGCAGTGCATGTGTGCACTGATTGGACAGCTCCACTAAAACCTGTGAGGTTCTTTCCTCAAAATACAATTCCAGACATTAATGTGTATGGATGGACTTCAAATGGCCTGACCAAGATTACACCTGTACTGGAATTTAAAAGAGACTTTGACCTCTGAGATTGATTTGTCTTTCTTTCTTCTCAGTAAGGAAACACCGAACTCTTTTTAGTTTAAACAGTAACACATTTTAATTTGACGTTTATAAGTACTTTTTTTTAACCAATTTACAGAAATAAACATAATTAATGATTTACATAAATAAAAAATATTATTAAGCTATTGCATAGCTTCTATCGCGGGCCTTAAGCGTGGAGACCGAATCCATAAATTCCGTAACGAAAATAACCTAACACCTAGCAACAGGTCGGACTGTTGCATAGCAACGGAGGAATGACATGTTAAAATTGCAATTTTGACTGCTTTATCTGAATTTTCATACACAACATCGTATATTTATGGATAGTTTATGAAATTCTCTTACCGTTTTAGCAGTATTTTAGCCATTTCATACTGGGGGGTGTTAGGTTATTTTCGTTATAATTGCATAAGTTGATAAAAAATGCTATGCAATAGCTTTACCGCGGCAGTCTCCGAGTGCCACACGTTTTTTTTAAATTAATAACAACAGTAATCAAGTGAAAGTGACTCTTTTTAAGTCTTACTGCCAAACACTATAGACGTGCAGCCTGTGGGTTAACTACACACTTGGGTCATACAACGCCCTACGTGTTCAATACAACAACGCGTTTAGGGTGCTGCTGGGGCTACCACGATTCTGCAGTGCTTCGACTATGTTCGCAGAAGCGCACACTGATGGGTTCCATGCTATTATAAGGAAGCAGTGTGCGTCGCTGCTGAGTCGTGTTAGGTCCAGTAGCAACAGTTTGATAAGCGTGTTCGCCGACAGGTGGGACTCACCACTGCTGCGCCACTGTATACGTCTGCATACTGCACTGTGAGCAGTGGTCAGTTCCTCCTGGTGGGTGTGTGTAACTGTGTCTCTAACTGTTTTTATTTTATGTGATGTTTTATGTTTTATTTTATTTTTGCTGTCAATTCGTTTTTAAATGTGTGTGTATGTAATTATGGATTTTAATCTGAAATAAATGGTTTATTTATTTCTTTTATTTATTAATATATTCTTTTAATAACATGATTATTGTATTCATGCTTCTAACAGGTGGGTTGTTTTACCCACATGGATTACTAACACTGAAATTAGTTTTGCTAAAATGTACCAAATTACCCACATACAAAATGTTTTCTTTCATATATTTTTTATAGTGTCGTCTACTGTCTAAGCATTTAAAACTATTTAATCAATTATTTAGTTTCAAACGCTTGTCGGAAGAACAAAACAAAACTGCAATTATTCTTGTTCTTCATAGTTTTTTTTTTTTGTTGAGAAATACATATTTTCGTTTTGCGGCCGGTAATCTTCTTAGTATGTCGATGGCAAAAATTACACGTAAATATATGTATAGTTTTTTTTCATCAGTTTTTTTTTCAGTCCATGAACCCCCACTTTTGGAGGTTGTTCTTGTATTTAAGGTTTCTCAAGACACCCCGGTAAGTTGTGCCTGGATGGCAGGCTATCAATTTGTTCAATAAATAAATCAGGAGATTTAAGAAGTTTGCCAAAGACCTTATCTTTCTGTGGAGGGGTTGCCATCGGCTGACTCAACACCGAAGAATTTTTTTACGGCTTAAAGCCTCTGTATCAGTGGATTAAAGTAGTGCCTTGGGTGGCGTGGGTCAGCTTGTAGCTTTACCATCCCGATCTGGCTGGCTATAGTCCTGCGTATTTCTAGTGGCGCGATACCAGTCAGTGGATGCAGCATTCACAACGAGTCAGTTTTAAGCAACCAGTAGGTAATAGACTGCCATTAACTAAGATCGGCTCCATACTGGACAGGCATATTCCCCAGAGAAACAAAGTTCCATTCCAGTTGTTCGCAAGACTTGATGTGATTCCTCCCATCTAGTGGATTAGGCCGGTAAAATCAGTACTGTGTATTCATCCCGACTACGGCACCTTTCACTGTGTGATCGTGGTCTGACACGAACTTGGGCAATTTTTGCAGAGAAAACTTCATAGGTGAGTTGAGCGATTTTTAATAGGATAAACTGTTATGGGTTCGCGTCTACGACATGCTAATTGTGCCAGATAGCCTTTTATACCGTTAAAGATTATATTGAGGACGAAAAGGTTTGGGATAAGCTTCTCCAATTTTTACATACTGAATTTTGTATTTGACTTTTGATGATTTTTTTAATCACTATGGCATGAATATTTACTTTGAAAGGTAAATAATATTAAGAACTATAATTTAAACTATTGTGGATATGAGGACTAATACAGGATACGTTTTTAACCAGTGCAGAAACTGTACTCATAAATTTAGCATAACATTCCCAGCTCAGAAATTTTTCGTCGGTCAGCTGTATGTGGGTCATGTTTTTATTTTTTATCTCTTTCTTAGTTAGTTTTAATCATGATCTGGCAGTTGAATGTCCTTTCATTGGCATTGTTCATCGAATCGTTGAGCTCCCTATGTTCCGAGTTCAGCTGCAAGATTACTGATAAATGCGTGCACTAATTAGATAGATCCACTCAATATGTGTGGTTCTTTCCTCAAAAGCCATTTCACACACCAATTTACTTCATACAAAAATAAAAAACGAAAAAACAAATAAATGATTTATTAAAAAAAAAAAAAACATTACCTATGCACTAGTTGAATGGAAAAAAGATCATAAACTATTTTTTCATATAACACGAACCGTCTTCACGACTCTATAATGTAGGTAAAAGCGAAAAAACAATACGAAAAACAGAACATAACAGGAATGGATTTACTTTATAAACCACACTTCATTAAATAAAAGATAAAAAAGAACAAAGTATTCGAAAATAAAGAAAATGTCATAAAAATAATCATAACAGGAATGGATTTAATAATAAATCACACTTCATTGTATCACAATAAAAGTAATATAATCAAACTATTTAGTAAGAAGAAATTCTTCTGGTTTCACGTCCAGTGCCTTTAATATAGCTTCGGTATCGTACGGCACCGCTGCGAATAAAAAAACAATTAATTAGCAAAACTATTAATGCCCGAATGACTCCTGTAGAATAATTTCAATGAAGTTTTCATAGAAATTGTTCTACGTGAGTCGCGTCGCGCCTTTTTGCAGGAGCCCTAAAACTGACTTTTAAATCGTGATTCATGCTAGTGCATTGTTCTGGCTAGGATACGGCTTGTGTTGTGTTGTGGAATATATCTCTCCGCAATGTCTGTAGTCAGTCACGGATAGATCTTTATTTTCTACAAAACGTTAAACCATCAGTCCTACTCCTGGTTATCAACAAAACACATAAAAAGGAAGTTTCATGGCGTCGTTATCGATTTATAAATTTTAAAATTCCTGCAAGCTTCTAGCTATTGTTAACTTATCTAGCCTTGGAAAAATTTATTAATTGGCAATCCTGCCAGCCTTTTAAGCACGTTGACAGCGATGCGGAAGATTTTTTAATTACTCACGAATATAAATCCATTCATTAGGGTCGTAGCCCGAGTCCTTGCGGGACTCCATGATACACTGTCTCAGCGCGTGCGTCACACCGTGTGACGTACAGATGCCCATTTCACCACAAGCTGCGTGAAAACGAAATTATTACTAACAATGTTTGTAAAGTAAGAAGGTAACGCAGAGAAATGGAGATTCTGATATCATGTGAAAATAGTTCAATAGAATTGCCATTATGATCATGCTGGGCAGCTAGATTGGTAAGTTAGCTGATCGCTACTGCCTGGAATTCACAAATTGAACTAGTCTTTGTCACGAAGACACACAGGACAATCGATCTGCAGAGCCTTTTCCGGCTTCGCCTAGCAGCCGGGACCAACGGCTTAACGTGCTGGCTGAGGAACAGAGGGGTCTCGATATGAAATAGATGGTCATCCATCCACGAACCGACCCATGCGCCTGCTATATTTAGCCATGAGCCCCGCGAAGTCACGAAGAGACAAAGGACATTAGTAGCTTACTCACTTTTTGATCCAAGTACTCCATTTGGATTCTTGTGGTTGTACCTCAACTTAACATTGAACTCGACCGGTATGTCCCTAGCGAGAGGTACATGGTACAAAAGTGACCGGTTGGTCACCAGTTTGCCTGTCTGCTTATCATAAATCAGCTTCTCGCAAGTGAAGTAGCCGATACCTTGGACGTAGGCTCCTTGCACCTTTAAATATATAGGTATGGTATTAGTGAAAAATAAGTAAAATGTTGTTTATTGTTCTTTTTGTTCCTCTAGTGCAAAACATTTTAACGCAATATAACGCAATAGTAATAAATCAATAATTTTATAAACAGTTGTTAGGAAGGTAGAAGGTGGCCGTTGTAGATATTATTGCTAAAGACAAAGACCAAGAGTGTCCAAGATTGTTAATTGGAGTAGTCTCTGAACATCACCCTAGTACAAAATGATTACACTCAAAATTAGTAACAGAAGTCCACTCACCTGTCCGACGTCTAGCTTAGGGTTGGCACTAACACCAACATCCTCCAAAATGTCCGCCCGAACTATTTGGAAAAGCCCAGTCGTCACATCTAATTGTGTCTCAATAATAGCTACAGCGAACGCGCTATACCCCTTCAAATTTTCATCTGTATCTTTCATCATGTACAAAGAAGTCAACTCCACTTGCTCGTCACCTGCTTTCTTGATGATTTCCTTCCAGGAAGCTTCTGGCATACTTTCTCTTATTGGGGCCAGCCTTTCTTTCAAAGTTTCGCATGCTCTTATAATAGAGTAGCAAACGCTTTCAGTCGTAATACTTGACCCCGAAAATACATTATTTGCAGCCACGAAAGTATAATGGGGAACAACATTGACATATTCCAGAGGCACACCTAACTCGTAGGCGCAAACTTGGGCAGCTTTCGTGTTGATCCCTTGTCCCATCTCTATACCACCAGTGGAGACAGTAACTGTACCATCGCCTCTATAAATGGTGACGAGTGCTGAATAGTTTCCGTAAAAGACGACTGGGAAGCACATAACATTGATTGAAATAGACTTCTTCATCCATCTATTTATTTTATTGAACTGTTCAATCTCTTTAGCACGTTGGTCATAGTTAGCGTCGTTTTTGAGAACGTCGATCAGTTCTGGCAGGTCGTTGTCCTCTGTCCTCATGTTAACTTTGCGCACACTAGTCGGGTCTTTCTGTACAGCGAATGCAATGTGCTGCATTATATGCTCAATACTTGTCATACCCTCGCAAGTACCTGCAAGATTATGTAGATTGCTAAATGACTAACTTCGTTTTTTTCAACAAATTAATTTAGACCAAGACTCGTACTTTTTGTCTCGATTGTTTTTGCAGCACAGTAAGAAACTTGAACCGTTTTTTTTACTTGTGTTTTAAATGTTCTAGTTTTATTCATGGTAGTTTAGTCATAAATTTATCCTTGCCAATTTTTTAACCTTGACAATTTTTGATAGACTAATAAATAACCTTAGTTCCCTTGTGTGTCTTAGTCCCCAATAAAACCTTAAAACATTTAATACTTCAACTTCTAATTTTAGGAGGAATTATTCATGGTAGTTTAGTCATAAATTTATCCTTGCCATTTTTTTAACCTTGACAATTAGTTCCCTTGTGTGTCTTAGTCCCCAATAAAACCTTAAAACATTTAATACTTCAACTTCTAATTTTAGGAGGAATGCGAGCATTCGGTATACCTATGTATATTAAAAGAAGCATAAAATGCTTATCAAACATTATGATGAAACTATCAAAAACCGTTTTTTTCTTTTTTGAGGGTGCGAAGTTATTTGATAATTTCGCACCCTCAAAAAAGAAAAAAACCCCGCTCTGGGTGGAGCAGGGGAGCGTGTCAGACTTTTACTGACTAAAACCCACCCGTGTTCCCTCAGTAGCCTGTGTGCCAGGGGGAGGCATCGGCCCATCGAACCCCTTAAGGAGGAAATGCCAAGTAGCCATTCAAATTTGAATTTAATCTGCAAATTTCAAAATACGTAAGAAAATTTTAATATCGCGTGCTACGTCAGTGCATTCTCCTAAGGCTGCTTTTCCACCTGAGATGTGATGTGCAGCTATGCTGCGAGTATGTGAAAGTTAAGCTTGGAAATTATGTGACCGTTTCCACTAATGCTAAGCTGTGTAGACTGTAGCGGACCGAGTAAGATGCCGCAAGGAAGCTGTGCGATGACGATGCGTTACTTAGATGAACCCATGTCCACCAGTGCTATATATAATGGATCTCAAACGTATCCATAGCAATGTGGCAAGCACATCTCTGGTGGAAAAGTAGGCTTAATCTTAAAATAAAAGAATCAAATGTAAATCTAACCTGGTGCTCTAGCGAACGTATTAGAAGGAGTATCAGTAGTGACTGTACCCGTCTTCAAGCTCCAGAACTTAGTATTGTAGCAGTTAGGGAAGCCGCCGACAGTGAAGTCGAGAATGTTCTCGTTGTTAGAACAGCCGTTGTCTTCGATAATTGATGCGTTTAGATACTGGATTTTACCATCGTCGTCAACTCCAACCTATAGAAAGGTTTGTTTGATGGTTTATAAGAGTGAATTTATAGAATTAGAATTAGATTTATTTCTCAGTATATGGTACATTGAGATCTTACATTAAACATTGTTTCACACATACTACCATTGCTGGTGTAGAAATATTAATTAGTAAACTAGGTACATGCAAACCAGAACTGGGTATTTATGAGCATATTATATACAATTATGAAATCCTGGATTTTTACAAATGATTAGACTGGTTAGCATTATTTATAATGTCAAAAATAGTAATGGTTAAATCAAAAATATAAGTCATAATGTCGAAAATATAAATCATAATATCAAAGAATAAATCATGTCAAAAAATATAAATCACAATGTCAAAAATTAAATTACACTACCAAAAAGTATAATATTTTCGCTGATGGTTTTTCTTTATTTGATAATTTTATTTTAGGGGGACCCCCCAGGGTAATCCTGTAAAAAAACACGTTTTACGGTCAACGTACAACGTGAGACTGGCGTGCAAATGCAAAAAACTTTTTTTTTTTTAATTTTGGATCCTCCATAAACAATAATTGCTGGAAAACAAATTGTGAGATATAAAGTAGAAACCTTGTACATGCGGATGAATCTTAGGCACAAACTTATTTTAGTGAGTGATTACATACGAATTTAACCTGAACTGGGTTTGTTTGCACTTTCTTTAGATCCTATTGGATTATACCATGCACAAAATTAAGCTGACAAGTTGCTCACAGTAAATAGAAACGATCAAATCCATCGCGATTGAAATGTAGTAGGTTGCATAATCAGCCCATTACGTTCACACTGCTGGGACACAGGCCTCCGCTCTGTGAGAGGGAGTGGGTAGTAATCCACCACACGAGCCCGGTTTGATTCTATGTCACATATTTTTGAATTTTTGGTACTACCAAAAATTGGACATGCCCAAATCCTCACGATGTTTTCCTTCATCGTTTTGACAGCAGTGTTGATGAAATAATAAATGTATACAAAGTAAAGCACCTGTCGGAATCTGCTGAATGCGGGAAGCACAGAACCGGTAGAAGTCGCGGAGCTTGGGGGAGACTTAGGGACTAACCACACTTATTTAGCTCTGTTCAGCTTTTGTCCATAGAAAGCAACGATTTTGTATGTAAACTGAACAGACACGGAAAGCTGAACGGATGCGTACGCAACTCCTTACAAAATCGTTGTTTTCAATGGACAAAAGCTGAACAGAGCTGAATAAGTGTGGTTAGTTCCTTATGTCAAGCAGTCGGCTGAAATGATGAAAGCGCAGCGATCTACAACTCGTAAATCACCACCGTTACCTCTGGGCTCCCGCAGCTCGTACTAGGTTACCACCTACCTCGTATTCACACTGACACGGCAGTCTCTTCCCAGCTATAGCCATATTCGTCTGCATCGGCAAAATGAACCTACAAGGTCTGTCCATTTTCTTGGCTACTAAGGAACACGCTGCGGCAACCTGGACGTTACGACTAATCTTGCCTCCAAACCCGCCACCAACTCGACGAACTTTGACAATGACTCTAGAACAAGAAGAGGTACGTATATTTATTTCATCTGGTTTGCCAAAGAGCGATGGAGAGTAGCACTTTGTATATACAAGTATCGGTTGGAAGGGGCTAACAGACGTACAGGTCGCTGGTAGTGTGCCTCGGAAAACACATTTAAGAAGTTGGTTTCGGCTGTCATTCGTGGATCTTTAACAGTTGGTACGGGTCATCAGAAGCCCGAGAGTCTGACAGCTAGTCTTATCAAGGTGTATTGTGTTACTAATAACTGAGTTGTGGAGGTCAGATATGCAGTCGCTCCAAGTTAAATACTGGAATTCGGCTGCACCCGGATAGACTGGAAGCCGACCTTAATATAGTTGAGATAAGCCTAAGCAAAGAGGTCGAGAAAGAGGTCAATCGTCGAATCCGACTCGGCTGGGCAGCGTTCGGGAAGCTTCGCAATATCTTCTCGTCCCAAATACCGCAGTGTCTCAAGACGAAAGTCTTTGACCAGTGCGTGTTGCCAGTGATGACATATGGAACCGAAACGTGGTCGCTCACAATGGGCCTCATAAGAAGGCTTAAAGTCACCCAAAGGGCGATGGAGAGGAGTATGCTATGCTTGGAGTTTCCCTGCGTGGTCGAATCAGGAATGAAGAGATCCGCAGGAGAACCAAGGTAACCGAAATAGCCCAAAGAATTGCCAAACTTAAGTGGCAGTGGGCAGGGCACATTGCTCGCAGAACAGGTGACCGAAGTTCTGGAGTGGCAACCGCGTACCGGAAGACGTATAGTTGGAAGGCCTCCCACAAGGTGGACCAAGGTCGTCACACAGTCAAGTGGGTACCTAAATACCGGCGTCGTCACCGAGGCAGGCCTAAGAAACGCTGCGACGACCTAGTCTCTTGCTTAATTTACTTAATTTTTAACTTGCTTAATTTTTTATAATTAATAGAAGGAGGAAGGAAAGCATAGGTTAATATATAAAAAAGAAAGGTACAGGTACACAAAGCGACCTTTATTTCATTTGGCATTTCTATCAGCTATTGATGATATTGCTTATACGATCGTTAAATCAGTAGTAAAATATTTGCTGTATATACCTGATCTGATACCTTTATCTAAACAGAAGCTAAGTTTGAAGTATGTAGCATTCACTAGTTACAAAAACCTAAGCATGGCAACCAGATTTGTAATTATGACTATAGTTTATTTCTCCAAAACTCACATAACGCCGTCAATATTGCGTATTTTTTGCTCTATCCTAGTCAGGCGTTTGATTAACTAAGTCATTTAGGTCTAGTCATTAAACAACATAGATTGATTTCACCGACAAGAATTGTGATTACCAATCTTTATAAATGGCCAATTATTGCGATACGCAATTATACAGTTAAATATTTTTGGCATAAGGCTTGATGCGCAACTCCGTTGGTAAACGCACGTCAAAAGGAAAAGATAGGAGCTAGACATGCGTTTAAAACACATGTATTGGTAGGCGGTGCGGCGAAATTAATGCTTATCGCTTTGTAATGAAGTTACATTATATGAGTAATATTATCATGCCCATAAGGACACATTGGATCCAACTGTGGCTGTACTAAACCTACCAACACCAAAGTTATCCAAACATTCCAAAATATTAAAGTGCACAGGAGTATCATCTATCCATCTCACCTCCTTCGTGACCTATAAATGGAATTCGTCACCAACATAATCCAAAAATTAGCTGTGGCCCGTAAACATCGACTCCACTGACATGTTGGAATGGGCAACTAGCTTCATCTTCTTAACTCACCGACCTTGACAATTCAAAAGTGCCTGTAATTGGTTTATTTGAAATAAATGCTTTGAGTTTGAGTTGATGTGAACATCATTCAGCTGTTAGGTGATCTAACAGCTGAACCTACCAACTCAAACATAGTGCGAAGACTAAAACGGCTGACTTTAGTATGATAGTATCGAGTAAAAAATTAAATTAGATTAGAATTGCTTGTTAGTCATAAATGCTTCATTGTAATTTATTATTAAGAACATGGTTCTTTATAAGAAAGATAAAAATTTATAGTAAAAATTAGGCATCCCACAAGGTTCAATATCGATTTGCTTTATACATTAAAAAAACGATAGTAATTTATTAAAGCTATGCTACCTAGCAGTTGCAAGACGTTATATATATATGTAAGAAGGTATCGATTACGTGGCTTATGTTTTTTGTGATTTGCCATGTTAAGTATCGATTCTGAATATAGGTAAATAATTAAAACCATTTAGATGATATGTAAAAAAAAAACAATAACACTTAAAAGAAACCGACCAATCTTGAAGTTTAGTTTTATGTTTTACTTAGATTTAAAATTCGCATAAACAGAAGTAAATAGTTCCAAATAAGTAACTACACGTCGTAGGTTTTACATGACGTTTCTATAACTTACTCGCTTTCGCTGATCCCCAAAGACCTCGCAATTGCAATTTGCGTTAAGTCCATCCATTGCGTTGAATCGTATACTTCTAGCGTCTTGTCGACAGGCACAACAACGCATGTTATGGGTTCAATATAATAATGATATTGGGATTCCATTTCAAATACTCCTTTTATGACCTTTGTAACATTGTCGCCTCTTCCATCAGGTTCTATAGATGGAGTTCCAGGCACGTATCGATTGCTATCTTTCTTTGCTTCATCAATGGTCAATACCGGAGCTGCTGAGCCAACATTTTTGTATGTAACTTCGACCATTTTTGCTACCTTCTCAGCCAGTTTTTCGGTTATCGCTACCAATATGGCAATTGGCTGGCCGTAGAACTTGATTTTGGTTGCAAGAATTTCTTCCTCATCTGTTTGAAGTTGAATGCCTGGAAATCCGAAGGAATTGACGCCGAGGATGTCTTTAGCTGTATACAGAGCTAAAACACCTTTTATTGCCTAAAATAAAAATGTAAGGCGATCATACATAGTTAAGTTAATCCCTAAATTAAAATGATTTGGAACAACACTCGTCATTTTATTTAAAGATCGATGATCTAGTTATTAAAATAAAAGAAACGTATTACGTCAATGCATAATATCCCCTATTGATTCAGCTATTAAAATTTAAATATTCAATTAATACCTAAAATACTTTATTTGTATAAATGTAGATGTTTTTAAGAGTAGACAAACATGACTACATACGCCATATTTAATATAAATTTTTCCTCAATATGAAAACATGTTTTTCTGTAAGTTTCTTGTAATCTTGTTTCTTGTTTTCTTTTTTGTTTTCGTAGAATTATTTGAATCACGTGATCTCCAAACTTTCAAGGATTTATAACATTTAAACATTATAATAACATTTAAATACAGTTTAAAAACATCGCTCATTACTAAGAACGATGTGAGCCATCGTTGTAGGACGTTTGTCATGGACAAAAAAATTACAGAAAACATTTTTTCATAATAAAGAAAATATTAAACCAGTCCTTTTTAAACCATGACATGCTCATGCTCACGCAAGCTATAAGGAGCAAAAATGAATATTAATAAAACGACAACATTCAAACATAAAGACAGATATACAGTTCCAAAACCAAACACTATGTCTTAAAGCCTGGCATACATTCCTATTATATTTTATCTGCCTAATTGTATAAAGACAGACTCTTACCATAACTTTTTCAACATCAATAGTGTCCACTTCTCCATTATGTACTTTAGCGAGTACAAAGGCACCAAACACCTCCCTTGGCAACGGAGGAATATCATTCGCGTACCTAGCTTCGCCCCCCACTTGAATATAAGCTTCGAGCTTATCTACGGGCTGGTTCAACGGAAATAGCGAGGAGTCAGTCTGATAGTCTTCCTTTCCTGAAGATACAGGCCTTTTGAGAAGTTCTCCACCAGAGGTATATTTTAAGAGAGCAGTGCCATTCGGACAGATGTTAAGAATGAACTGAAAGGAAATGAATTGTACGATAAAGGTATGGGTTATTTTGCTAAACTGTCCCAGAATACAAAGATTTTATTAGAACAGATAGAGGCGGGAGAGTAACTCAAAAGGTCCTCGGTGATTAAGGAAGTAAATAGAAATCCAAGGAAGGTTTTTAAGGGCCATGGGCCATTTTCGCCACAAATCACTTAACGCGTTAAGCACTTAAACATATTTAAAGTAGAATTCTGTCTTTGTCTGTTTCGAATAATTTACAGAAACAGAACGGTGTTTTAAATTCGTTTAGTGTTATTTATGTTCCGATATTGGAGGTGTTGGCTGTCATTTGTGGACCTTTGACAGTCGTTGCGGGTCGTCAAAAGCCCGAAAGTCTGACAACCAGTCTTACCAAGGGGTTTCTTATTACCTAGTAACTGGGTTGTGGAGGTCAGATAGGTAGTCACACATATTCAGCCTATAACGTTCCCACTGCTGGGACACAGGCCTCCTCTCCGTGAGAGGGAGTGGGCCGTAATCCACCACGCGGACCCAGTGCGGGTTGGTAGATGTCACATGTCTTCGAATTTTTTGTTCTAGGACATGTCGGATTCCTCACGATGTTTTCCTTCACCGTTTGAGAGCAGTGATGAAATTATTTACACAAAGTAATGCGCCTGGCTCGGTTTGAACGCACGACCTACACAACTCGTAAGTCGCCGCCGTTACCACTGGGCCAGCACTGCTCTCCTGATAGGTAGTCGCTCCATTTAAAATGCTGGTATTCAGCTGCATCCGGTTAGACTGGAAGCCGACCCCAACATAGTTGGCAAAAGGATAGGCAGATGATGATGATGATTTGCGGTGCAAGTGATCCTAAGAGGGTTAAAACTCAAATATTGCTCAATTGAATTGTCGTAGCATACATATGAACCAGAATGTTTTATTTAGATTTTTGAAATGCGTTTACGAGATAATTTTCTTACCTTATAAAATAGTCCCAGAGCCAACTTCTTCCGAAACTGTGTAGAAGGTTCTCCAAGTATTTCTACTGGTTTCAGCTCACTGCTCAGCACCTTTATTGCTTCTTGCAAGTTCTTATCATTGAATATGTTCTTTCCGATCAGATACTCTTCCGTTTTTGTGGCGTGATAAAAGTTCGGATCTATATTACCGTACACTATACTTGCACATTCTATTTCGTTCTTTTTACCCATTTTTAAGAGATATGCAGAGTGCACAAGAGCTAGGGAGTTCTGGTTCCTTGGCATAATCTGCAATTACTTTAAAGTTTAACGAGACAGTCCATATTCCTCTTCTTCACACACTAGGAATTTCTCCTGTATTGTTTGTGCGATTACAAACATTTAAACTCAACACAAATAGCCAGACCCGGAACAACTATTTGTGGGTCATACAAATATTTGTTCCGTGCGGGAATCGATCCCGCGACACGCAGCGCAGCTGTCAATCGCTTAACCACTGCGCCAACCGTGCCATCAATATTAAACTCTACGTGTGGAATTAAGCGAATTTAAAAATTACCTGGCACGTTCTTCCATCAAATAATTTACCTTATAACTCCTGAAAATGTGTGAGCTGCTCAGCGGCGGCAATTCAACATTGACCATCAACACACCTTGCATGTCAAATTTTAGGAATTCCGTCATAGTCAGCGTCTTTGTTTTGCCGTCACACAAACCTAAGAACCAAACCTGTTGAATCACTATACGACCCACTATTTTCAGATTTGTCTTTAGCTTTATTATTTACTAGCTTTTGCCAGCGGCTTCGCCCGCGCGGAACTTTCACCCCTATTTAACTCCCTTAGGGGTTGAATTTCGAAAAATCCTTCCTTATTCCTTGTCCACATCATAAAAGGAACCTCTGTTCATTTCAGCTTTCTAGGTCCAAGGGTTTGGGCTGGGCGTTAATGAGTCAGTCAGTTAGTCAGTCAGTCAGGACTTTTCTTTTTATTTATATTTAAGATCAAGATATTGTTCCATTCTACTTTGCTAACAGCAAAGCCTGCATTTTCACACACAAACAGTTTCTTATTCCGAAATTAGCTTGTTGTTGCCGATTAATATACATACCTACATAACGTACTCAGCCTATACGTTCCCACTGCTGGGACACACACCTCCTCTCCATGAGAGGGAGTGGGCCGTAATTCATCGCGCGGGCCCAGTGCGGGTTGCCTAATACAAATGTTTCAACTACCTTAACACACCTATTAAATGAGATGAAACGCCCTAACCTACGGGAATAACTATAAAGGATATTTTCGGTTAAAAAACATAGTACTTACGAACAGTAATAGTGGCACCGACGCATTCAAACAGTAGGAACAGATCTGACTTGTACGTTGGTAAGGCGCGCTTGTACATCAAATTGCCAGCTATAGAGCCGATCTGTAAATAAATTATTTTTACACATGAACACATTATCGACGACATTGAAACTCAGTTTGTGCCTCTAGAAAAGGTTGCTAATTCGAGACAAAGTTTAAATGCTTCTAATTGTAGTCATTATCATTATTTCAGCCAAAAGACTTCCACTGCTGGACATAGGCCTCTCCCAAGCTCCACCATGTCGACCGGATTGATAGACACATTTTTGTAGTAAATTATTACATATTGCAAATTTACACATATCTCGAGCCTCTAATTTTATGTATACCTACCATAAACGTGGAAGTGGTACTTTCCAGTTAAGCACAAGATGTACACAAAGTCTACCTACCGTCAACTTAACATCAACAAAATATGGTGCCTCTAATTTTATAATAGAAAAGATTCTCGATCTCCTAATCATGAAATTTACCTTTCTGACTGGGATGTGAGCAATAAGATTAAGATGTTTCACGAACTCTCCCAAGTACGCAAAGCCACTCTTATTGCTAGCTTCTCTGAATATCTTTATACAGTCCTCTATAGACACGTTGGCTCCAAGGACCATATTTTGGTCGTAATCACACGTTTTAAGAGAAGTCACTTCGCTTATGTCTATCAAAACTCTTGGATATTCAAATGTCTCGACAATACCTGAAATTTTGAATGTAGGTATTACGTTAATCATATTATTATATAGCGTTTTTTTTTTTTGAGGGTGGGAAAACATCGAATGACTTCTCCCGATCTGGGTGAAGGTGGCGTGTTCTGACACTCCACGCCACTCGGGTGGGGTTTAGTCCACCCACCCGTGTTCCCTCAGTTGCTTGTGTGCCAGAAACCACGGTTTCTCTTTTGAACAACCCGCACCCCTGGCAGATCATATACAGCGTTAAGTAATCATCATCTGCCTAGCCCTTTCCCAACTATGTTGGGGTCAGCTTCCAGTCTAACCAGATGCAGCTGAATACCAGTATTCTACATATGGCGTTAGGTATTAGATTAAAAATTATAAATAATGAATATTTTTATTGTACCAGCCCATTATGTCCCACTGCTGGGCAAAATCCTCCCTCCACTCTCTCTACTTTTCAGGGCTGTTTGTTGTGTGTATAATCGAAAACGTCTAGAACAACAGCTCGACAGGGTTATGCTTCATGCGTCTCGCCATCTTCGCCGAGGTCTTCCACAACCATATATTTTTATTTTCCCGTTTGACAACCATTTGGATGTTAATTTTGCCTGGCAATCATCTGAGAGTCAGCATACATACGTGGCCTGTCCAGTCTCGTTTCAGTATCGCGGCCTTTTCCCCTACGCTTTCGTTTCGTACGCGGTCTGTAAGTTTGACTCCGAAAATACTGCACTACAAGCGTCGCTGTTTGATTCCGTCATACTCGAGGGCAATACGCTCCAGGCAGGGAACAGAGGTGTGGTGTTACTTTTCTACAAGTAGGGTGACAATACCCTTCCTAAGAATAATAGGCCCATCTCACTTCTGAGCCATATCTACAAGCTGTTTTCGAGAGTCATCACGAACCGTCTCGCGCGCAAATCTGACGACTTCCAGCCTCCCGAACAAGCTGGATTCCGTAAAGGCTTTAGCACAGTAGACCACATACATACGCTGCGGCAGGTTATACGGAAGACCGAAGCATATAACCTGCCTCTCTGCTTAGCTTTCGTAGACTACGAAAAAGCCTTCGATTCGATCGAGACATGGACTGTACTGTACTCGAGTGGGCAGCACATTGCTCGCAGAACAGATTGAAAGGTTCTGGAGTAGCGACCGCATATCGGAAGACGTAGAGTGGGAAGGCCTCTCACAAGGTGGACCGATAACCTTGTGAAGGCCGCAGGAATCTGCTGGATGTGGAAAACACAAGACCGGTCGAAGTTGAGGACCCTGGGGTAGGGCTATGTCCAGCAGTGGACGTCTTTCGGCTGAAATGATGATGGTGATGATGACATGCGTCGCTGGTAAGCCGCGAGCGCGAACGTGTATTAAAGATATGTCAAAGACCATGTTCGACTAAGAAACATAGACCGGAACCTTTGGATGCAAGCGTCGTTGGCCGTTTGCTCTAAAGTAATGGGAAGTTTTCCTATCATCAGATCCTTCACAGAGCAATAGCTCTGCCAGATACCTGGCAGAGCTATTGCTCTATGAAGGATCTGATGATACTAATAATACTATCAGTACGTCGCGTCGTATAACTTCTTTTGTCTTGTCGTAAGTCGTACATTACCCGTATGAGGGAGTATCCTCGTAAAAATTTGCATACAAGTGTCGTTTACTTCGTCTTTATGTATTTATTTAAAATAATATATTTTCCTCACACCAATTAGAACTTAAGATAATAATTACCAGTATTTTTTGCAAACTTATCTAACAAGCGCAGTTAAAAATAAACTATAATACTTTTATAATGATACAAATCCAGTAACCGCATAGATTACTAATTGCTTATTTGCTTTAAAATAAGTATTAATTGAATTAGGCCAGAACTCACCCTTTCCAGTGTTCCCATCGACAAACATATAGGAATCCACGCCATGCTTGTTGAGAATATCAAAAATTGCATTCTCATCATAAACCTTAAAGAACTTGTACTTCCCAAAGTTAAAACAAAGTGTGCTTTCAGTTTTGACATCAGCTATGACGCTCCAATCACTGCAGTCACTCTTTATAGAACATTTTCTTTGGCAGTTTCCAGGGTTTTTGGAACACTTACTGAACTCCTCAATATCCCTGACTTTCTGGCATATTTCAGGGGAGGCATCTGTAGCAAATGACTTGATAGTGTCTAAAATAGGTCTAAATCCTGTACATCTGCATGTATTGCTGCCAAAAGATTGCTCGAGTTCGGACATTGTGAGGTTCTTGTCAATTAAACTGAAAGCAAATTTCAATTTAAAATAACCTAATACACTTTCTTATGTTTGCTAAATATCTTAAACATGAATAGAAACTTGGACATGTCCAATACCTGGTCAGTTGCATAATCCAACCTGGTGTGCAGTACCCACACTGGGAGCCGTTGAACGCCACAAGTCGCTTCTGGGCTTCACTGTAGCCGTCCAAGCGGTTGCCGATACCTTCGATAGTCGTCAACTCCCAACCGTTGCAGGAAAACACCAGCACCAAACACTGTGGACGACATATTCAAATACTTTAAAAAGACAGATTTGTGCAACTCTGTTCTGCTCTAGATGATTGTTCTTCGTCTCTCGTATCAAAACCAGCGATACGAGAACATTATCAAATGCAGCGGTGAAAAGATCAACTAGTCAGCAAGTCGTACATGGTTTAAAACAGAGATGAATCAACCATAATGCTGCAAAATTTGAAAGAGTTATTGGACTCACTTTTGTCTAAAAGCGCCAAAGGTCGCAAAAATTCGTATTTTGGTCTGCTTTAGATCATTTGTGAGAAAACTACTTACGGAGTTAACAGAGAAGGTCTCGACCATGCAGCTGGGGTACCTCCTCGCTCGCACCATCACGATGCAGGAGCCGCAGCCACCTTCGTGACACATAGCTTTAGTGCCCGGCAAAGCGAGCACATAGCGGAGGTACGCGTTCAGTGTCGTTTCTCGAGGGGTGCTTTCGTCCACTGTGAAAAAATGAATTACATTCATTTCATTGCATAATTTAAAACATCGATAGTTTGGAAACGTCTGCTTCGCAAACACTTCCAAAATTCCAAAACTCGTCGATAGTAAAAAGTGACAGAAAATGAATCCGGGACCTCGTTTTGGAGATAAACTAACAAATAAATTTCAGTGTATTGTGAACTCCATCCATCCACCCATCGCTCTCCATCGTGCAAGGTCCACCGCGCCCATGTCGTCATAATAGAAAAATCCTCACCTTTCTCGCCAATTAAACCAGCGCGCTAGACCAGAAACATACTCTTCGTTTCTGAAAGGTTTTAGCGTTTATTAAGGACTCTGATAATTAAATCTGCAATTAAGTGAGAGTCAGTTACATCACGTTAATCGCAATAAGATAGCTAATCAAAAACACCTACTTGTGAATCAAGATCAGACACCAAATAAACGGCC
This sequence comes from Polymixis flavicincta, assembly GCA_949987655.1. Taxonomy (NCBI): domain Eukaryota; kingdom Metazoa; phylum Arthropoda; class Insecta; order Lepidoptera; family Noctuidae; genus Polymixis; species Polymixis flavicincta. Next base: position 18,757,233 of record OX465184.1, read on the forward strand.
TTTAAAAGATTTAAATTAATTTATAATTTTTTACAGTTAATTTATTATTTTTGTTATGTAATCTATGGATCGAAGTATAATAGGTGTCAAACTCACAGACTGCATTAGGAACTCTGTAATTTGTTCCAAAACACAAATAGCGGACGCTGGCCACGCAGCTGCTGGACTAAAGTGAAACTGGCCTGGCCACATCTGTGGCATGTCAGAGCAGCAATACGCAAAAATCGCCACTCAGTGGATCCCAAAAGTTAGGAAACGACAAAGAGGCAAGCCGGGAAAGAGATGGCCGGATGAGTTAATTCCTGGCCCACAATCGCAGTAGACCGGGAAAAGTGGAAAGAGAGCCTTTGCACTGCACGCAGTGGGAAAGCCCAAACATAAAATAAAATAGCTTTGCGAGCGGCTTCGCCCGCGTGGAAGTCGAAAATTATCCCACGGGAACGTACTATCGGGATAAAAAGTATCCATTGTGTTATTCCAGGTTACAAACTATCTGTGTGCCAAATTTCATACAAACCCGTTCAGCCGTTATTGCGGGATTCAGTAAGTAGGATTAGTATTAGTAGGATTATTTATTTTACCTTATTTCATAAAAAACATATAAATTAAATTTTAAAATATTAGAATATAAAATTAAACATATTTATTAATATTTAAAAACACTTAAAATTATTTGTAACATTAGTATAATATTATTTTAATATTATAAATAATATTATAATTATGATATCATAATTATAAATATTATTAAATCATAATTATAATATTATATAGTCGGAAGTAGGATAGGATATGTAGTAGGATAATACATACCTATGTACTCTAAAGCATAGAAAATTGCTGTACATGTACTACGAGAGGAAACTGCTGTTCATTATGTCGTTACTACCACAAGACACAGATAAAGCATGTTATTACGGTTCTACTTGCTACATAATAGTACGGAGATTACTGTAATAATGTCGTAGTTTTGTCATCAGTAGGCAATTAGGTTGGGGTTAAATGCGTATGTTGGAGCAATATTCTTTGGCTTTTTGAAGTAGGGAATTTCCTGGGTCCAGCACAATTCGATAATATGATAGTATGAGAAATGGAACAATTAAATGCAGCACAAGATAATTATGATGTTGTAATATGGTGCGGGCGTCGCCGTCGTTGAAATTTTTAGAAGTTTGAATCGATTCTTAAAATATTAGGTCTTTACCTATGAAATTGCCGTTCTGCAGTACTGGCCATTTCAAATCAAAATAATTTTTGTTTGGCTAAGAATTCTAATTTCAAATTAATTTTATTTTAAAAACATGGATTTTTTTTTCTAAAAGTAGTCATTTCTTTATTGATTAGTGTTACATTTTCATCGCATTTCAATCTTTTTCGTCATCATGGATACGTTAAAAATTCGAGTAATTATGGAATATGAGTACCGTCGTGGCAGCAACGCGGCACAAGCGGCACGCAACATCAACGACGTTTACGGAGCTAACACTACAAACCAACGCACCACCTGTTATTGGTTTGCTCGCTTCCGTTCTGGAAATTTCGACCTGAAAAATGAACCTCGCGGTCGTCCGAAGACTTTGGTCGACAATGACGAATTAAAGGCGATTGTGGAAGCTGATGATACACAATCTACGGCTGAATTAGCAGCAGCTTTCGACGTTAGCGTCAAAACAATATTGGTCCATTTGCGTCAAATTGGCAAGGTAAAAAAGCTTGACAAATGGGTGCCCCACGAACTCAATGATCGCCAGCGCGAAGTACGCGTCGAGACGTGCCTTGCACTGCTCAACAGACACACAAATGAAGGAATTTTGAACCGCATTGTTACCTGCGATGAAAAATGGATTCTGTTTGATAACCGTAAGCGCTCAGCAAGTTGGTTGGATCCTGGTTCAGCACCTAAACAATGCCCTAAACGAAAACTTACCCCTAGAAAAGTGATGGTCACTGTTTGGTGGTCTAGCGCCGGTGTGATTCATCACAGCTTCTTACCAAACGGGGTGAGCATTACTGCAGATGTGTACTGTGAAGAACTGAACACAATGATGGAGAAGCTGGCGCATCTCCAACCAGCATTGGTCAATCGCTCGTCTCCGCTGCTCCTGCACGACAACGCGCGACCTCATACTGCACAGCAGACGGTCTCCAAGTTGCAAGAACTGGGGTTGGAAGCTCTCCGTCATCCGCCCTACTCACCAGACCTTGCGCCTACAGACTACTACTTTTTCCAGAATTTGGATAACTTCTTGGCGGGAAAAAAATTTAATACCCGAGAGGCAGTACAAAATGCCTTTGAAGAATTTGTTGCCTCCCGTCCAGCTGATTTCTTTAAGAAGGGCATCAATAAACTGCCACTGCGATGGCAAAGATGCATTGATTGCATGGGTGATTACTTCGATTAATACAAATAAAAAATTCATGAAAAAAATTCGTTTAAATTTTTTCATACAAAACGGCAATTTCATAGGTAAAGACCTATTATTATTCCCCTTTGTGCTTATGGGGGAAGCGTCCGAGAAAACGGCAAAATTCTAATTTTCTTTTTTTTTCAGGTCTTTGTCACAAGGCTGATGTATGTTAAACAAAATAATTATGATTTGAGACCATAACACTTATGTATATTAATATAATTATGTATATTCATTAAAATCATCACTACAACCCTCTAATTTATATGATCCCATAAAATGACTTTTCCATGAAATAGTCATACAACCCAACACTGACTTGCAAATTGCAAAATATTAAGAAATTTGGTTTTTGGTGGCTACCTTAGAGTATCCTCTTTAATGAGGCAAAAATTGGGACGGAAATTTAACACTAATCCTACCTGTACATTTTTTCCCATTCACGGTAAATTCTATTTTAGACATGACTGTAGCGTATAGTATAAACGCGCAGATAAGACTGTCTTGGTTTGAAATGAACAGTATTTTATAATATGAACAGCATTGAGCACCGTCTCGTTAGCAACCACAAAAATCCGATCATTCGTCACAGTTTATTTAATAAACTAGCTTCTGCCCGCGATTTCGTTCGCGTGGAACTCGTAAGTCACCACAATTTACTAAAATGACAGCCACAATTTATAAAACTTTCCTGTATACCACGTTTGTAGTTTTGGTTACAGTACAGTTGTCCGTTTGAGAAGCAGCTTGTCCTGAGGTCGACACTCGCCCAATGGCCACTGGCTTTCAATTTGCTAGAGAATACTATGGTTGTTCGCTGCAGCTTGATCATTTTGGGCGTTAAAATGGCCCGTTAACACACCCAAGAATTATCTTTGTACAGTATTGGACTGATGTCTTTGTACACCAGACGAATGTGATCTTCTTAAGTGAGAACTTCTCTGCCAAGACCCTCTGGTAGGTTCATTTATAACCGCTCTCCTTTGGTAGAGTGTCTTCACTAAAATTAAACCGAACGCACATGTTGATGGTCAAGCCGACCTATTCAACGTAGCATTCACCTCGTCAGTCCTGGTTCCTCGCCTCATCACGTGTAGTGTGCTGGAAATCGCCACTAAACAGAACTATGATGCCACCCATTAGGCCTTTGTTGCTGCGGATGTCTTGTCCTGGCGTGCCCTGTTTTGCTACCAAGAAATAGTTCGCGTGATGCTGAAACATACATTCAGACAAACAGACTAAAATTATAAAAAAAAATATTTTCGGCATTAGAATCGTTCCCAGACCTCGCAAAATTTTGAAAAAATTAAAAGTGTAGTTTTCACTTCGCTACGATTTTATTATACATATATGTTTAATAAATAAAGTTTTATTTCTTAGTAAGTACATTTTATGATATGTGCGTGTTATAACAGCTGTTCATGTAAATGCGTACTTTGATCAAACCACGTGCAAAATTACGGTCAGAAATAAAGAAGTAAAGATGGGCAGAGGTACTAGAATACCCACTTTTCGCTGGTTATGATAAACTTTAAAGTTTAGATGTACCTAACTAAGGGGCTTGTGGCTAAGTTATAACAGCTGCCTGGGTCAATCGATTAGGTTAAGCTACGCTTGCCGCGGTTGGTCGCTGGATGAGTGATGATCTTTACATACCAAGTCCTCTCCTTGCGTCGGAAAGCACGTTAAGCCATTGGGTCACGACTGTCATTCGTAAAACTTTGGCAGTCGTTACGGGTAGTCAAAAGCCTAAAATCTAACAACCAGTCTTACCAATGGGTCGCTCCATGTAAGCTCCAAGTCAGCTGCATCCAGTTAGCCTGGAAGCCAACCAACATAGTTGGGAAAAGTCTAGGCATATGATGCTGTACCGTACCCAATTGAAAATAAGAGACTAGCTTGAGTTAGACCTACTTGGCAGACTATTTCAGACATGAGTGAGTGTTTGAAAAAACACATTGAAATTATAACACAGTAGTACAGACGCCAGCAGATCAACCTACCCCAAACTGTAAAACTTTCCCAATTGAACATGAACCATATGCTTACGGTATAAAGTTGAAAATCTATCAAATAAATTTGACAGATTGGAGTAGCTTGATGTGCTGGCGTCTGTACTACTGTGTTATAATTTCTATGTGGGTAACAACCACTATAGAAACTTCGTAATAAGCCCATCACTTTGGCGAATACATGTATGATGTTGTGCAGGTATTAATTAATTAATTCAAACTTGAATTTTACCCACAGCGCGCGGCGTCGCCCTCCTTGGAGCCGTAAATTATCCCATGGGATCGTGGATGGAACTGCCGGGATAGAAAAGCATTCGGTGTTCTAATCCAGGTCATGGTACATCCGTGTGCCAAATTTCATTCAAACCCGTTCAGCCGAGACGACAATTTTTTCCATATAATCTTCGGGAGTGTATTACTCTACTGTTCGACAATGTCACCCGCACATCAAGCTACCCCAAACTGTCAAAAAAAAATATCAAAGAAATTTGATAGATTTGGGCAGCTTGATGTGCTGGCGTCTGTACATCAAAAAATAAACATGGTATGGTTTGTCTCATTATTAATATTGTCTGTACGGAAACAGAATACTGAAATAAAAAGGCATTCAAAAGTTAGGAGCCAACAAAGATTAGTTTTTCTATAAGAGAAGTATAAAACCTCCAAAACCACGTCGGTACCGACAAAGCTCAAATATCGAAAACTTCAATAACTTTATTGGTCATCATTGATTTATGCTGTGGCTTTTTTTGATAAAACGCCATCTCCCGAAGGACTTTTCTTAATTTTTCCGCGCCTGTTCTACTATAAATGATCCTCCATCTCACTCAATAACGTTGTGCGTGTAGACTATCGTCTTACTGCTCATCACCGATGCTACCTCTGTCGGACACGATGCCTGGTGAGACAGCGTGCTTTTTAGCCAGGCCCACTAGTGAGTTCGATCCCGCGACTAGATTCCCCTTAAGGCGTCAAAAGGGAACAGAACTTTGTGTTTATGGAATTAAAGTATGGATTAATTTGCTTACCAACCGCAATTCTCGAATCGTTCATCTACCTGGCTGATAGGTTGTAGGCTGAATATGGTTCATGGTCTCAACTCCAGGTGTTCTGGTGAATTAAGAGCATCAATATTCCGTGCAACTGTCACATTTTTGCTCTTGCTACGCTGCGCAGTTTTATAAATAGACGAATAGCAAGTTTGTTGAAACCTGAAAAGTGTTGCCAATGCCTATTTTGAGTACGATACGATAAATTAATTAACTTCATATTACGTATAAGTATATATGTCGCAGGCAATTTGTATGATTCCGCGTTTTACAAACGGCGTCGTCCGTTTAAAAACGCTCGCTGTTTTAAAATCGCTATTCTAAAAAGACTGTAAATGCTAAAATGTATGATACTGTCATTATCATCTTCGCGTTTTCCCGGTTGCATCCTTTCGGAGCCCGGGGTCCGCATTCCTGCTTTTATGTTTCCGCTTCGGACTTCGGTCTTTTGCATCCCATTGGCATGCATTTCATGCGCTACGACGTCAAGCCAGCGCTTCTTGGGTCTTCCCCTTCTGCCGGGGCCCGACGGAGGCGGCATGGCCTTAAAATGTATGATACTGTATTGACGCACATTATTTTTATGACTTATTAATTAGTGCCTATTTAATGTGGAGTGAGTTTAAATATGTTTTCCAAGCCATTTCAGTGAAGTCATTTTCTGCGGCTTGAAGGCTTGGTTTTCTGTTATTAAATAAAAAAAAACAAGCGATGAAGTCACTGAAATGGCTTGGTTCACATATTAAAAAAGCTTAGCTCAACTCAGCTGCTGTGTAAAATTATATGTTATTTTACTACGAAACTAAGTAAGCAAAAAACAAACAAAGATTTTCTTTCGAACTGAACTAAATACCTACTACTATAAATAAAATACCTACATTCGGTAGGTACTACATTACATGATACTTATTGTTGTTAATTATCGAGGTTTACTTAGGTATATACCTACATTTTTAAATGTAGTCCATTACGCAATAACAAACGATATAAAAAAAAACACTATGACAGATAAACTACACAAATAAGCGAGGTAACGTAACGGTCATAAAACTGTTTAAAATTATTATTAAAAAAACACAAAAGAAAAAAATTAATACACAAGGAACGGATTTAATGTTTGAATTACACTTCTTTGTTGTTACAAAAGTACCATAAAATAAAAATGGTAAAAAAACTAGCACCAGCATTTAACACGAATAGATAATAATAAAATCGATAAAATGGAAAAATAAAAACAAAGAAAACAGTTACGATAAAATAAAGCAAAAAGATAAACAAAACAGGATTCAATTATTAATCACACTTCATTGTAGGTATCACAAAATAGAAAACAGATCAAATGAACAAATTATTTAGTAAGAAGGAATTCTTCTGGCTTCACATCCAGCGCCTTCAAAATTGCTTCGGTATCATAAGGAACCGCTAAAAGAAAAATAAAAAACTTTAGGTAATATTTTAGGTATCGCCTAGTACCTACTAGTTAAAACGGGCATAACTTATGCTCTTATTTAAGGCGCTCTAAGAATATGTAGGTCAATTTAATCATTCAACCACACATTTCGTAGTTAGAGTAGATACTACAGATATGTACAATATTTTTGCAGTAGATAATAAATTAGAATAACGTCTAGACGTTATTCTAATTTGTTATCTGATACGCACGTAACAAGTTAATGTTTTTTTTTAAGTAAATGTATTTTCTCTTTAATTATTGTATTTTGTTTTTCTTTACTCTATAATCAATGACATAGTTCTTTAAAAGTTTATCTACCTTTTAAAGTAATTTACATTTTTTTCTAAACTGACCCATGTAAAACGGATCTTTACTCTATAATCAATGACATAGTTCTTTAAAAGTTTATCTACCTTTTAAAGTAAGTTACATGTTTTTCTAAACTGACCCATGTAAAACGGATACGTAAAAAAGAACGGCAAAATCCTTTAATTGCCTAAACAACGCAAGTATCTTTTGCTTGAAATATTATCTTGGTATTGAACTTGGCAATCCTGCCAGCCTTTTAAGCACTTTGACAGCGATGCGGAAGATTTTTTAATTACTCACGAATATAAATCCATTCATTAGGATCGTAGCCCGAATCCTTGCGGGACTCCATGATACACATTCGCAGGGCGTGCGTCACCCCGTGAGACATACAGATGCCCATCTCACCACAAGCTGGAATATTACAAAAATGGGAAACCATTATTGATGACTGTTTTACCTATCGCAGAACACACTAACAATAAAAATGGTAAATGGTTTAAGACAGTTTAACAACATTCAATTGCATTGTTTACATTGTTGAGCAGGCCAATTTTTTGAACATATGTAGCAATGAGCAGGTATTCTAAATTAAGCTACAGCAGAAAAAATACTATCAGAGTCGGATAAAAGTCCTCTACTAAAATGCGTTTTCTCAGCGTAGCTACAGTAAAAGAAGGTATCAGCAAGTCGGAAAAAAGTCGGAATTAAGTCTACTAAAAGGGAAGTCAGAAATTATCCCACGGGAACGTGCTACCGAGAAATGGTCTAGTAAAAAATTACTCCTTTAACACCAGGTATCTGCCAGTGAAAATCCCATTTACATCGGTCTAGCCCTTTTGGAGATTAGATTAGATTTTGATTATTTATTTTCATATGCATTTAGTAAAAAGCTGTTATTTTGACATAACAAACAGACATTTCAATTTTTTTGTTTCACACTATGTATGTATGTATCATGTCAGCCGAAAGACGTCCACTGTTGGACATAGGCCTCCCCCAAGCTCCGCCACTTCGACCGGTTATGTGCTTCCCGCATCCAGCGGACTCCTGCGGCCCTCACAAGGTCATCGGTCCACCTTGCAACTTTACGTCTTCCGGTACGCGATCGCCACATATGTTTAAATAATTCAAAAGAAAAGTGCGTTCCTGACTATTTACATTTAGAAGTAATTCCTTACAGGCGTAATAAGTTTATTAGGTTACTCACTTTTTGATCCGAGTACTCCTTTTGGATTCTTGTAGTTGTACCTGAACTTGACGTTGAAACAGACTGGTATGTCCAGAGCCAGGGGTACATGGTACATCAAAGAGCGGTTAGACACCAGTTTCCCTGTCTCCTTATCATAAATCAGCTTCTCGCTAGTGAAGTAACCCAGACCCATGATGTAGGCTCCTTCCACCTTGAAATATTTGAGATTTACTTTTCGGTTCGGCAGTTTAAAACTCAGAAATATAATGTGGTACTGTTAAGGGTCAGCATCTACCGAGACGACAGAAAGTTTTAACAACTCCCTTCGGTTGTGGAGCACGGAGCGTATATATATAGCCGGTACATTATTACAAATTTTGGTACGCTCAGGCTTGCCTAAAATCAGCAGTCTATGAGACCCTATTTCAAAGTAACTTAAAGTACGGTAGAAAAGATGAAGTAAAGTAGTCCACAAACCTGTCCAACGTCTAGCTTAGGATTGGCACTAATACCGACATCCTCCAAAACGTCCGCACGAACTACTTGGAAAAGCCCAGTCGTCACATCTAGTTGAGTTTCAACAATGCACACACCGAACGCACTATACCCCTGCAGATTTTCATCTGTATCTTTCATCATGAACAAAGAAGTTAACTCTACTTGGTCGTCACCTGCTTTCTTGACGATTTCTGGCCAGGTAGCATCTGGCATACTTTCCTTTATTGGGGCCAACCTTTCTTTCAAAGTTTCGCATGCTCTTATAATAGCATACGCAACGCTTTCAGTGGTGATACTTGATCCAGAAAACACATTATTTGCAGCCACGAAAGAGTAATGGGGAACAATATTGATGTATTCAAGAGGCACCCCTAGCTCGTATGCACAAACTTGGGCAGCTTTCGTGTTAATACCTTGTCCCATCTCTACACCACCAGTGGCGACTGTAACTGTACCATCACCTCTATAAATGGAGACGAGGGCTGAATAGTTTCCGTAATAGATGACTGGGTAGCACATAACATTGATTGAAATAGCCTTTTTCATCCATCTATTTGTTTTATTGAACTGTTCAATCTCTTTAGCACGTTGGTCGTAGTTAGCGTCGTTTTTGAGAACGTCGATAAGTTCTGGAAGGTCATTATCCTCTTTCCTCATATTAAGTATGCGCACACTAGTCGGGTCCTTCTGTACGGTGAATGCAATGTGTTGCATTATGTGTTCTATGATTGACTTGCCTTCACAATTACCTGTCACACAAGTATTATTTACATAAGTGTTACTAAGTATTTCTAAGTTTTATAACGGATCTTTATTGTGAAGTTAAATATTGTTTAGGTATATAAATTTGGAAACGAACGCATTACGCGGGAAGCAATGGCCCAGTGCATCATGAATATAAACTGCAGTGTAGTGCAGTGCCGATCAGTACTTTCTTACCTCATATCGGAAGTAGTAGGTTATTTTCTATCAATTGATTGTGTACCTCATTATTTTAACTTAAATCAACAATAGTTGAATAAATAGTATTTTTTTAAAGTTATGAATATTGGAATCTTATCAAGTTTCTTTAAAATATATCTAATGATTTTATTCTTAGATTGTTTTATGCTTAAACCTTTAAAACATTGTAATTTCAGTGTCTTTCTTTATTTGTGTCTTATCTTTAAGTGTGACGATTACCAATTCTCCAATATAGGTTTCTTTAAAATGTTTTAGCTTATGCGTAGGGTGCTAGGTATTGATAAGCTAAGCTAATAAAGTTCATGTTGTTGAAACCATCATTTTGTTCTTAACTCATACGACATAGGAACGATCTTTGTTATGAACCTTAGTTAAGCATACACAAAACTAACCAAATATTTATGATAAAACTTCGACCACATAAACATAAACAAAAAGACTGAAGAAAAGAAAGAAACTCACCTGGTGCTCTAGCAAAGGTAGTGGAAGGAGTGTCAGTAGTGACTGTAGCCGTCTTCAAGGACCAGTAACTAGTGTCGTAGCCGTTAGGGAAGCCAGCGGCAGTGAAGTCAAGAATGTTCTCGTTGTGAGAAGAGCCGCTGTCTTCAATGATTAAAGCGTCGAGATACTGTATCTTACCATTGTCGTCGACTCCGACCTATTAACAGCAAAATCTATTTTACAAATAGATTCTTGAAATGTTTTGTTAAAACCAAAATATAAGAGCTGCTGTCATGTTATTATTACCTCATATTCACACTGGCACGGTAGTCTCTTCCCGCTCATAGACATGTTTGTCTGCATCGGCAGTATGAACCTACAAGTTCGATCAAGTTTCTTGGCTACTAAAGCACATGCTGAGGCAACTTGAGCGTTGCGGCTTATCTTGCCTCCAAAACCGCCGCCTACACGACGAACTTTCACCAAGACCCTGGAACGATCATTGACTCAAGCATACGGTTACTGCGAAATGTTATTATTCCTTAATAAGCTCTCAACATGTGTTGCAATCCTTCGGTATTATTCATATACGGAATGGAATATAGGACTTGGATTCACTGATGCGGATCACAGATTTTCCCTTTTTGTTTACGAAACGTTTATCTATCAATTTCTTTGGCAAATATATGGTAGATCTTTAAAATTTTGACGCAGTCTAAATTGAGGGGCAGATTACATTGAAAACAACCTCAATCTCACTAAACCATCTCCATAATATAAATTATAATTAAAATGGCAAATAAAAGGAAACAAATTCTTAATTTTTTTTTACTTTTGGTAATCAGTCAATTCCTATTTCAAACATAATGAACATTATTTTGTACATAAGTTTGATTTTCTATGAAAGCGTGTTTTTAACTATTTTATTAATACTTTGACAACTTACTCGCTTTCGCTGATCCCTAAAGACCTCGCTATACCATTCTGCGTTATGTCCATCCATTGCGCCGAATCGTGCACCTCTAGCCTCTTATCAACAGGTACAACAACACACGAAAGAGGTTCAATATAATAATGATATTGAGACTCCATATCATAAACTCCTTTTATGACCTTCGTAACGTTATCACCTCTTCCAACAGGAACTATTGATGGAGTTCCAGGTACGTATCTATTGCTATCTTTCTTTGCTTCATCAATGGTCAATACCGGAGCTGCTGAGCCAACATTTTTGTATGTAACTTTGACCATTTTTGCAACTTTCTCAGCCACTTTTTCAGTCTCTGCTACCACTATGGCTATCGGATGACCATAGTACTTGATTTTAGTTGCAAGAATCTCTTCATCATGTGTTTGCATTTGCAAACCCGGGAGTGTAAAGGAATTTACGCCTGGGATGTCATTGGCTGTGAAAAAGGCTATAACACCCTTTATTGCCTAAAAAAATGAAGCAATATATTGTTTTTTCTCTAGCATGTAAAATAACCTTAAACGCTATTATCGCCTCGTCATTTATGAGTATATTAATATTGATATAGTTGTTATTAAAATATAAGGAAAACGACAATGCTGAAAAACATGCAATAAAAATGTTTATTTAAAAAAGACAAATACGTTTTCGATTTCGTCTGGTCGTTTACTTTATTGTAGTGTATTATTAACTTCTTTATTTTTTCTTATAAAATTATCAGCTAACGGTAGGTACGCATTTTTGAGTTATGTCCTAGATGCATTAATGATGAACCTAACGTATTAAAAAGGTCCATAATGCAACCATGAGGTACTCCTGATCGGTGATCCTTCAAATGAGCCCTGCAGCCTACTTACGTAACACACTCATAATGACCATGCCTTTCATTATGACAATTCAACAATATACATTGCATTATTAACGTTGCCGAGCAGACAAATTTTCAAACATTTAAAGGAATGAGTTATGAATTTCCTTTCAAAATCCTTAGGATTATAATTGAAAGCGTGTTACGCAATTGGGGTGCTGTGCTACGTTCCAAGTAATTTTATGATCAGTCAGTGGAAGTGTCTTCCATGCATATTAATCTATCTTTGTCATATTTTCGTATTGACTCAACTGTCTAAACATTCAAAAAGTAAGAAAACGAAATAAGTAGGTAGTAGAGAAAAATAAGACGATAACTTTACTAATTTTCCTCGTTATATCTGGCTAAGGAATATTATTTTCTCAAAACAGTTGAATTAGATTTTAGAAAATGTAAACATATCTAATACTAATTCTGAAATTCAATTGCTATTACCGTTGTAAAATATGAAACTCGCGATACCGAATATCTGAAAGTTTGGTAATTAATTTAGAATACCTATGTTAATTATACCAAAGCAAAAAATCCTCGTCTTTTTCAAACCAATTATTACGTATTGTAATTAAGACAAAAAGTTATTTTCTTACCATGACTTCTTCAACATCGATAGTGTCAACTTCTCCACTGTGTACTTGAGAGAGTACGAAGGCACCAAACACCTCTCCAGGCGAGGGAGGCAAGTCATTAGCATACCTAGCTTCTCCTGCAGCCTGAATCTCTGCTTCAAGTTTATCAACGGGCTGGTTCAGCGGGAATAGCGAGGAATCAGTCTGGTAGTCTTGCTTGCCAGAAGATACAGCCCTTGTGATGAGTTCCCCTCCAGAAGCGTATTTGGAAAGAGCTGTGCCTGCCGGACTGATGTTAAGGATGAACTGAAAGTAAGCTAAGTGTGTATTAGATATTCTTATTAATGTAGATTGAAACTGTAATTTATTAAATCGTACGTCTTTGGAAGCTGGTTGGTTTGGTCGTTTATTATACTTAGATGATAGATGATCCTTTTGAAAACCTTTTTTTTTTTTGACCCAAACAAGTTAACAAACACACCACTTTAAACTAGGGTTTATTAAGAAATTATTTCATTTTGTTACCTTATAAAACAGCCCCAAAGCCAACTTCTTCCGAAACTGTATAGATGGTTCCCCAAGTATTTCTACTGGTTTCAGCTCACTGCTCAGCACCTTTATTGCTTCTTGCAAGTTCTTATCATTGAATATGTTCTTTCCGATCAGATACTCTTCCGTTGCTGTGGCATGATAATTGTTAGGATCTATATTACCGTACACTATACTTGCACATTCTATTTCGTTCCTTTTACCCATTTTTAAGAGATAAGCTGCGTGAACAAGAGCTAGGGAGTTCTGATTCCTTGGCATAATCTGCAATTATTTCGTTACGTTACTTTAAAAAGAAGACATCAGTCGTGAGATCCTCATGGATTTGATGAAACACTTCTGTCATAATACTAAATGTGCGGGACAAGTGATAGAATAGTGTATATAACAGAATAGTGTGTATAAAGTGATACATAAACACTCATAAGACAGTACATAAGTGCTATAGTTTTAATAATTCGTTCATAGTTGTGTACATCGTAGACTTAGTACTAAGGGTAGGCAGTAATTAAGTGTTTATGTTATACATATTTTATATTGTTTTCATTGATTTTATATTTTTCTTAGATAGTTTTATATATATTGTTTAAATATATAGTTTAATATATATAGTTTTACCTATGTAAATGTAATAAAAATAGTGAAAAACGCAAATAATGTAGCGCGGTCCTCGTAACGGTAAAGATTCGAGGCATTTAGGAAAAAATGTTCTATAAATGAGCTTCGTTCTGATTGGCCAACACTATTCGCGTATTTTTTTATGATGTTTTGCCTTTTTTTATTAGCTGACGATTTTCGCGCGCTTTTTGACAATTATGATTGGTCAAATCTATTTCGAACCCTTATCGAAAATTGTTTACATTTTTGTAATTCGACACATTCAGCAGGCGAGCTACCTATAAGAAAGTACTCTAAATATAGAAGCAAGAATTCTCCAGTGGTTTCATTCCCTGCCAACTCAGCACACAAATGTCGCAGTAGCCCATACTAAACCTGCAGTATCTGACGCATTCAGCAAAAATAAAAACGCTTAATACTTTTTTGTTAACGTGGATATAAATTTGTATAATACCTTATAACTTCTGAACACATGTGAGCTACTCAAAGGCGGTAACTCGATGTTGACCATCAACACACCTTGCATGTCAAACTTTAAGAATTCCGTCATCATCAGCGTCCTTGTTTTGCTATTTAATAAACCTAAGGACCAAACAAGTTGAATCACTAAGCAACCATCAACTATGATCTATGTTTCAGATTCATTATGTCACCTTAAGTAGTTGTACCTACTTTTGTATACTATGTATGCCTTTCATTTGTGGCTCAATTGGTTTTTTAATGAGGAGACTATTGTGCAATCGATAATCTTTCCATCAACTGCTCAAACTTCATTCATTGAAAGAAACAAAGGCATTAAATAGGCGTGTCAAATCGAAACTATGTACTTACGAACAGTGATCCTGGCTCCAACGCATTTGAAGAGTATAAACAGGTCTGACTTGTATGTTGGTATCTGGTGCTTGTACATCAAATTGCCAGCAATGGAACCAATCTAAAAACAACACCATACACACCTTATCCAAATCAGAACTTCTCAATTTTAATTACAAATATGAAAATATCTTGTCCGTATATAATTTCATGCGCAATCATGGCTTCTTACTTAATCGCAGCAATGTTACTTGGTGCAGTGCTTGCCCAGTTGAGAGCGAAATGCTCTACTTCTACCTTAATATTCAATCATCTCTTCTAAGGTGCTTTTCATCTGAAACTTACCTTTCTAACGGGTATATGAGCAACAAGATTAAGATGTTTCGCTAACTCTCCCAAGTACGCAAAGTCGCTCTTATTGCTAGCAGCTTCTTTGAATATCTTGATAACGTCCTCTAAGCACACATTGGCTCCAAGGACCAAATTTTGATCGAACTTATACGTTTTAAGGGAAGCTACGTCGCTAATATCAATCAGAACTCTGGGATAGTCAAATGTTTCGACAATACCTGAAATGTTACATTACATTTTAACTAGAATTATTATGCCGAGCTGTAAACCGTCCCGGCTACAGCACTGGGTCATCACGAATAAATAAATCCAAGGCAAGTCGTATAGCTTATAAAATGTTGTGCACCAGTGTTCTGCCCCTTTGTTATTTTCAAGACAGTTACAAAAATAATCTTAGTTTTCTTTCCAACTTCGAATGAATAACCAAAACTCACCCTTTCCAGTGTTTCCATCTATAAGCATATACGAATCCACGCCATGTTTGTCGAGGATATCAAAAATTGAATTCTCATCGTATACCTTAAAGAACTTATACTTCCCAAAGTTAAAACAAAGTGTGCTTTCACTTTTGATATCAGCTATGACGCTCCAATCACTGCAGTCACTCTTTAAAGAACATTTTCTCTGGTAGGTTCCACGGTTTCTGGAACACTTACTGAGCTCCTCAATGTCCCTGACTTTTTCGCATAATTCAGGGGAGGCGTCAGTGGCGAACGACTTAATGGTGTCCAAGATTGGCCTGAATCCTGTACACCTGCATGTATTGCTACCGAAGGACTGCTCTAGTTCTGCCATTGTGAGGTTCTTGTCAATTAAACTAGAAGAAAATCGTGTTTAATTAAAACTTCCGTACGATTACTGCAAGTTGATCAATTATGAAGTGTGATATACATATATTCGTCTGTGAACAAGATCACATACCTGGTTAACTGCATAATCCACCCTGGTGTGCAGTATCCACACTGAGTGCCGTTGAACGCGGCAAGTCGCTTCTGGGCATCGCTGTAGCCGTGTAAGCGATTGCCGACACCTTCAACAGTCGTTACCTCCCAACCGTTGCAGGAAAACACTAGCACTAGACACTGGGGACAAGATTTAAGATTACAATCCTACACGATATACTTAGAACTCGAATGTCACTCGAATGCCTGGACTCTTAACAATTTGAGACAGCAAGTGAAAGCGTTTTTTGGGTATCACTTAAAGTGACGTACAAAAAGCACTCAATTTAATCTATAAAGAATGTTGGAGTAATAGTTTTTTAATCTACAGAGATTAAAGAACAATAGCCACTTACGGAATTAACAGAAAATGTCTCGACCAAGCCGCTGGGGAACCGCCTTGCTCGCACCATCACGATGCAGGAGCCGCAGCCACCTTCGTGACACATGGACTTGGTGCCCGGCAGACCGAGCACATAGCGGAGGTACGCATTCAGCGTCGTATCCCGGGAGGTGCATTCGTCTACTGTAAAAAAAATCCATGGATTTCTTATAAGATATTTTGTACTGTCAGCCCATATTAACCGAAATGTCTGTCCCAACTCCTCATTCCTGCCTAAATAATCAGTGCGAAGGTTCTGCCACGTTTGAGTTTATATTTGTAGCACAAAGTTTGTTATTCAATAACGAATATACACGGTAATTATTTAACCATTGCGATTTATCAATGACATTATCCGTCGTGCTCTTGTCACTGCCGGGGTGCCAGCTGTTCTAGAACCCAATGGCTTGGCACGCGACGATGGGAAGAGACCAGGGGCCTAAGTCTACTAATTTATAAACGTTACAATGGTCTCTCAATGGTGTGTTTTTGACAGTTTTTGTATGGCAAATCTGTCAAAAACTTACCATTGAGAGACCATTGTGACGTTTATAAATTAGTAGACTTAGGCCCCTGATGGAATGACCATAATGCCTTGGAAGTTAGGTCGGCCTTTGGTGTGGGATACAACATGTGTCGACACCATCGCGCCATCCCATCTTTCTAGTACGGCGGGCTGTGCTGGGGCGGCTGCTGCATGTGCGGAAAACCTCAAACGGCGCAAATATTCCAATCTTATTGGAACCTATATGTTCGCCGGTTGGGGTTGAAGTTGAAGCCGTTTGGGGTTGAAACTCTAGGGCCATGGAGTCCGAGTGCCCACTTAGTTTTCCGAGACATTTCCAAGCGGGTGGTCGACTCTTCACGTGACCAAAGGGCTGGCCTATTTTTCGGCCAAAGAATCAGCATTGCCATACAACGTGGCAATGCTGCCAGCCTTTTGGGCACTTTTCCCATTGACAACGATGCGGACGTATTTTTTGATGCCATAAGATTATTTTCTTTTTATATACCTGTACATATTATAATTTAAAGTTTTAAATAAATTAGATTTCCTTAAAGTGTTATGTATTTTATTTTTAAATAAAACCATTGCGCAATATGTATATACTGTGTGTATATCATGAATTCAGCATATCATTGTAGCCCCTAGCGTAGAAATTTTTCGAGGGTTATAAAAAAAAACTTGTGTTTCATAGAAAGGTGCACGCACTGTCCTATCTACTATATAAAAATAAGTCGGGTTTTCCTTCCTGACGCTATAACTCCAGAACGCACGAACCGATTTCCACGGTTTTGCATTCGTTGGAAAGGTCTCGGGCTCGGTGAGGTTTATAGCGTAGGTAGGGTAGGTAGGGTAGGTAGGGTAGGTAGGGTAGGTAGGGTAGGTAGGGTAGGTAGGGTAGGTAGGGTAGGTAGGGTAGGTAGGGTAGGTAGGGTAGGTAGGGTAGGTAGGGTAGGTAGGGTAGGTAGGGTAGGTAGGGTAGGTAGGGTAGGTAGGGTAGGTAGGGTAGGTAGGGTAGGTAGGGTAGGTAGGGTAGGTAGGGTAGGTAGGGTAGGTAGGGTAGGTAGGGTAGGTAGGGTAGGTAGGGTAGGTAGGGTAGGTAGGGTAGGTAGGGTAGGTAGGGTAGGTAGGGTAGGTAGGGTAGGTAGGGTAGGTAGGGTAGGTAGGGTAGGTAGGGTAGGTAGGGTAGGTAGGGTAGGTAGGGTAGGTAGGGTAGGTAGGGTAGGTAGGGTAGGTAGGGTAGGTAGGGTAGGTAGGGTAGGTAGGGTAGGGTAGGGTAGGGTAGGTAGGGTATGTAGGGTAGTTAGGGTAGGTAGGGTAGGGATTCTGTATGAATGACTATTGGACGGACAGGACAACGTCTGTCAGGTCAGCTAGTTACCAATATAATTTGAAAACATTGTAAAAGCCACTTATTTTTAAATGAGTAACCGTGGAGTTTCTTGCCGGCTCTTCTCCATAGGAAGCGACAAATTGGAACCGTGCACCTAGCTTCTGACGTTTCATAAGTGCCCATGCAGGTTTATGTCAAATATTTTTTTTTTTATTTAGATTTTTTGATTTTGGTCAAAATGTATGGAACAGTTGATTTTTTTTTTATATTTCCGACGAAAAATTTCTACTCTAAGGGGCCTAGAATGATATGCTGAATTCATGGTAACAGTTTGCGCACTGGTTAATAATGTATCCTGTACCTATTAGGATGTTTTATATTCGGTTTGGAACAGTCGTACAAGCTATTTAATAAAAGTAGTGACTAACTGGACCCCCACAAATATGAAAAGGACGAAAAGCAGGGAGCAAAAGGTGGGAGGACGGCATTGATAAATATCTGGAAAATTGTGGGCAAAAACAGACAGACCACGGGACGAATGGAAACTTTCAGAGGAGGCTATTACTGCCTAAGGCGGCCCTTCATAGTGGAAATATAAACACTGAAGTTACTAACTAACAAAATATAAAGATACACTAACATACTCAGAAATATTTAATTTACGTTGTATTATTTCTCATACGTAAAACGTTATAGTTGTAACTGTAAGGAATTAGTTTTTTTTTTATTTTTTTATATCAAGTATTAGGTAGGTACGGCAACAATCAAAGGAAAGGATACAAAAACAACATAAAAATGACACTATTTCTCTTACCTGTACATCTTTTCCCGTTGACAGTAAATTCAATTTTAGACATCACGTCTTCTTTCTCTAGCACTAATTTGTAATATTAAATATAATTTCAGGGTGTCTACTACCTATTTTTCTCGACGATTCGTCACTGTGAATTTGTATAAATAAGGTACAATACAGACGTGACGGAACGTTTCGGCGCGGATGGAATATGCACTCGCAATAGATCGAATACATACAGCCCGATTTTTGCGGACCTCTATACTTTGGGACATAAACCCTACATAGGGGATATTTGACTAATCCATATAAATTACGTTTAAGATAGATGCCTGCCGGGAAGCAGGACATCTATCCCGCATAAACTTTGATCGCATTTTGCCTTCCCATGCAATCGCATAGAGACATGCGACACGGTTGACGTAGTGGTAGTTGGAGAATGTTTCGATAGATTAATAAATAGCATGCGATAGCACTCCATCCATGTATAAGCTGAATTCGGTTATACTTGGAAGACCCCAACATAGAAAGAAAATACGTTTATTTGCAGTGAACTGACGAAGAGAAAGAACAAGCCGGGTGAAAATATGCGTTACGGTTAGTGTAAGGGATTTGCACTGAAACACCTTGATAAGTTAACACTTTCGTTTATTGAGCCGCGCACTATGGAATACTACTTTTTACAATCTTAGGTTTTCTAAAGTAGTTTTTTACTATGGTACAAGTAGCAGATGTTCTTATTAAAAAGTTAGGCTTCTAAACCAATCGTGATCAAGAGGGGCTGGGATTATGTAGCCAGACTGGCGCCTAATTCTCGACAAGTATGAACCTGCTCCCTGATCGGTACCTTTTCTAGTAGACAGGTTTCGACTCGTTTGTAGGCGATACCATTTTTTGCGTATGTGTGTTTAGGTGCCTGTTAGTGTTTTACCTGTGTGTTTTTGTCGAGTTAGAACCTGTATTATGGGCGATACCATTATTACCACCTATGTACCTTCTCTTTAGGATGTATGGGGGTGCTAACTACGTTTATTATTGATTGGTTTATAGCTATTTGGCTACTTTATCTATAAGTACTAATTAAACTTATTCGCTATGGGAGATCAAAACTAGCCCTATGCTAAGAAATATAACAAACAATTACCTACTTATACCTATCTATTTTAAAATGGTTTTTATTGTTTAATCGAACATTCAATTGTAAATCAAGTCTTCTTGTAGTCGCCAACAGTCTCCCCCTCAGTGCGTTGCACTTCATCTCGTTGGGGCGACGTTGCCGGCACGATCAGGACTAGGCGTGATGCTGGCCGCCGCAGGATACCCGCTGCAGTTCGCACGTCCACAATCCTGGTTCTTCCGTCTGGTCCGGGATGAGTGGCGACTATTTCGCCGCGTGGCCACGAGTACCGTGGGAGGGTGTGGTCGACAATCAGGACTATGTCGCCCAGTGTTGGGTCCCGATAGTGGGGACCTTGGTTGTAGCGTGGCGAGAGGGTTGGGAGGTACTCTCGCAACCACCTTGACCAAAAGTGATCGGCCAGGCGTTGGGATGTCTTCCAGTTGGGAGAACCGATGAGTTCTGTATCGTCGAAAGAGCCGAAGAGGGTGGCTCCGCATGACCGCCCGATGAGGAAGTGGTTCGGGGTCAAGGCTTCTTCTTCTTCTGGATCGGTGCTGACGGAGAAGAGAGGTCTCGAGTTTATAATGTGCTCAGCCTCCAGAAGTAGTGTATGGAGAATTTCTTCTTTAGGTTGTCGCTCGTGTAGTGTTGCTGCGAGAGCGACCTTGACAGATCGCACCATTCTTTCCCAGGCTCCGCCCATGTGGGGGGCTCCAGGAGGGATGAACTTCCAAACGATGCCCATCTTGTTTACTTCTTCTCCCAGAGTCGCGACGGCTGCAGCGATTTCTCTATTGGCACCGACGAAGTTGATTCCGTTGTCACTTAGGATGATTTTCGGCGTCCCTCTTCTGGCGATCATTCTTCGTAGCGCGAGGATCATGGAGTCGGTCGACAGGGAGTTAGCTAGTTCTAGATGAATCGCTCTTGTGGTGAGGCATGTAAATAACGCTCCCCATCGTTTCTCTGTACGTCTTCCAATGGCGACGAGCATGGGCCCGAAGTAATCTACTCCTAGGCAGGTGAAAGGAGGGCTCGTTTTCGTTAGACGTTCAAGTGGCAGGTCTCCTTGAGGCGTGATCTGTGGCGTCTTCTTCCGAATTCTACACCATCCGCAGTCTCGTGCTACTTTCTTCACCATGTTTCGAAGCGATGGTATCCAATATTTCTGCCGGATCTCGTTCATCACGGTGTTGTGGTTCCCATGGTTGAAGGCTTCGTGGAGGTATTTTACTAGCAGCTGGGTTATTCGGTGACGTTTGTCCATCAGAATTGGGTTCTTGTATGAAGCTATCAGGTACTTGGCTGCTCCGATGCGGGTGGATAACCTAATGAGCCCGTCTTCTAATTTGATCGTGAGGTTCTTCAGGTTGAATGTTGGACTGAGGTCTTCCTTCTTGCGTAGGGCAGCTAATTCGTCTGGGAAGCTATCTTCCTGCGCTCTTCTTATTAGCAGTTGTTCCGCCTTTTCCACGTAGAGTGCAGACTTTGGTAAGAAGGTCACTTCCTTCTTGCTCGGTCTCTTTTCTGATGGCTGGGCCTTTGGTTTCTGTGTTTTCTTCCAAACTGGATCTTGTGTTCTTCTGGTAATAAGTTTTGTGATGTTTACCTTTTTCTTTATTTTTCGCCTGAAAACGTCTACGGCTTGCAGGTATCTCGCTGTCGCGTGTAGTAGGCGTGTACAGCTGGAGAATCTTTCTGGATCGGGTACGATGACAGGGGCGACTTTTCTAACGCTTAAGGTGACGGCGTTAGGTTTTTCCTCGCCTGTGTCGGCGATGGAGACTTTCTTCTCTTCCGTAGGCCAATTTCTGGGGTCTTCGTGTAAGAAAGCTGGACCCTTGAACCATCGATGTGTTATGTCGAAGTTGGATGGGGTTTCTCTGGTAGCGTCGTCGGCTACGTTGTGTTTTGTTGGAACCCAGCGCCATTCTTTATGTTTCGTTAGCTCTTCTATTTCGGCGAGGCGGTGCGCGACGAAGGGCTTGAATCGCCGGGGGTCTGATTTGATCCATGTCAGTGCTGTTCTGGAGTCGGTCCAGAAGTATCTTCGGGTGGTAGTCAAGTCCATTTCTTGGCTCGCACTATTGGCTAAGCGGCTTCCCAACAGACACGCTTGTAGTTCGAGGCGAGGTATAGAGTTGGCTTGAGAGGTGATACTCTAGCTTTTGCCGTTAGCAGCTTCACTTCCACGCGATTGTCTGGATGTTGAGAGCGCCAGTACACTGCACAAGCGTACGCCTTTTCGCTCGCATCGCAGAATGTGTGCAGCTCCCCCTCGGTCACGTCGTATGTGAGGCAGCGAGGAATTCGAAGATTTTCAAGCTTCCTTAGATCTCCAAGCCATTTTCTCCATTCTTCTTCTCTAGGCGGAGGCAATATCTCGTCCCATTCCAGGCCAGTCCTCCACAAATTCTGAAGCATTACTTTTCCCTGTATGGTTATGGGTGACGCCAGTCCTAGCGGGTCGAAGACTGACATAACTGCGCTTGTTGCTTCTCTCTTCGTCGGTGCACGTGTTCCTTCCTTGGCCTCAGTAGGAGTGTTGCGCAGGCTCAGAGTGAAATGGAGGCTATCTTCTTGGATGCTCCAGTTGAGTCCCAGGGTTTTCTCTATTTGGTCCTTGGGCTCTCCCAGCACGATAGAGTTAGCCTTGGTTTCTGCGTCGTTGAATTCTTCAACCGATGAAGGGTCGTTGCTTGCCCAGCCCCTCAAGAGAAATCCGCCTTTCTTGTGGATCTCGTTCACATCTCTTGAGACTTTGGTAGCAGTCGCTGCGTCGGGAAAACTTGCGATGTAGTCGTCCATGTAGTGATTTCGGTTTATTGCTCTGACGGCTTCTGGACAGCGACTGGCGAAGTCTTCCGCATTTTTGTTCTTTACATATATAGCGGTACACGGCGAACAGGCGGCTCCGAATATCAGGGATGTCATTCTGTACTCCTTGTTCTTCCAGAGGAATCGAAGGCTGTCTTCTTCGTTGATTTTTATTCTCAGGAACATTTCTTTGATGTCTGCGACGACGGCAACTGCTTCCTGGCGGAACCGGAGCAAAACACCGAACAGTGATTGTAGCAAATCGGGTCCAGCCAACAACGCGTCGTTCAGCGATTTTCCATTTGATTTTGCGGCGGCGTCGAAGACCAGTCTCATCTTTTTCTTCTGGGGATGGACGACGGCGAAGTGAGGCAGGTACCACGATCTTGAGGAGGCAGGTTCATCTGTTACTTCCTCGGCGTATTCGCTGTTGATCAGGTTTTCGACTTGTTCTTCATATTTCTGCTTAAATTCTTCATTCTTCAAGAACTTCTTCTCCATTCCCCTTAGTCGTCGCACCGCAGCTGTTTTGCTTTCCGGTAGACTTTCTTCATCCGTCTTCCAGATTAGGCCTGCGCTGAATCTTCCATCCGGTAATCTCTTCGTCGTAGAATGCAGCACGTCGATAGCCCGTTGGTCTATGTCGCTGGATGGTCTTCTTGCGGCGACTCCCAGGGCCTCGATGTCGAAGTGGTCTCTGATCATCTTCTCGAGGTGATCATCTTTTCCTTTAGGCAGCGTCACTAGGTGATTCACCATTCGTATTGGAGTATTGTTTCTTGACTTGGTTTCGTGCAATACCCATCCCAGCTGAGTTCTGGAGGCTACCGGCTTGCTTCTGTCACCAACTTTCACCTCTTGGGACACGATCAGGTGCCAGTTATCTTGCCCGATGAGTACAGTTGGACGAGCGTTAGGGTACTTCAGTTGATCTGCCATCTTTTCTAGATGTTTGCAATCTTCTAGGTCCTTATCGCTGACTTCTTGGGGGGACAAGTTCAAGGCTTTAACGGTGTATCCCGACATTTTCTCCATGTTTCGCTCGAACCTTCCTCTGATCTTGATGTCGACCTTCTTTGACTTCTGGCTCATTTGATGACCTCCCACGCCCTCGATTCTTAATTCTTCTTCAGGACCTTGAGCTCCAATCATGTTCACGATGTCTTCTTCTATAAGTGTCACTGTCGATCCTTCATCCATGAGGGCGTAGACTTCGGCTTTGGCTTCTGGTCCCCATAGTTCTACTGGCACGATTTTCAGGTAGGCTCTTGAGATTGTTCGTGTTGCATTCACCGTTGATGCTACGGCTTTGGTTTCTTGCGTAGTTGGCTTCGTCCTTTCTTCAGAATGCAACATCACATGATGGCTTCTCTTGCATTTTCCGCACGGCTTTGCTTTGCAACTGAATCTTCTGTGTCGTCCCAGTAGACACTTGAAGCATATGAAGGCTCGCTTGGCTTGTTCCCATCTTTCTTCTATGGAAGCGTCGACGAACTTCTTGCATTTCAACAGTGCGTGTTCTCCATCACATTCAGGGCAGGCGATCTTCTCTGGCTTCTTCGTGTCGTCCTTGCATGAACATACTGTCGCTGTTTGCGGTTTGTCTTGTTCTTCGTCTGAATCCTCTTCGTTCGATGAGTATTCCTCTTGGTCGTTCTGTGTAACTTGGGTGGCGTTCACCCCGCGGGAACCTGCAGGTCGCATGCGGCTTCTCAATCCTTCCTTCTTCATTTTGGCCCCCATGAACTCGTGCATCTCGAATTGATCCACCATCTGGTTGAAGAAGTTCGTAAGGCCGATGAGGATCGGTTCATCATCTTTTTCTTTGGATGCTCTGTACTCATACCACCTGAATCGCACCAGAACGCACATCTTCTCGATTATACGATTCGCTATGTCGCTTGAGTGTAGATAACTTTGCTTCTTCATTTGTTTCACAACGCTGACTGTATTGGCCACGGCTCCAGCATATCTCACCAACTCTCTTGCATCTTCAGACATGGGAGGCAGCTTCTCTATGTTCTCTATCTCGCTCCTTATCAGATAAGTGGGTCTTCCGAATCGACGTTCTAATGCAGTTATTACTTCTTCTGGATCCACTTGTGTGTAGAGAAGGGACTTCACTGCTTCCTTGGCTTTTCCTTTGATTGCTCTTCTCAATCTTCCCATATTCTCGATTCCACTGAAGAGAGCCTGTGAGTCCTTGTACGTTGCTTTAAAGGCCATCCAGTCCCTCGCGTCGCCGTCGAATTGATGTAGCTCACTGACGTACTTCGGTGCTCGTTGCATAACTGCTGTTGCTTTGCTGTCTGTGGCGGACTTGACTGCTTCCATTATTGCTTCGGCCAGCTGACTAGTGGGGGTCGCTATGGATGATGTCGTTCCTGCAGCGTGCGGTGCTTCCTTTCTGTTTTCCACTTCGACGCACTCTGCTTCCTTTGATTTCGACACCCAGGCTTCAGTGGCCTTTTCAGCGGCGGCTTTGGATGCGGTGTCCTCTTCATCATCACTCAAGTCCGTATCATCTTCATTGACACGTGTTAATTCCAACTTGGTTTTCGCCAGCTTAGTTTTCATCTTAATTTCTTCCAGCTGTAATTTCTCTAATTCTAACCTGGCTTCTAGTTCTTTCTTCTTATTGCTTCCTTTATTTGAAGTAGACTTTGCCTTCTTCTTCTTCTTCTCCACCATGGTAGTATCGGTATCCTCGACCACGGTTGTATCTTCAGTAAGCGCGCTGCTCTCTGTTACCTCTTCGGAGGTGGTAGCTGACGTCTCCGTAGTCTCTTCTTCCGTGGTCGAGCGCGTGCTATCTCCTTTACGGCTTCGCGTCATCATTGTTCATTCACTTTCACAGCACTTATTGTCAATATTGTTCAATGACTTACCGGTGTTTATGTGTTATTGTCCTTTAGCAGCAGATGCGTCGGAGTGCAAGCGTGGACACCCTTCGACATTCGTGGTTTAAACTCACTAAACAATGTTCATATAACACTTTAGTCGGTTGTCCTTTATGCACTCACTAAAAATCGTTCAATGTCCTTTATATTCACTAAACACCGATTATATAACAATTATGTACTCGCTATACACGTTCCCGTAACACATAAGCACTCACTACACTTGTTGCAAGACACTGGCACACACGCAGCTTCGAGTAACAGCGGGCTTCGAGAGGGCGCGGCGTGACTCGTGGTCGGCCCTCCCAGCGACGAACTTCACAGGCGCACGTAGGGCTTCGAGTGATACGGGGCTTCGAGAGGGCGGGGCGTAACTCGTAGCCGACCCTCCCAGCAATATTCTTCACTCAGCAGGTCGTGCGTTCACCAACAGGTCCTCCGTAGAGGGCCGAGCTTCGAGAATAAGCGATCTTCCTAGTCGTTTTATTCCCAGCGACGAACTTCACAGGCGCACGTAGGGCTTCGAGCGATACAGGGCTTCGAGAGGGCGCGGCGTAACTCGTAGCCGACCCTCCCAGCAATATTCTTCACTCAGCAGGTCGTGCGTTCACCAACAGGTCCTCCGTAGAGGGCCGAGCTTCGAGAATAAGCGATCTTCCTAGTCGTTTTATTCCCAGCGACGAACTTCACAGGCGCACGTAGGGCTTCGAGCGATACAGGGCTTCGAGAGGGCGCGGCGTAACTCGTAGCCGACCCTCCCAGCAATATTCTTCACTCAGCAGGTCGTGCGTTCACCAACAGGTCCTCCGTAGAGGGCCGAGCTTCGAGAATAAGCGATCTTCCTAGTCGTTTTATTCCCAGCGACGAACTTCACAGGCGCACGTAGGGCTTCGAGCGATACAGGGCTTCGAGAGGGCGCGGCGTAACTCGTAGCCGACCCTCCCAGCAATATTCTTCACTCAGCAGGTCGTGCGTTCACCAACAGGTCCTCCGTAGAGGGCCGAGCTTCGAGAATAAGCGATCTTCCTAGTCGTTTTATTCCCAGCGACGAACTTCACAGGCGCACGTAGGGCTTCGAGCGATACAGGGCTTCGAGAGGGCGCGGCGTAACTCGTAGCCGACCCTCCCAGCAATATTCTTCACTCAGCAGGTCGTGCGTTCACCAACAGGTCCTCCGTAGAGGGCCGAGCTTCGAGAATAAGCGATCTTCCTATTCGTTTATTCCCAGCTATGATCTTCAGCACACGTAGGGCTTCGATCGGTGAGTAGTTAGTGCGCGGCTCGTAAAAACTAATATTCACGTAACTTCACTAATTCAGTTTTGCTGAAATACGTAAGCTTCTCGTAGAATGCTGCTTATCCTCAAATCGCGATTTATCTTCACGTAACTTCAGACTCAGGCTTCAGTTCTTCAATCCGGCTGCAGAAGGACCAGTTCTTGTTAGGGATTTGCACTGAAACACCTTGATAAGTTAACACTTTCGTTTATTGAGCCGCGCACTATGGAATACTACTTTTTACAATCTTAGGTTTTCTAAAGTAGTTTTTTACTATGGTACAAGTAGCAGATGTTCTTATTAAAAAGTTAGGCTTCTAAACCAATCGTGATCAAGAGGGGCTGGGATTATGTAGCCAGACTGGCGCCTAATTCTCGACAAGTATGAACCTGCTCCCTGATCGGTACCTTTTCTAGTAGACAGGTTTCGACTCGTTTGTAGGCGATACCATTTTTTGCGTATGTGTGTTTAGGTGCCTGTTAGTGTTTTACCTGTGTGTTTTTGTCGAGTTAGAACCTGTATTATGGGCGATACCATTATTACCACCTATGTACCTACCTTCTCTTTAGGATGTATGGGGGTGCTAACTACGTTTATTATTGATTGGTTTATAGCTATTTGGCTACTTTATCTATAAGTACTAATTAAACTTATTCGCTATGGGAGATCAAAACTAGCCCTATGCTAAGAAATATAACAAACAATTACCTACTTATACCTATCTATTTTAAAATGGTTTTTATTGTTTAATCGAACATTCAATTGTAAATCAAGTCTTCTTATATTCGCCAACAGTTAGCGTTGGCGGTTTTAATGCTACGACCCTATATGGGACTGAGCCCCAGTCCTGGTTTTCCGCAACAGCCGGATAGTTGGGAAAACGGTAGGCAGATGCTAAACTCCATTTCCTTTAGATTGTAAAATGCACTCCGATGCGGTTCGTCCGCTCCGTCAGGTCTGAATCGTACTTAAGGCTTTTCTGGTTAAATGTTTATTTAGTTAAGTGTGAAAAACTGCAATACATTTATATATTTAAATGCAGCATTACGGGTAAAAATGCATACTTACCTACTCTTAAATTTGTGCTGAGTCACGTCCCGTCATCAAATATTTCTCTTTTATATGACATTACATTTTATACATAATTTGCATGCTTTAATGGCGGAATATTTCTTGCACTAAAAATATCTTCAAGTTCCCACCACATTTTATGGAAATAAAGATAGGTCCTTACTTACTATAGGTACATACATCTCTACCTAGCCCTTCGAGGATATACAGATAAGGGCGTGACTTAAACTTGTCCCCGACTTCACGAACAAAACATAAACATTTATGCTTACCAGGACCCTTCTTCCAGAAGAATATTTTTCGGTTCATAGTCGGTGCTGCTTTTGTTGATTTCTGATATCGTTTAGGGTCCACTACAAGGAGAGAGGTAGTAGGTACCAATAGGTACCTACTACCTATAACATCTTGGCACTTCTCTCTTCTATCTGAACTTACATCTTTGAAATAGGTTGGTGAACAAGTTTGTAACCTGACAAAATATTACTTTGATAATCATATACAAGGGCTCGTGGCTATTAAGTAATAGGAGCCGCACGGGTTGATCCATTAGGTAAAGCTACGCTTACGGGGGTTGGTCTGTGGATGGGTGACCATCTTTACATACCGAGACTCCTCCGTGCCTCGGAAAGTACGTAAAGCCGTTCATCCTGGCTGTGATTCGTGGATCTTGACAATCGTAACTGATCGTCAAAAGCCCGAAAATCTGACAACCAGTTTTACCAAGGGGTAACGTGTAAGGCAGTCGCTCCATGTAAAATTCTGGTATTCAGCTGCATCCGGTTAGACTGGAAGCTGATCCCAGCATAGATTGATTGAATCATAAGTTGGTCGTCAAATCATGGAGTAGGCAAGTACCTAAACACTCTATAAAGACATCTCGGTCAACGGTCAACTGTGGCATCTTTTCTTTCCATAGCAACTTTACCCTTGAGGGACCTACTGTAGGGGAGGCCGGGTCAAAATCGTATAGCTAAGCGTTTAGGGTTGTAGTTCTTTAATTTCAAAACACTAATTTATCTACTCAACAATTATAATTAGTCAGTCTCTTAAGGAACATTATCACTTGCACAAAAATCGGAAAAATTGGAAAAATCTAAATATGAAACAATAAAAACCAGAATTATTAAACTTCTTCTAATTACAATTTTGCCCCGACACATGGGCAAAACCGTATATTATATATGATACTGCATGATATAAAATCACATGATAAAAAATCGGTTTTAAATCGTCCTAAGCGTTTGCGCGTGGAACAGTCCAAATCATTTACAATTTAAAAGGTACAAGGATGGAAACACAGCTACAAATATTAAGGTCTACTTAAAACGAGATGCCAACCCCCCTAGAGACCCTACTTCCCGACCTACTTCCCGATAAATTACCTAGTACAACTACTAACCTATCATACTTATCTATTTGGTATATTATACCGTAAATAATATTGTATCTCGTACATAAATATATTGTAGGTATATGGGACGATACCTACTAGACACAAGGCGGTGCCTAAGACTAAGTTAGTGGGATAACTGGGATACTTTCATGGTCGTGATAGATGTTGTAAAAATTCATCTTTGCATTGTCCACCGCATAGTGAATGCAATAAAATGTCTATGTTAATCTACTTTACAATAGGGTGGGGTTTTTTGGTTGGGAAATCATCAAATGACTTCTCCTGCTGAGTAGAGCAGGAGGGCGTGTCAGAGTTTTACTGACTAAAACCCACCCGTGTTCCCTCAGTAGCCCGTATGCCAGGGGCTGTGGTATCTCTATCGAACAAACCCGCACCCCCGGCAGGCATCGGCCCTTGCGGACCCCACCGGTGGTTGCTGACATCTTTGACGGCGCGCGTGAGGAACACAACGCGCCGTCCCGTCTACCACTTTTCGGCCGCAGGGGATAGGGAGAGCGGCTGACGCTATACCGACACTCCTCTTCCCCTGCGGCCCCACCGCGTCCGCCATCAAACGGTGGCGGCCCCGTCCAGGCCACGGAAGGGAAGAGCGCTGCTCAGAAGCACCGGCACTCCTCCTCTACCGCAGCCCGTAACCCTCAGCCGCGATGCCTCCCATTCGACATCGCGGCCCACCTCAGTTGCGGTGCACCTCACCGCAACCTACTTTTTGGCCGCTACGTCGTCGGGTTTGAGGCAAAAGCCCTGACGAGCGGCCCCACCTTTGGGTTCCTCTTGGCTTCACCGTGGCCGGAATCCACGGTTACTGAGCCCCCCCGCAACGACAATGCGGGAACCCACTCGGGGTTGCATTTTAGTTAGGGTACCTAGGTACTTATAAAATTAAAGATCTGTGCCTACATACCGACCATTTTAAATATTTTTGTTCATACACCTTTTGTACGGGAGCGATTAGAACGACACCGCTCAATTAAAGTCAAAATAAAATAGGTAAGGAAATTAGGAAACAGCAACTTCTTAAAATACCTACGTACTTAGGTATTTTATTAGTTTATAGTACCTGAAATGATGATGATGATGATGATAGTACCTATAAACGTAACAGAAAAAACAAAATGGACCTCGAAACAAAATAAAGACTTTATTTTTAAAGCCTTTTTTTTCTAAACATTAGTGCTAGTTGGCCAGAATCTACGTATCTAACTTTTTCCCTCTAAAAATACTTTCGTCAGGTAAAGTTTAAACAAAACAAATAGGTAGGGATTATTTAGTTTCAACAAAGAATTTAATTTCAATAAATAATACCTGAACTTATAAAGGTGGAAATAAATAATTATTTAAAGGCACTGTAGCCGTTACTAACATGAGTAGGTATTTTAAATGTCGGGAAAAAACATATTACTAACCTACCAAAATACGAAAATTAATGAACTAGCAGGGCTACCTACTAATATTATATAGAGGAAAGATTTGATTGTTTGTTTCTTTGTTTGCTTTGAATAGGCTCCGAAACTACTGAACCGATTTGAAAAATTATTTCACTATTGGGAAGCTTCACTATCTCCGGGTGACATTGGCTATATTTATCCCCGTATTCCCACGGGAACGGAAACTACGCGGGTGAAACCGCGGAGCGCTGCTCTTTAGTTATATTGATTAATAACTTAATAAGAGATAAATAATGTTTTTTTTTTTTAAACTGGGCGTACAAGCTTATGCCGGAAGTCACAGTTTTCTAAAAGTTCAAGCACTTTTGAAAAACAGATCCAAAACTCTCATCATCTCCAGATAAATCGAAATTGATAGGTACGTCTACTCCTTGGGAAGTTTACACCCTTGATGCGACGTAGTCTTGGTGTCATCCACATGGCTTTCGATGGCATCTTTTCAGGAGATCTCATTTGATCTGTTGAGTCGGAAGTCTCTGAATCCGATGTTAGGTTTTCCATTTTCACATACGGCGGGCGTCGCTTTGATACCTGGAAATGGATAAAGATTCATTAATATTTTGCTCTAGTGTAAAAATTCCCTAGGCAGGATCTAGAAAAAAGGCCTGTATCTGTAAGGGTCACGCTTCAATAGCTTGCCCATAGGCATACTCGTGTTTAACTTAACAAACCATTTCTAAACTATAAAAATACCTCGGTAAAGTCAGGAAAGCAATTAATTTCCTGACTATAAAACCTACTACGATTTACATCAAACTTTTAAACCCACCAAAGCAACTACGATTTATGTTATCGACATTCGTTTTGTAGGTTTTAAGAATTTACAATATTTTCACATAATGATGGCGCCATTATGATTTTAAATATTGAATATTCTTCCAATTAAATAAAGATGTTAATAAATTTAGGTACTACAAGTGTTAACTAAAATGGCAGGTAAAACTTACCTCTGCGATTTTGTCCCGTTTGCTTGCCCTTAACTATTTTTAGGAGTTCACCAGAGATAAAATATACCACTTCTTCCATTTTCTTTCTTTTTTTTTTTTTAACGACGACGTAGGAGTTTTTGGCGGGATCGCGTTGGAACATGTCGCACGAATTTTCATTTTCATGAAATTTCGTGAAATAGCGAATTAAATTGTATAATTTTGGTAGTGAATTATTTAATTTAATTACGTGTGAGTGCACAAATGTAGTGAAGTTGAAAATAAGTGACTAACGTGGACTTTTCGTGTTCCCTCCAAAAACTCCTTATAGGTTGTTGTTAAGTTACTACCGGTTTACAATATCTAACTTTGACTTGACTGACTATGACTTTTTTGTAACTTCGTGCCTGATATCGGGCCATTTACTTGATTGAAAATTAAAATTACTTGACACTGGCTGCATGCACAAACCGTGCAAAGCCAAAACAAAACAAAAAAAGGACAAAGTAAGTTCACAGCTGAGACTATTCGTTAAGATCCAAAAAGGTTATGATTTAAAAAAAGAAATTAGGACTCTTTTAATCGATATAGGATTAATTTCAAATTAGCTCAATGAGCCATAATTATTCTGAACAATAAGTTCTGAAAATTGTAATTTGTAGGTAATGTCATACTATTCGTTACCTGCTGATTCAATATAGGTAATACGGTAATTAACTCGTTAGTAAATTATCGTATCGTTATAAGTAGGTACTTACCTAATAGGGTATTTTCCAATTTTTCAAAAACTGTTCTAATTTGAAGATTGGAACGAGATATCTATATATATAAAAGAAAGTCGTGTTAGTTACTTCACTTATAACTCAAGAACGGCTGAACCGATTTAGCTGAAAATTGGCAGGGAGGTAGTTTAGAGCCAGGAGAAGGACATAGGATACTTTTTATCCCGTTCAGTTGTTTCAGAAATAAAAAAAGTATCAAAGTGGAAGTTGGCTGTCGAAAAACGAAAATTTTCACGGATAGGATAATAGGGTAGATAGGGTAGGGTAGGTAGGGTAGGTAGGGTAGGTAGGGTAGGTAGGGTAGGTAGGGTAGGTAGGGTAGGTAGGGTAGGTAGGGTAGGTAGGGTAGGTAGGGTAGGTAGGGTAGGTAGGGTAGGTAGGGTAGGTAGGGTAGGTAGGGTAGGTAGGGTAGGTAGGGTAGGTAGGGTAGGTAGGGTAGGTAGGGTAGGTAGGGTAGGTAGGGTAGGTAGGGTAGGTAGGGTAGGGTAGGGTAGGGTAGGTAGGGTAGGTAGGGTAGGTAGGGTAGGTAGGGTAGGTAGGGTAGGTAGGGTAGGTAGAGTAGGTAGGGTAGGTAGGGTAGGTAGGGTAGGTAGGGTAGGTAGGGTAGGTAGGGTAGGTAGGATAGGTAGGGTAGGTAGGATAGGTAGGGTAGGTAGGGTAGGTAGGGTAGGTAGGTAGGGTAGGTAGGTAGGTTAGGGTAGTGTAGGGTAGGGTAGTGTAGGGTAGGTAGGGTAGTGTAGGGTAGCGTAGGTAGGGTAGTGATTTTGTACGAATGACTTTTGGACGAACAGGACAACGTCTGTCGGGTCAGCTAGTTTAAAATAAAAATAAATTGATTTCTACCCATTTTCTCAATTAAAAACGATTTAAACCAAATTTATTTTTAGTAGTTTTGAATTTACCGCCAAAACGCTTCTTACGATGACTTTTTATCACGTGACGTCAACTTTGTGTAAACTAAAGTAGTTAGCAAGTAAATAAGTGAATGTCGAGTTTATAATTAACAAGATTTTTATGGATATAAAGTGATATTACTGGTGTGCGGTGCCTCTGTGCACAAATACTTCTAAAACGGCGCCAAACTAAGTATTTGTACCGGTGCCGTATGAACATAGTTGACGTCACATGTCATGTGCTAAAAAGTTATCGCAACGAGCGTTTTGGTGGTAAATTCAAAACAACGAAAAATAAATTTAATTTTAATCGTTTATAAGTGAGAAAATGTGTATTAATAAATTTATTTTGTTTTTTCTGTTAAATATATCGTCCCAATCTTCAAATTAAAATAGTTTTTATGAAATCGGAAAATACCCTATTAAATATGATGACATTTTGTACAGGAGAAGTAAACATTTAGAAAGTGTAACATGTGCTGCTTTTTTTTTTGAGGGTGGGAAATCATCAAGTAACTTCTCCCGCTCTGGGTGGAGTAGAAGTTCTTGAGTTAGTATAACTCAAGAACGGCTGAACCGATTTATTTGATCTTTGGGTTGTTGGATGTTTCTGCATCCCAAAAAAAAAACAAAAGGGCAATTCATTTTCTCATACATTTTTCGTTTATGCCTTCGAAGTACCAGCACCCTAATTGCGTTTCTCACGATTAATCATAATCGGTTTCAATTTGACAGTTCAACAATATTCATTGCGTTATTTACGTTGTTGAACACACTTTTCGAACATATGAAGCAATGGTTTAACAATCTGTTTCAAAACGAAACAGATTATGATGAATCGTGAGTTACGCAATTAGGGTACCTACAGGTTGTCATAACTCGATAACGTGTACGCCACACATGACATAGGTGTGTCAGCTCACCTAACACGGGTGTGTCAGCTACAAAACGCTTGATGCCTTCGAAGTACCAGGTTGTCATAACTCGTTAGGAGCACACCTAACATAGGTTTGCCAGCTAGAAAACGCTTTTCCTCCGAAGTACCAGGTTTTTATTAATTGATATTAATTCTTTAGTTTTTGAGTTGAGTAGGTACTCAGTTCAACTCAGCAGTCGAACTTCTTCTAAAATACGGTATTATAGGGGCTTGGAACCGGTAGGTACTAAGCGGTTCTTGCCATATCGAAACCTGGGTACCGGTTGCAGTCGGGTACCGGTACTCCACTTCACAAAATAATTTATTTATTTATTATTTATTTATTCACAAAACACATACACTATCCTCACAGGCTTACCTAATACAATAGTGTAGTTATACATAGTTTTATTTATTTAGGTATTTACTTAAAGGTTCACCCACAGCTGTAGTAGTTGTGCTGTGTAGTTTTAGTAATCATAGGTTACAAAGATCAGATACAAATTATTACCGGTATCAAATTCAAGTAACTCCTACGCGCACCACAAATCTTATAAGTAGGTATTTATATCTAATGCGTACCTAACCCCGTACCGCGTAAAGTTATTTTTGTGAGTTAGCTTACTCAACTTACGGAAACATTTGTTTGGTACCGGTATAGTACCTGCCGATACCATGACCTAGTGACATATTTGAATCCTTTTCTATCTAAACATTAGAGGTAAAAAACATCAGGTTGAATACCTATATATTTCGATTTTTAGAGGTAAATAAAAAAAGCAAGTACTAAATTAGTGTAATTAAAGTAATTTATTAAAATAAAATAATTACAGGACATCCAAATAAACTTAACAAAATATTTACAGGCACTATACCTAGTCGTAATTTATACTAGCATTAGTATTTTAAATCTTAAAAGAAAAACATTAGGTACCTACTTAAATAAAAAAACAAATGTACCAACTAGGTACCTATCACTTAAAACAAAACGCTTGACTCCTTATTCATAAACGTTGCTTAAAGTTAAGAGATGCTTAAACGTTGGTTAAACAGACGCTAGCCATTACCTACCTACTTGACTTAAAGCAACGTTTATAAATATGGGGGTTAATACTCAGATTAATTCAGTTAGATGTAAAAACAATTTATTAAGATTTTAAAACTGGGCGTAGGTACTTACAAGTTTATGACCAGTCAGTCATCTTTTCTAACAGTTCAAGCAGGTAAAAATACATCTAAATTCTTCACTCCTTTCAATCTCTAGCCTTCTCTACATCTTCAGATAAATCGAAATTGATACGCCTACTCCTTGGGAAATCCACCCCTTTAGTGCGACGTAGTCTTGGTGTCATCCACATGGTTTCCGACGGCATCTTTTCAGGAGAACTCTTATGATCTGTTGAGTCGAATGAGTCGGAAGATTCTGAATACGGTGTAAGTGTAAGGTTTTCCATTTTCACATACGGCGTCGCTTTGATACCTGGAAAAGGAGAAAGATTCATTAATACCTAAAATATTTAGTTTAGATATGCCTTATGCATGATTTAAAAAGGTCTGTTAGGGACACAACTCAATAGTTTGCCGACAGGTACAGTCGCCAACAGGTCAAGCTATCCTAAACTGTCAAATTTTCCCAATTGAACATAAACCTTATTCCTTTGTAATAAAGTTGAAAAACTATCAAAGAAATTTGACAGATTGGGGTAGCTTGATGTGCTGGCCTCTGTACATATTTAACTATTCAAACCAGTTCAACACTTTCTAAAAATAGGAAAAGTCAGGAAAGCAACTAATTTTCCCTGATTGTATCAAACTACAATTTAACTTTATCCACCACACAGTCAGGATTTAGGATGCATTTATTTTATCGATATTACTTATTTTTACAGGTATAATTCATCATATTTAATATTTTGAGGTATAAGTGTTATCACTTAAGGGTTACAACGTAATTTAAATAAATTGCAAATTTGAAATATGTAGTAAAACTTGCCTCTGCTATTTTGCCCCATTTGCTTGCCGTTAACAATATTTAGGAGCTCAACTGAGATAAAATACACTATTTCTTCCATTTTCTTTTTAATTTGTATTTTTTTAGGACAAAGTAAAGTTCACTACAGAGACACACTAAAGGACAAAGTAAAGTTCACTTCACGACAGATCACTCGTTGCGATGCAATAGGGTTATGATAAAAAAATCAAATTGGGACCCTTTTTATAGGAGTCTCAAAGGGGATGATTTAGCCTTAATTAAGAATTTCTTGTTATTAGTCGGTATTGTAATCACTAAGGTTGCCGATTCAATAAAATTTGGCAATTGAGTCGTTAATAAATTAACGTATGAACGTATCATTATGTATCGTTGATGTACCTAAACACAGGGGCGTAGCTACCGCCGTATCAGCCGTATCAATGATACGGGGCCCCCGGGCTACAGAGGGCCCCTAACGTGTGTAAGCAAAAATTAGTATAATGTAATTTAATCTCGTGCTTCCCGGAAAAAAAACAAAAAACTGTCATACGACATAATATAGGTATAGAGTTTTCACTTCAGAAATGACAAAAGTCAAAAAACAATCTCTTTTTTTCCCGGGTTGGTACATTACCAGTGACCCGCGCGATGGGCCGCCATTTATTACTACCTTCAAGCCCCGGTGGCCCGCCGGGTGGGCCACCCGATTCAAAGTCAAAATGAAAACGAATAAAAAAAATGAAGGACTTCGATGGGACAGGAACGGCTATCAGACTTGTCACTATTGTCTATAGAGGCAGATTTTTTTGAAAAATTGGAATCGTCTTCAGCTTTAAATTAATTTGCCAAAAAGCAGGCAAGAAAAGTGTGTACCTATTTAATTTGAATTGTTTGGTTAGCTCAATTTCTAGGAGGAAGTGATAACATAATCAAAAAATATTTATTTAAATTTAATGCAAGCACTTTTGTTTCTTTTGTGAGAAATCTTTACCCTTCATTTGCGAATAGTCCCAGTCGCCCCCACATGGATTGCCACCAGGTGGCAATTGGGAAAAAAATCCCAGTTGCCACCGGGTGGCGACTCCAAAAAGGTCCAAAAAGGTTATGATTTAAAAAAAAAAAATTTAATAGGGTTTTTAGTAGGGCTTTTGG
This sequence comes from Polymixis flavicincta, assembly GCA_949987655.1. Lineage (NCBI taxonomy): Eukaryota > Metazoa > Arthropoda > Insecta > Lepidoptera > Noctuidae > Polymixis > Polymixis flavicincta. The sequence goes on from OX465184.1 coordinate 18,794,935, forward strand.
GTGGGAAATCATCAAATAACTTCTCCCGGTATCTCTTTCGAACGTACCCGCACCCCAGGCAGGCATCGGCCCTTGCGGGCCCCATCGGTTTGTGCTGACATCTCACACAACGCGCTGTCGACTTGGGCTTACTGGACAGCGAGCTACCCATTACTCGCCGTCCGCAAGCTCATGCCTACGGTGGCCGGAAATCGTCCTGGGATTCCCGACGCCCAGGGAGTCTCCGTCTCCTGCGGCGGCTAGGGTCGTGGGGGCGCATAGACTGCCTCTCCCTCACGTGCGCCGCCTCCCTCTTCGCGAGCATTACTGCTTTGCTGAAGGAGGTGACGGCTACCCATGCACTCTCGCTCCGTACCATGGCCTGGACCAGAGCCGGACGCGAGAGATCGCCGCCGCCGATCGCCTCCACGAGGACACGGCGGTGCTCCGCCCAAGCCGGGCAGACCGTCACCGTGTGCTCCACCGTGTCCTCAGGGCAATCTTCGCAGTGGAAACACCCGGGCGTTTCCTCCCGCCTTATCCGAAACAGGAATCTCCAGAAACAACCGTGTCCAGTGAGGACCTGCGTCAGGCGGAAGGTTTTTTTTTTTTTTGCGAACGCCATGCCGTCTCTCAAGCCACTTCTCAAAGAGGTGACTTACCGCCGCAATCGTGGCGTGCTCAATCCTTTTAATAAGGTTAATTTGAAATTAGATAATGAGCCATAATTACTATAAACAAGAAGTTCTAAATAATTGTAATTTGTAGATAGGTATTGTTATACTATTAGGTACCTGCTGATTCAAGATAATACGGTAATTAACTCGTTAGTAAATTATCGTACAACCTATCATTATAAGTACCTAATTATATATGCTGACATTCTGTTATTCTCTGTTTAGGAGAAGGAAACATTTAGAAAGTGTAACGTGTGCAACTGGGGCTGGGGTGTTTGTTGTGCCTCTTCTCAGCTAGCGCAAGTAGTGAACGGGACGGGCGTTTTGGGGGACTGTCTTGTGTATTTTTAACGCTCATGAAGTGTTGATTCTGTTCCTAATTTAAATGGATGGATTCTGGTTTGTAAAGTTTTTATTGATGTGAAAGCTCAAGGGAAGCCCGCGAAATTCAATTTTGTTTACGTTTATTGCAATTTGCTGGTCAGTGTCAAGTTGTATGTTGAATGTTACCTAATTCTATTGAAAACGTTATTCAATGAAATTAAATTAATTTAGAGGGTTGCATTGCTGATTTCAATTATTATAATTTTGTAAGTACATAGGTACAGCAAAACATATTTTAATCAAGATAAAGATATAATGTAGGTAACTGACCTGCAAAATGCAAAAAATCTTCGAATGTACGCTTGTGAATAACGGCGTCATTATCAGATTCATTTCAGAATATCCGATATTATGGAGCACGAAGCTGTGTTACCTATGACTACAAATGTTTAGCCTTTACATAATAAAAATATAATGTACAGACGCCAGCACATCAAGCTACCCTAATCTGTCAATTTTTTTTTTTTTTTTTGATAGATTTTCAACTTTATCACATAAGCATAAAGTTCATATTCAATTGGGAAAATTTGACGGTTTGGGGTAGCTTGATGTGCTGGCGTCTGTACTTACTTCAAAAAATAATTAAATAATAAAATGATTCTAAACATTTAGGTATAAATAACTCACAGAAATAGTAAATCATCTTATCATTACTACAGTTTCATTATACAGAACAGTCAGATCTGTAATCTACCTTGTTATCATAATCAATAGGTTCATGAGTATAATGAAAATGTAACGGATCGCTGTCTGTAAATGGAAGATATATGAAAAAAAATATTATTGGGACCTTTATCAACGCAAATAGCACCCAAAACAATGATTGTCAGAATTTTTGTCTATTTGTCTGTGCGTTTGTGCACGCTAATCTCAGAAACGGCTTATCCGATCTAGATTTGATTTTCATTAATATATTGTGGTAAGCTTCACTTAACATGTAATGTTTGTTTTATGTCAATCGGTGCATAGATAAAAAATATGCCAATTTAAAGAATCACGTCGAACATTTCTTAAACTATATATCTAATATAAGTAAGTAAATACATTTTGTTAGTCAGCTTTTTAAACGCTTTATGCCTTCGAAGCACTAGGTTGTCGTAACTCGGTAGGAGCATACCTAACATAACTATTTAGGTTAGGTTAGGTACAGTCGAAGTACTAAGCTACTACTTCGAAGGAATAAAGTGTTTTCTACCTGACACAACTACCTATGTTAGGTGTGCTCCTTATGACAACCTGGTATTTCGAAGGCATAAAGCGTTTTCTAGCTGACACACCTATTTTGCTACTTTGGGTTACATTATTACAATTTTCTTAAGGATCTCATTTTTTTTTTTAATAAATTATAGCCCATGTTACTTCCTGATAATTTAGCTTTTGGGCTTATGAAGACCGGTAACGACTCTCAAAGATCCACGAATAACAGCCGGGACCAACGGCTTAACGTACTTTCCGAGGCACGGAGGGGTCTTGGTATGTAAAGATGGTCACCCATCCACGGACCAACCGCGGCAAGCGTAGCTTAACCTGATCAATCGACCCGTGCAGCTATTGTTACTTAGCCACAAGCCCCTCAAAAATACTAGATATTATTATATAAACAAAACAAAGTCGGGTTTCGGGGTAATTACACTAAGTGGTGAGTAGTTTAGTGGTTAAGTCAAGTTAAGTGGTAAGTAAAAATTCCCAACCCAAATTTCATAAAATCGGTTCAGCCGTTCTTAAGTCATACTTATAACTCAAGAACGGCTGAACCGATTTTATGATATTTGGGTTGTTGGAATTTTTCTGTCCCAAATAGCAGAATAACTATAAAAAAATGGGAAAAATACGCGAAAAAAAATGAGGACTATTCATTTTCTCATACATTTTTCATGTCAGCTACAAAACGCTTGATGCCTTCGAAGTACCAGGTTGTCATAACTCGGTAGGAGCTCACCTAACTTGTGTTTCAACTAGAATACGCTTTATGCCTTCGAAGTATTTATTACGTTGTCATTACTTGGCAGGAGATCATGCGCAATGACTCTAGATGTTTTGCTGATATGTTAACACAACATTTATTGATTTTGAGGCGGTACGAAATTCGCCGTGTCAGCTAATACGTAACCTTTTTTGCCGATTGTACAGACGCCAGCACATTAAGCTACCCCAAACTGTCAACTTTTTCCATTTGAACATGAACCTTATTCGTATGCAATAAAGTAGAAAATCTATCAAAGAAATTTGACAGATTGGGGTAGCTTGATGTGCTGGCCTCTGTACCTACAAAGAAATAAGTATGGCATAAAAAAAATATGGGCCGTAGAAGGAATCCAAAATAGGACGAAGCAGGAATAAAATAATTAAAATTATACTATGGGACGACGGAAGTATACTGTTTGGGACGATCCAGGAGTTTTTTATGTAGGACAAAACTCAGTGGGCCGAACGAAGAATAAATCAATTGGAAACATAATATAAGGATTCAAGATCAAATCATTTTATTTGTCACAATCCTACATAGTTTATATTAGGTCTTATAATGATAATGTTAGTGCGCTGCATTCTACTAGCTTCATATTTCCGACTGACCTACTCCTTGACAATTCAAAAATGCTTGGAAATGATTTAATTGATATAAATTCTTTAGTTTTTGAGTTGAGTACCCAGGCGTAAATACCTATGGCACGTCCAGTTTCAGCACGAGACTGCCCTCATTCCTGCGACAAAAAGAAAGGTGAGAATAAAAAGTTCGACTCAGCGGTCGGAACTTCTTCTAAAATACGGTACTAAGTACAGGGGCTTGGAACTGGAGGTACTTAGCGGTTCTTGCCATTTCGAAACCTGGGTACCGGTTGCAGACGGCGCCGGCGGTACCGCTATCAAATTCAGGTCACCTACGCGCACCACAAATCTTATTTATATCTACTGCGTACCTAACCTCGTACGATGCGCAACCAAGTAATTTTTAACCGACTTCAAAAAGGAGGTTCTTAAAATAATTTAAATAACTTTAATTTCGGAAGCCAGTGACAATTTTTTTTAATACGTATCCAAAGTCCGCGACTTCCGAAAATAAAGTTATTTTTCACTTTGTAGTGTTTTTCCAGAAATCGGTTTTTTTTCTTACTTGCGGAAACATTTTTGTTTGATACCGGTACAGTACCTGCCGGTACCATGACCTAGTTAGTGGTAATATCACCATATTTGAATGCTTTTATAACTAAACATAAAACTCGGAACATATATTCAACAGGTAAATAAAAAAGTAAGTATTATATTAAACTTAAAGTAATTTATTAAAATAAAATCATTACAGAACATCCAAATGGACTTAACCAATTATTTACGGGCACTATACCTAGTCGTAATTAACACTAGCATCAGTATTTTAAATAAATATTAAAATAACAATATTATGTACATAAATAAAAAACAAAATATACCAACTAGGTAAACACGGCTACACATCAAGCTATACATTTCCAGTTTACGCTGATCTCGCACTGTACGGAAATCCTATACAATGCGACATCAGCCTATACTGGAAATGTATAGCTTGATGTGTAGCCGTGTGTGCCTACCACTTAAAACAAAACACTCACTCCTTATTCATAACGTTGCTTAAAGTTAAAGATGTTTAAACGTAAAAAATATGGTTAAACAGGCGCTAATAATTACTTAACTTTAAGCAACGTTTATAAATATAGAGGTTAAAACTCAGATTGATTTATATACATGTAAAAATAACTTATTACGATTTTAAAACTGGGCGTAGGTACAAGCTTATGACTAGTCATTTTTTCTAAAAGTTCAAGTAAGTAGGTACCTATCTACTGTTGAAAAATAGATCTCTAAATCATTCACTCCTTTCAATCTCTAGCCTTCTCTACATCTTCAGATAAATCGAAATTGATACGCCTACTCCTTGGGAAATCCACCCCTTTAGTGCGACGTAGTCTTGGTGTCATCCACATGGTTTCCGACGGCATTTTTTCAGGAGAACTCTTATGATCTGTTGAGACGAATGAGTCGGAAGACTCTGAATCCGGTGTAAGTGTAAGGTTTTCCATTTTCACATACGGCGTCGCTTTGATACCTGGAAAAGGAGAAAGATTCATTAATACCTAAAATATTTAGTTTAAAAATGCCTTAAGCATGATTTAAAAAAAGGCCTGTTAGGTACACACCTCAATACTTTGCATTTAGGTACGTAGGTATTTATCTACTCAAACCATTTTAACACTTTGTAAAATAGGTAAAGTAAGGAAAACAATAAATTTTCCCTGACTGTATCAAACTACAATTTATCTTTAAACCCACCACACAGTTAGGAATTAGGATGCATTTATTTTATCGATATTACTACTTAATTTTGTAGGTATATTTGTACCTAACTAAAATTCTACTTTTGCCATTATGGCACCATTCTGTTTTTTTTTTTCTAATTTGAGTACCTACCGTAAGTAGGAAACAACGAAAATGTCAATATTGTTATCACGGTTACAACGTAGCTAATTTAAATAAATTACAAAAAATAAATATGTAGTAAAAAATGTTTAACTTGCCTCTGCGATTTTGCGCCGTTTGCTTGCCGTTAACAATATTTAGGAGCTTAATTGAGATAAAATACACTATTTCTTCCATTTTCTTTTTAATTTGTATTTTTTTAGGACAAAGTAAAGTTCACTACAGAGACTATCACTCGTTGCAATCCGAACGGGTTATGATTAAAAAAAAAAAATTGGGACCTTTTTATAGGAGTCTTTTTCTAAGTAGTTAACTACGGATGATAATTAGCCATAATTAAGAACTTCATGTAATTGGTCGGTATTGTAGTCACTAGGTTGCCGATTCTATAAAATTCGGCAATTGAGTCGTTAGTAAATTACTGTATCATTTATGTATCGTTGATGTAAACATGTTATTCTTTAAAGTAGGTTCCTAAATAAAATGGCTTATGGAATGGAGGCAAGAGATGATTAGTACATAGGTAGATACTTTTAGTTAAAGCTCATTTAGAAACTGTGAAGTACCTACTCAGGCGTACCTAATTATGCTGAAAACAATCAGGACGCGTGTATTTGTTAAAATATACATTTTTAAAAGCTAAATAGGTATCGATTAAAAAAAAACGATTAGGTTTTACTCAGCCAGTGCATATTTTTAGAATGTAAGTAGTAGTTACCTTTAGGTAAAAATATATTAAACTGCCTTTGATAGGTATCTATAAATCCTAAGCCAGGTGGTACCTAGGTGTGGTCTAAATCACTTAATGTGAAGCCTCAGCGCATAATATTTTAAAATAAATAATAGTTTAAAAAAACTAAAAAAACACGCTTTTATTGCTGACCGAACTAAAAAGTAGAAAATATTTTTTAATTACAAAGAGTTTATGTTACAGTAGTAGGAAGCCAATAATTCAATTCAGAGTAAAAAGCGTGGGGTGCATTTTCCTATATTTTCATGACTCTCCTCTCATAGATAGTTGCCAATAGAATAGTTGTAATAATTAAAATATCAAGCACCCCACGCGTTTTACTCTGAATTGAATTATTCACTTCCTACTACTGTAACATAAACTCTTTGTAATTAAAAAATATTTTCTACTTTTTAGTTCGGTCAGCAATAAAAGCGTGTTTTTTTAGTTTTTTTAAACTATTATTTATTTTAAAATATTATGCGCTGAGGCTTCACATTAAGTGATTTAGACCACACCTAGGTACCACCTGGTTTAGGATTTACAGATACCTATCAAAGGCAATTTAATATATTTTTTACATAAAGGAGACCTTTATGTAAAAAGGCTTAGGATTTATAGATACCTATCAAAGGCAGTTTAATATATTTTTTACCTAAAGGTAACTACTACTTACATTCTAAAAATATGCACTGGCTGAGTAAAACCTAATCGTTTTTTTTTATCGATACCTACTTAGCTTTTAAAAATGTATATTTTAACAAATACACGCGTCATGATTGTTTTCAGCATAATTAGGTACGCCTCAGTAGGTACTTCACAGTTTCTAAATAAGCTTTAACTAAAAGTATTTACCTATGTACTAATCATCTATTGCCTCCATTCCATAAGCCATTTTATTTAGGAACCTACTATAGAGAATAACATGTTTACATCAACGATACATAAATGATACAGTATCTAATTTACTAACGACTCAATTGCCGAATTTTATAGAATCGGCAACATAATAACTACAATACCGACTAATTAGATGAAGTTCTTAATTATGGCTAATTATCATCCGTAGTTAACTACTTAGAAATTACCCTTAGAGACTCCTATAAAAAGGTCCCAATTTTTTTTTTTAATCATAACCCTTTCGGATTGCAACGAGTGATAGTCTCTGTAGTGAACTTTACTTTGTCCTAAAAAAATACAAATTAAAAAGAAAATGGAAGAAATAGTGTATTTTATCTCAATTAAGCTCCTAAATATTGTTAACGGCAAGCAAACGGGGCAAAATCGCGGAGGCAAGTTGAACATTTTTTACTACATATTTATTTTTTGTAATTTATTTAAATTAGCTACGTTGTAACCGTGATAACAATATTGACATTTTCGTTGTTTCCTACTTACAGTAGGTACTCAAATTAGAAAAAAAAAACAGTATGGCGCCATAATGGCAAAAGTAGAATTTTAGTTAGGTACAAATATACCTACAAAATTAAGTAATATCGATAAAATAAATGCATCCTAATTCCTAACTGTGTGGTGGGTTTAAAGATAAATTGTAGTTTGATACAGTCAGGGAAAATTTATTGTTTTCCTTACTTTACCTATTTTACAAAGTGTTAAAATGGTTTGAATAGATAAATACGTACCTAAATGCAAAGTATTGAGGCGTGTACCTAACAGGCCTTTTTTTAAATCATGCTTAAGGCATTTTTAAACTAAATATTTTAGGTATTAATGAATCTTTCTCCTTTTCCAGGTATCAAAGCGACGCCGTATGTGAAAATGGAAAACCTTACACTTACACCGGATTCAGAGTCTTCCGACTCATTCGTCTCAACAGATCATAAGAGTTCTCCTGAAAAAATGCCGTCGGAAACCATGTGGATGACACCAAGACTACGTCGCACTAAAGGGGTGGATTTCCCAAGGAGTAGGCGTATCAATTTCGATTTATCTGAAGATGTAGAGAAGGCTAGAGATTGAAAGGAGTGAATGATTTAGAGATCTATTTTTCAACAGTAGATACCTACTTGTACTTTAGAAAAGATGTCTGGTCATAAGCTTGTACCTACGCCCAGTTTTAAAATCGTAATAAGTTATTTTTAAATGTATATAAATCAATCTGAGTATTAACCTTTATATTTATAAACGTTGCATAAAGTAATTATTAGCGTCTGTTTAACCATATTTTTTACGTATAAACATCTTTAATTTTAAGCAACGTTATCAATAAGGAGTGAGTGTTTTGTTTTAAGTGGTAGGTACCTAGTTGGTTTATTTTGTTTTTTATTTAACTACTACTAAGTTAATATTGTTATTTTAATATTTATTTAAAATACTGATGCTAGTGTTAATTACGACTACGTATAGTGCCTGTAAATAATTGGTTAAGTCCATTTGGATGTCCTGTAATGATTTTATTTTAATAAATTACTTTAAGTATAATATAATACTTACTTTTTTTATTTACCTGTTAAATATACCTATGTTTCGAGTTTTATATTTAGATAAAAAGCATTCAAATATGGTGATATTACCACTAACTAGGTCTTTTTGCGTCATGTTTACCGTAAATAAACGTTTTTTCTTTCTTTCTTTAAAAAGTAAGAAAGAAAACCGACTTCCGGAAAAACACTACAAAGTGAAAAATAACTTTATTTTCGGAAGTCGGGGACTGTGGATAAGTACGTATTAAATTTTTTGTCACTGCCTTCCGAAATTAAAGTTATTTAAATTATTTAAAGAACCTCCTTTTTGAAGTCGGTTAAAAATAACTTGCGCATCTTACGAGGTTAAGTACGCAGTAGATATAAATAAGATTTGTGGTGCGCGTAGGTGACCTGAATTTGATAGCGATAGGTAGGTACCGCCGTCTGCAAACGGTACCCAGGTTTCGAAATGGCAAGAACCGCCGGTTCCAAGCCCCTGTCCCTAATACCGTATTTTAGAAGATTCGACCGCTGAGTCGCACTTTTTATTCTCACCTTTCTTTTTGTCACAGGAATGAGGGCAGTCTCGTGCTGAAACTGGACGTGCCATAGGTATCTACGCCTGGGTACTCAACTTAAAAACTAAAGAATTTATATCAATTAAACCATTTCCAAGCAATTTTGAATTGTTATGGAGTAGGTCAGTCGGAAATATGAAGCTAGTAGAATGCAGCGCACTAACATTATCATTATAAGACCTAATTTAAACTATTTAGACATTTTTAAAAGCTAAGTAGGTATCGATTAAAAAAAAACGATTAGGTTTTACTCAGCCAGTGCATATTTTTAGAATGTAAGTAGTAGTTACCTTTATGTAAAAAATATATTAAATTGCCTTTGATAGGTATCTATAAATCCTAAACCAGGTGGTACCTAGGTGTGGTCTAAATCACTTAATGTGAAGCCTCAGCGCATAATATTTTAAAATAAATAATAGTTTAAAAAACTAAAAAAACACGCTTTTATTGCTGACCGATCTAAAAAGTAGAATATATTTTTTAATTACAAAGAGTTTATGTTACAGTAGTAGGAAGTCAATAATTCAATTCAGAGTAAAAAGCGTGGGGTGCTTGATATTTTAATTATTACAACTATTCTATTGGCAACCATCTATGAGAGGAGAGTCATGAAAATATAGGAAAATGCACCCCACGCTTTTTACTCTGAATTGAATTATTGACTTCCTACTACTGTAACATAAACTCTTTGTAATTAAAAATTATTTTCTACCTTTTAGTTCGGTCAGCAATAAAAGCGTGTTTTTTTAAACTATTATTTTTTTCCATTTTTTAGTTCGATCAAATTTTTATCGGGAAAATTTTAAAAATTAAAAATTTTGTAAATTTTTGAACTTTGATATTTTGAACATTTTTATCGGGTTATTGCATTGTCATCGGCCCTTAAGACGTGTGCAAAGTTTCAAGTTGATCAGACGTCTAGAAATCAGTGAAAATTAGGCTCAAAGATTCCGTTACATACATAGATACATACATACAACCAGAGCTAATAAAAGCGTTATAAAAAGTGTGGTTTTAAATCGTTTTAGACCAAAAAGAGACGAGTACAAACTTTTTGCATCTATAGTCGTGAAAGAGTAAGTAGCTTGCCCGTTTCGTGCTATAGCTAACTTACACCCGCATCCCAATTGAGTAACTCACGATTAATCATTATCTGTTTCGCTTTGAAACAGATTGTTGAACCATTGCTTCATATGTTCAAAAAATGTGTCTGCCCAACAACGTAAATAACGTAATGACTATTGTTAAATTTAAACTGATTATGAATATCTAATCGTGAGTAAGGTACGCAATTAGGGTGCTGGTTTTGAAAGGCTGATAAATTCAACTAACACTAATAGAAATAATAACAATTATTTCAGCCTACTAATCCGAGCTGGTAAAATGAGATACTTACATAATTATGACAGTGTGTTTCTTGAAGGACATCAGCCTATTGTGGGCTCAAAATCTTATGCAGGTACTGTACTTGTTCAAAGTCACCTTTCATTTATTTTCGCCAATGAGTTTTTATGAACATTTTATTTCTACTGGATTTATTCAAGTACAAAAAAACTCGAACGTTTTCTAAAACTCGGTAGCACCTCCTTTGTTTAACTAATTAAAAAACACGCCAAATATTCAAACGGCAGTTTATTTAAGTTTAAAAATATGTAAACTAACAATATCGTGTGATATTTTGTCAATCACTTGCGAGAATAAGGCACAACATTAAGTTTTATTCAGCCAAAACATAGATATTCTAGTCAACAATATTGTACCAAGTAGCTTATCAAAAACCAAAACATAGTACATAGGTATAATCTCAATAACCACTTTTGTTATACCGGTTATATGTAGGAATATTTTCAATCAATTCTATACTTTTAGGTAAAATCAGAAATCTAAAGTTGATCCAGATTTATACTACTTTTTACGGTACTATGGTTATGATTATGAGAAAATAATACTTTAAGTAGAAATATCCAAACTTACATATACTTACTTAACCACAGTATGAATACCTTGGTATTGTCACAGCTTCATTGAAAAGAATCAAAAGTATCCATACAATATGGAAGACAAACTTGTTTAAAAAATATTACTTCAAATTTTTTGTTGATTCCTTTCAACTCTACCAAAGTACATTTACATTACACATAATTATCTTAAATTAAAAAGATTTCTTACAGAGAAAAACATTTGATATTCAAATTATTATCAATTTTTAAATGCAATGAAAGGCACATTTTTTTACTAACTGGGAATACATACACGACATTGATTTATATTTAAAATGATACTTTCAATTAATAAACAATTGAAATTAGATTAAACGGCAATGATTTCATTTATACAAAATGAGTTCCACAATTATGTTGTATAATTCGTCCTGTTACATAATATGTGACTACCACTTTCTAGTGTCAAATACTACTCAGCGATTTATTAGGGAATTGGTCAGTAAAGTATCCTCAAGAACCATTTGTTAGAGTGGTATAAAGTAATAAGAAGTCTCATATTCTGTAGTGGACACAAAAAGGGAGACACAATAATAAAACAATACAAAGAAATTAAAAGATTGCATCTACAATCTTAATTGAGGTAATTAGAACTTAATAGAAATCAGATTCCATAATTGTTTAAACAATATGTTTAGAAAAATCTGAAGAAAAAAGAAAATGCAGATTTATGCCACATCAATAAAAAGCAAGTTAACAGGTAACACGACGTTTTTAACAAATTTATGAATAATAATTATTTTTATTTATTTATTTTATAAGTACCTACGTATTTATCAATAGTTCATTGATGTGGATATACCTTTATCAGTCTTATATTAACAATTATAGAATCTGTTACAACACCATTCTCGATCTTATAAAACCATTGTAAAAGATAAAAATTACAAGAAATCTTGTAATTGACCTTGCACGTATTTCAAACATGACGATATTTCCTCACTGTCTGCAACCATTCCTTGCAGTTTGTCCTGCACATCCACCAACATTTCTTTATGCATACCACCTTTTTTTAACGCCATCATACAAAAAGTTGTAAGAGCTTTGAAGCATTGTTTTCTTTGAGCATTATGTGGATGGTTGTCCCAAACAGGAGTAGCTTTGACATAGTTCCAAGCTAAAAAAACATACTGGAGTACTGACTCCCAATGTTGCGATTCAACCAAGACCTTCCCTTGTTCGACTACACACTTCTTGAATGCAGCCAAATGGGTAGAAACCCGAGAGTATGCTGGGGAATCAGTTCTAGAAGTAAGACGAGACGTCGGGAGACTTTTAAAGATATTGCCCTTCAAATAACTCAGTCTCTCTTCAAGAGGCGTTAGGTCCGGGACCGGCATATCACTCCTGATCTCCTGTTCAATTTCTGGGTGCTTATATGTGATGGTTTTGATCATATGAATGAGCTGGGTAGGGCTCAAGCCTTTTAGGGCGGTATCGATAGGTCCTTTGAACTCGGTATTCAATGTTCTTTCCAGTCTACACCTTTTCATTGGTGGGGTGCTTTTAATGGGGCTGGTGATCTTGAATTTCTGAGGGGTGGTAATGTCGGTAAAGTCTATCTTTTCGGGAGTTAGTGGTATGCGTTCGGTGTCGAGTAATAGACGCTTTCGTGGAGTAGAGCGAAGGGTGACGCCGAGTTTCAAGGGTGATAAATGGTTGTCTTTTGGTGGTGTGCGTATGGTTGAGTGAAATGAGGAGTTGCGCTTCAGTTCGATGTCCGGCGACCATGTTACTGGCAGACGTTTGCGGCCTGTAAACGAAAAGTTGCTTGAAAGAATTTAGCTTATTGTTTTAGTAGTGAACACAACTAGGTACCTACTTGTTAAATTATAAATGTATATTTTCATAAAGAAGCAAAAAATGTAAAAACATGTTAATATCTCATTGAACATTACGCTACAGTAACTATGTTCATTGCTATTGTGTAGCCTATTGCAGGTTTCTAAAGAATTAGAGGGTGTTCATGTATTTTGGTTGTAGCAGCATATTTATAATGTGCAAAGCCACAAACGAAATACACACAAAAAAAATGCTGGTGTTTATTGATTATGTTTTTTAAGATTTTTTTGTCCCACTGGGCACAGGCCCTCTGTTCTCCTTTCACTGTTCTCTGACTTGAGCGATTAAACCAAGATCTTCCCTTGTTGGACAACAAGGTGTTATCAATGAAGATAATTTTCAATCCCTCAACCTTATTCCACTAGAAACTTCGTATTTTCGTTTTTAGAAGCATAATTTGCAGGCTAAAAAGAATAATGCAAAGTTTATTTCCATAAACATCATCCACAAGTAGGAATCTCGTTTTTATACCAGAATTTCCTTCAAACTCTTAAGTAGGGTTAAAAGTATTTCATACCATTGAGTAATAGTATTTATTGTAGTTTCACTATGGCCTGACAGACCCTCACTCAAGACTCAAGCATTACAAAACTAGTTTAGAGCCATTTGATTGGATGAAACTAGTTTTAATACACTCTCTACATACCTACTCGCCGACCTGCCACCCTTTACTTGGGTTTGGTGTATAATTTCAATTTACAAAATTGTGCATTCAGTCAAAGATTTTCTTGCATTTTTCAAAGTTATAGCAATAGCAGCAAAGTAATTGTGGAATCTATAAGTTTGAGTAGTAAATTTCTGTAAATAATAGTCCACTTATTATTTGTTTAGAATTGTATTTGTTTAATCACTTTAATTATTAGGCTCTGTCGTAAGACTGGTTGTAGACTTTTAGGCTTCTGACTACCCGTTAAACAACCCAATTAGTTGAAAATAAAACATGTGGAAGTATTTAAAACTAAGAATTCACTTTGTTATACCTCTCTGCTGAATCAGCAGTTCGTCAGGCGATGGTGCCGGACTGAGGTACCCAGAAGGCAGGGCCGGGGAGCGTTCCCGGATGTTGGTGACAGGCTGTAGAGGGGTGACACGGAGGCGATCAAGCCGGACCGGGATCTCCGCGAGCGCTGCGCGGGTGCGCCGCCCTCCCTCTGGTGTCACCGCGCCCTCCATTGGCGCTGGAAAAGGAGTATAGTACATTTGGAATATAGTCTAACAGAACACTTGAACAGGTCCTTTTGACTGTTATAGTCAAAAGGACATGTTCAAATACACAACCAGAATTTATACCTGATAAGTAGAAATAATTAATACACTCATTGGGTCTTATTTCTAATACCTACACCTAGTTTTACATATTTTGCTCAGTACGCATTAATTAATGTAAGTAATAACATTAATGTAAGTCTCAGAACTAAATTTTAGAGATTTAAGGGAAGTTACACCTTACATATTTATGTTTTAGAGAATAAACAATATTGCTTAATATAAACTTCTTGCTTAATATTAGTGATTGGACATAACCAATCACTAATATTAAGCAAGAAGTTTATCTCCAAAACATTTAAATTATCAACTACCGTTAACTTGACCCAGTTACGTATATCTAGGGCAAGTTAACGATGGTTGATATAATTTTGACAAGCATTTTGGCTGGAGTCAGAATCAACGTGAGCCACTTGATATAACGATATTGTGACTCGTGATTCCGAGTGAGGCCTCGTCTAGGAGGATGATTGCGCCATTTAGTGACCACATCTGAGATAAATAAGCTAAAATAAACAACCTGGATAACTGCTTCTGTTCGATTTTACCAGCACAATTGTAATAGCAAGAAATAACTGAATCTTGTAGCAAAAGCCTTGAAGATACTACAACGTCTTAGTCATCATAATGGGTTGAAAGTAAAACTCATAATTTGTAGTTTACATCATAGTTTATATGTAATAACGACCTAGGAAAATTGCGTTCACAATGATGCTAGTTTTAACGGTAGAACGTAAAAATCACAAACATAAATTAGTTTTCAATGCATTACCTCTGTGTAATAACAATAGATGGTATCCTCAAACAAAGTTTCACGTGCAAAGTAGAAAGTGAGAGCGAATCACCAAAATAAAAATATTAATGAAATTGGCGCAAAAATTGACAACCAACTTCTACAAAGCAAAGCACAACGGTTTTTATTTTTTTAGTTGACGTTCCAGGTGTGACCACTAACAATATTGGGTTGCCAAGCATGGAATCGAATAGGGCGCCCATATACTCAGTGCAAGCTGCGAGCCCAGCCAGCCACAGAGTAAGTATGTACAGACGCCAGCACATCAAGCTACCCCAATCTGTCAAATTTCTTTGATAGATTTTCAACTATAACACATAAACATAAGGTTCATGTTCAATTGGAAAAAACTGACAGTTTGGGGTAGCTCGTGATGTGCTGGCGTCTCTACATACGTTTTTATGCATTGTAAAGTTGGATGTCACACACTAACACGATTTGTCTTGGTCAGTTGTTTGTTGATTTAAAGAGTAGGGAGTTATATGATCATAGGATAAATGGTCTAAGTTGCAGTTGCCAAGTTACTACCAGCTTTGGTTCAACTTTATATTTCAGCCTCCCTTCGAATTTTATTTTTTAATTTTTACGTCTCGTACTCCTCATTCCTTGATCGTCGCGTTGGTCATCGTTGCCTTTTTGTAATATTTTTAACCCCCGACGCAAAAAGAGAAGTATTATAAGTTTGACCGCTATGTGTGTCTGTCTGTCTGTGAATCTGTGTGTCTGTCTGTGGCACTGTAGCTCTTAAACGGGTGAACCGATTTAGGTGTGGTTTTATAAAATTAAATGTAGGTTTTTAGCAGTGGTTCTCAGACATGTTTCATGAAAATCGGTTCAGCTGTTTAAAAATTATCAGCTCTTTTCAACCGACTTCAAAAAGACGGAGGTTATCCATTCGACATGATTTTTATATATTTTTTTTGTGTATGTTTGGGCATAACCTTTTTTGTTCGAAAGGGTAGCCCCCTTTCGAACAAAATGGTCTGAAATGGTCCCAGAAAAATTTAATCTAGATCTGATGATGCGTTTCAGAGACAGACAACTGAACTCTTCAAAACATGACAGCAAATCAACTGTGATTGCTGTTATCGCATAAATATGCATTGTTTTGACCCCAAGGATAACGAAATTTCGAAGGGGGCAGGTACTTTAACCAAAAAGTGAAAAATAAAAACTTTTTCAAAAAAAAAAAACAACCAAAATCAATAGTCATTTAATCAAACTAGGCTGAGAGTCGGCACTTTTTGATCGTCAAAATTACATAAGGCAGTCCCCCAAAACCCCACCCTTCACCACTTCCTAGTGCTTTAGCTGGGAAGAAGAAGTGGCACAACAAACTCCCCAGCAGCCGACTTCCAAAAACACTAAAAAGTGAAAAATTACTTTCATTTCGGATGGCGTTGACAAAAAATTAAAATACATATCCAAAGTCACCGACTTCCGAAATTAAAGTTATTTTTCACTTTTTAGTGTTTTTGGAAGTCGGTTGTTTTTTTTTAAAGGATTTATCTGGTTAATGAAGGGATTTGAGCATCTTCCATGGCTCTGATCGAGTCGAAATTTGGTATTGGCGATGCATTATAACTAGCGCTACAAGTGTCAAAATTCTGAAGCTGTCTAAGAACGACACTTTGACAGTTTTCGATACAATTTAAGTCACGCAAAAAATTATTAATTACAGGGTAAGTTTTTATCCAGTGCGCAAATTTTAACCATGAATTCAGCATATCATTCTAGACCCCTACCGCAGAAATTTTTCACTTGTCATACAAAAAAGAAAAACACCTGTTTCATAGAAAAGTGCAATACCTACGCGGTCAAAATGTATAGAACAGCTGATTTTTTTTTTGTTTAACCGGCGAAAAATTTCTGCGGTAGGTGGTCTAGAATGATATGCTGAATTCATGTTTAAAATTTGCGCACTGGATAAAAACCAGATTTATCTGGTTTCTTGCTGGACGAGACAATAATTATGTTGCTAATAGTCGATGTAATTAAAGTGTGCAGGATACACAAATCCAATGCGTTCTGAAGAAGAATAGAATAAAATAACAATATAATAATTAAAACAAATCTTTTACTGTTTGGAAAATAGCTTGAAGCATGAAAATTATGAAAACAAACTCTAATTGCTGGTGAAATTGGCTTACCTATCCTTAAAGCAGTCTCCCATTTTTTGTTCATAATTTTGTCATTTTGAAACATGACAACTTATTCCCGAATAGGGTATTTTCCAATTTATTAAAAACTATTCTAAATTGAATATTGGGACGAAATAATTATGTAATAGAAAAATAAAAGTAAAGTGGTTTATATCCATTTTCTCAATAAAAAACGATTTAAACAAAATTAATTTTTCGTTGTTTTGAATTTACCGCCAAAACGCTCCTTACTATGACTTTTTATCACGTGACCACACGTGACGTCAACTTTGTGTAAACTAAAGTAGTTAGTAAGTAAACAAGTGAATGTTAAGTTTATAATTAACAAGATTTAAGGATAGAAAGTGAAATCACTGGTGTACGGTGCCTCTGTGCACAAATACTTCTAAAACTGCGCCAAACTAAGTATTTGTACTGGTGCTGTTTACACAAACCTGACGTCACGATGTCACGTGATAAAAAAGTCATCGTAAGGAGCATTTTGGCGGTAAATTCAAAACAACGAAAAAGAAATTTGATTTTAATCGTTTTTAATGGAGAAAATGGATGTAAATAAATTTATGTTTATTTTTGTGTTAAATATATCGTCCCAATCTTAAAATTAAAATCATCATCATCGTCAGCCTATAATGTTCCCACTGTTGGGACACAGGCCTCCTCTCGGCGAGAGGGAGTGGGCCGTTATCCACCACGCGGGCCCAGTGCGGGTTGGTAGATGTCACATGTCTTCGAATTTTTGGTTCTAGGACATGTCGGTTTCCTCACGATGTTTTCCTTCACCGTTTTGAGAGCAGTGGTGATGAAATAATTTACACAAAGTAAAGCGCCTGGCTGGGTTCGAATTCACGACCTACAACTCGTAAGTCGCGGCCGTTACCACTTGGCCACCACTGCTCTTCAAATTAAAATAGTTTCTTATTTCCGTAAGTGCTACATTCACAATAATATTTCGTATTTCTGCTTTTATTAGCAACAGGTTTCTGTATGTAATCGTGAACCATCTGATTATTTCTAAACTTAACCTCACCTTAAACAAGCACAAAGTGTCGTTCTTAGACAAATTCGATTTTTTTCCGTTAGAGGCGCGTGGATAATCTTTGTATCGCAAATTCTAGTACAGAGGCCAGCACATCAAGCTACCCCAATCTGTCAAATTTCTTTGATAGTTTTTCAACTTTATTTCAATGGAATAAGGTTCAAGTGGGAAAATATGACAGTTTGGGATAGCTTGACCTGCTGGTGTCTACTTCATTGATATTAGACGAACAAACTAACCTTGAACTGATACTGGAGCATCACCTGGAATTTCTATAATATTTGGGCTCATTGAAGAGGTCTCAATGAATAGGTATAGATAAATGGAGATTTTCCTTACCGGATAGCGAGCTAACCTTTACTCGCCGTCCGCAAGCCCACGCCTACCGTGGCCGGGGATCAGCCTGGGATTCCCGACGCCCAGGGCGTCCCATGCGGCGACTAAGGCTTTGAGGACACATATACTGCCTCTCCCTCACGTGCGCCGCCTCTCTCTTCGCGAGCATCACTGCTTCGCAGAAGGAGGTGATGGCTACCCATGCACTCTCGCTCCGTACCATGGCCTGCATGTCGATTCTGTAACCATCTCACCGCGTGAACTGAAGTAAGCGTGGAGTGATCTGTCAGTGTCATCCCACTGATGCTAGGGATTGACCAAGCATTAGGTGGAATGAAACTGACAGCTCACTCCACGCTCACTTTACGCGGTGAGATGGGTACAGAATAACAATGCTGGACCAGGGCCGGACGCGAGAGATCGCCGCCGCCAATCACCTCCACAAGGACACGGCGGTGCTCCGCCCAAGCCGGGCAGACCTCCACTGTATGCTCTACCATGCCCTCAGGGCGATCTCCGCAGTGGAAGGGTTTATACCTTATTTTACTTAAAATATATCATTGGTAAAACGGCCCCGTGGACTATGCCGTGTTATTATATGTTCTGTAACTCTGTGCTGTGCTTAGACATATAAAATATGGACTGGAAATACCTACAAAAAAAGGTGCATACCTACAACTCTAATGTCTCTTAAAATGGCTGCCGTTACTAGGCAACGGTTCAACATTATTATGACATATTTTTGTAAACAAAACGAAGTAGGTAATAATAAATTCCTTAAAGGTCTGTTATACGGAAATGAACCCAAATATCAATATTTTACACATAAATTCATGATTGCGTAACAATTTTACCAACGAATGTGTATTTAATATTGTACAATAGCATGAAAACCGGCTACTAACCTGTGCAAAGATAAATTAAGGTTGATTTTCATTCTTTCTTGCACCACACTTCACAATACAAGACAGGAATGTTGAATTGTTGTTTTCCAACATTTACATGCACTTTTATAGGTAAACCTCTCATAATTTTCTCTCAAATCTCATTAACACAAAACATAAACAACCATTTGACAGCAAAACTACCACGAAACTTGTCGCTAAAGATGGCCGAAACGGCACTTACCTACAACTTTACGTACCTTACGTGTGAGTGCACAAGTGTAGTGAAGGTGAAAATAAGTGACTAACGTGGACTTTTCGTGTTCCCCCAAAAACTACTAATAGGTTATTGTAAAGTTACTAGGTACCGCTTTACAATAACTTTTTTATGACTAGAAAACGTTCTTTTTCGCTAAAAGGTCTCTGAAACCAAGCCATAAAACTAATTAAAAAACAACTAACAGGTCACATTTTTTTTTACTATATCTGTGGTCAGATTAATTAATTTCGTTCATTCATTGTGTGTCGAGTCGAGAATGTCGTGATGTGATATTTATATTTTTTTTGTCAAAATCATGTACTGCAAAAAAATCGGTAAAAGAAAGTGGATGATAATTATAATTGACTGAAATTCTATGTTTCATATCTGTGACTGTAGATAGTGTTCTTTATGATCGTGCATAGTAAAATTAAAAATAAACATTCTGTTAGTTTCGGGGAAGGACATACGAAATGTACACTTTTGTTGTGATGCCGTTTGTTAAGTTGCTGCTGGTGCTGTTTTGATTGTGTTTATTTGGTTTTCGAGTTGATAGTGTCATTTACTTGTGGAATTTGTGAAAGGGCAGGTGGGAAGTAGGTCATAAAAGTCGAGGTGGCGTAAACAAAGTGAGCCGGTGCATCGTATGTTCTAGATTTTAATGACTCGATATGGGTTTGCTTGAGGGTCACTAGGGGCGATGGAGAGGTTGTCTCATGACCTTAACCTGGCTCTGGAGGAGAGTAACTGCGGCAGGCAGGAGCGGAGGAAGCTAGGCCTCCGCCGACGGACCAGATCTGCCGGAAACCTACGTAAGTACCTAGCTTCTAATTTTCATTCAAGGATTTATTCATTGATTATTTATATCTGTACACGTACTCTTTGATATTGCACCTGGTAGTTTTTTTGTCATTAGTATTTGTTTTTAAAATGATAAATGGTTATTTTAGAGCAATAAAATTAATTATAACTATTTTCCGACATACTAATAATGGAGCCAACAAAATTATTTTATAATTGTGTCAAACATTTGAAATCATGCCAAGCTATTGTGCGAATTCTAACTTTTGCATTGTCTAGATGAATTTTTGAAACTTTTATGACCTTAGCTGACTTACACATGAGTTTGTTCAATTTTACTACAAAATAATTACAGAATTTTCAGAAGTTCAATTTTACTTTACTATTCAATCAAAATAATTACAGAATTTGAGAGTGATCTCAAATTCTGTAATTATTTTCTGGAAGTATTTTTCCTAATATGTATTTATTGTGATGGATTTGATATAATCTTGCATTGTAATTTAATAGTATTTTTTCTAGGACTTTAATGTGATCAATATTATTTTTATTTAGGTATTTATCTCCTTTGTAACTATCATCATTATTGAAACTTTCATTACCCATCTTTAGATAATATAAAACAAAGTTGCTTTTTGTGTCTGTGTGCTTAGATTTTTTAAACTAAACAACGGATTTTAAGGGTACACTAGTTGCGGGCTCGAACTCACTGGTGGGCCTGGCTAAAAAGCACGCTGTCTCACCAGGCTTCGAGTCCGACCGAGGTAGTATCACTCATGAGCAGTTAGACGATAGTCTACATGCACAACATTATCAAGTGAGTTGCAGGATCAGTTATAGTAAAACAGACATGTAAAAATTTAAGAAAAGTCCTTTGGAAGATCAGGTTTTCTGAAAAAAACTGCATAAATCAATGACTAATTTCTGATTTTCGATAATTGAGCTTTGGCGGTGCCGACTTAGTTTTAGAGATTTTACACTTCTTTTGTTACTTAAACATGTCCCAAGTTACATTAAATTATCAAGAAAAATGAATCTTTGTTGGCTTTATTTTAGTATTCTGTTTCTGTACTGACAATATTAATAATGAGACAAAACCATACTTAAGTTTTGATGTACTATCAAGATTCACTAATGCAGTCGCATACTAAGGGCTATATTGCTATGAAGTAGCGGTCCAGGCCGTACCTACAGCTGTGTGTATACACAAAACTCACCGCTCCACTCACACACTGGCGTTAGTCTCTGTATTTTATACATACCGTCGGCGACGACAGACATGACCTTGGTCGGTTCATACCATTGCTAAAATTTACATTTGTAATTTGAGTTCCGGTAGCGTGCAGCGTATCGTCTTGGATTAAGAAACTCATAGGTCTGGGTTCAAATCTCGCGATGAAGCTTTAATTTTTCTTTTCAACAATCATCTTCATCTGTTCTTTTATTATTCGATTTATTAATATACCAGAATAATAATGTAACATTTTTTTATTATTACTCGTATTGTTATTTAAATAAAGGTTTACCAATAATAAATGATTACAAAATGTTTATTCGTTATAACTTCATGAAGAATGTATAAAAATAACTAATAATAACTTCTTGTTAAAACAGTTTATTTTCTCATAAAGAACAATTTATTGAAGTAAATAAGCTAGTTGGTGAACTATGATAGTCAGGCTATTGTATCTTAGTAATATAATAATATTGTGCTGATTACTACTGTGTGTCGGTACTCTAAATAAATCACAATATTCTACAAAAATCTACCCACGTAAAAGTAACAAATGCAGACAAGTTGTCACAATACAATTAAATGACTCAGTAGTACTACTTTTATTCTACTGCGAGTGAGTTCGTTCTAACTCAAACCTCAAAGTTAACAAATCGTATTTAATAGGACTTAAAGAGGTTATAGCTTAAGTGTTCATTTTCATTCCGAAAAGAAGATTGAAACTAAACCTCAAAATAATCCAGATTACGGATAAGACAAAATATTATTTGAATATTACTAAAATAAATAAATATTTGTAATTTATAACTTAATGTTAATGTTTTTTCCGTTAACTATGTTTTTTGAGCAGATTCTCGAGCTGGCCTTCTGCGTTGAGTGCACGGCGCACGGTTCGTAAAGATGTGTCGAATAATTCGGCAAAATGTCTTGTCGTTTTGAAACCACTTGTTTCAAATTCGCTGAACGTGTGCCTGTTATAGGAGCTGGGGTCTTCCACTTTGCTTTCCACGGGCAAGGCTACCGCCTTCCTCGTATCTTTTCACCCACCGACTCACAGTATTTCACTAAAACAAAAAAGGGGTAATGTTAGGCTACTAAGCAAAATACACACTTTATGTATTACCTACTATTTAGAAACAAAATTATTTAAAAGGGCAATTTCACATAAATATTAAGTATAATGTTATTTTCATCGTTCTATAATCTAGGAAATAAATTTACATCGAAATTTTATATTTTTATTCTATTTAGACCACGATTTAGACATTATGATATTTATAAAACGTTTTAAAATAACTACAAGGATCAGCAGTTATACTTTAATTAAATAAATGTTTAATATATATTTAAATCATAATACTCACACTCAGTCCGGTTTCATCACATAGGTATTTGTGATATAGGCATTAAGTCCACTTTTATGCAGCGCAATAATATTCGCTTTCATTTCTATATTTAAATTTGCTTACATTTTAAAATGAATTAGAAGAACACTAATAGATGAAACACACGTCACTAGCACACAATATCAACCAACACCGTTCTATAAGTCGCGGTGAATGAGTCGTAAATCATTTAAATTTATTTAGGTTTCTGTGGGTATAGTGATAAAGTTTTACGAGTTTAGTGAATAAGAAGAACAGAACAAGAAACTATACTCAAAAGTGATTTTTAAAACAATAAAAAGACTACCACACAGCGAGTGGGATTCGAAACCGCGACTTGCTGCGCTCAAACGCGATAATCAAGTGCGGTAACCGCTCAGCTATCATGCCATTTGCTTTAAAGGTTGAATTTAGGAAATACATTCATTCGTAAACGTATGAGAGTGTGTGTGTATATAGTATTATAGCCTATAGAAATTGCTTATTATAAGAAGGTCGTAAGTTAAAGCGAAGTGTCAATCTATTGTTTTTTGAGATTGGGGCACCATTAGTGAGGGCTACTGTACATTGTCAAACAGTGGATTAAAACCCTCCCGAAGTTTGTATGGAAAAAATGTGGACTTGTTTCACCTTAATGCAATTTTCATCAATAGACAGGGTGATTCAATAAGAAGGTTTATATCTATAATACACTGACCTCCGGGCGAAGCTGCTGGAAAAAGCTAGTAATATTATAAATATTCATACATTACTCTTATCCCGATATTCCCACGGAATCGAAACTTATGCGGGTGAAACCGTGGGGAACAGCTAGTTAGCTCATAATTGGTGAACACTATTGAGTCACTGTACTTAGTAAATTACAACATACAAACTAAAGTGACTGTACCATACTATAAGGAATTATTTTGTCTGTAATTCATGAATCACAGTATTCACCAGAACCAGAACTACTACTTTAATTTTATTGACAATGTTTTATTATTATGCTTTTTTTCCCATAATTTTGATACATTTTTTTTTAACTAGTCTTAAATCCAATCATCATCATCCATCAATGGATATTGTTCCATGCACAGACTAATTAAGTATATAATCTTTAGTACAATGTAAAAAAGGACAATCAGTTACTTGTACTTTATAACTGTTGTAATTTAATTGTTGAGCTTACTAAATCTACAATTTTAAAACTTTCCTTTAAAAAAAGTCATCTTTAAAAATGCCTCGTTGCTTACATCCACATAATTTTTACAGCAGCCGTAGTAACAGTGAGCCTTGTAGAAGATGGAAGCTCCAGCAGTCCTCCGCAGGCCCCACTCATTACCCAGCCATTATCAGACTCGGATGATCCCCATCTCAGCTTGCACAAATCCAGCCTAAAATCCAGGCATTACTGTCAGATTGGGAACTTTGAGTCAGATTCATTCAATGAGAACTTTTCGCCGACCAGACCGGCTAATGCTAGAAGGAAACGGAAGTATAAGAAGATGCCCGTGGAGTATACAGATGGAAAGAGATCACCACCTGTTGAGATTTTGAGTGTCACTACTGAGGTACGTTTTAAGGAGTTGTTTAGCAATGCTATCAAACCTTTTTTTATTAGTAGTACAGACACCAGCACATCAAGCTATCCTAAACTGTAAATAAATCGAATTGAATATCAACCTTATTCTTTTGTAATAAAGTAAAAAACTATCAAACAAATTTGACAGATTGGGGTAGCTTGATGTGCTGGCCTCTGTACAAATTAGTATTTTCCAATTATTCATAAGTGTAATAATAATTAATGTTTTAACTTGATTCCGCTACAGAGTACAGCTTATTTCCTTTTGAATCATTTTTTTATTTTATTAAACTGAGTAACATTAATAATTTCCCCATAGCATCAATTTTTGTTTCTCTTCCAGAACAGTTTTTCCTGATATGTTAAATTGTAAAAAACAAATGTATAGAAAGATTTCTGTATGAGCATTAACACTGTAATCTCATGACCTCCACATCCCATTTAGTTTAGGTAAATGTACTTAAAACAGATGTCTTTAGAGTTAAATGTTTGAATGAAAAATGCTTGTTTTTTCAGCCCAATGCACTGCCTGCTACAATCATTCTCCAGAGCCAAGTGTTGTCTCCTGCAATACAAGTTAATAAGCACAAGACACTCACGAAGCCAGAAAGGTCAGTATGTAATACTCATTTGGTATTATATTTTTATTTATTTTGTCATGAACACTCATCTCTAATGTTATTTCTTTCATCCTAAATTATGAAAATGGTAACTCGGCATGTCTATCTTTTATTACATTAGTCAGTAAAAATGCTAAAATGCGACGTTTTAATTGCTTTAATATATCCACATCATGATCATAATTTTATTTGCAATTTTGCTTTATTACTCCATGCATTACTTTCCTAATCAAGTAATTACTGTTAATCACTCATTTAATTTAAAATCTGACAGTTATGTATGTTATTCCTATTAATACCAAACATCATCATAAGATTAATAGTCGCTTCACATTGGGAAGAAAGTGTTGTCATTGGTTTCTGACCTTTCGTTTGTCCATGAAAACAAAATATCATAAAGAATTATATTTTTCTTAGACCTGGCAACATGGGAAATGCTATACTGAGTTCCAATGATTAATACCCAAACTCCCACTATTGAATCAACTGTTTTGGGATATGGTCTTTGTATTGTTTCATGTTACGTATTTACTTTTTAACTATTATCACACAAGGAAAGTGTTACTAATCCTCAATGTGTTGGCTTGTTAGCTGTTTTTTCAGAAACGCGTTCTGCGGCAAGAGGAAATGGTCTCATCGGGACAAGGGGGATGTTTGTGAGATGAGGGAGAGGTCATTCAGTGGTGGATGCTCATCCAAGTCCGCATACTTCTCTAAAACCGACTTTAAGTCAAGAAAGTATGACACGGATCTCCCTAAAAAAGACCTTGTGTTGCAGCCAGGCAAAATTGTACTCAAATCTCAGAACGCAGAAGGCACAAAACCGACCACACTAACAAACACTCCTTCACTGCCAGGAAGCTCAAGTTTCAACTTCGTGTATAAGAATTCTTCCAAAAACGGGACACCGACTTTATCTAAATTAACAGGGTACAAAATAACGACAGACTTACCACCTTTCTTCAACCCTGCAACCAGCTCGGGGAAGAACAGCTTTGATGGAAAATACCACCGTAAATATAAGATGCTGAACAAGACTCACCCTCCATCCCTAAGAAATCCTTTGATGTTTGATGATTCTATCAGCGGGATGGATTTTGCGGGGAACGAATCAAGTTCACTGAGCAGCAGTGATTCTGATGGCGTGGTAACAAATGATAGCGATAGAGAAGGAGACGATGAACTCACTGACTGGCCAGGCATTGAAGAGCTGAAAGTCTTTAACAAAAGCCTCACGTTCAAAACTTCGAAGTCCGTAACCAATAATTCTCCTAAATCGGCCAGTAACATGCCGCCGCCTAAAAGGTTGAAGAAGGAAAAGTTGCTCGTCAAGAGTGGGTGGGCTAGTTGCAAGAATAGGTTCAAGAAGAAAAGGGCTAAAGTCGATTCGGGAAACGACGATGACGCAATGATGTCCGATTCCAAAACTGTAGTCGATCTAGAAGACGAGGCTATCTCAAAGGAAAACAGGGACATACTCCAACCGCATTCCTCATTCAGCAGTTTCAGCGATATAAAAAACGCGGGTGTATCTGGTCAAAACGCGAACGAGACGTTTTTTCAGTCGTTTCAGGCCTTTCAAGAGAAATCGGGGCAGCAGAATGAATCGTTTAACCAGACGCCACGCACGAATTTTTCGCTACAGAAAACATCATCGAGCGACTTGAATTTGAGTGAGAAATCACCGCAAAGCGATCATTATTACAGTGAGCATTCAATGGGGAATGCTATAGTGACTGAAGTAAGAGAAATAAGAGCTGGGTGTCGCAGAATAAGGGACGAAAGACCTGGTTTCCTAATCTTGAGTGCTGCTAATGAACAGCTTTCCAAGTTCCTCCAAGACTCGTGCCAAACTGAATTGAAGTTGCCAAGTTTGAATGATCCCGAGGAGAAGGAAAAGCTAGAGTCACTGGCTAAGCTATACTCCTTGGAACTTCAAGTGGAAATGGGGCGACCTGTTCTTAGGAAAACCAGGTGACTATAATACGTCTGTTTGTATAAAAAGGTAAAAGTAATTTTCTGAATGTATGAATGGTATTTTTCTAGATTTGAAATGATTTATGTACTTAGTAATTGGTCCAGTCAAAAGTTAATTAGAAACCGTTATGTTCAATACTTGAATAGTTTAACCATAATCTCTTTTAGCCTTGGTACATTTAATAGTCAAAATCAATTAGCATGTTTTGTCATTGAAAAGATAAGATAATACGAAACAGGTATAGTTTAATGAAAATATGAAAGCAAGGACACACTTTAGGGCAGTAAATCTAACATATCATCAACACTTAATACTGAAACATGATTTTCTCTTTACAGCAACACAATGCAAGCGATTCGCGTCGAACATTCCTACCACAACTTTCCGTCAGACCACAAGCGTCGTTGCTATGGCGACGACACAGACACGAGCCTGTCTCTAAGCGATCAAAACTCTGTGAACTCCATCGAAGACACACTGGACATACCGCAAAGACTCTGCGACATGACCCCACAAGATTTGGTAGATACATTTTCACATACTATTGATAAGTCACTTTTGCACCCCGGTGAAATAGATTGAGTTTACGCGCTGTTATGCGGAATTACGCGCTGTTATGCGGAATTACGCGCAGTTGAAATTGAATCAACTAACTATATTTACGCGGGTTCAAATTGACTTCACGCGTTCATAATCGAATCGTTTATAGCTTCAGGGAATTTTTGTGTTAAGTTGAAAGTAGATCGGCTTCTCCTTAAAACGCCTAAGTTTAATTTTGAGTGTTTGCGTGCTAAAGGAAGCCAGAACATTTAATGATACTTAAAGTTTATTTGAATTCCTGTAATCAATGTAGGTCGGGCTATGTTTATTAGTAATCATATTTTTTTACATTATTTTGTATTCCAAGATTTAACTTTTAAGGTAATTAACAACTGGTATTATAGATACACCTTTAATGCTATGAAAGTTATAAGGTAGCTTTCGTAACGGAGATTTTGTAAAATTTCTAGGTATACGAGTCAACGCTGAGCGTGATATAAATTATATTATTCCTAACTTCTCTTATTTTTAACGACTGTTTAAATTAAGGCTGTTTCTTTTCTTAATTTCGATAAATATTGTATTAACTTAGTGACGGAATGAAAGCCCAAACTTGCGGTAAGGTGGAAAACAAGGGTGGATTTTTTGCGAAATTATATGGTTTCGCCAGTGACGCAAAAGATTCTTTGAAACAGTGTACCTAGCGATGCTGAACAATGTAGCTAATATAACAAAAAGCCTTTTGAAACGGTGACGAGAAAATTCGACTGCTTTCAACATCTTTTGCCACACCAGATACCATATTTTCCCATAACACAATACTTAAGGACGATAACATCGTTCCCTTATGAAAATATAAAAGAAAAAGGAGAAACAATATTAGAGTTACGTGCACGAAGTTTCTCGCAATCCGCCCTTGTTTTGCAAAACGCTGGTCACGTGACTCCGGCCCTCCCGCGCTCCTAAATGACGCAAGCGGAAAAGTTTTTTCTCCTTTTAAGATTTCGAGGTACGTTCTTCAGTTCGTATTTGTTAGTTATTATGTTGTGACATATCTTTCTTATTTGCTCATTCCTTTTGTCTATAATTTAGTTGTAAAGCTTTAATGTTTCCTTTGTCTCTAATAGTGTAGAATTATTTTCTCTCACATCTAGTTTTAGATTATAGTTTAGGAACCAACACTATGCTTGTTGGTATATTTTTTAATATGTAATCTTCGATCAGTTAAAGTTCAAGTTAAAATGCTTCGATTACCTACTTAAATAGTTATATGCATCATTGGGTATATCGGCAACTTTAAACGAATTTTTCAATTTATGAATCTGAGGCTAATTTTCTACGAGATTAGCTTAGTTATCTATGCACACGATATTAGTCTTTATGTTGAAAGGTTACTGTATATTTTGGTATAACGAATTTTGCTACAAAATTATGTAGTAAGGTTGACTAGGAAGGGAGGCAAAAATTAATGTTTCTTGCCTATTATCTGGGATAGGGCTTGATTCGCCCAATTAGGCTAAGATTACATAGTCTATTGGTAATGATAATATTCATATTTGGGTATTAAATCGAATTCATCATCATCATCATTTCAGCCGAAGGACGTCCACTGCTGGACATAGGCCTTCCCCAAGCTCCTCCACTTCGACCGGCCTTGTGCTTCTCACATCCAGCGAATTCCTGCGGCCTTCACAAGGAATAATAATGATTAAATTGAATTATACACATGACATTGGTGAATTCATGTTTTCTAAAGAGATATCATTTAGTAGAAGTACTAGTGTGAATATTATCAGATTACCATAGTAGATTTTCGTAAAGCCTAGTATGTAGCTTCTTTATTCAATAACTTATTTTAGTGGTTTCGACGTAAACTAGGTAATGAGATTGAAATATGTACGTAACGGTATCATTACGTCAAGATAGCTAATATTTGTCATTTTGTAAAGGACTTATAGATGGACAATTTATTTTTCAAAATTTCCCCGCTGGCACGGGGTAGCTCTACAAGTGAAAATTGATTTGTAGAGCATTTTTGATGTATAGTCTATTGTATTATATTAGCATATACCTACAAACGGGATGAATAGGGATGGACGGGTGAATCGGGACGAAACTTTAAAATCGATTTTAACGTTGAAATAATGTAAGTACCTAGTTTGTCCCCAACAAGGGCACCTAATCGTTAATTATAACATAGTAAACACATTAAAGAGTTCGTTTTGGCAACAATCTATATTATTTCAATGTTAGAATCGCTTTTAAAGTTTCGTCCCGATTCACCCGTCCATCCCTATTCATCCCGTTTGTAGGTATTGGGGGGCGTTTGCACTGATGTAGAGGAAATTTAGCAATCGTTGTTACAATTGCTGGATAATGCTACGTATGTTCTGCAAGTCTAGCTCAGTGGAAACGCAGCCTTAATTTAATGGGAAATTAAATTTTGTAATTTTTTGCGCTTTTTGGTCATCCGATTTTTAATAATATAGTATTTATATAGCAAGTTATTGATGTCCTAGATTCTATTGTGATACGTTTCAGAGATATATGTATCGTTAAAAACTAAATGCTAAGTGCTGAGTTACACTTACCTACTAGGAATGAATGAATGAAGGAAATACACCGACCCCAGACTGGTTTAACCAGACTCGATTAATCGAATGAACCCCAAGATTTGCACTAGCACTTGAAGCCTCATGTGTCATGGTGCTACAGACACCATCTAGGAATAGACCGAGGGGCGCTGCTGTAGCCTGTAATGTTTGGGAAAGAAAGGATTGCGAGTCGTATCGGATATTATATGCATCGTAGGGTAGGCATTGGACTAGTGGAGAGACGGGTGATATTTGTCCATGGGAGGGGGGCATCTTTTACCGACTTCGCAGCCAGGTTGGTTCAGGTCGAGCTTCACCGGTGAATCTTTTAAAGGGGTTCAACTGCTTTCTCGACTCTTTTTTAAGTTCTTGCTGTTTTCAATTTTATCGTCAGAGTCTCTACTATACATTTCCGGTTTGTTGTAAATCTCACTGGCAGCGTTCGACAGAGCTTAAAACGCGCCCGACTCGAATTTCCACGAATTCGCCGTGGTTCGGTTTGGGCTCTCGTATCTTGTTCCTGTTTTATTCCTTCTGTCATTACGTCTTCTGATTCTCTGATACTCTCGTGCTTTTTTCAAAATATATTTTCTCAACCTTTTTTCTAGCTGCTTTCATAGCGGATATAATTTTCATCAAATCTAACATCTCTTGATATCATTATTTTATTACTAGCAGCACTCCGCGGTTTCAACCGCGTAGTTCCCGTTCCCGTGGGAATACGGGGATAAAATATAGGGTAAACATAGGCTATGTCACCCGGGGATAGTGTAGCTTCCTAACAGTGAAATAATTTTTCAAATCGGTTCAGCAGTTTCGGAGCCTATTCAATGCAAACGAACAATCAAATCTTTCCGCCTTATAATATTAGTAGGTATAGATTGACAGGATCACAAAGCCTATATCCATTCATGGCATAACCAACCATTGTAACTTCTTTTGCTCTGTTGCTTAGCTTGTCAAGATCTGTCTTCCCAAATCTTATGTCTGTAGGTATATTAGTCCACGTCAGCTGCTGAGGGACATCTGTTTTAACTGATAAGCAGCACACTTTGTTGCCTCTCCCCAGAGTTGTTTTAGTAAATTACTCTCATTTATGATAGTCCTTGCTTTGTTGTATAGAGGCCTATTCATCGTCTCACTTAGGTACTCCACTGTTGTGCATGTGCGGATTGTTGTCTCTAACTGTATACCGTTGTTTTTAAAAAAAATGTTTCATCCAATGTTTCTCCATTAGCTTTATGAGATAAAGCATCAAGCAGGTGTACCTTCACAAATTAAACAGAATTTTCTTTTTTCTGTGCTCGTTGTTTCTATGGAGGTTATAACTTGTTCATACTCCGCAGGTAACGATAACAGCAATCCAATGTCTCTATATTTGAGCCTGAAGCTTCCAGCTCCGTCACTAGTTTTTCAAAAACTAAAAAGTGGTCTTCCGGACTCATTGTGCATTTCAAGTTTATCAATTTTCTACGTAAATGTAGTAAAAACACGCTCTCGTAATGTTCTTCAAATAATTTGAACATACCTGCAGCCGTCTTCACGCCTTCTATGATTTCTAGGTATCTGTCTGGTAGACATTGCATAGTGATATTTCTTGCAGTGACGTCATTTTGCTTACATTCTTTTCCAGTAACGTTCGGAACTTCCAGTTGTTAAATACGCCCGGAGTTTGTAATTACGGAAATTGGATTTTGTGACGCCATTGTGATTGCATTTTTTTTACTATCCTTCACCTTTTTATTTCACTCGTTTCCTCTGGGCCTTAGTTTGATGATTATTATCTTAACATTACTGGTCGCTCATTGCCCGAAGTAACTGGAGAGATGTCGAGATGTCTTTAGGCATCTGCACAGATGGCTTCTCGATATTTTTTTCCGGTTCAGTTACTTTGACTTAATCCACTGTGACTTCAAATCCACAAAGCGTGTCTTCGCTTCGCGGATTTTATTTCGGCTCTATCGGATCTGTTTCGGAGGTTAAGGCCGGATCGAGTGGATCTTTTACCACTGGAAATATGGATGTCACTCGGCTTTCAAAATTTGTCTTGAGTTAACAGTTTAAAAATCATCCAGCTTGATGTGTAGGCTGGATACAACGATATCTTTAGTTGTTATGACAGAAGAAAGCTCTTTATATCTTTGGCGCCCGAGTCCGGTCGCAATAACTGCATGGGATTTCTAGGAATTTGTTACAAATGATCCATTAAAAACAGTCGCTACACCCGAACTCAGCTTTGTTACATCCAAAATCGCTATAGCCACATGAATATTTGTACTAAAGTATGCTTTAAATTCAAGGGACTAAAGATTTAAGGTCGCTATAGCTGAACCTTACCTAAGTACTATAAAATATGTTAAAGTAACTTATGATTAATTAAGAGACATTTATCTGATTTTATTTTTAAATGTAAGTAATAAAGAAGCCACTGGACGATCATGATTAATTAAAATAAATATTACTGTTGAATACGTTCTAAGCTTTATATTATTGTATTTTAGCCAGATTTTCTGGTTAAGCTTATTACTAGATGTATACTCTATCGGTCGACGTTCACACGGACGTAATTTAATCGCGGCGTGATTTTTTCCAGCAGATTGCATCTCATCGCGACGAAAATCTAAATATCACAGCTGAGCAATGCGATGAAGATCCATTGCGCGAAAAATCCCGCCTCGATTTTATTACATCCGTGGGTAGACGCCAGCACATCAAGCTACCCCAATCTGACGAATTTCTTTGATAGATTTTCAACTTTATGACATAAGCATAAGGTTCATGTTCAATTGCGAAAATGTGACACTTTGGGATAGTTTGATGTGCTTGCTTCTGTACGTGGGCAGACTCCTGCATTCATTTGGTACCACACACACATACAAATAAATATCTACTTGAGAAAGGGGGCCGGGGTGGGGAGTAACAAACACATGCGGGCATTCGAAAATTATGACTTTTTCACTAAAATGTAGGCACTTAGGATTTCACAGTTTGATGTTTGAATAGCCGAAAATCGGATGCCAAACGCGCAGTACTGTACGATGCCATAAGAGTTTGATATATTTACGACTTACTGACGAAAGGACATGGACTAGAATATGATGTATATAATTAGGAACTTTCAAAAAGAAGGTGTGTAGGATTATCAAGTTAGCCTTAGGGGGGTAAGGTAGCTTGCGAAATTAAAGTTTTGTTACGTTTCGTGCAATTTTATCATTATTATCAAACCATTAAAACCACTAAGTATCTAAAATAAGTTTATATAATCCCATTGAATGACTATTATATGAAACAGTCATTCATTTTATAATTCTGTAAATCCATATTTATTACGGTCGCGAATTTTATTTTAGTCAACATACAGATGCGGCATGTAAATTGAACCAAAATGGCGGATTTTGTTTCAACTTACGTGCTGCCATCTGTACACACCTACAAATTGCAAAAAAAATAAGAAAATTTGGATTTCGTGGGCTCGGAAGCCCGCGAAATTCAAATTTTCTTACTCCCTCCTCGCTCTTAATGCAATGGCAATTCATTGATAATCTCTTAAGGAGTGCCATTACGATATTTCGTATACCCTTGCGGTCAGGTGTACCATCGTCCCGTCTGACAACTTGGCAAGGCTTAGCTCAGACCAAAAAGCACCGCAGAGGATTTTCTCTTGACATTGTTTTGATATGAAATGCCATACAGTGCAAAATTGTACGTTAGCACTTTAAGACGCTGATATTTAAGAATGATTATGCCATGTCAGAAATATCTGCAAAAAATATATAGAAACTCGGTTCTTTCGTCCTCTTAGTGTGTCCGTAAATCAGCACCCTAATTGCGTAACTCACGATTCATCATAATCTGTATCGTTTTGAAACGGATTGTTAAACCATTGCTTCATATGTTCGAAAAATGTGTCTGTTCGACAACATAAATAACGCAATGAATATAGTTTAACTGTGAAGACGAAACCAATTATGATCAATCGTGATTTACGCAATTAGGGTGCAGGTCTGTTTGTATATTAAAAGGCGGTTCGATCGCCCCAAACGTAATTTAATCGAAGTTTAAAGACTATAATTGTAAACTTTTTTCTTTTGTCGTAAATGTTGTTTAACAATTCATATACATTGATTTACACTAACATTGTATCGAGTATTTGTAGTTGTATATGAATCAATGTTACGATTGGGATGGATAATATTGTATTATCAAATTAATACAGAAATATACTTTTGAATTATATTATTGGAGTTTTATTTACTTATTTACGAACCATTATGGCTCATGCCTACAATGAATGTTGATGAAGTAGGCACCTACATAAATAAAATATAAAGGTTCATTAAATAAAAATCATTTTATTAAATAAAAACAAAGTGATGCTAGGAATTTAACAAATAATGAATAACAAATGAGCACCGGAACTCGAATCGTTTTACGATAACCAAATAATAACAATAACTTAATAAGTACAGAGAGGTCACAGGTTATAACCAAAAGGAATAGTGTTGTGACGTGTCCATACTCTTCTAATGCCTCACAGACTGAATGCTGATGTTAATGTAACTAAGCAGTACCTTAAAGTATGTTAAAAATGTAAAATGTATAAATAATAGGTTAAATGCTCTCAGAGATTCAACCTTTAAAAACCTTTTAGGGTTTCATTATCTGAATAGTACTGTAAGGCCACATTTACACATACGACGAACCTTCTTTGAGAATTGTCGGCGCCTGTGCGATAAAAACTTGCAAGAAAACTGCGTAGCAAGTATATATTATGTTAATACTTGCCAAGTTACTATGTGTACAAGCAAGAAAGTTTGTACAAGACTATGTGGAAATGTGGTTTTATAGAAAGTAAAAATATCTTAAAGTTCTACCCTTTTTTAATGTTTAAGAGTGTTGAATTCAGTCTGTGAGGCTCCTAACATTACACCCTGGTTACGCGTTCCATGTTTCAATACATCCTTATATATTTCACTCCTAACAATAACTATTCGATTTTCCAAGATATTTTCCATAATATATTATTATAACTAATTTCCATTCACTTTTTGTACTGTGATGCTTTTAAGTCACTGTAAATTGACACTATTAAATAGTGTGATAATATCACATTTTACATACAAAATGTAAACCCATTCATGATCATTCTTTATAATATAAAACAATGTCCTTTCATTAAAATTTCAAAAATTGATTCAACGGAACACTCATAATATAAAAAACACTCTTAAAACTACGATTAAAATGCTAAATAATTCTATATAAAATCATAATTCACTTTTTGCGGAAATGATTTTGTGCCGGCTTATCAAGTCTTATCACAAAGCTGTCAATCAAAAATGGACTTTATGTTTAGTCATCGATGGTGCAGATTAGGTCGTCTCCTTCTAGTTTTTGTCCGTTGGTGATGGAAACAGATTTGACTGTTCCTGCTTTAGGTGCTTGCACGATCATCTCCATTTTCATTGCGGAGAGGACTGCGATTGGTTGACCTTTCTCGACCTTGTCGCCTTCTTTCACCTTGATTGCTGTGGGTAAATGAAAAGGTTAATATGTCTCTCATGTCCACCGTTGGCCGTGGGCAATCTATTAGAAACAACTAACTTAGATTCGCATATTTTAGTCAGGTCAAATAGTTTTTTTTTTTGAGTGTGGAAAATCATCAAATGACTTTTCCCGCTCTGCAACAGGAGGGTGTGTCAGACTTTTACTGACTAAAACCCACCTGTGTTCCTTCAATTGCCTGTGTGCCAGGGGCCACGTTATCTCTTTTAAACAACTCGCACCCCTGGCAGGCATCGGTCCTTGCGGACCCCACCAGTTGGTGCTGACATCTCTTTGAGACGCGCGTGGAACACAACGCGGTGATGACCTGCGTCAGGCAGAAGGTGACGACGCCGTGGCGTTTCTCAATCCACTCCCTCAAAGAGGGGACTTACCGCCGCAATCGTGGCCTGCCCAGTCAGCTGACATAGCTTACGTTTGCAGTCTGCACAAAAGTATGAAAACTGCGTCAGCAGTCCAAGCTAAGCTAAACTAACTTAGCTTAGCTCTTGGTTTGCAATCTGCATAATGGGGATAAGCTTAGGAAGCACACGTTTGCAGGTCAGTGTCTGAGATTGTATTTCGATTAAAAGATGATCCCACACCACAAATATTGTGTAGTATGCAGGTATTTCTAGACAATTATAATCAAAATATTTTATTTCACATGAACCTGCATGGGCACTTATAAAACGTCAGAAGCTAGGTGCACGGTTCCAATTTGTCGCTTCCTATTGAGAAGAGCCAGCAAGAAAGTCCACGGTTACTCTTTAAAAATAATTGGCTTTTACAATGTTTTCAAATTATAGTGATAATAGTTATGAGAGGACAGTGTCATACCTAATAATTAATATTTCCACATAACTCTCGAAGTTCAATTTACCCTATAGGTAGAAAGAATTCTACCTCACTTCCTATTATTATCATAAATGTGAAAGTTTGTTTGGATATTTGGATGTTTGTTATTCAGTCACGCAAACATTTAGACGAACATTCAACCTGATACTCACCAGGGGTGCGGGTTTGTTCGAAAGAGATACCACAGCCCCTGGCATACGGGCGACTGAGGGAACACGGGTGGGTTTTTGTCAGTAAAAGTCTGACTTCCCTCCTGAGTTATTTGATGATATCCCACCCAAAAAAAAAAAAAAAAAATACCTCTAACAGTAAAAATTTCTTTTATTTTGACAGTTGGACAAAATTCATTTCATCATTTACGTTGTTGAGCAGACAAATTTATCGAACTTATGAAGCAATGGATTAGCAATATACCTACTTCAAAATGATTCAGATTTTGATTGATAGTATGTTATAAGAGTGCTTTGTTGTTGCTTGCCATATCCTGAGAATCAATTTTGAATTTTTGACAGATCTTCCATATTAGAATTGTCAGACGTAAATTTTACTCGACGCTTAAAAGATATCTGACTTTGGTAAAATCAGCCCTTAAAGTATTAAGTACTTACTGAGTACTGTTCCTGGCATGGGCGCTCCAACTTGGTTCTTGTCTCCTTTGATTGCTTTCGGGTGGATTTTCATTTCCTGATTTAAAAAAGAGTATTTAGTGGGTGTTGGCGTAGAAATTATTGAAGGTACAGACGCCAGCACACCAAGCTACCCCAATCTGTCACATTTCTTTGATAATTTTTCAACTTTATCACAAGAGAATAAGGTTTATTTTCATTTGGGAAAATTTGACAGTTTGGGATAGCTTGATCTGCTGGCGTCGGTACAAAAAGGGTGCCAACAAGACCCCATTAGTGAGTCTACGGTATCGCTCATCTGTCAGTCTTCTATCAAAACCAATAGTTAACGAACACAAGTTCGGTCGGTCGAAGATTCAGCCACATTTTGGTCGAAACCGAAACTTGATTTTTGGCCGAAACTGATCGAAACCGAAACCGAACCTAAGTCGGACATTACCTGAAAGTCTTATAAGGGAGAAATAATACTATCCTATCCCTTACCTTGCTAGCATTCTCGTCTCTAATGAACACGGAGCGCAGCTGTCCGTTGAGCTCGAAGAACACCTCCCGCTCTCCCGCCGCTGTCATCTCGTCTGATACAGCGACTGTCTTGATATCTAACGTCTTGCCGCGCTCGATCTTCACTTCTATCGTTTCGCCAACCTGTTGAAAGTGATTTCTTTTAGACTGGATCTAGATAGTTTAGTATATTGTAGGTATAATCATGTAAATAGCGCATCAACATTGCCCAATTCTGATGTGTCCCATCTATATACAGGATTAAATTTTAACCAGTGCGCTTCTGACGACCCATAACGACTGCCAAAGATCTACGAATGATAACCGGGACCTTCTTCAGGGTCTTGGTATGTTAAGATGGCACCCATCCACGGACCAACTTTGGAAAACGTAGCTCAACTCACTCTAGAAATGTATTTATGCAAGCGACCAATTCAGAGAACTGAATCCTTTACAAACAATCGATCATTTATCCGGTAATAATGTGTATCTACCAAATTTTTCCTGAAGTCATGTGTTTAGCTAAATTACTTTAAAAGATAGATTATATGGACAATGGGCAGGCACATCACAGCAATTTATTTTTCTAACAAACCCACAGTTTTAGCTTTTTTCAATGCCACTACAGATATCCAAAAAATGACATGTCTGATACATTATTTGTTTAGTGTATCAATTTATCTATCATTCATCTTTGGGATATTCGTGGTGGTCGTAAAAAGTCAGAACGAAAAAGTCAACGCACGAAAAATGATTGTCTTGGAAAGTGTCAATGAGGGATGAAGTCACTGAAGTGAGTAAAAAAATCTATTGATTTATACATAATTTTTTTACCAAGGATTATTTGTATCTGCTTGTTTTGCCTACCTAGGCTGCCATTGGAACAGTCATATAATCACTGCTAACAATGTAGTGGGATAGCAAACCTGGTGGTACTTACAGTTGGTCCAGTCAAGAAAGTCTTTGTGTCCAAATGCTTGACGGGTCCATACTTGTCACGGATTCGGAAGAAGTCATTCGCCACTTGTGGGTACATGGCCGCAGACATAACATCTTGGTCGGTCACCTGAAATTATTGAAACAATGAAAATAATATTTTAACACAATAATAACTACGTGGTCCAAATTTTAAGATTAGGAAGAGTACGTCCACGTCCGCACGAAAAAAAAACTGCTGAATATTTGGCTCTCCAGATTTTCAACACACTGTTTTGCGCATTTGAAAATCGAACAGTGTGTTTTTTCCACGCATTTTGCTGGATTCTCAATCCTCGGTTCAAATTCTGAGAGTTGAAATTCCTGTGCGCGATTAAAATCCCGCCACGATATTTTTACGTCCGAGCGAACTTTGTCTTAGTATGATTGATTGGATTTTATCTTAGAAATGAACTTAAGAGCAACGAGGTTGCGCTAAAGCTAGAGTTTCCCTTTGGTCGCTACATAGTGTCCGCAATAGACTGCCGACTGACGTCACTTAACGTTATTTATGAAAGTGAGTTGGTGTTTTCTTAGACAGTTTTTTAACACCGTAAAGTGATGCCATCATGATGACCTTTATGTGCGGCCACCGTTGTCGTATGTAACTCAAGCCTCTATAACCTTCGATCAATATGATCGAAGTCTATAACAATTATTTTTCTAATGTTTATTGGTGCATACAATCTTTGTTTTATTATTTTTGTCTAGCTCAAAAACTGAAATAGTGAAGTGTGCAATGTTTTCGAGTCTTTTTTATTCTTAGCCAAATGTTTTGATAATTGATTAGGTACCTCAGGATACGTTTCTTTGAGGTCTGATTTAAGTTTTTCGAAGTCCAGAGGTTCTAACTCCTTGCCCGGCCTGTCCGCGATTCTTGGCATGTCCTTCAGGACTTGAGATCTAGAATAAACAGCACAGGTTTTTACATGTACAGATCATAATATATCATATTTTCTCGCACTTATAGGGCTTTTTGTCACTTTTAGTCGTAAGCTAGAAAGATAAGACAAGTAGAAATACACAATCCAATATTCAATGCACAGACTGGTCCAAATTAAAGTTAATTTAATTGAGTGATTCTACAAATCAAGAATTCATTTACAAAAGTATTTTGAGTGCCATGCTTTAACAGGCATATTATGCAATATGGCTATCCTTTTAATAAACTTAAATGAAGATGATAAAAAAATAAAACTTAATTAATCGGAAACTGTGAAACAGGCCCCTAAAATAACTAACCTATAAAACCTACCTGAGTGGTTCAGGGAATCCTCCATGAGGAATACCGATGGCTCCCTGCAGGTACTCCACAACAGACTTAGGGAATGATAACTCCTCAGCCTTTTCTTTGATCTCGTTTGCTGTCAGTTTATTCTGCACCATGAACTGGGCCAGGTCTCCAACGACCTTCGATGATGGAGTGACCTTGATGATGTCTCCTAGAAGGAGATTGGCTTCCCTGGAAAGTTAAATGGGGTGTAATCGGGTAGTCGCCAGCTTTGGGGTTTTAGTTGTTTATCACAGAGAGGAGGCACGTGTTCTAGCAGTGCCAACATTAAATGCTGACTATGGACATATGGATTTTCGTTCGAAAAATAATTATTTATAGCCATTAAGCAATTTTAACGATCCCAAACCATTTAGAGATAAAATATTTAAAGGCACACTGTCATGAGACACTCAGGAGCGGATCTTGAATTTGTGGGGCCCTGGGCTTATAGGTACTGCTTACCCCTACCTAATTACTCAACCAATTGCCATTAAATTTTATCAAAAAACTTTTTAATTCTAGATAATTTTTATTATTGACAATATCGTCTATTGTTTCCAGTTCGGTTGGGGGGCCCTTTGTATCCACGGGGCCCAGCACCCTAATTGCGTAACTCACGATTGATCATAATTGGTTTCGTCTTCACAGTTAAACAATATTCATTGCGTTATTTACGTTGTTGAGCAGACACATTTTTCGAACATATGAAGCAATGGTTTAACAATCCGTTTCAAAACGATACAGATTATGATGAATCGGGAGTTACGCAATTAGGGTGCTGAAGTCTTTAAGTAGATCCGCCCCTGGAGACACTACAGCTATTTCCTGATATTTTTGTTTAAATTATGTCTGTTTTGTTCTACAAGAGAGCTATCGCCTTTACATTCCTTCCACCTGTATGTGCTTCCTTCCAATCCTCAGGAAATTCCTCAGGAAGACAACCAAGTTGACCTCATCAAAAACCTTCAAAATCTTACCTGTAAGCCTTCTTAACTTCTTCGAACTGGCTGCCAAGACCAAGCGAGAAGGCCTGGAACTGCAAGTTGGTGTATTGT
The DNA here is from genome assembly GCA_949987655.1 of Polymixis flavicincta. Taxonomy (NCBI): domain Eukaryota; kingdom Metazoa; phylum Arthropoda; class Insecta; order Lepidoptera; family Noctuidae; genus Polymixis; species Polymixis flavicincta. The sequence continues at coordinate 18,836,287 of OX465184.1, forward strand.
CCTCCGGGGATCTCGTTGAGGTATACGTCTGCGTTGCCGGACTTCATGGTCGCTGTGGCTTCGAAGGGCCCGTACAGGGTACGTGCCTGTTCCCAGTATGCTGAGTATTCTGATACGGTTTGGAGGGCGATCTCTGTAGGGGGAGGAAATGATTAAATTGATAAATGATTTTTTGAATATCTGGGGTCTTCAAATATCGTATTTAACGTGATTTTGCAAAACAATAAGGTTCTTATGTCGTAAACAACAGCTTGGTTTGTATTTTTTTTTACACCGCTTTGCGATATTCAGAGTATAATTAAAATTATATTTAAAAGCATTTCGTTCTTTCAAACTGATAAAGACGACTGATCACTCCATTTAAAGAGGTTTTAGTTATGGTCAACTGGTCACCCAAATATGCAGGATTGAAGGTTTTAATATCTGACCTACATACAGCAGCGGACTGTGCTGAATAGTCCCAAGATTTGGTTTAAAAGCCTTTAGTAATATTCAATGCGTAAGGCACCGAAGCGCAACATTTCAACGACCATTTGAGGTTTTGGAATGCTATAATGCTATTAACTGATTATTGGCTACAGTAAAACTCACGAGTATCCAGGTTAGTCCCCTGCAGCGACGCCACCAGCGCGCCCATGCTGGGCTGGCTGGTGAGGCCGGACATGGAGTCCACGGCCGCGTCCACCACGTCGGCGCCCGCCTCGGCGCACGCCAGCATGGCGGCCACGCCCGCGCCCGACGTGTCGTGCGTGTGCACGTGGATGGGCACGTCCGGGTGCTTGTCGCGGATGGCACCGATCAACATCCTGAGGGGAAAACACCAATGAGTTAGTTAATAATAATTATTTATTTTTTATGTTTTTATAAACCAATATTTTTTTTGGCTTTTACAATTTTCCTTGCCAAAATTTGCATTTTGATGGCGAGAAGCGCTTGTTTTCTAACACATTTTCAATGTTATTTTAAACTTGTACAGTCGCCAGCAGGTCAAGCTATCCCAAACTGTCAAATTTTCCCAATTGAACATAAACCTTATTCCTTTGTGATAAAGTTGAAAAACTATCTAAAGAAATTTGACAGATTGGGGTAGCTTGATATGCTGGCCTCTGTACATATGGAGCTAACCTTAAATAAAACGACTAACTAATTAATACTAAACAAAAAACTGTGTTTGGTGTTTAGGTACGCCAAACTTTAGGTCGCTTTGTGCCATAGCGATATTTATAAGCCTCATTTACCGTTCCTTCGGTTGTTTAAACATTATCGGATTATACTCAATCAAACACAGTAAAATAACATTGTAGTTTCAGAAATTTTTTGCTTTCACTTGAAAACCATTAAAGCAGTTTAGTAAGTGGCATTCTACTTTTCACCACTTGATTGAACAGCTGTGCTATTTAGTGAGTCGACTGACATATTGTCATGTGACTTTGCCTAGATGTTTCATGGGATGCAGAAATAGAGAGTAATCTGCAAATTACATGCATCAATTAATAAAATACCACTCACTTAGCAGCCTGAGGCTTCAACAACCCAGCCATATCCTTGATCGCCAGCACATGAGTACCAGCCTTCACGAGCTCATCAGCCAAGTTCAAATAGTACTTGAGGTCATACTTCTTCTTGTTAGGGTCTGACACGTCACCCGTGTAAGAGATGGCGGCTTCCACTACTCCACCGGCATTACCTGCGGCTTCCATGCCAAGGATCAAGTTCGGAAGGTAGTTGAGGGAATCGAAGACTCGGAAGATGTCCATGCCGTTTTTGACCTGTGGTTTGATATAGAGTTGTAATTCATATGTTGGTCGGGGTTTTTAGTTAAACACAACATTGCTGCTTCAACACATAGGTACATAAATACATAAACTCACACTTTTTTCCATAGTTCAGTAGGTTTTTTTTTCTCTATCCTTTATTTTAATGGTCCAACCACCAAGAATTGTAAGTGCTTTCAAAATTTATAAGAGTTAATCTAAAGTGTTTAGTAGAAGGTTCACCATTCTAGTCTTGGCGGGTTTTATCTGAATGAATTTGCAATTGTTACCCACGATGGAAAAAAATCTGTAGACTCACAGCCATATCACAGAACTGGAAGACCACGTTGTCGGGATAGTTGGTGTAGCCGACCGCGTTTGCACCACGCAACAACATTTGGAAGGGAATGTTGGGAATCATCTGCCGCATGTCGCGGAGACGCTCCCATGGACACTCGTGCAAGAACCTGGGAAAAGAACATTGATAATATTGAAACAGAGAGACCAGGTTTGGTCAGATATTGGAATCATGGCAACGAGAATGACTAAAAACAAAATCATTTTTAACCGACTTCCAAAAGGAGGAGGTTATATGTTCGACTGTATGTTTTTTTAATGTATGTTCATCTATTTCTCCCCCATTTGTGGACCGATTCTCAAAATTATTTTTTTATTTGAAAGAGTATACTCCTGTGGTGGTCCCATTGGCACCAAGTCAGGATCTGATGATGAAATCCCAGGGAAATCGAGGGCAACCCTCAAATGTAGGTATTAACAATGTTTTTCATACATTTTCTAAAGCTATTGAGACATTTGCGTATGGTCATCATCATCTCATGACGCTGAGCTGATGAAGGAAGGTACAACTCTTTAACATTGCAGGGTCGGGCATAACTCCGTCATATATAGACGGATTAGCAAAATTCTTTTGTTCGAAAGGGGTTATTCCGAAATGGTTCTGTATAAATTTCATATAGATCTGATGATGCGTTTCGGAGACAGACAGCGGAACTCTTCAAACAATGACAGCAAATCAACCGCGATTGCTGCAATAGCATAAATATGCATTGTTTTGACCCCAAGGATGATGAAATTCCGAATTGGTGTGGGGTTGGTAGGTAGATACTATAGCTAAAAAGTGAAACATAACTTTAATTTCGGAAGGCGGTGACAAGAAATTAATAAAATACTTAAGCAAAGTCACCGACTTCCGAAATTAAAGTTATTTTTCACTTTGTAGTGTTTTCCAGAAGTCGGTTGTTTTTTTTTGTAAAGTTTGTATTTTTCACTTTTTATTCTAAATTATTATAGCAGTTGCTGAACTCTAAAATATTCGAAGACCCAGACTCCATCCATTCAGTCAATCTTGCCTGAGAATTGTAGTGATATAAATAAGAACTTATTTTGAAATAGCTTTTGCCTGCGGCTCCGCCCGCGTGGATGTCGGTTATCGCATAAAAAGTAGCCATATTCCAGGCTATATCTCTGCCAAATTTAATGACGATCGGTTCAGCGGTTTAGGCGTGAAAGCATAACAGACAGACAGAGTTACTTTCGCATTTATATTTGCCCTGCGTGAGAATTCACCAAAGAATTTCTTCACAGTAGAATATTTATTCTGCATAGTGCATTTACACTACTTATGGCTTTATTTTGAAGAAAACCATGGCAAAGAACAAGCTAGGATGGTTTATATACCTACTACTAACTCAATTATATTCGTGCAACTAAATACTAACAACTGTTTTCCGTAAATAGCTTAAACATTATCTACATGTCCGACCTTAATTATTAGTGTTTAAGAAAATTATAACACAGGAGATTAACTAAATATGTCACTATTCTTCAAAAGTTGCTTGCTTGCAAAACTGATGCGGCCTGTGATACAGGTTTGCGTTGGTACAGGCATCATCCTAGATTTGTACTGTATTGTTCCAATTTTTATTTTGTTAGTATAACATATTTTGTTTTGACCGTTTATTTTCTTTTGTACATATTAGGTATATTTTTAAATATTTTCACAAAAATAAAGTAAAAACATTTAAAAATATAAAAAAATAGTGGCCCATCGGCATCAGGAGCAGGGTCCAAGATGCCGGTGGTCAGGGCTCTAGAGAAAGGAACCTCCTGACTATGCGTGCCGTGTCTAGGAGTACTGCTTTCTGAATCAAGCCCTTGATCCATATTTTATTTGATTATTATTATTATAATTTATTCTTCTTTCTCCTGGCTATTATCCCAATTTATTTGGGGTTAGCCCTCCTAGTAGATACTTCAACACCACACTGTACGATTGTGGATTGTCTCTTTTGCTCGCTATAGTGTCAGTTTTTACTGTTCATAGCAAAGTTATTTATTATTATAAGATAACTCACCTCAAGGCTACATCAAAGGTAGCTCCACCCCAGTTCTCAAGCGAGTACAGGTTGCTAAAGTTATGGGCCACATACGGGGACACAGCCAACAGGTCATGTGTCCTCACTCGAGTCGCCAGTAGAGACTGATGGGCGTCCCTATAGGTCGTGTCCATGAGAAGTAGACCCTTGTGCTGACGGACAGCCTTCGCAAAGGCTTCAGGACCTCCTTCGTTGAGTATCTGCTTGTAACCTCTCGGAGGTTGGATGGCTGTAAGGTTTTGGTAAGGTTTGTTTAGAAAGTTTTCAAAGAGTTTAGAGAGAAGTTTTCTATAAAGAGGGCCAGTTTCAATCGTATTAGGTTTCCGTGACAGATCGTTCACCGGATTGACTCAAGAAAATGTATCCACGTGTGTACTACTAGACGTCATTGTGGTTTGGTTGCTTTGGGCTATCCAAGAAACGACTAACTTTTTTAACAATACCGACCGAATGGGGATGTTTTAAAAAAGCATCTAAAATAAATTCTACCGCTTTCTAACGACCACACAATGTAATGTTAACAAACCCTGATTTTGGTACCTATGAAAAATAATTTCATTTCTTTTCTTTTTGTTACCATGCGATATTAGGCGTATTTCGTAAAACGGTAGGTATTAATTAAAACACTAGTTCATTATTGCTGCTTTTTAGTTATATTTTAATACATGCAAATGTAGGTATAGTCTTTTTAGGCGATATTTGTTTCATCTAAACTCCCTCCGTATTCTGAATTTTTCACTTCCGAGATACAGCCTTAAAAAAACTTCTCGTGTGTAGGATTCGATTGGCAAATTAAATTAAAATATCATAATTAAAAAAGCTAAATAAATAAAATACATAATAGAAACATTGAAAATATTAATCACAAGGCACATTCCATTCTGGAACATGTTAAAAGCTTATACACCACAACCAAGAGAATGATCGGGCGAAGCTTAAAAATAACACAATCCTAAAATGAGTTCAAAGTAATCATGGACATAATTGTTATTTTTCGTTGAAATCCGTAGCACGTATAATTTCTTTTCCGACGAATGCTACGCTATTTGCTATTTGTAACAATGCAATAGCGTAGCATGCGCTTTCTTTTGGGTGCTTTTGTATTAAATTTTTCAAAACATGACCGCTATCGTCAACGGTTCCTATGCGTTTAATTTTATTTATTTAAACTTCATGTAAGTAGAGTCGGCGGACTTAATGCCACAAGGCAATAATGATAGTTGAACGTAGCAGCCATAAAAATGTAACTGCTTTATTCCATCACTAGTCCGAAGCTAAATCTAGAACATAAAGTAGGCTCACCTGTATTCTCCCCTGTTAGTTCTTGTCTTTTTATAGCCTCAGGGGATAGGTCTGAAAAACATGTTAACTGAAATAATGACTGTGCGGGAATGCGTGACGTGCAAATTAAAAAATAATGGCTATGAATTCCAGTACAGAAATACAACATCAATTATGTAATTTTGTGATCATTAAAGTTTTGTAGCGTTTATAAAATAGCAGTGTTATGTGAGTGTCGTTTTGTAAATAATAATATTCTGTAGTTACTATAATAATGCCTTTTTGGGGAATGGAGGCGCGGTTTTATAAAAAAGCGGCAAGTAAGTATATAATTTTAAATAAAATAAAAAACATTTTTTTTTTTACTTTTGCTTTCTTATTGTAATAAATTATAAGTGAAGCAAGCTATTTTATAAGTAGTGCATAACTTTTATAATCAGTGTATCTCCTGTGAGTTCACAAACAGGATTAAAGACAAAATTAATGGCAATAAAATAAATCAACATATTCAATATTAAAAATAAAATAATGAAGCGTGAAATTTTAGTCATTAAAATGTATAAAACATAAAATAAAGTTCTTATTAATAGCCCGTGCTCCAATGGCATGAGGCGTGTCCCAGATATAATTATTATAATTAATTTGCTAAATAAATAGGCGAAGCTTTTGGTTATACATTGCTCATATAATAGTATAATATCGCAAAATATAGCTTATTTTATAAATTCAACTTGAAACCTACCATACCCATTGCGTAAAACTGGAAAAAATCGTTCGAAGTTGTTTTTATTAGCTTCTTTTTTCACAAAACTTCATCCTCCATTAATGACCATTAATTTTGTTAATGGGGGACAAAACCGTTTAATTCCGTGCTAAATGTTGCATAATGTTAATAATTGCCAATTTTATTAATAGCAATTTTATTTTTTGTTTTTATTGCTCATGCAAAATCCAAGTTAATATTCCAATTGGTTTAAAATGAACCCTTTTTTACTGTGGCCATTTTAGCCTTAAAACACAAAAAAATAATTTAAAAATTGTGCTAAACTATTCCCATTTATTAGAAATCTAACACCCAGCTACACCATTAAACATCAAACATACATTATAATGCTAAACACCTTTTTAAATCTCACCTTTCGAACTCATTATTTGACCTTCAGGGGCACCTAAAATGGAGCACGTCGTATTTTATCTTTCCCTACATTTTGTGAACAACTTACCCAGCGGTACCGTTGGAATGTAAGGTTTGACGACTGCAGGCGGGATTTTAGTGGCCAGAGGAGTTGCCGGGCCGTTAACGATAACTTGTCCGAGGTAGTTCAGGATCTTTTGGGCTCTGTTCTGTGAGGCTTTGAACATGAAGAGTTGAGGGTTCTCGTCGATGAAGTATGTATCTAGGGCGCCTGTGGAAGAAATCAAAGATGTTTTATTGAGAAACTTGAACTTTTTAAGAAACTTGGTGGTTCTGTTGCGGTTTCTTGACGACGATGGGAACTTTGAGATTTGCCACGTGGCTTTTTACAGCCTTTACGCTTTTTCAAGCCCCACTTGATTTTTTCAAAACATCCTCTGTACTTTCTCATTTATAAATCACCTTTAAACAGTGTGGTGTTGAGATGGAACTTCAAAGCAAAATCAAAATTTCATAAATAGAGTAAAAGCGAGCAAAGGAGCGAGCGAGCGAGGCTTTTGGCCTCGTGCAGGACTTTCTGTTTTATTTTTAATAGTTTTTACTCCCAAGAAATTTGTTTGTATTTTTTTATAATTTTTGTACTAGTTTATTTAAATATGTGATCTTCCTGTGCGAGTCACAATAAATACTTTTTCTTTATTTCAAAGGAGAAAAAAAATTGAATCTGCGTTTATAGTTTGTTGCAAGAAATTACTTGGTATTATTGTGCTGAGCGACATTGTTCTTGAAAAGGATTTAAAAAAACACAACCGTTCGGTTTAGATGTAAATGGTCATAACATAATCAGGTCATATCGTGCCCACTGCTGGGATCAGGCTATAATAATCCATCAAGCGGCCCCAGTTTTTGGATATCACATGGCTTCGAATTTTTGGTTCTAGGACATGGCGGGTTCCTCACGATGTTTTCGAAGTGCCTGCCCCATAGGGTCATTGTGACTTACCATTAAGGAACTTCTGATTCTCCAGCACGTTGAGTAAGAAAGGTATGTTGGTCTTGACGCCTCGTATACGGAACTCTCGGAGAGCGCGGTTCATCTTAGCGGCTGAGGACGGTAGGTCGTGGGCGTGGGAGATTACCTGTGTAGGGTATAATTTGTTATAAAAGCATGTAGAATGCGTATTGAAATACCAGCAGGCCTAGTAATGTCTACTACTAATGTCATTCCCATACATTTTGGCATAGCGTTTGGCGTGAACGCTAACAGAAATGTGTTTTGTCTCTAGGCCCTGGGTGCTTACTCTCGAATATAATTCCGATAGATCGTCATTGGAATTGTTAGTCAAACGTCAGGGATTGGCTCGACTCAGTGAGTCCAGCCAATCCCTGACGTTTAACTGATAATTCCAATGTCGATCTATCGGAATTATATTCCAGAGTAAGCACCCTGGTTGTTTAAAATTTTAAGTTGTAAATAACGGATGTCTGCAAAAATTACGAAAGCAATCAGCTAAGTATATGTATAGTCGTGTCAGATTGTAGCATAATCTTATTACGGGCTGATTTTTCAATTGTCAGATATCTTTTGTCTAGAGAATAATTATGTCAATTTGACATATTTTCTATACAAAACCTGACAAAGCGCAATATTTATTCCTGAGATGTAAGTTATCTGACTATTGAAAAATCTACACTAAATAAACTAGTTGTGACCTCGGATTCGCCCGTGTGGATGTCTTAAATTATCCCACCATTCAACAAATAGCATATGTTCTTTAAAACAACAGCTAAATGCTAGTGAAAGTTCAGATCCATCCGTTTCGGAGATCAGCCGAAACAAACAGACAGACAGACCGACAAAAAACTGACCGCAAATAATAAATAGTTGTTATTTTGACATTGCATTGCACAACATACACTTTAATTTTATTTATTTGTATATATTTGTTCTAAGTTTTAATTGCCCTTGTACAATTTCAGTAAGTACCTACAAAATTGGTGTCAGTCTTCAAAATACTTGCCTTGACAAGAAGCGAGTCATAGTAGGGAGAGATGACGGCACCGGCGTAAGTAGAAGCTGAGTCCAGACGGATACCCATACCCTCACCAGACCTGAGAGGAAAATGCACTTTATTGAAAACTAACTGCGCCTCGCGGTCTCACTCGCATAAGTCTCGATCCCGTGGGAATATCGGGATACAAAGTATTTCCTAATCCAGCACCCTAATTGCGTAACTCACGATTCGTCATAATCTGTTTCGTTTTGAAACAGATTGTTAAACCATTGCGTCATATGCTCGAAAAATGTGTCTGCTCAGCAACTTAAATAACGCAATGAATACTGTTGAACTGTCAAAATGAAACTGATTATGATTAATCGTGAGTTACGCAATTAGGGTGCAGGTCTACCCCTGTGCCAAATCTCATCCAAATCCGTTTGGCCGTTTTTTCGTCAAAGCGTAACAAACAAACATACAAAAAAAAAAATCATTTTCTTTTTATAATAATATTCGTTTGGATAATTAAATTTCCAAATTGTTCTATTCCTATAACCACAATATCCATCTCACTTGAACAGTTAAACACCACAATTCTATCCGTGTATTCCTCCACACACTTTTTTCCATCAACTCAAATCTAAACCTTAGCGCAAAAGACACGAGGTCCAATTTACTTTCACACCGAATTCTTTTCCTTTCGTACCAATATGAACTTTAACATACAAGTCAAAAGGTACAACTTACCTAAACACCTCAATTCTGCCCGTACTGGGTTGGAAGTTGTTAGCCGGATCCTCAGTAGTCACTCGGCACTGTATGGCGTAACCTTGAGCTTGTATCTTGTCCTGAGTCAGTCCCATCTCAGGTAAGGTCATCCCTTCTGCTACCCTGATCTGAGATTGTACCAAGTCGATTCCGGTTACTTCTTCTGTGATTGTGTGTTCGACTTGTAACCTGGAAGAGAACATAATCATGTCTTAATCAGCCTATAACGTTCCCACTGCTGAGACACAGGGAGTGGGCCATAATCCGCCACGCGGGCCCAGTGCGGGTTGGTAGATGTCACATATCTTCGAATTTTTGGTTCTAGGACATGCCGGTTTCCTTCACCGTTTTGAGAGCAATGGTGATGAAATAATTTACCCGCCCCCAATAAGGAGAACGTCGTAGTTAAATTTGTCGAATGGTTGACGATAAACAGAATATAAATCTATGACTTGGTTGGGTAGTCGGGTACCGTAAAATACAATTATACAAAAAAAAAAAAGAACAGCCGACTTAAGTTATGTTTCACTTAGTGTTTTCTTTTATGTCAAACGTGTTTATTTTTGTAAATTGTTTTTCTTTTTCACGTTTTAGTTCGATTTCCGATCATGTCATCTTATTTTGTATGTCTATTCTAGCTTCTATCGTAAAGAGTTGACTACCAAAGTGGCTACATACCTAGCGTTGACCTCGATGAAGTAGAAGTTGCCTTTATCATCGAGCAGGAACTCCACAGTACCCGCATTCTCATAGCCCACGGAGCGAGCCAAGTGCGTGGCGCAGTCTGTCATCTTATTTCTTGTCTGAAAATATTTATAAGGAAATATTAAATAACCAGCAGCGAAGCGGTTTCACCCGCGTAGTTCCCGTCCCCGTGGGAATACGAGGATAAAATATAGTCCATGTCACCTGGTGATAATTTAGCTTCCCAACAGTGAAAGAACTATTCAAATCGGTTCAGTAGTTTCGGAGCCTATTCAATGCAAACAAACTAACAATCAAATCTTTCCTCTTTGTAATATTAGTAGATTATATGTAGTACAGATTATTTGTGCTCGGTTGATGGCAATAGGGTCGCCCCCTATTACATGGAACTTAAACATATCTATCCAAAATTCTGGAGAAGCTGGTGAACAAGAGACTATTGGCGTACCTAGAAAAGAACCAACTCCTATCGGCCAACCAGTACGGCTTTCGCAATGGCAGATCAACGGAGGACGCAGTCTCTAAGTTGGTGGATCATGTCATTAACAGCCTTGACAAGGGCAAAAAGTGTGTTGGCGTCTTTCTTGACCTTGCCAAGGCATTTGATACCGTTTCGAGGCCCATACTGATCAAGAAGATGGAACGTTTAGGTATCAGGGGTATTGCTTTGGAATGGTTTACGTCCTATCTCTCCGAACGTAAACAGAAGGTTTGTCTGGGTGATTTCCGAAGTACCTCTGCGAGTGTAGCATACGGAGTGCCCCAGGGTAGTGTCCTTGGCCCCACCTTGTTTCTCCTGTACGTCAATGGACTCTGCTCACTCAATTTGGTCAACGCGCAAATATCTGCTTACGCTGATGACACAGCTATAATTTTCCATGGCAACTCTTGGAAGGAAACCTATAGTGCCGCAGAGGCTGGAATGAAGACCGTTACCAGTTGACTGCAACACAATCTGCTCACCCTTAATATTAAAAAAAACTAAGGTGGTTAACTTCTCTGTAAGCAAAAAAACAACTGCTCCTAAACAACTTGTACTCAAATCCCACCATTGCAATTATAGTCTAGGGGATAGTTGCAGCTGCCCTGTTTTTGAGCAAGTTGCGAGTATCAGGTATCTCGGTGTTAGCATAGACGAACACCTGACATGGGCAAAACAAATTCAGTCTGTCGTTTCGCGCGTGAGGAAGCTTCTTTACATATTTAAAAGACTTCGTTCTGTAGCTGACAAGGATACTCTAAGGATGACTTATCTGGCTTTATGTCAGTCTGTGCTTGGTTACTGTATAGTATCTTGGGGTTTCGCTTGTAAAAGTCATTTAATTACGGTTGAACGTGCACAGAGAGCCATTCTTAAGGTCTCTCACAGATTAGGAATCCGTTACCCCACTGATATGTTATATCGAGAAACGAGAGTGCTTACGGTGCGCCAACTGTTCATTTTATCAGTGCTACTTAAATTCCACAAAACTTCAGTGGCCACAGTGGTGACGGATCAGCGCTCACGTAGGAAACCCAAATGGAACAGACCTTTCTGCAGGCTTAAGTTTGGCAATAAGGCTTTCTCATGTACGGGACCATACCTGTATGAAAAAGTTAATAAAAAGCTCAAAATCTACTCCTTGACGAAGTTTGGGTGCAAAAAACAGGTTCAGGATTGGCTACTTGGTCTTAATTATACTGAAACGGAAAACCTTCTATCTTTCAACTGTTAATATCTTATTATCACCCACACATCTCATCCACATACTCACATCATACATACACTCATCACACACACTCTCTTCACAGACACACTAACAATCATCACACTGACATACGTACACTATCACCGCAAACATACTTTTCGTTTCCTCTTATTAGTTGTGGCGAATCATCATTATTTAGTATTAGTTTTATTGAATTATTGTTTAGTATTAGTTTTATTGAATTATTATTTAGTATTAGTTTTAGTGAATTATCTAGCCTTAGTTTTAGTAAATTTACTTTATTATTTAAGCCGTTGCTATTGTATTTCACCTATAATAATTTCATTCAATCTGTCGAAAGAGACTGGATCCTGCGACACAGGGTATCCTAGTGCGGGATCCAGTGTCACACCTGTACTGTAACACTTTTTTTTATTAGCCAATAAAATAAAATAAAAAATAAATAAACTGGCGAAACATGGGTGTATTTTAGGTTTACTTCTACATTATATTAAATTGAGAATTTTTTTTGGAAATTCCAAGAGAAGAAGTACTTTTTCTTCAATAAATGTACCTTTAAAAACGGTTTTGCTTCTAATTCTAACACTTTTTTGTTTAGTGTGCCTCTTTTTAAGTTTCCGGCCATATTGGTCGCAGAAATTATGCTAGGGCTGTGGCAAATGGTTTTTTTTTGGGTGGGAAATCTTCAAATAACTTCTCCCGCTCTGGGTGAAGCAGGAGGGCTGTCAGACTTTTACTGACTAAAACCTACCCGTGTTCCCTCAGTAGCCCGTATGCCAGGGGCTATGGTATCTCTTTCGAACAAACCCGCACCCCTTGCGGGCCCCATCACTTTTTGTGCTGACATCTCTTTGAGGCGCGCGTGGAACACAACGCGCCGTCGACTTGGGCTTGGTCCTTACCGGACAGCGAGCTACCCATTACTCGCCGTCCGCAAGCCCATGCCTACGGTGGCCGGAAATCGGCCTGGGATTCCCGACGCCCAGGGAGCCTCCGTATCCTGCGGCGGCTGGGGTCGCGAGGGCGCATATGCTGCCTCTCCCTCACGTGCGCCGCCTCCCTCTTCGCGAGCATCACTGCTTCGCTGAAGGAGGTGACGGCTCCCCATGCCCTCTCGCTCCGTACCATGGCCTGGACCAGGGCCGGACGCGAGAGCTCGCCGCCGCCGATCGCCTCCACGAGGACACGGCGGTGCTCCACCCAAGCTGGGCAGACCGCCACCGTGTGCTCCACCGTGTCCTCAGGGCGATCTTCGCAGTGGAAACACCCGGGCGTTTCCTCCCGCCCTATCCGAAACAGGAACCTCCCAAAACAACCGTGTCCAGTGAGGACCTGCGTCAGGCGGAAGGTGAGTGTGGCAAATGGGTTACATTACATTAGAACTGTGGTCATGTCGGGAGGACACGGCTCGGCACACGCTGGCAGAGTGTGCCGCTTGGGAGGACCCGCGCCGTACCTTCATCTCAGGAGTCGGCAGCGACTTGTCGCTGCCTGCCGTTGTCGACAGCGAGGAGTTCTGGGACGCGGTGGTATCTTTTTTGTGAAATAGTCATTTCGCAGAAGGACGCTGCGCTTCCGCCAACCCAGCCCGCAGCAGGCGCACCGGGCATATAACGCCCTCTTCCAGCCCCCCTAAATGGGGTCTCGGGACATCCGTCACCCCGTACTCCTTAGGACCCGAGATGGCGGCGCGTAGTGTTCCACCCGCGCCTCTCTATGATGTAAGGGGGGGTTTAACACCTCACTCTCCCTCCTAGCTTGGCACCAGCCGAGGATTGCGGAAGTCGCATCATATCACGTGATCCCCGGTGCAAGTGTGGGACGGAACTCCGGTAAGGTTTTAGTCAGTAAAAGTCTGACAGACCCCTTCGGCCTACCCAGAGCAGAGGCCATCCATGAGGATTTCTCCCGTCATCAAAAAAAAAGATGGTGAATGGGAAAAAATTGGCTATTTAATATTAAGGACAACTAAATGGTGATTTATTTGATATTCTATTGTACTTTACCTCAGGGTCCAATCCGGGTGCGGGTGCGATTTCCACTACTTTCTGATGTCTTCTCTGTACAGAGCAATCACGCTCGTAGAGATGAACTACGTTGCCAGCCTTGTCACCTGAGGAGAAAAAATAATCGTAATTTTCATCAATTATCTGACTGAAAATAAAGAGAAAATCAACCGATCTATTCTGGTAAATCATCATATCATGAAGTGAACTATGAATAATGTCAATCCCTAGCATCATGTGGAATGACATCTCGACCAAATCTCTACTCAGCAAAACGCATGAGTAATAATTCCGGTTGTCCATATTCTTGAATAATTCAGTTGGTCTTATAGTATTTGTTCATATTCATGAATAATCCAGTTGGTCCTACAGAATTTGCCTATATTAATGAATATTTTAGTTCGTCCTATAGTATAACGTCCATTTTCATGAATTATTAAATTGGTCCTATAGTATTTGTCATATTCCTGAATAATTCAGTTAGTCCTACAGTATTTGGTCACATTCATGAATAATTCAGTTGGTCCTATAGTATGTATTTGTCATATTCTTGAATACTTGTATCTCCTGGAAGGATGAGATCGACCGTTATTTTTTTCGGCTTATAAGCGATAACGCCATAGCTTTCTTCTTCGTGGAATATAAGCGTGATCCTATGAATATGTTTTTAACGATGTAAGTAAGTAAGTAAAGCCTCACCCAACAACTGCACTTCAATATGCCTGGGCCTCTCGATGAACCTCTCAATGAACATGGACCCGTTCCCGAAGGCCCCGAGCGCCTCGGACGAGGCCCGCTCGAACGACGACTCGACCTCGTGCATCTCTTTCACTACGCGCATGCCTCGGCCGCCTCCACCGAATGCAGCCTGAAAATTTGAAGTTTTTTATTAAAATGGTCTTAATGGTATCACCAAAAAAGAACTACATATATCATTATATAAATGGGCGCCAAAACATTATTTGATTTTAATTTTAACCCTTCAATTGTCAAGTTACTAATACATACTTATACTGTCAAGTTCTTACTACTGAAAAATACAATTAAAAGTCCAAAGTATAGTTTCTTACTTCCTTTTGACTTGTTTAAAATATTGTACTACTTTTTGATTTATTTTTAATATTCTGCGTTTCCGGTTAACTTTATTTTAGGATTCTGTGTTGGTATTATTTATTTATTTTAACACTTCTGCTTAAATGATTTACAATGTAACTTCATTTGAGTTTATATTATTAAGGATTTATCTTGAGACATCCGCTTGAATTATTCAATATGGTAAGGAATTATTTTCACACATGCATATCCGCTTGATATATTTAAAATTGTACTTGGCGGCGAAGTTTCGCGGTAATGTTTGGCGATAATTTTGTGTCTATAAACTATAGTAAAGTGAATTAAAATATATTATTTGTTCGCCGGTCGTGGAATAAACTAAATTATTTTTAGGTACTCTTTTAAATATTTTCCTGCCATTTCCTATTACAGTATGGTGGTGTGTGTATAGTATACAGGAAAAGTTTTTATCCAGTGCGCAAATTTTAACCATGAATTCAGCATATCATTCTAGACCCCCTCTACCGCAGAAATATTTCGCTGGTTATACAAAAAAAAAACAGCTGTTCCATACATTTTGACCGCGTAGGTATTTTACTTTTCTATGAAACAGCTGTTTTTCGTATATCCGGCGGAAAATTTTGGCGCTAGGGGCTCTAGAATGATATGCTGAATTCATGGTTAAAATTTGCGCACTGGATAAAAACTTATCCTGTATTGGTGCAAACCAATATGTATGACTCCGACAACGACAACGAATAAGCACCGACATAATAGGTCTTTACCTATGAAATTGCCGTTTTGTATGAAAAAATTTAAACGAATTTTTTTCATGAATTTTTTATTTGTATTAATCGAAGTAATCACCCATGCAATCAATGCATCTTTGCCATCGCAGTGGCAGTTTATTGATGCCCTTCTTAAAGAAATCAGCTGGACGGGAGGCAACAAATTCTTCAAAGGCATTTTGTACTGCCTCTCGGGTATTAAATTTTTTTCCCGCCAAGAAGTTATCCAAATTCTGGAAAAAGTAGTAGTCTGTAGGCGCAAGGTCTGGTGAGTATGGCGGATGACGGAGAGCTTCCAACCCCAGTTCTTGCAACTTGGAGACCGTCTGCTGTGCAGTATGAGGTCGCGCGTTGTCGTGCAGGAGCAGCGGAGACGAGCGATTGACCAATGCTGGTTGGAGATGCGCCAGCTTCTCCATCATTGTGTTCAGTTCTTCACAGTACACATCTGCAGTAATGCTCACCCCGTTTGGTAAGAAGCTGTGATGAATCACACCGGCGCTAGACCACCAAACAGTGACCATCACTTTTCTAGGGGTAAGTTTTCGTTTAGGGCATTGTTTAGGTGCTGAACCAGGATCCAACCAACTTGCTGAGCGCTTACGGTTATCAAACAGAATCCATTTTTCATCGCAGGTAACAATGCGGTTCAAAATTCCTTCATTTGTGTGTCTGTTGAGCAGTGCAAGGCACGTCTCGACGCGTACTTCGCGCTGGCCATCATTGAGTTCGTGGGGCACCCATTTGTCAAGCTTTTTTACCTTGCCAATTTGACGCAAATGGACCAATATTGTTTTGACGCTAACGTCGAAAGCTGCTGCTAATTCAGCCGTAGATTGTGTATCATCAGCTTCCACAATCGCCTTTAATTCGTCATTGTCGACCAAAGTCTTCGGACGACCGCGAGGTTCATTTTTCAGGTCGAAATTTCCAGAACGGAAGCGAGCAAACCAATAACAGGTGGTGCGTTGGTTTGTAGTGTTAGCTCCGTAAACGTCGTTGATGTTGCGTGCCGCTTGTGCCGCGTTGCTGCCACGACGGTACTCATATTCCATAATTACTCGAATTTTTAACGTATCCATGATGACGAAAAAGATTGAAATGCGATGAAAATGTAACACTAATCAATAAAGAAATGACTACTTTTAGAAAAAAAAATCCATGTTTTTAAAATAAAATTAATTTGAAATTAGAATTCTTAGCCAAACAAAAATTATTTTGATTTGAAATGGCCAGTACTGCAGAACGGCAATTTCATAGGTAAAGACCTAATATATATACCAACTACCACGGTTGGTATATTACAGGTTCCCAAAATTATTTGGGGTGTACTGTCCACTTCGAGGATAAATTATTTTTAGCGCCTCCATTTTTTCACCTACTTATAAAACACTATAACTTCAAATTAAATTCATTATTGTGAGCTATATTAGCGGAGATTGAGCGGAATTAGTGGGGCTCCTACCGTCAACCTTTAGGTCTGCAGCGCCCACAAGGGGACGTTATCGCCCACAAGGGGGCGTTATCGCCCACTTTGGGAAAGGCTGGTATATGATATGGTTGATTTTTGTTCAAATAATGGTCTTTTTTCAAAGGGGAAGAGGAGAGCACATCTGTTGGCAGCCTGACTAACAGTTAATAGCATTAAAGCGGTTATCACACTGAAAGAAAGAAGGAAAAATGTTTATTCTGCACAAACACGTTTACACTGCACTAGACACCGCTCCGATGTGCTTTTAACTTTGATTGTAGAATCTTGATATGTATACAAAAACCGCAGGGTTTTGTTATACCTGCACTGACACCGCATCTCAGTGTGCGTTTCCGTCAAAATTCAAAACTGTGTGATAACCGTCTAACTAACAGTCAGGTACAATGAATACGTGGTTTCGACCTTTTGTGAAGTATACCTACTTTCGATAGTACGGTAATAAGATACCCTTCTAATTTATTTACGTGTAAGGGTTGATTTTTCAATAATAATCAGTAAACTTTTATCTGAAGAATAAATCTGACAGTTAGACATATTTTCTATGCAAAAGTTGTAAAACTGCAATATTTATTCCTCAGATAAAAGTTATCTGACTATTGAAAAAATAAGCCCTAGTTAGTTTGATAAACAGTCAACTCTTCACGAAAGTTTTCCATGAGTTAACAAAATGATAAAGACGGAATATGTTTGTACAGACCCCAGCACATCAAGCTACCCCAATCTGTCAAATTTCTTTGATAGATTTTCAACTTTATAGCATAAGCATAAGGTTCATGTTCAATTAATAAAATTTGACAGCAATTATTTGAATGTAATAAACAGTGTATGTTGCCATACCCACATTACATAAATAACATGACCAAGCACAAGTAGATAATTTCTTATCGGCCACGATTAAAAAAAAACCTAGATATTAATTAATTAATCAATTAGTACCAGATTAAAACGGACACACCCACACGCCCACATATTGCATCATTATTTATCATGATATTATAGAATAGAAAAAGTCAATGAGTTACCTTGAAAATAACTGGAAGACCATGTTGTTTGCAGAACTCTAGGGCTTCTTCCTTCGTGGTTACTGGGCCATCAGTACCGGGGACAATTGGCACCTCTGAAAACCAATATTATGGAGTACATATAAAACGGAAAAAGTTGCGGCTTTTTAAACTATTAAGCGGAAACGAGATTTCGCAAAGTAAGCCCACGTTCCTATGGACGTATGATCTCTGAACACGTGGTACAGTTACCTACTACTTTAAGGCCTTAGGCCAAAATGCCCATGACAAAAATATTTGTCATGGGAACAGGGCCTAAAAGCACCTGTCTACGTGGAATTGGTTTTTCCGCAGTTGAGGCGCCTTCTTACCCTGATTGCTTGAAGTGATGAATTGATGATCGAAGCTAAACTGACGATCGAAGCTAAATTGACGATCGAAGCTAAATTGACGTTAAAAGCTAAATTAGCGATCGAAGCTAAATTCACGTTTTTCCTGCACCAGAGGCGGATTAAATATCTACAGCGCGCTAGGCTAGCACCTCATCAGCGCCCCTCTAGTTGCCATCTTACGAATATTATAAGCGCGAAAGTTTCCGAGCATGCATTTTTGTTTCTCTTTCACGCAAAAACAATTTACCGGATTATGAAGAAAGTATGAAGGTAGCTTGTTTTAACACATAGGATAATTTTATTGCGGGAAAGTCACATGTCACGCGGGCAAAGCCACTGACAATTAGGGTGCAGGACCTGCACCCTAATTGCATAACATACACCCACACTATCAATCAGAATCTGTATAATTTTGATGGATACTTATTGGTAATCCATTGCTTCATATGTTTGGAAAGTTTGTCTGCTCAACGACGGGAAGAATAACGCAATGAATGTCGTTGAACGGTAAAAATTAAAGCCATTCCAACTGATAATGTGTTACGCAAATACCCCGCTGAAATACCCAGTTGACGTCGAGTGGCGACCTACACTACATTTTATTTAATGATTTCTACTGTTTCTTCCAAATATATAGATACAAACAAAAACTTACTGGCATCGATAGCTGCTTTCCTGGCGGCGACTTTGTCACCCATCTGCTGCACCACGAACGGGGAGGGTCCGATGAACCGGAGACCAGCGTCGAGGATCGCTTGCGCGAAGTCTGCTCTGTAAAGGTGAATATTCGTGTTTATTAGTGTTGCAATATGGCAACCATTTCTGTCCTGTGTAACTCCAACAGGCGATTTATTCCAAAATGGGTAATTTTGTAGCGCGTACAGCAGCTCTTTAGAGCCCACGATGATCAAATCTCAGGCAGGCTTTTACATTTAAGAATTTAATTGTAGCATTTGTTTTGTAATCCTTTCTGTTTTTTTAGGAAGGTACATTTAAATCATTGCCGTAGGAGTCCAAATTCAATCTGTCTCCGCGATCTCCGTCTAAAAGCGATATTGCTGGGCACTTTCATCGCTCCTGACAGTGGCAGTTTCTCTGGAACAACATCCCTACAGTATGCTGCGTAAAACCCTGAAGAAAAAGAAATTTAAGGAAGTCATCCTTACCTCTCAGACAGCAGTCCATAACCAGGATGTACAGCATCAACGTCATTCTCTTTAGCTACTCTGATGATCTCCGGGATGCTGAGGTACGCTTCTACGGGTGGGAGACCTTTACCAACGATGTATGACTCGTCGGCTTTTTGTCTGTCAGTGAATATAAGTTGGGTGAATACTACTATAAAGATCATCATCATCATTTCAGGCGAAAGACGTCCAATGCTGGACACAGGCCTCCCCCAAGCTCCCGGTTCTTTGCTTCCCGCATCCAGCGGACTCCTGCGGCCTTCACAAGGTCATCGGTCTGGTGCTTGTCATTTTGGAGGGGTTTGACATACCGCCAGGCTTGGCAGGCGGGTTGGCGATCCCAGTATGATTTTAAAAATGTATAGAAAACTCTGCTGCCCATTCTCTTATAGTTCCCTTAGTCGCCTCCAACGACACCCACGGGAAGGGGGTGGTGCTATTCTTTTAGTCCGACAACACACGGTGATATAAAGATACTGGGTGAATACTACTAACACATATAAAGATAATAGGTGAATCAGAACTACTGCTTACTCAGGTACTGTTAGTAGAGATGATAAAATTTAGGGCCGACTTTTAGCTCCAACCAACCCGGACTGGCCCACTCCCTTCAGAGAGGAGGCCGATGTCCCAGTCTCCCAGCACTGGGAACATTATAGGCTGGTTGATTATGCTAGGGGGCGGATTTTTCAAATTCAGCCATTCTTATTTTGCTACTTAAAAGTCGGCCCTTAAGTTGCTACACATATTAAATTCATGATGATAAGACCACATCACAGTACATGTCCGCGATAATACACCACCATAGATAAATTCAACGATTTCATCTTAGAAATACAAATAAATTGTTTTACGGACAGTTTTTTTTAATCACTTGTACCCATTGTTTATACCTAATAAAAAAATACCTAGATCTAATGAATTATTTAAATAGCAGGGTTTTACTCAATTACAATTACGTAGAGCTAGCGGTAACTACCGCCACTACCGCCAGTACGAAGTAATTAATCATTTTTATAAGGATACCTACTCGCAATAATTAATAATTCTGTGAATAAAATACACACAGACACAACATAACACGTATTAGTCATTGGACAATGTTTACGTTTTATAATTATCATAGTTTTTTTTTACATTCTGTGATCCACGATGAATTACCTAGGTTTTTTTTTTTCTAATGCGTAGGTTCGCCTTTTTTTAAATAAATGAGTAAGTTTGTATGTTGGGTCCTTTTCTCAAAGGTGGACGCGATAACTGAACTGTATCTAGGGCACCCCGAGCTAATGGGTTATATAGGTAGGTTAGAAATGTGGACTGTGTCGAGTTTGTATTTTAGGCAGTTGGTTTGGACCTATTTAGTATTTTTAGGACACCAAAATGCAAATTATTTGAGGCTCGCAAAACGAGGCATAATTATTTATTATTTCAGAGTGTCCATTCATATTTTTAGGAAATTAAAATGGGATTTTTTTGGGGCTCGTCTTTACCTTAAGCAAGTAGTTTTTTTATCGAGGTTTTTTAAATCGTGTTTACCTACTTATTTGTTTTCAACTTCGCGTAGCACAAAGACAGGTAGGTCTCGTCAATCGGTACTGTATCGGCAGTCCGTCAGAGCAACGTCAATCAAGAGGTAGCATAAGTAGTATCCCACATACGACGAGTACCTACTTACTTAGGGCAAGATAAACTTAACTAAGCAAAGATAGAGTTTCAAACTAATATGAATATTAACTTCCAACAAATAGGGTGTATATCCGTATGAAACGTTTACACACAATTTGTTTAAGTACAACGAGTAACATAATTAACGAAAGACCTCTTATTGAGTTAAAAGCATAATACGATGAGCAAAACTATTTTTTTAAAGATATTATTAAGAATATCGTGTCGACCCAAGCATTACTTTATGCATTGCAAAAATAAGATTGAATTTTCTTTGGCTCAATCAATGGTAGGTGTGGCAAAATATATAATAAAAAAAACTTATATTAAAAGTTACAGAAATCGATTCAGTAGTCAATTAGGAACAAACTACTTTTAGGTCTTGCGTCTATTCTGTTACACCTTGTATACGAGTATTACTCGTAGCATCAGATGCCCAAAAAGATAAGGTTCTTTGATTCGTATGAAACGCTTACATTACTTGGCGAAATAAAGACATTGCTATCTGTAGATCTTGCCCTTCTTTATTCATTTCTAAGTCCGACTACATCTGGCTAGATCCTTACCTGTGCATCTGCAGTTTGTCCTGTTCGCTGTAAATGGCGACGGAGCGGATGCCCAGTTCGGTACATGCTCGGAACACTCGGATGGCGATCTCTCCTCTGTTGGCCACCAGGACGCTTCTGATTGGCTTGTACTCCACATTCTTCGCGTCCTGAAATAAGGAAAAATTATATGGATTATGATTGCTCGAAATAGATCATGTCTGGGTTCACGGACAGGAAGACTTAGAAACCTATTCCTTAAAATATAGAAAAGCGACTAGGTTGGTCTAGACAGCAGCAACCTCTCATGTGCTCGCCCCCACTCTTTATTCCCGTATAAGGTGATGAAGTCCGCCATCTTTGTTTTACTCCTACACGCCCCCTATTTTTGACATCCTTGAAATCGCTTGCATTGCTATGTGCATTACAGTCCGTTCACATTTATTTTACCTCGATTTTGTGTCACCGTCAAAATCAAAGTGATCATTGTTCTCGTTGACATAAGGATGCTTTTGGGTTGCTGCCTCTTACAAGTGTCAATATCACAGTGATCTTTGTTATTGTTTTTTAATAAGGTAGCTGGTAGGTTTCTGCTGCCAGGGGTAAAATAACTGTAAATGGACTGTAGTACTACGCTCAGGATGGGACGGGTAGGTAATAGAGTCTGTTAAGAAACTTCTAAGTTCAGCTGATATCAATGACAATGACAGTGAGTTTGAAAGAGATACCGTGGCCCCTAGCACACAGCCAACTGAAGGAACACGGGTGGGTTTTAGGCCGTAAAGTGACTTTTACGGACTAAAACCCACCCGTGTTCCTTCGAGGGCGTGTCACACGACACGCTCTCCCGTTCCACCCAGAGCGGGAGAAGTTATTCGATGATTTCCCATCATAAAAAAAACTGTAGTAGTGAAGTTAATAGTTGATTGTTTATCCTGGTGCTAATTGCTGAAAAAATATGCTCCAATGCTGTTGCATGGTTGGAGGACGGATGTTTTGGAGCTAACCGTGCCCTGCTTTGCTTTGTTCTACGTCAAATCGGTTTGTTGATTTGCATATTAAATATCAACATTTTGGGTGGTATGGCAGATAATATATGCTACTTAAGAAGATCTACGGAATCAGGGCGAGCGGGCAATTGAAGGAAGACGTGGTAAGATGAATAGAAGACAGAAACAAAGTTTGGCAAAGGCAAAATTGGGCCAAAATGGGAAAAATTGCGTAAACGAAAGCAATAAGGCAATGAGGCGTGGATCCAACCTTTGTTGACACCTATAGTAGTTATGTGAACTTTATAATTTTGATACATAAACTTATCACATGTTAACAAAAGCTGTGTCAACATCATTATCATTCAAAAGTTAAATAACGTTGAGATCGGAGTACAATAATGGAACGGACAGCTGATGCAACTTTATTACCGCTATTGGTACCCGTACATCATTGAAAATACTATACTTATTTCTCAACCCAATGCGTCATAAACACAATCAACTAAACAGTTAGCCAAACAAATCCTTATCAACAAATAAATACATAAGACAATATCTTGTCTTTTACGAGTGTTGTAAATTTTCGTGGGCATAACCTCAGATAAAGACACGAGTGCAATAAACACATAAACTTTACGTTCAACTGCTGTAGATAACGATAATGCTAGAGAACAGTTAATGATTGTCATGACAGCCGGCCGTGGAATTAGTACTTAATGTAAGGGAAATGGATGAAAGGAAACTATGTATTATGTAAGCACTAGGTGCTGCCCGCGGCGTAAGTCGCTTGCATGTCAGAAATTTTCTCGCGAGAACGTGTTACTTGGACAAGGAATTCCTTTATTCCTATGTTATTACCTAAAACATCAGCTATCTGTCAGTGAAAGTCCCGTCAAAATCAGTCCAGCCGTTTCGGAGATCGGCGGGGACAGACAGACACAAAAATATCTTTTGTTTTTTCTTTATGTTCCGTATATTCTTTCATAGGCAAACTGTTATTTTAACAATTCTTTTTCTTTTCTTTTATAGATAATGTTGGAGAATGTAATTGATGACTGAGGAGCTATTGGCTGGACCTGCCGTGCTATTCAGTAAATATCTCAGCGTGAAAGCTTAGTTGCAGTCAGCTTGAAGTGAGCTGTCAAGGGCGATCAACAGGTGGAATAACAGATCTCTTTTCAAGCTAGCTATAAGTTTAAAGTGTTTACACCGTGATATTTTTTTACAAAATACCACTGCAAAACTAGAATTCGAGAAGTAGATACAAGAACACAAAATAATCGGAGGTGATCAAGTCATCAAGTGATAAATCATTATGGACGTGGAATTAGAAATACCTGGGAAAAGACAAAAATGGAGTAAGTTAGTTAAAGGTGGCCTTCGACATGCAGGACCCATAAAGGCTGACAAAGGCAAGCCAAGAGATCTTCACTTCTACAGTTGAACGGCCTGTGGGTAAAAAAAAATTGTTAGAGAGGTAACTAACTATACATGATTACGAAACATGCATAATTGAACAAGTGGCATGCAATAAACGTTTTTTTTTTAATTTTTATGAAACAGTCTGTATTTCAAAAAGAGAAGCATTTAAAATGTACGCTGTAATAATTTTTTTTAGTCGTGCAGTAATGGTATAATCCCATCAGTTTCGGGTCAATAATTCTCAAGATAACTGCACTAAACAAGAATTTTCAGAGTAAGATTGGCACATCTAATAAGTATTACGCTTATGATAAGATAGTTGTATCTAGTTATCTCCAAAGTTATTGTTACGTATATAAAGTGACAATTCTATCTGTATTTTCATTAAAGTTAAGAGTTGGCATGGGTTGTATACTGTGTAACGATAATTATTTTTTTACTGTTAAATCTGATAAAATTTAGATGAGATATTTAGTTGGTATTTTCTGTGCTTTTCATTGAACGATAGACAACTATAAATGTACTTAGTTGATATATATTCAACTAAGGTCCGTTTCGAATTAGGTCGTTCCTTGGTGCTCTCCTCCAACGACGCCCTAAGGCGAGGTTCGTACCACACAGGGGTGTCCCTTAGCGTGTAGTCGCTTAGTTTTGAAGCCCTGGCTGGAGGCCTTAATTAATTGAGGCACCCACAGACAAGCTCGGTTAACCACCTGGCAACCTTCTAGGATGACCTGCGGTCTTAGCACGAAAACCGTAGAGAAGCGTTTTGTCGACGAAAGAGTAGACAAAAATTACGTTTCCGTGTAGACAATTGACAGTTTTGTACCGAGAAATGTAGACACACGATTTCTATTCTACGGTAGAGTAGAAATTGAAAGCGTCATGTTAAGCCTGCAGGCTGTTCTTTCTATTTCTACGAAGAATAGACAGTTCTTTTTCAATACAAAGTGACATTTCGTTTCTCCATTTTTTACATCGCACAGTAGATATCCTTCTACAGTCTGGCATTTAGTCTTTCGTTTCTAACGATCTTTGTCTAGGTCCTTATAAATGTAGACTACTTCAGAAGAATATTTATTCCCAAACTGACAAAATCAGTATTCTACTCGACGGCCACAAAGTATATACGATTATCTACAAAATCATGATTCGTTTAGAACGCATAACTGTGATAATTAATAGAAAAACATAATGTAGAAAGAAAGAAAGCTTTTCGACGAGCCGTTATAATTATCAGTGTTCACCTTTTTAGCCCAGTTACCTGTCGCACAATCCATCGATCGTTCTTTTGTTCTTATTTTCTAAGCGATTCACTTGCGGGGTTAGTCTGTGCTAGGTACTCTGCAGAATACACTCACACACACACATATCTGTATGTGTGTATGTACATCGTGTCTTTTTCCCGTGGGGGTAGAAACTACAGAATGCAGATACTTAATCATTATCTGTTTACATGTAGATACAATATCATCACGCTTATTAGGTAATTTAAGCCTGGCTTACATTCCATCACAAGCCGAAGATAACGAAGTATGAAGATAAATACGCATTCACATCAGCCTGAAGTTTTCTTCTTATCACAGAAACACCTTCATCGTCATCATAATTTTAGCCGAAAACCGTCCACTGTGGGACATAGCCCTGCCCTAAGCACCGGTTCTGAGCTTCTCGCATCCAGCGGATTCCTGCGGCCTTCAACAAGTTATCGGTGCACACTGTGTGAGGCGTTCCAACGCTACGTGTTCTGGTACGCGGTCGCCACTCCAGAACCTTACGGACCGCCATTTCGGTTCTGCGAGCAATTTGCCTTGCCCACTGCGACTTAAATTTGGCAATTCTTCAGGCTAGGCAGAAACACCACAAAACACAGTTTATGGAACAGTGGAATTCATTGAGTAGGGACATTTAAAACTTGATGTATGCACACTGTACAAATTGAAAGTGATTATATTTTTCATTGCTAACTTTGTACTTGATGTCTTAGTCAATCTGCTTAGCGTTTTCCCAAATTTGGCGGGTTAGACTTCAAGTTTAATCGAAAGTAGCCTGACCTCCACTACCTAGTTAGTAGGTAAAGGCAGTTTTCAAACTGCGTTTCTGACTAACCAAAACAGCTGTCAAAGATCTACGAATGACAGCCATTTCTAGGCGCAGAAGTGTCTCGATATATGTATACTGACCATCCATTATACATATATCGGGACACTCATCCACGATCCGACCGCTGCAAGGGCTGCTTAACCGTTGGTCGATTCATGCGGTTATTATGATTTAGCAACGAACCTGAGTTAAATCATAATCAATTGTGTTAAATTAAGTTCCTACATATTATGTGATATTGATTGGCGTATAGGTAACTAAGTAGGTATCTGCCATCATTCCGGACCCATGGCACCCCTGGAAGACACCCCTGGGGGTGCCACGGGAACTTGGATTCGGACCCGTGGCACCCCCAGGTCCTCAAATCTCTACAACAGTGTATCAGTGGTATCACGGGTACTATTTCCAAGTTCCCATGAATCTACCAATCGAATAGTGATGGGACAGGTGGATAACAGTGACAAAATAAATTCAGTAATCTAATTTTAACATTTATTTAACGCAATTTCTCCAATGCATGGCCTAATGTTATTTCCCTGTTCAGAAATTGCAATTGAATGTGGACTATAAAATCGTCATTATTGGTGTCTGCTCGTTTACGTTTTTTAGGCACTCCATTCAAGTTGTGGATATTTTGCAATACGTTTAGTAAACGCATCACGGTAACCGTATTTTTATTGATTAATTTATTTAATTTGGAGTGGTAACCCTCTAAAATGTTATTCGTCCTATGACGCTCTCCGAAGACGCTCAAAATCTCGGGTGAATGTACGCTGAGCCAAAATCTTTCTATATAATTCATGAATTTTTCCATATCGACAGTACATTCGGCTTTGATATATTCAAAAGCCTCTCGAATAGTTTCACATGGAAGAAGTGGTAAAACTGCTGTCAGGCCCACAATTCTTCTTTCAGCTTTTGTTTTAGAGTACCCCAAAGATTTTGCTTTTCGCCATATATTTCGCGTCCAATGATAGTAGCATCCTTTTACGGTGATGTTGGGAAACTCTTTACAAAAAGCGTTAATTGCTCCTTTTTCGTAGTCACAATGTACTTTGATGGGTTCCCATAAGTGTATTTGCGACTTAATTAAGTTTAACAGGATGTGATAACTGTGCTCCTTGCGGTCTGTCATCAAAGCGAAAATTAAGGGCTTCGCCTTGGTATATGTAATGGTACTGTTCATATCGCCGTGAAAACTATACATCTGGACAAATGGACTTGGACAACTGTGAAATGTACCATCAGCGAAATATTCTTTAATGTTCGGAATTATCTTTCGAGATTCTTGTGAACAAAAAACTATAATACGTGTATTATCTGCCGGATTTTGATAATCTGCCAGCACAAATTGCTGAAATTTCAATGGGACTTCAACTTCATTTGCCTTATTGAATACAGTCTTCGACACTCCTGCAGACTTGTTTCTGGCAGAATAAAGAAAATGCTTCACCCCCTCGTATGCTGGAAATTTCTGGGCTTTGTTGACAGATTTACTATGCATTTCTACTACTTTCTTTTCATATAGTCGCTGGACTGGTTCATCGGATGTAATAACATCTTCTCGTAAATCGCATATGTCCATTAATATCTCAGAATCATTGCACGTGACGTCATGATCAATAGTTTTTAATACGACTTTTCTCTCCTAAAATTAAATGATTACATTAATTATAATAATTAATCCTTTTTTACAGACAGTATCTACGTTTTCCAGTGTGGGTTCTCGGTGGGCATACTCATTTAATTACCAAGTGTAACCTTACCTTATCTATGGTTAAAGACCCAGGACATTTAGATTTTTTATATGTTGAACAACGCCACGCAGACGTACCATTCTTGTAATCTTTTTTTTTATGATGCCTGTGTTTATTATGCAGAAGAATTAATCCTCCATGTATCTTTATAAAATTAAGATCCTCCGTTTCCGTTTCTATATTCATTGCTACACAAAATACCGATTTATTATTTTTGATAGAATGCCTGCTGCAGCACAACTTGACTGCTGTTTACAATTTTTTTTAAACAATAGAAAAACGTAGACTGTCATCTTTGAAAGTATAGAATTTTACAGCTTCAACAAGAAGATTTGACTAGGTAAATTATCAAACGATAAATACATAACTACCATTTAGGTCACATTAGCTTCACATTAGATATAAAATGAAATCATGTATTAGTAGGTAGGAATACATAGTTTTAATACCAAGTACTAGTGTTTGTTTGAAGTAACAAGCACCAAGCACTGCACTAATTGACCTGGGGGTGCCACGGGTCCGAATCCAAGTTCCCGTGGCACCCCCAGGGGTGTCTTCCAGGGGTGCCATGGGTCCGGAATGTCTGCCATTATTAAAATGAATCTTCCCGCTACACAAGCATGACCTATTCATAATTTTTTCCTCAATGCACTATTTTCATTAAATGTGGTAACACTGAATGTTAGTGTACAAGATCAATATATCAATCAATACTACTAATAGTAGAAGGAGAAGGAAGGAAAAAAGAAAGAGTAAATCAAAGTACAGATCAGCAGGCTTAGCACCGATTTGTCGAAGGAAGAATAGACATGATTATTAACTAAATGATGTACAATAGGAGAAGATAGCTATGTTTTTCTAATAATTATCACTGTTGTGCCTTCTAAACGAATAATGTTTTTGTAGATAATCGTACCTATATACTTTGTGGTCGTCGAGTAGAAAGTTTGTTATTAGTGTGATTTTGACAGTTTGGGAAGAAATATTCTTCTGAAATAGTTAACATTTACAAGGACCTAGACGAAGATCGTTTTTTTTATTTTTTTTGGGTGGGAAATCTTCAAATAACTTCTCCCGCTCTGGGTGGAGCAGGAGGGCGTGTCAGACTTTTACTGACTAAAACCCACCCGTGTTCCTTCAGTAGCCCGTATGCCAGGGGCTGTGGTATCTCTTTCGAACAAACCCGCACCCCTGGCAGGCATCGGCCCTTGCGGGCCCCATCACGTTTGTCCTGACATCTCTTTGAGGCGCGCGTGGAACACAACGCGCCGTCGACTTGGGCTTGGTCCTTACCGGACAGCGAGCTACCCATTACTCGCCATCCGCAAGCTCATGCCTACGGTGGCCGGAAATCGGCCTGGGATTCCCGACGCCCAGGGCGTCTCCGTATCCTGCGGCGGCTAGGGTCGCGAGGGCGCATAGACTGCCTGTCCTCACGAGCGCCGCCTCCCTCTTCGCGAGCATCACTGCTTCGCTGAAAGAGGTGACGGCTACCCATGCCCTCTCGCTCCGTACCATGGCCTGGACCAGGGCCGGACGCGAGAGATCGCCGCCGCCGATCGCCTCCACGAGGACACAGCGGTGCTCCACCCAAGCTGGGCAGACCGCCACCTTCTCAGTGGATATCTACGGTGCGATGTTAAAAATGGAGGAACGAAATATCACTTTGTATTGAAAACGCACTGTCTATTCTTCGTAGAAATACAAAGCGTCATGCTAAGCCCGCTGCGGGGTAATTAGCATTGAAGGGCTTTAATTTTGACAGTTCAACAACATTCATTGCGATAATTTACGTTGTTGAGCTGCCAAATTTTTCGAACATATGAAGCAATGAATTAGCAATTTGAAATGATTTATATTTTAATTGATAGCGTGTTGCGGAATTATGGTGCTGATGGTTCTCAAGTGAGAGCAATCTAATGATCAGAAAAATGTTCAGAAACAAACGGACAGTCACATAACTGCAAATCCCTTCTTCATACTTACTACTAAATACGATAAATATGATAATGGGTAAGCCATGTAATTTTCGCGATAAGATAACTGAAGCGTGTACTATATTGACACAAACAACATCGGAATCTAATCAATCTCTGTAGAAAACAAAGGACAAAGGCTGGACATATTTACCTACCCAGAATAAAAGATTATTATCTGACTTTTTCTTCTCAGCGTGTCGATAGCAATCTATATGTATATACAATCAACCCAAAATTTGGCTACGAGTTTGGCACGTTCAGCGGCTTCCATCAACTCCTGTAGCGTCAAACAGCATGACAAGCTGGATAAGATATAAAGCGCCCTATTGTTTGTGAGGCAGCACCACATTTGTACTCCAGGGCGGAGTCATCTGTGATACTCCACCTAAGCAGGTTTTCTTTACTTTGGCCTACCTCAGTGCGGAGTCTATTTAAAGACTTCTAGGAAAGTCAAGGCACCTCATGTTCAGGTGCGAGATTTTCAGCAGATATTATATTTTCTCAATATCTGACTAGAGATAGGATTCAACCTCAAAATAATAGTTATGACGACTGCTCGTTTTCTGCATGCCATACAACCTATTGTGAGTGTGATATACAAGTATATGGCGTTTAACAAGAGAACCTTTCATTTTCTTTTGCCTCATCGTCTCATGTTAAGCTTATATACAGCAGCAGACAGGACATCGACGCTGTTACGACAAACTGTTATCATGAATTCAGCACAAGATTTTAGACCCCGAGAGCAATTTTGCGTCGGTTACATGTATTATATATTTTTTATTTTTATTGTAAACCACTTTAAATGTTAAAGCAGGGAAGTTCAGAATTTCAGAATCATGTATTGAGTCCATGGCCCAGGGGTGCGGGTTATTCGAAAGAGATACCGTAGCCCCTGGCATACAAGCACCTGAAGGAAAACAGGTGGATCTTAGTCAGTAAAAGTGTGACACGCCCTCCCGCTCCACCCAGAGCGGGATAAGTCTGTTATTTGATGATTTCCCACCCAATAAAAAGTCTATGATAATACCTAAACCCTATAAACGACTGTGACCAGTGACTATGAATAATAAAGCCTTTATTAAACAATCTTATAAACCATATTTCTTATATACTAAAATAAATATTTAACATTGACACTGGTTTCGCGAAGATTGTCTTGCTACTTAGCATAGGCCTCCCCTAAAGCTTGCCATAAAGTGCGGTCTTGTGTCTTCCTTCTCCATGTGGCGCCTGCTATTCTGTTTATGTCGTCTTCCCATCTTCGAAGCTGTCTCCCTCTTTCTTTTATGTTGTCTTGGAAACCATTCGGTCACATCCTTAGCCCACTTGTCTTTTTGGTTCCTCATCATGTGGCCTGTTTAGTTTCTTGACACAATATGTCACATCCGTAATTCTAGTTTGCTTCCGGATTGTTTCAAGTTTTATTTTATTTCTTAGCTTAATATTGAGCATACCTCTTTCCATCCCATGTTGGCAGGTTTCTAATGCGCGTATATTTTGTTTTGTTAAACTCCATGTTTGACATCCGTACGTCATAACGGGCAGAATACATGAATCGAATACTTTTTTCTTATATTTCGGTGGTATCTCTGGGTTTTTTACGATTTCTTTTAAAGACTAGTATCTTTTCCAGGATAGATTAATTCTGTTGTTTATTTCTTTCTTTGTCAGGTCTTTTGGAGACATAATTTGTCCAAGATACGTGTATTCATTCACATATTCCATCTGCGTACTATCAATTTTGATAGGAACTTTTCTATATTTGTCATTAATTTCGTTTTTGAGGTGTTCATTGACAGACCAACATTTTTACTTTCGAATGTAAGTTGTTCGAGCATTTCCTGTAGGCTTCTCGCGTCACCTGTAATACGTATCAGATCGTCTGCGAATCTTAGGTGATTCAGTTGTATTCCGTTAATAGTTAGTCCGTAGTTGTCCCACTCGAGGCGTCTAAATACGAATTCCAGAACTGCTGAGAAAAGTTTGGGTGACAGCGGGTCGCCTTGTCTAACTCTTTGTATAGGAAAAGCTTCGCCTATTCTTTCTGTTCGTACTTTAGCTGTCATGTTCTGGTAGATATTGCTAATGAGCCGTTTATATTTTTAGTCTACACCCTGTGTTTCTAGCGCTTCCCATATTTTTCCGTGTTTAAGCGAATCGAACGCTTTGTTGTAATTTACGAAAGCTATGTAGTAGTCGATGCCGTATTCGTTACTTTTTTGGATGACCTGTTTTATGGTGTGAATATGATCAAGCGTTCTGTTCCCGTGGTTGATTTTCATCCAGTATCTTTGTTATGCGGTTTAGTAGGATTTTGGAAAAAGTTTTATACACGTTGGACATGAGGCTAATAGGTCTATAATTTGCTATATCGTTTTTCTTTCCTTTCTTGTGTATGAGGATTATGGTTGACGATTTCCACTGGCGGGGTATGTGTTCAGTATTCAAAATTTCATTGAATAAGTCTGTGATGATGTTTAGTGTTTTATCCGATGTTCCTATAAGGAGTTCGTTAGATATGGCATCTTCTCCTGGTGCTTTCCCTCTTTTCTGTGATTTTATTGCTTTATTGACTTCTTCTCGCATTATTCTTGGGGTGTCTTCCTCCCTTTTGCCTTTTTGGATAATTGGTTGCTTTACTTCAGACAGCATTTCCTTATCACTGTATAGCTCTCGGTAATAGTCTGTTGCGATTTTTAATATTTATATTCTATTTGTGTTGTGTCTTTTTGTTCTTCGGTGAGTAACGTTTTCGATCCAATCTTAACTATTTCTTAATTCTTGCCAAGCATTTTTCGCACCACCTGTTTTTTCTATATAGTAATTGATTGTTTGTGTTCTTGTGTTCTGTCTATGTTTCCTTATTCCTAAGTTTATTTCTTTGCTTAACTTTGCTATTTCCTGTCTGTTGTTCTTCCTATCTTGAAACAATATCTGTCTTTGTCCGATTAAGTTTCTAGCTTTCGGTCCTATTTTGTCCCTTGTTGATTTATTTTGTGTAACGTTGTTTTCTATTTGTTTTAGTTCTTTCTCTAGAGCATCATATTTCTCTTGAATTTTTGTGACGTTTTGTATTTTTTATAAGTTCACTTCTAGAGGATCTAAGAACTTTTAGGGTACTGGTAATATTATACGTTTTCACGTTTTATGAATATTTTTTCTGGATGGTTTTGGTTCTATTGTGTATAGTTGACTTCTAAGCATTCTATGGTCGGTATTAAAATTCAGTTGATTGACAATACTCACTTTTGATAATAGCTTTGGTTTATTTGTAATGATATAGTCGATTTCGTTTCTTGTCTTCCCATCCGGTGATATCCATGTCCATTCTCTGCTTTTCTTCCTTTTGAAGTAGGTATTCATAATGTGGAAGTTATTTTCCATGACAAAGTTTACCAGTTTTTGTCCGTTATCATTCCTTTTTCCAGTACTATAAGGTCCAATTATCTTGTCTTCATTCGTTTTTCTCCTTCCGATTTGACTGTTAAAGTCGCCCATTACGATTACGGTGTTATTGCGATTCAAATATGTTATCGTATTATTAAGTTGGTTGTAGAATTCGTTCTTTGTTTGTGGCCGGGGAGCTTAATGGTCATAACGGCAAGTCTGTCTGACACTCCTTTGAATTCTATTATTTTATTTTTGAGATATTTCTTCACGATAAACCCTACACCATATTATCCCGCAGTTTCGTTTTTGTAGTATAATATGTAGTTATCATGTTCTTCAATTTTCTCATCTGCTCTCCGTATCTCACTCAATCCTATGATATCCCAGTTTATTTTTTCTAAGGCGTATTCTAGTTCTAATAGAGATTCTTTGGACTTTAACGTTCTAGTATTAAGCGTTGCTATATTTAGCTTACATTACAGTGACTATGAAAATAAAAAGCAAATGACTAGCGACGTTAAAACCCCAATATGTTTTCTAGGGTTTAGAGTTAGACGGTGCAACTTTTGGTTTGCTGAGTGCTTGGGGTTGGTGACAAGTATTGTCTCTTCCATTCTCCTCTATCAGGAGAAAGGGGACGTGGCGGCTAATAGGAATCAGGCGCCACGTTTCCTTCATATTATTCCTTACACAATCCATCCCTCAGTTCCCTTTTTCTTTGGACTTCCCGTCCTTCCATCAACATTTAATTCATGACTTTCTTTGTGTAACATCTCTTTGCCAGCGGAATCCTACCTTACTTTATCATATAGGTAGACACAATTTTTATTTGGGGCCTTGCCTTTTTCCGGATATGATTTCAGATACAATTCAGTCCAATCTTTGGATGTTCACTATTTATATACGGAGGGTGTTTAAACACGTATAAGTTATTTATACGTAAATTAATCCGAAAATAATAACAAGCACAGAAAATCCTAAACACGTTTCGCAGCTTTTAGAAAAATTATCGCGGGAAATTCCTTCCTTCAAAAACTTCACTGAAAACGGTCGAAGTAGCGGCACTCAGTGTTGCCGACACAACGCTCGAAGTAGCTTCAGTCGGTGTTGCCTTGCCAACACTGATTGTTGTGCCTAGTACATCGTTTGCACCGTAAATTTTTCTAATGGTACATTTAGATAAAAACGTCATTACCGCCTTAGAAATCACCTTTTGATTTTCGTAAGTAGTTTATAAGCGAGGTTGATAATACGGTAGCTAAGTGTTATTCGTAACTATTTATTGCGCAAGCGTCTTGTCGCGGTACATCTATATTATTTACGATTGTCTGGCTTGATGATTTATATTGTTTGAACTTTGATAAGGCCAATGCACGAGTCACGAAACTTACTTATTTTGAAGAGATATTTACGAGTATATTAGGGGCGTGTGTAATTGACTCATTATTTGGTGTATGAGTGGAGTAACTATAATCTAATATACCTACATAATAATAAATGTATCGTCTAAGGGCCAAGGTTCCTTTATAATTATTTCCTGTCTGGATGATAAATATACCAGAATCAATTTATCTAAACCAACAGACACATAATTTGCTAACTACACTACGTGTTAAGAAAGAATTGAAGCATTGCTCACTTTTAGATGTAAGAATGAGTGAGGATGAAATATGTAAAGTACCTACCTATTGTAAAGCTCGACCAAATTGCACTTCTGTAATCCTAATCTAAGTTAACTATCTAGATTCTGAAAACATTTTCTCAAATTGGGCACGTACGGTCGCGGTCAAGAGTCCATTCTCATGCTAAGGGTTATATTGCTATGACTCGCGGTCCAGGCCGTACCTACAGCTGTGTGTATAAGTGATGTAACCAGACCGCACACCACAGTAGGTACTCACACACCACTGTCGTCAAAAGATACAAAAAACATACCGTCGCACAGAGTACTCTGTCTCTGTCTGTACTGTGTTACGTAGTAACTACGTATGACCTTGGTCGGTTGATACGATCGCTAAAATTCACGTTCTAATATCAAGTATCGGTAGCTCGCAGCGTATTGTGATTGATTAAGAAACACAAAAGTCTGGGTTCAAATCTCCCGAAGAGACTTTTATTTTTCTTTTCAACAATTTCATCAGTTCTTTTATTATTCGTTATACGAGAATGTTTTTTTTAAATTACTCAAATTATTATTTAAACAAAGGATTAAGAAGATTATGTGATTACAAAATGTTTATTCGTTATAATTTTATGAAGTAGGTATAGGTATAAAAATAACTACTAATAACTTCTTGTTAACAGTTTATTTTCTCATAAAGAACAATTATTGAAGTAAAGTAGCTAATTGGTGAACCATGATAATCAGGCTATTGTATCTTAGTAATATAATAATATTGTGCTGTAATTACTACAATGTGCGGTACTCTAAAGAAATCACATTTTTCTACGCAAATCTACCCACGTAAAAATAACAAATGCAGACAAGTTGTCACAATACAATTAAATAACTCAGTAGTACTACTATTGGAATAAATCTACTGCGAGTGAGTTAGTTCTCTCAAACCTCAAAGTTAACAAATTGTATTTAATAGGACTTATCGAAGTTATAGCTTAAGTAATCATTTTCATTACGAAAAGAAGATTGAAACTAAACCTCGAAATAATCCATATTACGGATATGACACAATATCATGTGAATATTACTAAAATCAATAAAAGTCAATAATAATAAATATTTCTAATTTATATCTTAATGTTAATGTTTATGTTTTTTGAGCTCGTTTTCCATGATGCAAACCTTCTGCGTGGAGTGCACAGCGCACTATGAATAATTTGGCAAAATGTCTTGTCTTTTTGAAACCACTTGTGCTGTCGCTTTCTTTTATAAGCTGGGGTCTTCCACTTTGCTTTCGACGGGCAAGGCTACCCCCTTCCTCATATCTTTTCATCCACTGACTCACAGTATTTCACTAAAACAAAAAAGGGGTACTGTTAGGCTACTAAACAAAATACATACTAATATTTATTACTATTTAGAAACAAAATTATTTGAAATATAAATTTCACATAAATATTTAATCTAGGAAATAAATTTACTTTGAAATTTTATATTTTTCTTCTATTTAGACGTTATGATATTTATAAAACGTTTAAAAATTACTACAAGGATCAGCAGTTATACTTTAAATAAGTGCTTAATAAAATAATTAAATCATAATACTCACACTCAGGCCGGTTTCATCAGTTATTTGTGATATTTAAGTCCGCTTTTATGCAGCGCAATAATATTCGCTTTCATTTCTATTATTCAATTTGCTTACATTTTAAAATGAACTAGAAGACCGCTAATAGATTAAACACACGTCACTAGCACACAATAACAACCAACACCGTTCTATATGTCACGTCGAATGAGTCGTAAGTTAACTATCATTTAAATTTCTTTAGGTTTCTGTGGGTATATTGATAAAGTTTTACGAGTTTAGTGAACAAGACGAATAGAACAAGAAACTATAGTCAAAAGCGATTTTTAAAACAATAAAAGGCTAGCTCACCGCGCGTGGGATTCGAACCCGAGACTCGTTGCGCACGATGGCACTAATCCAAGTTCAGGAACCACTAAGCTATCTAATCTATGGCTATCACGTCATTTACTTTAACGGTTGAATTTATGGAATACAATCATTTGTAGACGTATGAGAGTGTGTGTGTCTACAGTATAGAAATTACTTAATATAAGAAGGTCGTAAGTTAAACCGTAGTGTCAATCTATTACTTTTTGAGATTGGTACTCCGCTTTTGGATCCTACTGTACCCATACGACATTCGCAGTCGCAGTCAGAGTGGGCAATCGCAAAAAGGTCTGTACCTACTCTTGGCCACTCACACTGCGTAATTTCTCATAAGATATGGAGTAAAATGGAAAGAAAAAACAATGAAGTAGAACTCACCGAAGAAGCAGTCCTTCCTCTCGCAGAACTCCATGCTTGAAACTGTGAAGCAGTCGCTCTCAGAGCGAAACGTGCTTTAAGAATCTGCATATTTACACTTAAACAAAACTTACTACCGAATAAAATAAGTACAAATCTTAAACTACTTTAATACCTAACACTGGTTTATCTCATTTTTAATATTATGTAAAAATGTGAATTGATTTATTGACTAGATTTTATCTATTTCGTTTCGTGTCGTGCCTTCGGCGTGTTTCGGTTTCAAATCTGGAACAAAAGAAAAGCAAATTAGATTTTACGAGTACGCTCAGTCATCGTCATTCAGCCTAAAATAACGATAATCATCTACAATACGCGTAGGAACATCATTATTTTCATCTAACTATCGATGATCAGCAGGTAAAACTGTTTTAGATGACATGGAAGAATTGTAAGTACTAAAAAAACATATTGGATGGTCCACTTTTCGTAGACAGCTTGGCGTTGCGACGCAAATATTATCATTGCTGTTCCATAAATATTGCACTGCATAAACAGCAATGTCAACTTGTTCAACAAGAGTTAATTGGCTTTAAACGCTATAAAACACTGATACGCGTGTACGTGATGTATCTATTTACGTACTATGTAAAACATTAGAAACAATACCTATGTAAAGCACCCATATTTGAGCCAGAGAATCAGTCGTTTACATTTTTCTTTTTAATTATGGTCTTGTTCACCAATAGTAGTAGTTTTTATATTTTTTATTTGCACCAACAACGACACTTCTGCGAAATGTTCCTTTATTTTTCATTAAGCCCGAAGCGGACGGTATATATTTTTTTACTACAGTATTTATAGTAGTCCATTCTACATTTTACTGTCCTAGACTAATTTGTGCGTC
This sequence comes from Polymixis flavicincta, assembly GCA_949987655.1. Lineage (NCBI taxonomy): Eukaryota > Metazoa > Arthropoda > Insecta > Lepidoptera > Noctuidae > Polymixis > Polymixis flavicincta. The sequence continues at coordinate 18,874,646 of OX465184.1, forward strand.
TCGTTTCATATCTGCCAGTATCTGCTTATCTCGATGTTATATCTATCTCGTTATTTGCATCACATAGCTTTTCAGTTCAGTATGCAGAAAGGCATCGATTTGTCTTGAATAGGGTATCCGGTGGCGAGAAAACTGGGTCATTGAATCTCGTCTCGTTGAACTTTACATTCATGAAGACATCTTCAACATTATCATTTCAGCCGAAAAACATCCACTCGTTCGCAACATCGCACGCATCTGTTCTGCGAGCAGAACATTATGGCATACTTATTTACGGTTCCATTATTGGTGGATAGGTAATGTTCTCACATCTTTTACACCAGAAGATTCGAATCGATCAGTTCTTCCAATTTATTTTCAGTTAGCAAAATATGCAGTCAACAGAACATTTATCTTACTTATATCAGTTACTACTTATATCACCTAAGCAGTCATAATATTATTCAGTCCATGTAGACCCCATATAGAATTAGCCGCTGATTTCCTAGCAAAATAACATGCTTATAAGATAATACTTTAAACCTGCAATAATTAAGTTAAACCTATTGCTTACAAGTTCCGTTTATTGGCGTCTCAAATGACCGAAACGCCCTGAATGACATTGCGATGTGCAAATCACCTTTGGATAACGTTCTGTTAAGTTTATTTTATTCTATTATAAACAAGTTGATCTTGTACACTAGTACTTGTCGATAGGTTTTCCCCACATGTGTTTTGTGTAGGAATTTGGTGATCTGTATTCATATTTGGCAAAGAAAGAATATGAAAAATGATGATCTAGTTTTTAATAGACTTGAATTGCAATGCATTGTTCTAAAATTAGAAGCTCTTATTGATTTGTTTCCGGCTTGGGACTACCTGATTCCCAAAATACGTCGGTACTTATAGCAGTTGACCGATGATGACGTAACTCTTACGTTTATCGTAAGGAGTAAGTGAAAGGTAATAAACAACAAAGGTGATCTGCATAATCTAATTAATAATTACTATAAGCTTTTTATCACTTGACGCAGATATGAACATAGATGTGCAGATAATAATTGAAAAAATAATGATAGAGAAATAAACAAACACCTAGATAATAATGCTAAGGTGCATGAACTTATGGAATTCCACATAGATGCGCTAAGTGAACGGCAAAAAAAATTTGTACTGATTTTTTTTACGATCATGGCGATATTTGAAGAGCAATTATAATATACCCAGTTTAGATTAAATTCCAACATGATTCAAACATTTTCCATACAGAGATCTCTTGTCCAGATAGTGGTTTATGTTGTACGTTGCAGGTAGTAGGCAATTTGTGACACTATTTATTTATTTAAAAGCCCCAACGAAAGATGAAGCACGTAAAACTAATAAGAGTCACTCGTGTTAGGTTTGCTGAAACGTAAAAGTCAGTGGGTGAAAGAGGTTATCATGATACCTACCTATTACATAGCAACTTGAACGATTATACATTTACGATCTGCGACCTTATAGCGTGACTGCAGGACTTGGTGGCGCTATACTGACGTATTTACTTAGGCTAATCATGCACTGGTGCAGCTGGAGCCATGAACGTGATTGGTTGGTGCATGCAATGTCTGTATAAATTAAGAGTGCCGCAGGGGACTAAACTCGGTCCTCTATTCGACTGCACGGAGTACGTTTTTTTATGCATTCTTTAGAATACCCTTGGGAATTTTTAAAGCGTTCAAGTAAAATAAAACATATGTTTATTTCCTTGAAAAGCAGGGTTAGTTAATGTTTTTTTTTTAAATAATGAGACCAAGACAGCAGAACTTTAGCCTAAATGTACCTACATAACTATGCCTATTGCAAAAAAAAAAACACAGACCGGCCCGATGCGACTCGAGTTGATCAATTTCCATGACATTTTCATATAAATTGTTCTAATAGACTCGGGTTGCGCCTCTGCGGGAGCTTAAACGGTATCAGTAATATACGAGAGGTGGGGATAATACGACATTTAATGAAACCACATACTGGGTATCGCGTTGGTAGTACGTATACCAAAAATTATCAAATTATAATCAACGGTATAGCCGCAGTAATTTTTTTTTTCTTTAACAATTTTAACACATACTGTGAATACATGACGATTAAGCTACGGAAGTTCATTAGGTCATTCATCCCAAAACAATTTCTTTTCCCTACATGCGTAAAACATAACCAAATGAAATGTGCGACTCGCTACTCAGAAACAATACAATATTATATTGTATTGCTAATTGAATTTAGACCTAAAAACCATTATCATAAAATTCCTATTATCTTAAGCAAACAAAGATTGCCTAAGCGCACGGTTCGTTTTGTTAACTGACAAGAAAGTCCTGTTAGTCCTGCGACGTTGCCAATTCGACATTTTTGAAACAAAATAAGTGTAGACAAAAACAGTTCGTAATCACTTCCGCATTCGAATTTTTATTGTGCAAGAAAAGGAAAGAAATACATCTAGGGTTTTTCCAGGAGTTTGCTCCTGGCCCATTCTCTAGTGCGTGACGTGCTACCCTTGTGAGAGCACGGTTTTTTTTATTTTTATTTCGATGCGTAAGAGTGTTTTCCCGCGCGCGCAACAATTGTAATACTTAATTGTTTTTCTTTTATTAATTGCTTTGTTGCAATTTCATACAGTGCAGAGCTTTAATAGTTTTACCGTTGTGTTGTTGATAATTCGATTGTGTACAGGTTTTAAGTGTAGGAGAGTTTGGTAGGTTACGTACCTACCTAATGTGTAAACAATAGTGTGATAGTTACGTGTCGTGTTATTTCCTTGTAAGATCAGGATGCCTCGTTTCAATTACACTGCTATGGAGTGTAATATGATCTTGATTTATGGTGAGTGTCAACTAAACGCGGCCCTGGCTTTAAGAACATATCTTCAAAGATATGGTGACTCCCGAAGATGCCCAGTAAACTCCCGCACGATTGTACAGGTTGTTCAAAGAATACGGGAAAATCAGCCTTTGGTCCCACTTCGCGAGGGTGTTCCTCCGCAAGAATTAGCAGTGTCATTAGAACAAAAAGTTTTAGATTATTTTACGCACAACCCAACTTCAAGTCTGCGGAGGGTCGCACGCCAGTTTCAAGTACATCACAAAACTGTACTCAAAATATTGCGAAAAGATAAACGGCGGCCATACAGATACAGAAAAGTTCAGGCGCTGTTACCGAGAGATAGGCCAATCCGTGAAGAATATTGCCGATGGTTACAGAGTAAAATGACTGATGACCCTGAATTTATTTACAATGTAATGTGGACAAATGAGAGCACATTTACACATAATGGTATCTGGAATAGACGAAATCTCCGTTACTGGAGCCAAGAAAATCCACATTTGTTCCGAGAATCTTCTCATCAGTACCGTTTTTCTCTGAACGTGTGGGCTGCGATTCACCGAAATCAAATCATTGGTCCGGTGTTCATTGAGGGTAACCTCACAGCGGCCAAGTTCCTGGATCTCCTCAGAGGCCCTATATCGGAATACACTGATGAATTATCCCTTGATGTCCATCAAAAGCTATGGTACCAGTTAGACGGGGCACCTGCACATTCTGTGGTGAGTGCCAGAGAGTGCCTCACTGATATGTTTGGACAGCAGTGGATTGGCCGATATGGACCTCGCCGGTGGCCAGCAAGGTCACCGGATCTCACACCACTGGTTTTTTTTTTTAATGGGGATTTATTAAAAATGAGGTTTATGCTCGTAATGTGAATACCGTAGAGGAACTGCGAGATAGAATAATTGACGCTTTTAATAAATTAAAAGCCATGTCTCTCAGTAGTGAATTGTTAAGGAAAGTAAGAAATAATATCATAAGACGTTGTCACATGTGTATTAGAGTAAACGGTGGACAATTTCAGGAATTAAAAATTTAATTTAGTGTGTCATGAATCATTATTGAAGTGTTTAACATTAGATTTTATGTTTATGTGTTTAAATGAAACGTGAACCTAGTGATAGAAAAGTCGCGCGGGCTGGCGGGTGGCAGGCAGCGAGCGGGGCGGGGATAGATGCCGCGTGCCATATTTTTTTTTGATCATTGTTAGAATGAATGAACGCGAAAAAAGGGACCGCCAACGGGGGCGACGTTGCCGCTGTTACGTGAATTGCCTACAGGCCAGATGAGGTTAGTGGACAATATTATAAAGGATGTTGTGTTTAATTTGGATTATTTTCGCATTTAGATTGTTTGAAAAATCAGATTTTCGAATTTTGGTGTAATAACAATTTTGATAATTTTATTGTGTTTTGATTAACTAGTGGGAATCGTATTTTCATTTAATGTCGTTATGTCGTCACCACTCTGTAGAGTGTTTGGCAGAACGTTGAACATATGAAAATGGTGGATAGATGGGGTCATCTGCTACTTACTCAGCCCTAATTTATTTGGCCCTGGCCTACTGGTAAAAAAAAAATGCAAGTTGACATTAAGATTTAAGTATTTTTTACATCTTTCTGTAAGTTTGAGGACTCATAACTTTTTTTCTAGCTAACATCTGAATAAAGCAATAATTTTATAAGAATCTGCCAACATTAAAGATGAAAAATAAAAATAAATTGGTTGTTTTACCCATTTTTAATAAAATTACACTTTAAAGTTAAGAAAATGGTGGAACTAGAAGAAACCAAAAATTTAAAAAAAAACCAGGGTCCCAGGGCCAAAAAAAATAAGAGCTGAGTAAGTAGCAGATGACCCCACCTATCCACCATTTTCGTATGTTCAACGTTCTACCAAACAGCCTGTATTAAATAGGTAAGCGAAGACTTTTGAAAAAGGCAAAGTACAGTCGTGTTTAAAACTTTTATAAGACAAATGGAAAACACAAAAGCCAGTATGGACACATTGGTCGTGGTGATTACAGCCATGACTAGTGGATGACCATGTTCACAGGACACAAGTTATAGCTCCCAAGTACCTATAGAATGAAACAGCACCATTACACAGTGCAAAATAATGGACTGAATGCGTTGAGCAAAACGTGATGGAAATTGAGCAGTTTACGCTTAATGGCAGCAGAAAAAATGACCTTCACTATGAATATTATTTTACTTTAGTAACCACTTCGACATTCAGTAAAGTATTGAATATTGGTTCAATAGGACTCGCAGACGACTTCTATTAGAATCTAGAAAATTAGATTTTATTCATCAAAGCTTGGCAAAATGGTTTTATTAAAAAAAACTCTTTCTAAGAAACCTTTATCAACCTCTCCCAAAATCCAGAGTAAGTTTATCTATCATCATCACACCATCTGCTTAGCTTTTTCCCAACTATGTAAGGGCCGCCGGCTTCCAGTCTAACCGGATGAAGCTGAATAGCAGTATTTTACACGGAGCGACTACCGATTTGACCTTCACAAACCAGGTAATACGATAACCCTTAGTAAGACTGGTTTCAGCTTCGACTACTAGCCAAAGATCTACAAATGAACAAGAATTAAGAATAAGTAAGAACGTAGTTAATTTAATTTTAATTATCTTCATAACTGTGTAAAAAGTTCCGGTATTTCGATGAAAGCTGCGAAAACATTCATTTTACAAAGGTTCTTGAACTTCAGTTCAAGTGGTTCAAGGTTTTGGCCCGATTTCGGTTTTGGCGCCTATTTCCTTTTATTTTGACATCTGTCACTAGAGTTGCGCTAAAAATCGAAACTAACCGGTGCACGCGGTAACCAAATAGGTTTTACATATCAATGGCGGTTCGCTACGTATTTTAGTCACGTTTACATGGACAACAGACATCCATAATGTTTTCTATTTGCGCATGATCATGTAAATAAACGATGTAGGTAGGAAAAGTGAGAAAACTATTATTTGATTATGGCCGTATAATGCTTTTAACTAAAATAGGTACCTACGTCATATTTTCGTGCGTTAAAGTTCTTCTAATAATTATGGCCTCTCTTATAGTTACATATTTTCAGTTTTATTATATACCTAGTGATTGTAGTATTTTCAAAGGTATCGCTAAGTCAGATTATAAAACGGTAAATACTTATTATTTCTAGTGGAGTCACCAATGAATACTAAGGGTACATCAGTGTTAGGGAACGTGAAACGCCCGTAAATTAATTGAGGGACAAAAAAGTAATCTTATATTTTAAATGTATAAATGCAGGTACTCGTTTACAAATGACAGTTCAGTGCCATCGCAACAACACCATCCAAACTTAGGGCCACGATCCGGTCACGTCCCGGACATTAGGGACATTGTAATGATATACCTTGTATCTTTATGATGTCAGGAGAATAAAAGCTGATATAATATCGATAAGAAGATCCATTCTCCAATCAAACTTACTTACGATTTACAGGTAGGTACTTAAAGTGAAATCGGGCGACTTGATCGTAAGTGTTTTATGTCATAATTTTGTGACGTAGTGATTGGCTTATCAAAAGACGGCTGAGTGAATGGCAATCATGCAACATTCATTACATGAGTGCAATTAAATGAGCTGCTGGATGTCCCAGAAGAAACGAAAACGAATAATGATGCGACAAATGAAGATACTAGCTTACAGGAGCCATAATATGGCAAATAATAAATCCGCTAGATATGGTCTTGTCTTCTGGAATTTGGGGTTTCCAAATATCAGTTAATTGGAATACATACGGTTCTTGCATTGCTTCATGCTTTCAAAATAGCAACAAATACTTGAAGCAAGACCATAAAATTACAAGGCGTAAGACCTGAGACTGAGATTCAAAGAAATAGATACCAAATTGCAGAAACCGGTCAATTCGATACGATTCCAGTCTGGCTGCTTAAATTTATTTTTATTATGGACAGATCAAGCAAAAACGGTAATGGTCAATTAAGTAGTCGACTTGGCATTGCAAGATAAAACAAAAAAAAAAAACAAACGTGGTTAAATAATATTTTGCAGTAGGTAGATACACCTATTGCAAGTAGCAGTTTTTACTCAAAAATGTCTCGCTGGTGATGGTGTGTGTGTTGGATCATTAAGATCCTTCCAAATGGTTGAGCTGAATGGTGATGATCCATTCGTCATATTCTTCAACAGGCGCCGTCATTACGGACTGGTCATCTCTTAGCTGCCACGGCTTATTTTAATTTCTTAATTGTTCAACGAGCACGTCTTTCTACTTCGTTCTCACATGATTATATGATATCAACAGGAATGATGTAACGAATTTTTCGTAACATTTTGATTTAAAAGAATCCGTGGAGTTTCTTGACCGATCTTCTCCATAGGTGCCTACTACGCTTTGGAATACTAATGCGTGGTGGGCTTGCACGTGTTCGTGCTTGGACATTATTTGACAGATTCTTTATCTCTTAAACCACTTTTATTTAAATAGACAAACGCTCGTATATCGAGATGTTAATTATTATCTGCCTACGTATAAGGTGGTAGTAAAACTCGGTTTTGTTTTTCCTTGGTACAAGAGGAGGGATGGATGGAGTAAAAATTGCCATTCTCCTGCCCTTATCCCATTCTTTCTGAAGACGGCGCAGCATTTACGTTTTCCATATATCTCAACAGCTATCGACTGGGGAGCAACACCCAACTGGCTTGTCTTAGTGCTTCTCAGTGTGGCGCAAATCTACTCGCGCCCAGCAAGTCGACATTGCCCTAAATGAGACGTTTTGGATAATATCGGGCTGCTTAAAACTGAGTCCAGCGAAAAGATCTACCTTGCAGGAATCGCACCACCTGCCGTACGAAGGGATGTCGCATGTGCGCTGGAAATAAGAACCAAGAATCCGTTTCCCGACATCTGCTCTACGATTACACAATGACCTCAGGCAGGCTTAAGCTTCTAACGCTTTAGGCAGGCCATCCAGGACGAACCTCCCATTGTCAGAAGCAAACTGTGGGAAGAGAAGCATCAACCACCTTCCGACTTCGTTAAAGCCCAGGAACAGCCTCCCGGGCGTGATCTGCTGTGGCCTATATCGAAAGCTCTCAATCGATTGTGTACCTACCTAAGTACGCCGCTGCAGACACAATTTGTCAGAGTGGGGATTACTGATGCATCCAACACCCAGGAGTGCCGTAAATGGCTGTTCAACTGCAGCTTGGATGATCTCAATAATGCCACTGATGCCGCGTGACCACCTACTGGGCTCTAACTTTATAAATAGAAAAGAAAGTGTACGAGTACCATCGACACGAAAGGAAGTAGAAGAACAGCTATCGTCACAGTATTCATACTTCTTCTAGCCATTCTCTATCCATCAATTCTTTGGTCTCCACCTTCCCATAGGTAAGAGTATATCCATCTGACATCATACTTGAAACTTTCCTCATTAGTCAGCATCAAAAGCCCATACTATAAAATCGATTTCAACGCAACTTACCGGTCACTGCACCGGCGCTAGCGCTACTTCAAGTCAGACTGCAGAAATTAATAATGAATGCTCTAGCATTATGTTGAATCAACAGTTCAACACAAAAGGGCCCGTTGTTAGACAGTCTCCTCGTCCTAGCAAAAGATTATCTAAGCATGGCGTCACAACAACGTACAGTTCGTACGGGCATCGGCACCACTCACAAACGCGTAATTTTATCAGTCAATATTACCACGCTATACCTATATATGCATCAAATCACTATTGCTGATAGCTACAGGTATGTCTAGAATCTAGATCTAACGGTTGGCTGACTGTAGTCTTATGTCTGTATTAGTATTCCCCGAGGACAGAGGTGTAGGTATTGTTTGTATAGGTATAGTACCAACTTATGCTATTTCGTAGGGGCGAGCCTATTGACATTTGGTCACAAATACTGTGATGGAAAAGAACGATAACATTTTGCCTGACTTGGGAATCGAAAGATTTTAGTAGACCACTCGTGATCACAAAAAATCATAACAGGTTTAAAAACTGCATAGAAAAACAATTAATTCTGTTGTATTGTATGTAACCTATACCTACTTTCGTATGTGTATGACATACGTTTAAGGCAAGCATTATTCAGGCTTCTGATTGTTTCAGCGGAGAAACAAAACAATCGACAATCATTGTTACAAGGATTCTTTTGCATGGCTTCAATTAATTGCCATTACATAATATCAGTGTTCGTATAGTTGTGTTTGTAGGTACCTATTTTAATCAAGTGCCCGACTTGGGAACTGTCTAGCAGACAGATTTATTTCTAGCCAACAGTGTCTTCGAAAACGACAAATGAATTATTACAACTGAAGACGATTATTGCAGCAGTAATATTATTTTATTGTTAGTATGAGGGGGCTTGTGGCTAAGTAATAAACAGCCGCACGGGTCGATCGATCAGGTTAAGCTTCGCATGACGCGGTTGGTCCGTGGATAGGTGACCATCTTTACATATCAAGACCCCTCCGTTTCTCAGAAAGCACGTTAAGCCGTTGGTCCCGGCTGTCATTTGTGGATCTTTGACAGTCGTTACGGGTTGCCAGAAGCCCGAAAGTCTGACAACCAGTCTTACTAAGGGGTATCGTATTACCCAGTAACTGGGTTGTGGAGGTCAGACAGGCAGTCGCTCCATGTAAAATACTGGTATCCAGCTGCATCCAGTTAGACTGGAAGCCAACCCGTACATAGTTGGGAAAAGGCTAGGCAGATGATGAGTATGATATTTTTTTGTAAGGGAAAATCAACAGCAACACACTATCAATCACAATCTGAATCATCTTGAAAGATATTGCTAATCCATTGCTTCCTGTGTTCGAAATATTCGTCTGCTCAACAACGTAAATAACGCAATGAATGTTGTTGAACTATCAAAATAAAAGCCATTCCTAGTGTTAGTGTGTTATACAATTACCCAGCACTACTGTAGTAAGTAGGTAGGTACATTAAAATCTTTTTATTAATAAAAAGGAAAGATCTGACTGACTGACTCATCAACGCCCAGCCCAAACCCTTGGACTTAGGAAGCTGAAATTTTGCACAGAGATTCCCTTTATAATGCAGACAAGGAATAAGGAAGGATTTTTCGAAATTCAACCCCTAAGGGAAGTAAATAGGGGATGAAAGTTCCGCGCGGGCGAAGCCGCTAGCAGAAGCTAGTAATCTATATAAATAAAAATGAATGTCTCTAAGCGCAAAAGTCGAGAATGGCTCGACCAATTCGCTAATTTTGTTAATCGTATGTTTCTTAAGGCACATGGAAAGTTAAAAAAAAATTGCGAGTACAATAGTAAAAACAACACTTTGATACTTTTTATACCGTTAGTAAGTTCCCGTGAAATAACTTTCGACTTCCACGCTGGCGACGACGCCGCTTGCAAAAGTTACCTAGTTAAAAATAAACTTGACAAATATAACTACTAAGAAGTATTCCCGTTTGAGTATCAATCAAAGCACCAAAGGTATGGGAATACCTTAGTGCTCAATGCATTACGTGCTCTAAAAATTGAACTCAAACGGAAATACTCCCATACTACCACCTACCCACTACATTTTCCAAAGACCAGACACTACAAATATCTAAGTGCTACATTTAGATATTTATGTTACAACACAACACAAAAAAGGAAGATTTGAAGGTTTTCGTCGTGACTACCTAACTAGCGAAGGCGTAGGTATCTTACTGGAACGTCAAATAATAACCCGTCCCCGTAATAAATTGGTTAATGAAATAATGACACCATAGGCTTTTCAGGGATTTATAGCCAAACCGATCCCACATGTGTTCTAGTAATAATCAGAGTAAACCAAGTTTTATGCAAGTCCGGCGGCACCCTAATTGCGTAACACACGATTAATAATGATCGGTTTCATTTTGACAGTTTAACAATATTCATTGCGATAATTACGTTGCTAAGCAGACACATTTTTCAAACATATGAAGCGATGGTTTAGCAATCTGTTTCAAAACGAAAGAGATTATGATTAATCGTGTGTTACCTACGCAATTAGGGTGCAGGGCATGCGCATTTGCAAATTTAGGTAAGGTAAATACCTACTTAGTTAAGCAGTGCAAACTGCAACAGGCCGCGGCCAACGATCAATATCAAACCAATTATTTAGATAAACATGCTTGCAGTGTATTTTGTTCTAGTAAATAGATGCAATTAGATAACATAATTAGCACAAAAAACCCAACCATATACCTATGTAGAAATTATTGCGCCATTGACTACAATACATTTAAATAAAAATAAAAAAGACTGAAACTTATTTCAAAATAAAATATGTACAGATACATAAAGAAGAAAATATTCACAAGGCATCAAAAAATACGTCCGCATCGTTGTCAATGGGAAAAGTGCCCAAAAGGCTGGCAGCATTGCCACGTTGTATGGCAATGCTGATTCTTTGGCCGAAAAATAGGCCAGCCCTTTGGTCACGTGAAGAGTCGACCAACCGCTTGGAAATATCCCGGAAAACTAAGTGGGCACTCGGACCCCATGGCCCTAGAGTTTCAACCCCAAACGGCTCGAACATATAGGTTCCAATAAGATTGGAATATTTGCGCCGTTTGAGGTTTTCTGCACCTGCAGCAGCCGCCCCAGCACAACCCGCCGTACTAGAAAGATGGGATGGCGCAAGGGTGTCGACACATGTTGCATCCCACACCAAAGGCCGACCTAACTTCCAAGGCATTATGGTCATACCGTCTGGTCTCTTCCCATCGTCGCGTGCCAAGCCATTGGGTTCTAGAACAGCTGGCACCCCGGCGGTGACGAGAGCACGACGGATAATGTCATTGATGCTAGCGTGCCGTGCTATCCGGCCGGCGCTCCTACTGCAGGATAAGCCATGGTGTCCGAGGCAGTCGACATCTTCACCGCATTGACAGCGATGCAGAGCCACGCAAGGAGCGCCAAGACGCAGGCAAGTAGCGAGCCGGAAGGTCGAGTCACCCAGCATGGTGCCTATGTTGGGTGACGGTAGTGCCTGCAGCGCCTTGCGCCATTTGGATATTGACTAATATTTGGTGACATAAACCACGCCCGAAGGCAAAGTACACAAATCTTACCGATTTGTGTACGTATCGAGTACACAAGGCTCGTTCGATCGATACTAGGTAGGTACTTGGCACAAATCATAAGTTGGTAAATGTAGGTTTCCTCTAATAAGGTTAATGCCTAGTCTAGACGTACCTAAATCGCTAAATTGAGGACGGTCATAGACCATAATAGGTTTAAAAGTACGGTAGGTATTAGATACTTATGACGAACCTAGACACATAAGTCTAATTAAAATTAGGTAAGTAGGTAAGTCTACTCTACTTAATAAACTATTTAGGTAAGTATTTATTTTTACTTTGTAGTTACATGCTATAATGCTAGTAGTTAGGCAGGTATCTATCAAGATTACAAGTAAACAGTAAATAAACATCGCAAAAAAAATTAATTGTTTATGAGCAAAAGAAATATACATCGCAATGAGACTACGCAATTACTTATTGATGAAATAAGTAGGTACCTACCTACTATGATGCAAAAGTATTTTTTATACATATTGTCTGAAATCCGTGGGAGATAAGCAAATGAAAAACCAATAATTATGTATCAATCTATCTACGTAACACCTACATATTATGTCGTACTAAACGTACTTTTACCTATTTTAGTAAAACAAACAAGAATGTGGAGACTGGGAGAACCATAGTAAGAACATACTAATTCCATGGGAGGATCCTAGAGGATTTGGTGAAAAGAAAATAATTTTCACTAGGTAGTTGGATTACGTTATGGTTTTCTTAAATATATTTTTATGTCCATTGCCCACGTCCCATAGCCAATTTTGGCTATCGAAATTTCCTCTAGAATAGTGCTACCTCAGGATTCAGACGTATAACAACTGTAAAGTTTGTCCAAGAACACTTTTGGTGGCTTGTCTTGACACTTTACTCAGAACCACAATTTGTGCTCGGAACAGTCTGAACGTACGGTTGTTTGGCAACACACTCGAGTGCCAATGCCGGGCGTTGAACCTATACCTGTTTGTTGTCGTTATGCAAATAAAGATAAACGAATGAGTCACATGACTGGGTCATATTTTTTTCTTTTTGATTTGTACGTGTCCATAATATAATTAAAATACATTGGTAGTGATCATAATTTAATAAGACGAAATTATTTAACACACGCCTGTAGACTCCGAAGGGTTAGGCGGCAGAAGTATAGAGCTATTATACCTAGTATACCCAAAAGCCAGCACCCTAATTGCGTAACTTACGATTAATCATAATCGGTTTCGTTTTGACAGTTCAACAATATTCATTGCGTTATTTACGTTGTTGAGCAAACACATTTTTCGAACATATGAAGCAATGGTTTAACAATCCGTTTCAAAACGAAACAGATTATGATGAATCGTGAGTTACGCAATTAGGGTGCTGTTTTGTTTGAGTCCCATGCCAACCGGGCTCGTTTTGAATACTTACTTAAGTTTTTTCGAATTTGTTTGTCGAGTGAACTACAAATACCATTTTAACAATGTATTTTTATTTATTTACCTAATCCACGACCCTAAAATTGTAACATTATTTAATTTATCTAATCATTATTTAAAGAACCGTAATTTCTCCAAAAACCGGTAATTGCATAAAATACCGGTTACATCGGACTTTGACCCCTCTAAGCATACACGAAGACGCGGTTATTATCAATTAACAATAAATGAAATACTTTTAGTATCTACTGACAGTAATCTTCATTATAGGTATTGACATTAATCTTTTAAGTTATTACTATATCAGTACGAACAAACAAATTGTTTAGAGAATGCAAGGGACAACTATACCCTTGATTAGCAGATCTAGAAATAAGTTGTAGATTTTGTGGATACATGGCGATGTTCATAATAAATAGATGATTAAGTTCTTATGTGTATTTTTTTTTTTGTTTGGGAAGGGTTAACTTTTAATTTAAAAAATAAAATGTTAATAATCACCATTTCCAAAATTCGAGGTGTCACTAATCGTGGTTTATTAACTGCCGTAGTAAAATTCAAGTTCAAGTCTTGATCGATAAGTACATTTATTACGCATCGGTCAAAGGTTGAGCTTGAATTTGTAAGTTCTTATTTCCATTTAAATTGCATTATCCTCCGTTCGTGTTTTTGTGACAAAAACCATCAGTTTAATTGAGTTCTGTGCAATATACCTACACGGATTTTCTCATTTCATCTCCAATATAATTTGTACTTGAAACCTTACAATGATACATATAATTAGAAGAGCAATTACTATGTCTCGACTCTCGGTATAAGATAACTTTGAATGATAAACGTTACTAATGAGCGAAGGTCGTCAGTATGTGCTGTAAATAACACATGGTTTCTATTTCACACAGTTCCAATACAAGTCCGGAAATTTTCAGAAAGGAGTTAACAAAAAATACACATTAATAAAATTAATTTACCTTGAAAAACTCGCACCCGAATATAAACAAAGATGGCGAAAACAAAACACGTCCACACGGTCCGGCTGCCGGCACGCAACTAAAGATTTGTGGGGTTTTGTGAAACTAAACAGGTCACAGCGACCTCTAATGAGGCTTATCAGTTAGGTTCAATGGCAATAAACGGCTGGTGATATCTGTTACGTAATTAGGATATTGGAATCGTGATCGTGTTGCAGTCCAGTCAATGAAAATGTCATGTCTGAAACTCTGGATTCTATCTAGGACTCTCTGCAGTTCTAGAAGTATGTGGGTTTTAATAAAATGTGAATAATTTTTCCCAAGAGTCAATATATTTTTTCTACATTTAGTTCATACCTGACGGACAGATTGAAGCATTACAGCATCAAATAAGAGATAGAGATCCCACCAGTTTTCCCATTTCGATTCTACAATAACTGTCGCAGCTTTTGGGTTGTTGAGCGTGCTATGGGAGTTTTTGTTTTGATTATATTGTTTACGCTAAAAGTTTGTCTGCAACGGTAAATATTCACATATGTGATTCAATAGGTTACAAATAAAAAACACAATAAAGCAAACACTACACCATAATTTACCGTAACATTGTTTTAACAGCATTTCATTCAGAAAACGATAAGGGATCATTAAAAGAGTATTATGCGAGAAGACAGTGCCAAGAGAATGTTGTACAGAAATAGCATATCGTACACGTAGGGGACGCATGTGAATGCACAGATATATTTTTGAGCGGACATGTGTAAACGTTGGCACTGGAGCTTTCTTTGGCAGCACAACAATTAGCTACAAACATTACATCTTTGTACAGTAGTTTCTGCTGGTTAATACCATGGTCTTCGAGTTTCCACGTGTCGGTATCGGTTATAAAATCAGAAATTACCAATGACGTAAAGTAAAAGTAGGGAAGTTTGAGAGTATGTATGTAAGGTATTTTTGCTTTGTTCTTGTCCAGTTTGGACACAACCCTCAAACCTCAAGGATATCAATGTAAAGCACCAGCTCGACAGACGAGCCATAAGCTCGTGGTAAAGATTACTGTTGTCATTCGGAGCTCCGTGGTCATAATACTGCGGATTTGTGATGATCCACCAGCGAGCCTACCGGATTTAGCCGGTTTAGAGGCACCTGAATGTAACAGTCATTAATGGCCCTTGTTTTAGAACAGTAGTGCTGAACTACAGTCTCGTAGACTGAAGAAAAATCAGGACTACATGAAAACCATTTTCCAGAATCGAAAGATTCACTCCAAAACGCAAGATGTCAATATTACCAATTAACGAATATGGCGTAGGTTATACTGGAATTATACAGCAGAGGTAAGTTTTAATCATTACAATCTGGCATCATGTCCAAAGTAGATCACGAGAAAAGGAGATAGGTATCACGCGCTTGGCGCTAGAATTTTAGTATGGCACACATCCATTTCCTGTGCGTGCCCTATGAAAGCATGTGTACGTACAAGCAAGGAATGGAGTGCAAATGTGATACGATTCGCTTCTGCATACCCTGATGCAGAACCTTCACATAATGCGTAAAACACTATCAATAATACTATATTTTCATTTAGACAGTTCAACAATATTTATTGCGTTATTACGAAAGCAGACGCATTTTTCGAACATATGAAGTAATCGATTAGCAATCTGTTTCAAAATGATTCAGATTATGATTGATCGTGCGTTTAAGCAATTAGGGTGCTGTTCCGTAAATAAACTTATGGACGCTATTGAAAATATGATCACTTCAGGTTCTGTTCACCAAACATACAATACATTAAAAAATTTAACAAAATTACGAAAAATACATTGAGGTCTATAGTATTTTTATATTTTACTAGCTGCTGCCCGCGGCTTCGCCCGCGTGGTGTTCGAAAATTATCCCACGGCAACGTATTACCGGGATTAAAAGTATCCCATATGTTAATCGAGGTTAGAAACTGTTTGCCAAATCTCATCCAAATCCATTCAGCCGTTTATCCGTGATTGAGTAACAAACATCGAAACATCTTTTCAAACTTTTACATTTATAATATTAGTAGGAAGAAGGACTTTTTAGGGATAACAAACAGTTTTACAATATACATCCTCATACTAAAAGTCTTGTAATTATAAGTGTTTGACAATATTGCAGCCCACTGCATTATCCACATCACTGCATTATTCTTATACCTGTAAGCTTAAAACCGTACCGACATTGAATAGGTATGTTTTTAAACACGAGTCTGATTTCGAAAATGTAGTTTTAAGAATTTTTTTAACATTTGTCTGGATTACAAACGGCTGTAAGGAAATGGATAAAATTGGGCTAACACAGTTTATATAACCTGGATTTACACATAGGGTACTTTTAATCCTGGTAGTAGGTACAATGTCAATGAATGACTTGTATGCTGCTGTTGTATGACGTAAAATATGCAAATGTCCATCAGTTACTGCATTAACTAGTGATTGAATAGTTGGTGTGTACCTACACAATTAGATAACATTAATTATTATGTATGCACTTGCAAACGAATACCTACACGAATAACTGTCACGCGGAAAATCCCGAAGAGACATTGACTTACAGTAGATATTACAAAATTTATAAATAAAAATTATCGAAAGGCTCTCCTAGTGCACCTAGTAAAAATAATTATAAGTAGATACCTATTTAGATCATAATGAAATTGTTTTAAACACGATTAATACAGCACCCTAATTGCGTAACTCACGATTAATCATAATCTGTTTAGTTTTGAAATAGATTGTTAAACAATTGCTTCTTTTGTTCGAAAAATGTGTTTGCTCAACAACGTAAATAACGCAAACTGTCAAATTGAAAACTTTATGATTAATTTAATCGTAAGTTACGCAAATAGCAAGGCTGAATATCCATTGTGTCAATAAGAATAATTAAATGTTAAAAAGCAGGCACATATGCCTGATTAGCTAAATAGACTAATTGTCTTATAAGACCTAGCTATTTAAGGTTTTCCTTTCATAAAATCTTATGTCAAGTACTTTGCACTAAATTGCAATATATTTTGAAATGCAGCTGTAACATTCAGATCAGCAGCTGATGGTGGAATTACTTTATAATAATTATAGATAGGCCTAATCAAGGAAGCAGGGAGGTAAGTACCACTCAAAAATATATTTTACAAACCACACACTCAAAGTAAAGTCACAAAAAATATCTACAATAGGTAAAAGGTAAAGTTAGATAACCAACATAAGTAATTATGAAACTTACAGACCTTGATCTGCTTTCAATGAACAAAATAAGTAGGTAGGTACCAATCTGCTACCATGTAGGTACATGGTGCACATATTAACCAATCTTCACTCATGTTTTATTAAACCATGCTCACAGTAATAGTTAAACCAGTGCATTTAGATTATCAACCTTACGTATTTTACAGCAAAGCTGTAAGTTGGGTACATTCAAATTGAGAAGGTTTGTGTTTTCAAGGAGGTTGTTGTAAAATTACATACCTACTTATCAGGTCCATTGGACTATTATCATATTAACAAACATTTAAGCTTTGTAAAAGAAAACAAATCAAGTTACTTTCATTAAATAAACATAAATATTAAATGTTATTAATAACATTAAATAAATATAGTCATAAAAATTAGAGGTGTCAATAAAAACCGAAACAAAATATTTAAAAAGTACAAGAAGTACGGTATTTATTTGAATTGAAATAAAGAATAAGATTTTCAGTAATTGTAGGTACCTACTAAAACAACCAAAAACTATAATTGATTAATTATTTTTACCTCATTATTGCGCAGGTATTAAATTACCTAACTCATTTAAATTTAAAATAAAATACTTAACATACATTTTAAATGTGAGAAACACAATGTAAAAAATGACTGTTAACTTACCGGTAAAGTAGGAAAACAAACGCAATGAGAATCTATTTCAGTATTTTCGTGTTTTATTTTTGAAATTATGCACGGATGAGTTTTTAGATGATTACACAAGTTGAACTTGGTGAAGTGACAGCTGTACTGCGGAATGAAAGGTTAGTTTAGTAGTGATGTGCTTGAATTAAATTAAATGGCAATCGACTTTTCCAAATTGCTAAACTAATAATAATTGCTCAGTTTTTATCTGAGAAATAAATAACTAGGGTGTTGGTCAAATTTTGATTATATAAATAATTAATCATCTTCGTTTTTCTTAAGAAATAGGATACGTTGATTGAAAATCCGGACAACTGCGAGCTGAAATCGCGTGGAGAGGGTTCCATATTCTGAATAAATTACCACCCAAAAACATTTCATTGAAAGTAGTGTGGCGTCACGTATTGTGCATTTATGTACGCACCTTATTACGTGGCGTACGTAGCGTTGTTTGTAGTTAGTTTGAATATTTAATAGTCAGATAGGAAACGCCAATATCATCTAATTTAAAAAAAATATGATTGACGTGTAAAAGTGTTTGTACAAACCTACTTACAGAAATAAAATCATTTATCAAATATCATAATTTGTCAGTAAGTTTGGTAAGTTTGATACGTAGCTACGATCCGGGGTGCTACCCTTAGCGTCCCTCTCTCTCTTGGTTGTCAACCGTCACGAGATACGGACTAGATTTATAGTCGTTAGACTGTGTATTCTAATTCTAAACTATAAAACGTGTGTGTAACAAAATTCCTGTTATCAACAAGTTGGAGTTTCAGTTCCGCTCTTCGACCACAACCTTACCTCTAAACAACGTAAGAGGACACAGGTAGAATACCTTCCACCTACATCCCCAAATTAGGTTGCCAAGACTAGCTTAACGCTTTGACAGTTAAAATGTTATTAGATTAACTCCATTATTCATAAACGTTGCTTAAAGTTAAGTAATGATTAGCGACTTGACTTTTAGGAGAGTGAAACTTACAGTTTGATTTTTTTATATTTGTGTAGCTTAGGCTACAGCAGTCATACGAAATTTCAGTTTTCTAGGCGCTCGGAAAGTGGTTTTAATGACTAAGTGAATCACTCAGTGACGAAATCGACGTATTAGTGTTTAGATAATAATAAAAAGACAAATGAAACTTAAACACTTTAACTGTCGCGGTCAAAATGTCAAATTGCGAGGGATACCTCGCAATTTGACATTTTGACCGCGACAGATATGTCAGACACATTATGACGCGCCTGCGCCTCGTTTAAACGAGCTCATTGAGCTCGCTTGACAGTTAAGGCACATTTTTATGCGAGCTCAATGAGCCCGGTCCGATATTGAAGGGTGTTTTGTGTGTCTGCCAGTTATATTTATCCTGAAAATTTGAGCTCTCCAGGCCGAAAAACAGGTTCTGCTATCCATTCCAACTGCAAAAGTAAGTTTGTACGCACACCATTGAAAGATTTACCATGTTATTTTATAACCATAGACTGCTTATAATACCTAGTTACCTATTTGGTTTCCTGCAATCTGTAAGTAAAGAATTTATTAGGTACCAATTCTTTTTCAAAATTCCCGGTCAACATTTAAGTAAATGGGCGATATGTTCAATTTTCATACTTTTTCTTAAATCAGTTCAAATCTGTTTCTTTTAAAATTTATTATACAAATAAATATATTTGAGATCCTCGTTACAAGTCTTTTTATTTGATACTTAAAGTTTGCAAGACTCATCTTATTTTCTAGTTTTCATCCAAAATTTGACCTCCATGTTCAAAATTCTTTTACTTTATTCCAAAGGAATACGGTTTATGTTCAATTGGGAAAATTTGACAGTTTGGGACAACTTGACCTGCTGGCGACTGTATAACTTAAACAATCCAGTAGATTTGGAACAAATAAGAGCCCTGTCACCCATAACACAAGTTTAATTTTAGCTTGGATAACAGAAGTTTATAACTGTGTATGCACCTACAATTTATTAGAGGAAATTCATAATGTATGTACAAAATTGTAAACCTGGAAGTATTTATTTATTATAATTATTATTATTCATTCTGTAGTATTTAATTAAAATCGATACATAAATTAAAATGAGTTTCGTTAAGCTGTAATCGCTTTCAAAACTATGATTGCTTCACTATTACTGTCAAGTTTGAGTTTTGAAGTTTTGACATTACGGGAAAATAATATTAGCCGAAAGAAGAAAGAAATAAATAAATTGAATTAGAATAAAACCAGCAAAACCTCAAAACCTATAGGCTCGATGAAACCCTTTTTCAGTTTCAAGTGGAGAAAAAAATTACTTAAAAGATACGTTAAAATAAGTAACAATTATTGCAGGAATTATTATTGAATTTCAATGGCGATGAATTTGAATTTAAAAAACTTTGATTTGTGCTGTCGTACTTGCTTACGAGATGTTTCCGAAGAAATGCATGAAATATTTCAAGAAGGAATTGAGTTAGTAAACATTGCTGAATTACTATTATCATATACTTCAATACAGGTAAGATATTCGATATTCCTCGTTTAGCTGCTATGCATCAAGATAGGAAGCAACCTACCTACTTTCAAAATTATTGTGATCAAAAATGTTATGTTTGTTATTTTATCTCGTTTTTGTTTTTTCAGGTGGATATGGACGACAGTTTACCAAAGAAGATATGCAATCGTTGCTACAGTTGTTTAGTAAACTTTCACAAATTTAAAATAACTGCATTAAATGCTGATGCTGAGTTGAGAGATCATTTTCCTCAAATAATTGGTGATGATAGCGAAGATGTAAGCATAAAGCTTAATAACAACATAGTTAAACTTGAGGATGAATACAATCAATATCAATTTGAAAATGACTTTGACGATAGTGTTGATTCTGAAATGGCTGTTAAAGAAGAATTTAATCCATATAATATAGCAACAATGTATTCAGATATATCGGATGCAAGTCAACTTGAAGTACATCAAGCAAAACGCCAAAAAACAGAACTGAAATGTGAAGTTTGTGATAAACGTTTTAAATCACAAACAAAACTAAACACCCACAAGCGAAAACATAAAAATAAACAATATATTTGTAACATTTGTTCAAAGACATTTATGTGTAATTACAATTATGTCAAGCATTTGGTATCACACAGATCAGATTCTGTAAGTAAATCCCACATGACAGAAATAAACCAAAATACAGAGCAAAAAATACAGTGTGATGTTTGTTCTGCGAATTTCAAGTCTGTCAACTCTTTATCTGCCCACAAAAGAAAACATACATCGAAAGACAGAGTTCTATCATGTTCAATTTGCAGCAAGGTATTCAAAAAACTATCTCACTTAAAAAGACATGAACTATGTCATGAGAATAATCGCCTGTTCAAATGTTCTAAATGCCCAAAGTCATATGCTACGGAAGTAACTTTAACAGAACATGAGAATAAGCACAATGGGATCAAACCTCATCGCTGTCCGATATGTCTAAAGTCATTTGCTCATCTTTCGACGTTAACAAAACATATAAAGATTCATACGAGAGAAAAGCCCTATTTATGTCCGACTTGTGGAAAGAGGTTTGATTCTAACAGGAACTTGAACCAGCATTTGAAGAGGCATTCAGGATTGAAGGAATTTGCCTGTCACCTGTGTCCTAGGAGGTTCGTCAGTAAAGGTATGTTTGAAAATACTCTTTTTTTTAATGCTTTTTATTAGGATCTATCATTCTTGCAGATATTCAGCAATATGTTATTTTTATGGTAAAAAAAGGGATTAACAAATTGATTTTTTGCTTTGATTTTGGGATGCCTTAATACTCTAGTGACTGCTTCGTTGGTCTAATGGTTACTGGTGAGTATGAGGTTCTGTATTCAATTCCCTGGTTAGGTTAAGTGTTATTGGGTTTGTCTATCCGGAATTTCTTTGTAGCAGCCTGGAGTCTGAATTTTGGCCGGTTGTTAGCAATAGGCTAGTATTACATCTGACTTAACCATAACGGGCTAAATGTGAGAGTACTATAGGCGTGATGTAATGTTATCTATGTAAATTATTGATTAAAAAATTACTTAATATACATCGTAGCATTTTAATTGTCTTACAACAGCAGCCCACTTCACTAATCCCTACTAATATATAAATGCGAAAGTAACTCTGTTACGCTGTCACGCCTGAGCTGCTGAACCGATCGTCATCGTTATGGAGAGAGACATAGGCTACTTTATTACGCGATAATCGATATCCACACGGGCGGAGCCGTGGGCATAAGCTAGTCATTTATTTAAATAATGAAAATATTTACTATTAAAAAATTATATCTATTATCTTAATCTATGGTGACAATTATTTTATCACGCATAGAGGTGTTTTACTCGTATGTCAGATACATTGAGTGAACTACCTTTGTAAGACGACTAAAGTGTCACGGTGTATACTAGTGAAAGCCGACTAGTCGGCCATATTTGTAGTCGGCGACTAGTCGGCTAAAACCGCCGACTAGTCGGCCCATTTATTACTCGAACTAATATGCTTCAAAATTTAAAAGACGGTCATTGAAATGAAATTGGCTTCTTTACTGTAATTATTTTTATTATAGAATCAGTTTTACAGTTTACTTTCAGTGCAATCTAGAATAGGACAGGAAGAACCGCTGGCTCGCACAAACAATGATAGAATAAATGCAAAGCAAATAAAGACAGAGAGAGAGGAGGCTTGTGCATAGAGCAGTGGAGGACAAGTGGTAACGGCCGCGACTTACGAGTTGTAGGTCGTAGGTTCGAACCCAGACAGGCGCATTACTTTGTGTAAATTATTTCATCACCATTGCTCTCAAACCGGTGAAGGAAAACATCGCGAGGAAACCGGCATGTCCTAGAACAAAAAATTCGAAGACATGTGACATCTACCTACTCGCACCGTGCCTGCGGGCCGTAATCCACACGGCCCAATCCCTCTCACCGAGAGGAGGCTTGTGTCCCAGCAGTGGGAACATTATAGGCTGATGATGATGATGATGATGATGAAATAAAAACATGTCCTGACAATTCCGCCTGATCGCCGGGTGCCACGAACCGCGGCACCTAGGTACGAGCCGAAAGTGTAGTCACGACCATTACCGATGGCACCCGAACTCAAACGAAGGCAATGATCGGTATGGCCGACTAGTCGGCCGATTAGTCGGCCATTTTACCTAGTCGGCTAAAGTTATAGTCGGCTCATCTCTACTATATACTTTTAAACTGCAATATGATGGGACAGGCTTCTAATAAACTTTTTAATTTGAATTTGTGTTTCCCGGACTGTTTCCAAATAAACATTATTCGTTTTTTTTCCATAATTTCAGGTGAACTCAAATCCCATGGCGTGACTCACACAGGCGTGAAATCATATTCATGTGATCTTTGTAATGCATCATTCACAATGAGCTGTTCTCTGACCAAACACAAGCGGAAACACCTGGGCATCAAACCTTATCAGTGTGATACTTGTCATATGAAGTAAGATATATATAGATTAATACTTTTGATGACAGTTATTAATGCACTTTAAAATCCGAGTCATAAAGTGCAAAGTGGGGTGACTTTGCTCTTTAAATCTCTAAAGTTAAGGTCTATTGTTTAAATGCCCTTCCATAGGCAGTAGCATGCTATTGTTTATGGAAGGGTGACTGCTTATGGATGGTTTGGGTTCAAAAGATGAATGGTTAAACTGCCATCTATCGGTGAAGAGAGTTGTTTGTAACTTGATATAGATGTTTATCACTAGATGGCGCTGATTTCAAAATTTAAAGATATATATAACTATCCACTTAAGAATCCTACGACCGAAGCTCGCAACTAGGATTCGGGCGGAGACAATATTTCGTCTGAAAATTGCTATCGTTGCGCTAGTGTTAGTACCTGTCGAGGATACATACCTACAGTGAGCAGTACGATCACACACACATTGACAATGGCGATAGCGCTACTAGCTACTGACCATTTATGATGAATTTGGATGTGTTCCGTAATACCAAAAATGATGAATGAAAACTTATTGTATTTTAATATTTTTTTCGACATTTTACAACTTGATAATATGAGCTATTCTTTTGAGACAACAATATTACGGAAATTGTTGGTTATAATACCAAAAAAACAGTGAGAAAACATGTCATTTACGCTGTAAAAATGTGCGAAATGCAATTCGCTTAAACTTCATTTCAGGTAAGTATTTTGGAAAAAAATCCCCTACGAGCCTAGATAAATACTGTCTGAATCCGAATATCATCATAATATGATGGAAATATGCTCAAGTTGCAAATGATTTAGGTATTACGTATGTATGGACAGTTCATTGTACGTAGGCCTCTTAAAGTTGTTATTTTGTTTCAGGTTCACAAGCAAATACCATCTGAAGCGGCACAACAGAATACATACTGGTGAAAGACCTTACCGGTGTGACTTATGTGATCGCACATTCACGCAAAGTAATGACTTGGTAAAGCATAAGCGCTCCCACTTAGGAATTAATCTGTATAAGTAAGTGTAGTAGTATTTATTTGCTAGAGACTTTGCTGCTTTGGTATGTCTATACCCCTTTTTATACGGCGATCAGTACGACATTCTACTGTATAATTTTGCATTACATGGCAGTTTAGCATATTCTTTTTATTTGAAACCATGTTGACGTCTGATTCCAACTTTTTCGGGGTCTATATCCGCCAAAAGAGTGCTTAAAAGTCTTAATCCATGACATGGCGCTGTTACTGCCTATAATAAAATGTCGATATCTATACGGTTATCAAAATAATAAAGACGTTTTTTTAACATAAGTATTTGTTTTACAGATGTAATGAATGCCCCCAAAGCTTCAGACTAAAGACTGAACTTCGCCAGCATATATCAGAACACTTCATTTCTTCACAACTGGAAGCATTAAAAATGGCTAACATAGATGAACCTCAAGTCCTGATTGAAAATAATGATTGTACAGTAAGGGTACCACAGGAAAAAGGCGTAGTTGAAAACAATACTGATAAGACTATTCAATAAAACATGTTGTCATCTGCCTAAGTAGCCTTTTTCCGACTATGTTGGGGTCGGCTTCCAGTCTTACCGGATGCAGTTGAACAGTATTTTACAAGTAGCGACTGCCTATCTGATCTCCACAACCCAGTTACTGGGTAACACGATAGCCCTTGGTAAGACTGGTTGTCAGTCTTTCGGGCTTCTGACGGCCCGTAACGACTGTCAAAGATCCACGATTGACAGCCGTGACCTACGGCGTAACCGAGGCACGGAGGGGTCTTGGTATGTAAAGATGGTCACCCATCCACAGACCACCGCGGCTAGCGAAGATTAACCTGATCGATTGACGCGTACGGCTGTTATTACTTAGCCACAAGCTCCTCGAAGATTTATTTAAATAAAATGTAGAAAACTACTTGTACCTTTGAAAGAAGCACCCATGGATTGAGTGC
Source organism: Polymixis flavicincta (assembly GCA_949987655.1). Classification (NCBI taxonomy): domain Eukaryota; kingdom Metazoa; phylum Arthropoda; class Insecta; order Lepidoptera; family Noctuidae; genus Polymixis; species Polymixis flavicincta. Next base: position 18,900,326 of record OX465184.1, read on the forward strand.
CTAAACAAAGTGATTGTATGAGCGATAACAATGAAGGAATAAAAAATCTATTGGATTGAAATAAGCTACCGAAAAGCAATATTGTTGGAAGTTGGTGTTATATGCACCGCTTTGGAAGCGATTGCCACTTGGATTGCTCTGTGGAGTAGACATCAATCTGACAAGATTGGGAGGATACCTCGTCTTTCAGCTAATAGACGGGCTCATATACTATCTACAAGTCAGTAGAATAGAAATAATATGCATTTATGGTAGGAGACATCGGGTTTATGGGGTCACACATCTTCATAAGTAACCAAAGTCTATAAATCTATGTGATTTGGGTTGTTGACCCATACCATGTACTTAATGTGTTCATGACAACGTCGACGGAAAGCAATATCCAACGAAGTTGCCTATTCTGTGCCTTTTTAAAGTGTTATATTTAGCGTACGTAAAATAAAACTATACTTTTTGCATTTTTTGTTAATAAAGTAAGTTCTTTAAAACAAAAGACTAAAGGTCTTGTTTTAGTTTGTTTATCTGTACCCACATATTCCCCAGAAAGAAGATATGCATCGAAAATACGTCAAAGACCATGGGGTGTACTGTCAAAATCCGTCAACGAAAATACCCGTTTGAAAGTAGATGATCTGTCAAAACAAGTGACATGTTCAATTGTGGGCGCGCAATTCTGCTGTCCTATAACTCCTCCTCCTCCTCCTCAAGTCGTGCTCCTCATTACTGAGGGTCGTGATCCTCCCTTGAAATCACTTTTTCCTGACGATGTTTCGCCATCTCTGTCTATCCTTGGCCAAGTGAAGCGCGTCTTGTAATTTCGTTTCGAGAGAAGAGCCTATCTGGGCCTATAGAGACAAAACGCATTTCTGTTAGCGTTCACGCCAAACGCTACGCCAAAATGTATGGGAATGTCAGTACCTGCGGAAAGGACACGACGTAACCTCTTGATCGTTTACCATCCACCTTGCCGGTAACCATCAGTTGTTCGAGGTTGTTAACATTTTTTCTCGCTATATGGCCGAAAAATTCCAAAATTCTGCGGAGGCAGGTCTTATAATTAGACAGCCCTAAAAGTTGTTTCCGAGGAAATGGCAAAAAACGCGCGAATCGTTATTTCTTGAAAACTGTGATACTTACGTTACTGATTGTAGGACAGACACATCAAATGACATTTCTGTACAGAAAGATAGAGAATTGTGAACTCTCTTAGATTCTATTAAAATCTAAAATTGACCAAGTGAGGGTTAACTCCTGGCTAGTTAAAGGACGGCAGAATTACATAAAGTGGGTAGGAACAACGTGTCATAATTATCGTGTTGTCAACTAATCATGTGGCCGTAGGTGATACGAAGTAGGAAAGCCCCGTAACTTCGACCGAAACTAAGGATTTCGTACTTAGTAGGTATTAGACTCCCAGACTCTGATGTAGAGTAGGTAACCTTCGGAAAGATACATAAAAAACCATCAAATTACGAAATCAACATGTAAACCCGATCGAAAAGGAAAGGTTGAATATTGCTACAGTTGTGGTGAAATCAAGAAGAAATTGCACACAGTGTAACCGAAGTAACATCTGCATGGTTGACTTGCGACCTGTCGGTTACACGTAATGGGCGTTGGTTGCGGTGAAGACCTTGCGACACGCGAATGTCGAATACCAGCACCCTCTTTGTGTAACAACACTATCAATCAGAATCTGAATATTATTGAAAGATATTGCTAGTGTGTTTCAATGAAGCGGCAAAGGCGCTATTAAAAAAAAGAAACTACCAAGTTTTTGTAAACATTTGTAAAAGCTGATTCCCAAAACAATAAATTTGTCAAAATTATGGTTAAAAAAATAAAAGGGTTTGAACGTGGCCACGCCATTGAACCGCGGAGAGCCGTGCGGCCACGGGGATCTTTAAAACTAAGCGTTGCAGAGACCTGAAATGTTGGTAAAATAGAATGAATTTGTAAAAAAAAAAATCCTAGGTTTATATTTTGTAGGAGCTGTAAGACTAGGTATATGACTCCATGGCCGCGCCATTGAAACGGTGTAAAACACCTTTTCGCCGAATTCGCCCATATCTCGCTGAAAAAGCATCGCAGAGGTCTGAAGTTTTTTGTAAAACCTATATTTGAATTCGTAAACATTTTTTTTAATACACAAAAGATCCTAGATTTATATTTCAGGAGCTGTAGTGAAATAAGAGTAAGAAATTGAGTAGCCTGTATCAGCGAGATTTTTGAATCTAGCCGCGGGCTCGAACTTACTGGTGGGCTTGGCTAAAAGCACGCTGCTTCACCAGGCATCATGTCTGACAGAGGTAGTTTCAGTGATGAGCAGTTAGACGCTAGTCTACACGCACAACGTTATTGAGTGAGATGCAATATCATTTATAGTAAGTAAAACAGGCGCGTAAAAAAATTAAGAAAACCACTGCACATTTCAATGACCAATAAAGTTTATTCAACTTTTAAAAGTTTGAGCTTTGTCGGTACCGTTTTAGTTTTGGAGATTTTACACGTTTTTTCTTACTTAACCACGCCCAAAATAAGGTTAAATTAGCAAGAAAAATCTTTGTTGGCTCTTAACTTTTTAATGGTTATTTCTTTCGGTATTCTTTTTCCGTACAGACAATATTAATAATGAGACAAAACCATTGTTGCGGCGGTAAGTCCTCTCTTTGAAGAGTGGCTTGAGAGGCGCCACGGCGTCCTCACCTTCCGCCTGACGCAGGTCCTCACCGGACACGGGTGTAGCGGCACTACAAATAAAAATGCTTCGCAACAAAATCGAAAAATGCAAAAAGAAAAGTGACGCCATCTACAATGCCACAGGCGAACTATTCTAAGAAATTCTACATCGCGCAATCAGAGTTTACCACAACACTCGAATAGATAAAATATCCCGACATCAACTGTCGGGCAGTTGCCCACCAGACACAATACCCGTCTGGTCGGAGGATCCTCCTTTACCAACATATGTATGAGTGAACTTTACACCCTGTTCCTCATACCTCTATACGGGTGTTTCGGGAGGTTCCTGTTTCGGATAAGGCTGGAGGAAACGCCCTGGTGTTTCCACTGCGACCATCGCCCTGAGGACACGGTGGAGGTCTGCCCGGTTTAGGCGGAGCACCGTCGTGTCTTTGTGGAGGCAATCGGCGGCAGCGATCACCAGTGTCCGACCCTGGTCCCGGCCATGGTACGAAGCGAGAGTGCATGGGTAGCCGTCACCTCCTTCTGCGAAGCAGTGATGCTCGCGAAGGGGGAGGCGGCGCACGTGATGGGAGGCAGTCTATGCGCCCTCACGGCCCTAGCCTCCGCAGGAGACGCCCTGGGCGTCGGAGATCCCAAGGTGATTCCCGGCTACCGTAGGCGCGGGCTTGCGGACGGTGAGTAATGGGTAGCTCGTTGTCCGGTAAGGACCAAGCCCGGGTCGACGGCGCGTTGTGTTCCACGCGCGCCTCTAAGAGATGTCAGCACCAACTGATGGGGCCAGCAAGGGGCGAAGCCTGGCAGGAGTGCGGGTTGTTTGCCTACTTTTTGGCTTGGAGGCAAAAGCCCTGACGAGCGGCCCCACCTTGGGGTTCCTCTTCGCTTTATCGTGGGAGTGTGACCACGGCTACTGAGCCCCCCGCAACGACAATGCGGGAACCCACTGGAACGTACCTATTTTTACTTACAAATAATCATGTTAAAAAAAAAACATACCTACAGTGGAATATATAACCTCCTCCTTTTTTGGAAGTCGCTTAAATAGATCATAACTGGCCAGTTTCTTATATGTAAAAACTTTTTTTCGCAGTACTTTCTGAGTGGCCCGGTATGGCATGTAGACAATTCGTTACCATAGAGGTAAGGTATAGGCATGACTCATCAGTGGACCAATAGGGTGGACTCTACTCCGAAGATGATAACTACTTTGGTGCATAAGCATTGGACATTCTTTGTTTGGGTTCATTTACAGCCTAATTTTAAGTGTGGGTAACCCGAGGTGCTTGTGGTGCTTGTGCTTCGTACATTCAAATGTTTTGTGCATGAGGTTATTGCAATAGGTCATAATTAGATGCATATACAACAACTCGCTTTGGGTCCCGCCCCGGCCCGCGTGATGGATCGTCTCACAGAGAGGAGGCCTGTCCCAGTAGTGGGGACATTATAGACCGATTATGCTTATGCTTTGGTGCTTGTACATTACCTACCCACGCAAAGTTGTGGAATTTTTCGCAGTAAGTAGACACAGGGGACAAATCTCACGACCATCAATCAAACATGAGGCAACGCTTAAGAAACCACAAATTCAACGTTATTTAAGCTGGTTAAAATATGTTCATTCATAAATCTCCGCTATGTAGATGAAACCAATGCAAATGCAATCATTGTGAAGTTGCGGTCAGGATTTGATGATGGCTGTAGGTACTGCGTTGGGTGAATGACCGATTGACATCGGATTATGGCTTTAGATGCAAATGAGATGCCGAGTAACATTCAAAGTTGAGAATCTTTTGCACAGTAGTGAGCCCAAATGTAGCCGCTTAATATATATTTTCGAACATGTATCTACCTAACGCCTCTTAATGTAGTTAAAAAATTTAACACGCTTAGGTCTCAAGACACTAGAGATTTTTGGGGCATCTCCCTTAAGCTTTTAAGTAATATAATCGACCATCTAGCTGTAACTTAAAAAAACAATGTGGTGATTTTGGATTTTTTCCTGGCCTCATGAAGAGTAGTAAAAGTCATACCTATCGTAATTTAAATCAGGTAATAAAAATGGGTCCGCGCCCACTCGACCCGCTTAGACTCGACCCGAAGAATAATACCAGATGTTTTACTACCAATTCAGTAACATTCGTACAGTCAGGCAAAGTGATATTTTAATTCTAAATAACTTATTTTATTATCACCAAATATTTAACATTTTGTTATGATACATAATTTATCCTGGCAGTCGGTTATTTCGTCAAAAAATTAAATTAAAAAATGTTATGAAACTAGGAGAACATCATGGTATTCCTCTTAGAATAATTGCGTTATTATTCTAAGGTATTCCTGAATATAAAAGTGTAAAATATCGGATAAACAGTGAGCGTAAAAGACATCTTGGGCTCCCAAAAAATCGATTCAATAAGCCAAGTGACGTCATAATTTCGGACAAATTTAAATCAATCTTATTGGTGCATTTTAAAGAAAAAGACAACGCGATTATAATTTTTGCTTCAGACCAAATTCAGAATCACATATAGGGAAAGGAATCACGTGAAGCATTACTTATGCGACGGAACATTTGATTGCTGTTCAGAGCCTTTTGTACAAATATTAAGTAGTACACTATCCACGGAGACAGGGAGTGACACATCAAGAACAAATATTATACCTATATTTGCACTATGTACTTGAAAATCAGGAAGCGAGTACTTATGAAACCATGCTAAGAATGAGATTGTTGATTTATTTATCCAAAAATTATTAAAATTTTACACGCTCGGTGGTGCAAGCGTTAAATAGATACTTTTTTGTCTGACTATACAAACAGAAATATCCAGATATTATTTTTCGGGTTGAGTCTAAGCGGGTCGAGTGGGCGCGGACCCATAAAAATAACGTTGGCCATTTCGGGCCTATTTCTATCTTACCTGCATTTAGTAAAATATTTGAAAAGTTAACAGGTACTCAAGCAGTTTTTGGGGGACTGTCTTATGTAATCTTGACGTTCAATAAGAGCTGACTCTCAGCCTAGTTTGAATAAGAGATGAGAGAGAGAGAGACAGACAGACATATATTTTATTATTATTTTTTCTTATCTACAACTGATGCACGTCTAGGAAGGTGGCACAAAACGAACTATTTGATTCCGCCAGCTGATTATATGAATATCTGGAAGGAGGGAAAGGGTTCCATGTATGAAGTAATGGCTAATCATAATATTCAGACATTCTTGTATAGTTTGGTACATAAAGAAGGAGAGTTACATGGCCTATGGTCATTGCACATTCGAGTAGCTTCCATACGTTCATTGCCCCACCCATATGTTACAGAACCATGCGGAAAACGTAAAGAAACTCTATACTACCTAGTTTACCACTTATGTGTGCATTAGGCAATAATCATAGTAATGCAACCGACAACTTTACAACGCAAACGCATGCTTTCTTACCGGAGGAGTTTATTTATTGGATTTCCAACAGAGGCGACACAATTACATGCAAGGATACTTAGAGCAGAGACAAATACAGCGTGCGCTTCCAAGTATAGGAAACTACATCATTTACTGTTTATTTGTATCATGGTTTGTATTGACAGTCACATTCACTAAATCGATAACCCTGCTTAATCACTAATTAAGTAGTGTTATCGATTTAGTGAGTGTGAGCTGATAATGGTGCCGATTCTGTTGTACACCGAACTAAACTAACTAAACTATAACTAAAATTCCTTACTTTTGACTATGAGAATCTTAACGCTATTCTGCAAAAAAAAAAAATCTCTAAATTTAAAAACTATTTTTACACAACTAAGATCGAATTTGACAATCGCGAATCGCACGTGGTATGTTTTGGCTTCGCAACGTGGTACTTGTTTGCCCTATCCCGTGATTTTTTTGGAGCCAGAGGCGCGCAGGGGCGGCAGCCTCGACGTGATTTATATGGAATTTTCACTTTTTGTATGGAAAATATTAAAAATTATTACCCACAAGTTGAGTTTTAGAGGTGTATGTGGTTTCATAAAGGGGGTCGAAAATTTCACTATTTTTGCGATAGGACACACTATTTTCGAGATATAAGCAAAAGAAAAAAAAAAACAGTACTATTTTTGCACCAGAAGTCGAGGTGTCGTCGGTGTGAATTTTAGTTCTTGACAACTAATTTATTCCACAGCTACTTAATCGCGATTAAAAATAGTCAGATTTAGTTAGACAACCAGAATTTTAGGTTGAATAGAATAATGAAATTGACAACAACAGAATAGCAAAATTACCATTTTCACTAAACTAATAATTCAGTGCAATCTTAGTGCTGTCAAACTAAAATATAGTTAAGTTGTGTCACTTTAGTCAATTTCAGAATAGGAAATCGTCGTTTGACAGGAATAAACTAAATTTTGGTGATTTTTAGTTTAGAGAAATTTGTGACAACAGAATCGGCACCAATGTAGGTACATAACAATAAAATAAAATAAAACAACAACAATAAAATTAGAAAAAAGAACAATACAAGACAACACATGAGTTAAATCTGTTTCCGCGGCTACGTATGATCTTGGAACACTTTGCCCTGGGAACCGAACCCAGGACCAGCGCTTGCGACCACTAGAATAATGAGGCAGTCAGTGTTATATAATGTTAATTTATGCGTATAAATAGTTAGGTAAGTAGGTGCGCACCTTCTAATTTCCAGTAGGTAATGTTTCATTTTCTACAACCCAAATTAAAGAAACAAAATTAACGCTATCTATGCAAATAAATAAAATAGAAGTGTCTGTTTTGTAATATCAAAATAACAGTTTTTAACTAAATGCATTACGGTAGGTACTTTTATCAATTTTTTTGTCTGTCTGTTTATTTGTTCCAGCTAATCTCCGAAATGTCTAAACTCGATTATGGCGGGACTTTCACTGGAAGATAGCTGAAGTAGGTAATAAGGAGTAATATTATTTATGTAGCACGTTCTCGTGGTATTAAATTTTATTATAAATTCGAATGTAACTTTGTCTGTACGTAATCTTATCACGCCTAAACTTCTGAATTAATGTCGATACAATTGGGCAAGGAGATAGATGAGATCTTGGGAAGGGACATAATTTCCGACGTATACGCGAGCTCGGCCTTGACTTATGAAGTTGTCGGTCGTGGGTTCGAACCCAGGCCGATGCTTTACTTTAGGTAAATAATTTTATCACCATTTCTCTCAAAATGGTGAAGGAATACATAGTGAGGAAACCAGAATATCCTTGAACCAAACATTCGAAGACATGTGACATGGTAGACGTGACCCGAACTGGGCCCGCGTGAAAGATTATAGCCCACTCACTCTCGAAGGGAGGCGTGTGTCCCAGCAGTGGGAACATAATAGGCTAATTATGCTACGCGAACGAAGCCGCGGGCAGAATCGAGTATTTCGTAAGTAAAAGGCATGTTTTAGAAATAAACACTATTTCATACTAATGTGTGGAAGGATAAGAAGAGCTCTCCGTCCGTAGGTAGGTAGGTACCTACCAGCGGCGAGGTGTAAATTTTTCTAAGAGACAAGTCGAAGCGAAGCCGGTTTTAACTTACTGACTTTGACTTTGATAAGTCAGTAAGTAGAATAAAGTAAAATTACTATCGTTCTTAAATAACATAGGAACATAGAGAATTGAATACAATAAAGTTGAACAGCTGAAAACCAAATAAAATGTGCAATATTCCTCCATCTCCGGCCATCTCGTTCTCGCTGACGCATTTTGTCTATAACTGTCCCTATCTTAACCCGTTGTACAGTGGCTGGCTCTCGTCCATATCAAGCGGTGCCATATGACCTAAAGTGACATCCATTACGGAATCGCTTTTGTATGAATTTTTAGTTCGCATTATGACATTTTGGCGCCGGGTTAATTTAGAACATTTTTTTTTTGTTGCAATACATAGCTAAAAATAAGCGTTTTTGTTGTTTGAATGTTACGGTGATTTAATTATGCGTAGTGTTACTATTTTTTTTTTGCAATAGTGGAAACTATTGACGTGCCATTTTTCAAAAGCTTATCACCGAAGGGAAGACGGTAGGAATCGTGTTATATGGTGCTTTCGCCACTGGTACCTGCGCTAGATTGGGTAGAAGATAATTATTTCGACGTACAGGCAAGGTCTAATGTTTCTAGGCCTACGATTTGGCTTAGCCTACATTGTTTACTAGATTTATTATGTAATTTACTTAATTGCTAGGTACTGCTAACAAAATTAGTATGTCATTGCATGTGGGTCTGCATTAAACTTGAGTTGTAGCAATCAAGCTAGGTACTTATTTAAATAGACCTTTTAATATTTATATCGCAATTAAATACACAGTACCTATTATGTAAATCTTGCTGCGAAAGAAGTGTAGAAAGATTTCATTAAAAAAATATTTTTAAAGTCCACCTTGGCACGGCCCGTAATTATAACGCAGCGGAAGTTTTCGCGCAACGGATCTTCAACGCTCTGTTTAGCGTCGAGAGTTAGAAATCGAACTGTGGTTTTCGATGTGCTGGGATTCGAGAATACAATCCCGAGCATATTTTTCAATCCCGGGACCACGGGATTTATGATGCGTAACCCCGGGATCGAACTAATTTGAATCCGTAAATGTTGTTTTATTATTATTTTACAACAGACATTATTAGGGCTGTACCTGTGTAGTACCTACGTATCGTAAAGCGCATCGGGAGTTGATTTTTTGTCATTATTTAATAAATGCTATTATAGACCATTTTTACAGCGTTTCAGCTTCTAGTTTTAGGTAGCTCTAGAGTATAGTGACTGGTCTATTAATATATTCTTGGCAAGGTAATTGTCAAGGCGCAACGGACTACGGAATGCAAACTAGATCTGTTTGTGGCAATTCCGAAAAACACGAGATTAGCCTCGGGATTTTCGGGATCTGAAAACGGCCGGGATCCCGAGATCTCGGGATTGAATTTTCTAGCTGGGATGCAATCCGTTGGGTTCAACACCGACAGTTGAAAAACCAGCGCGCTATAAAATTCCGTCGCGATATTTGTACGTTAAAAAAGTAGGTTATGTATTCGGCGAGTATTTTTTTTATGTGTCTGGTAATACCTACCGGTTGGTACATACCTACTTAGATTTTATCTTAAACGTAAGGGTCATAGAGTTACGTCATCTTAGAAGTACGTAATTCGCAGACCAGTAGGGTTGCTGCGTAATCAATTATGAAATAAAAACCCAAAAGCGTGGTAGTTGACACTTGTTATTTTTTTATCATTAGAATGTGGTTTAACCTAGCATAAGACATTATTATTAGACCCACTAGGCCCAGCAGTGGGAACATTTTAGGCTGATCATGATGATGTGATAAAGTATTTACGTACGAAATGTTCTATAGGGGTTCCTTTATCTGTTCTGTGGTTCTTTGCTATTAAAGTACGAGATACAACAACACACTAACAAAATTTTGTTATTATTTACTAATTTAAACATTATTTAACAATGAACATCAAGATTTGTTATTACCCACCAGAACATAATATCACGCCTTGATTGCTTGAAGGGCCGAACCCTTCAAGCAATCAAGGCGTGATATTATGTACTAGAGGTGTACCTATATTACATGCACATTTCGCCAGTTATGTTTAAGTCCCACGCAATAGGGGGCGAGCCTATTGCCATCAACTGGGCACAAATCCAGAGCCCGGTCTGCTGCTGAGAAGTTTCTTTGTCCGGCCTGGAAATCGAACCCAGGACCTCAAGTTAGCAACGCTTGCACCCACTAGACCAATAAGGAAGTATTTGTTATTATTACAGGGAAAACTTCTATTATAACTAGAGCTCTAAATAAATCTATAGGCTGGCACTCGAAGGCTTCGTAAAATACGAGTGTAGTGTGTGCATAGGATCTTAAGGTTGATAGATATACGAGCGATGGGGCAAGTGTAGAAGACTTCTTTATTTATGTCAGTCGTGTGCCCAAGGAAGTTGTCACTGTCTGTCGTCGATATGTTTATTAAGTAAATTAAAACTTTTTTCAAAAAAATAACAACCGACTTAACCGAAGTTATTTTGCACTTTGTAGTGTTTTTTTGGAAGTCGGTTGTTATTTTTTTGAAAAAAGTTTTTATTTTTCATTTTTTAGTTATCTACCCCATACCAATTCGAAATTTCATCATCCTTGGGGTCAAAACTGCATATTTATGCGATAGCAGCATTCGCGGTTGATTTGCTGTAATGTTTTGAAGAGTTCCGTTGTCTGTCTCCGAAACGCATCATCAGATCTATATGAAATTTATATGGGACCATTTCAGAATAAACACCTTTCGAACAAAAAAAGAATTTTGCAAATCCGTCTATATACGACAGAGTTATGCCCGAACATACATAAAAAAAAATATATATAAACATGTCGAATTGATAACCTCCTTCTTTTTGAAGTCGGTTAAAAAATTTTTTAAATAAAAAAAAATAACCGCCGAACAACGGTTTTTCGACGGTTTAATTTTTTTATAATTTTTTTTTTATTTTATAATTTTTTGTGACTATAATCTACTAATTACTACATGCTTCATTTTTGATTACTTTTTGTAATACACAACTCAGTATTAAAATCTGTGAGTAAACAATCAATCATCCCTGTTTTCTTACCCCTAGGGTTGGAATTTTTCTTCGAAATTTATGTGAGACCAACTTCAGGGTATAATACCCTTTCCAATAAAAAATAATTATCAAAATCGGACTACTCTGGAAAAAGTTATGCGTGGTCATAAATAAAATAAAAAAAACAAGTGAATTGATAACCTCCTTCTTTTTGAAGTCGGTTAAAATGGACCGTTTGTTCTTTCATCCATTTTTATCATACTAGCTTTTGCCGGCGGCATTGCCCACGTGAAGGTCGAAAATTACCCCACGGGTATTACCCGTACCTATTACCGGGATAAAAAATATCCTATGTCTATATGACTGTATCCAGATTATAATCTATCTGTGTTTCACATTTCATCTAAATCCCTAAAGCCGTTTTTGCGTGATTGAGTAACAAACATCTAAATATTCAATCATACAAACTTTAATGTTTATAATATTAGTAGGATAGTAGGTAACTACGTAGCTCTTGCCCGCGACTTGGTCAGCGATCCAGGATCAAACGTAGCCTCCTTACCCATGTCAGTCATGGTTACGGTCTGCCCACGTAGTGAAGCCCGAAAGTTTGACAACCAGTCTTACAAGGGAGTATCGCGTAACCCAGTAACTGGATTATGGAGGTCAGATAGGCAGTCGCTCCGTGTAAAATTCTAGTATTCAGCTGCATCCGGTTTGACTGGAATATAATAAAAAATTAAATATCATCATCTGCCTAGGCAGATGATATTTCTCGTTGAAGTCTTATACATTGCAGTATGATAGATGATTTCAGAATTACAGACATTCCGGGTTCGAATTTTCCGTGAGATTTTTTAACTTTTTAGCATAGTTTTTTAGATCCATCAATGAATCAATTTGATATTGCCGCAAGATGAGATAATAGGTCTATTCTCTCTGGGTAGATATAATTTTCGTGATTCTAAATGCTCCCGGATATTTTATCTTTTAAATCGAAAGTGGATTTTAATCTTATGTCGGTGATAATCATTACGAATACTTGACAAAAAGTATTAGACAGATTCAAAAAGAGGACTAAGATAGGTTTTACAAAATTAATTTCCTGTTTGATATTTGATAAAGTTTTGGTTAAATAGAAACAACAGAATTTAATGACAGTGAAGTCTAAAATTGCTGTCAATTTCTTAGTTGATTAATTTTATAGATTTAATTAATTTTGGACAGTATTTTTGTGCACGATTTCAATATTGAAAGTCCTAGACAGTATTTAAAATTAAAAGATTGATTAAATGAAAAGTGTCAGATGCAAATAAGCTATTGATATTTTGACTTTGATTAGGTCCCTTTAAATTGTTAAAATATTTATTTATTTTCCATGACCCCTTTACATGTCAATATTTTAAAACTGGATGGTGCCGGCATTTCCTAGCTGAGTGATTCCTTTGATTCCTTTCCTAGTGAGCCTGAGAAGAAATCCCGAAAGAAACGCACTGGTTTCTTTTGAAGTCCAAACCAAACATAATATTATTAGGTTTTTATGTAAGTCTAACAATGCAGGGCCATGTCCAGACGGCATGAATGCATCAGTCATCGTGTACCTCAGCTTTATCCTTACCCCCCAAGTGGGTTCCCGCATTGTCGTTGCGGGGGGGCTCAGTAGCCGTGGTCTCCCAGCCACGGTGAAGCGAAGAGGAACCTCAAGGTGGGGCCGCTCGTCAGGGCTTTTGCCCCAAAGCCGACGACTTAGCGGCCAAAAAAAGTAGGTTGCGGTGAGGTGCACCACAACTGAGGTGGGCCGTGATGTCGAATGGGAGGCATCGCGGCTGAGTTACAGGCTGCGGCGCAGGAGGAGTACCGGTACTTTTGAGTAGCGCTCTTCCCTTCCGTGGCCTGGACGGGGCCGCCACCGTTTGATGGCGGACGCGGTGGGGCCGCAGGGGAAGAGGAGTGTCGGTATAGCGTTGCCCGCTTTCCCTATCCCCTGCGGCCGAGAACTGGTAGGCGACGGGGCCACTGTGCTGACCCGTCGCAGGGTGAATAAGGGGTCCGCAAGGGCCGATACCTGCGAGAGTGCGGGTTGTTCGAAAGCGATACCGTCACCCCTGGCATACGGGCAACTGGTGGAACACGGGTGGGTTTTATTCAGTAAAATCTGACATGCCCCCCTGCTCCACCCAGAGCGGGAGAAGTCATTTGATGATGTCCCATCCAAAAAAAAACAAAAAGAACCCAATACCTACAAACTAACTTAATCGTAATAGCTGTCAGTATTTTTCTACTCCGAGCACTGAATACTGTCCTTGTTTGTATTTTATAGTTAGGTATCATCCCGTAACAAACCCAGAAACAATGCTGCTGAAGAATGTTTGTTCCTTGGGCTTCCAATCTCGCAGCTTATCTTCAATCTCGGTATTTGCGGGACTGAAAAATTTAAATCCCGCGTGATTCCGTCATTTACGAGATCCCGTATAAAGAAATCCATAATATTTTCAAAAGGTTTGTAAAACATTGACATGATTAACATTGACATCTGTGGCAACTGGCACATAGGCAACTGGAGGAACACGGGTGGGTTTTAGTCAGTAAAAGTCTGACACGCTCTCCTGCTCCACTCAGAGCGGGAGAAGTTATTTGATGATTTCTCACCCTCTCTTTAGTCAGAAAACCCACCCAAGTTCCTTCAGTTGCCTTTGTGCCAGGGGCCAAGGTATCTCTTTCGAACCAACTGCACCCCTGGCAGAACAACTAGCGCGTGAGTTGAAAAGCGAACAGTAAAACACTGTTCGATTTTCGACGCTCTGAATGTCAGCGTGTCGAAAATCGAACAGTGCGTTTTACTGTGCATGTGCACTGTAGACGGGAAAAGTCAACGTGGACGTAGCCCAATACGATGGTCTGGCCAGCACCCTAATTGCGTAACTCACGGATCATCATAATCTGTATCGTTTTGAAACGGATTGTTAAACCATTGCTTCATAAATGTTCGAAAAATGTGTCTGTTCGACAACATAAATAACGCAATGAATATTGTTTAACTGTGAAGACGAAACCAATTATGATCAATCGTGAGTTACGCAATTAGGGTGCAGATCCGCACGGCCCTTGACTCCACAGTCCACAGCGCCCTTCATTCAGCCAGTGACAGAGAGAGATGGAAAAACATCATCAGAGAAAAGGTGATACTGAAGGGAGGTCATGACCCTCAGTATTGAGGAATACGACGCAAGGACGAGGTGCACTGTTGGATTCAACACAGTGAGTTGAAGATCCTATGTGAATGAGAATGAGTCGCGGGCTAAAAGCATGCTGTCTCACCAGGCATCGAGTCCGGCAGAGATAGTACCCGTGATGAGCAGTTAGACGCTAGTCTACACGCACAACATTACTGAGTGAGATGCAGGATCAGTTATTACTATAACAGGCGCGTAAAAAATTAAGAAAAGTCCTTCGGAAGATCGGGTTTTATGAAAAAAATTACTGCATAAATCAATGACCAATAAGTTTATTGGACTTCTCGATATTTGAGCTTTTTCGGTACTGACTTAGTTTTGGAGATTTCACTCTCTCTTCTATTATTACCTAAACACACCCAAAGTTAGGTTAAATTAGCAAGAAAAATGAATCTTTGTTGGCTCCTAACTTTTAAATGGATTTTTTATTTTAGTATTCTGTTTCCGTTTAGAAAATATGAATAATGAGACAACACCATACCATGTTTATTTTTTGAACCGACGAAAAAACGGAGGAGGTTACTCAATTCGACGCGTTTATTTTTTATTTTTTTTATGTATGACCACGCATAACTTTTTCCAGAGTAGTCCGATTTTGATAATTCTTTTTTGATTGGAGTGTATACCCCGAAGTTGGTCCCATATAAATTTCGAAGAAAAATTCCAACTCTAAGGGTAAGAAAACAGGGGATGATTGATTGTTTACTCACAGATTTTAATACTGAGTTGTGTATTATAAAAAGTAAACAAAAATTAAGCACGTAGTAATTAGTAGATTATAGCCACAAAAAATTATAAAATAAAAACTTTTTAATAAAAAAATTAAACCGCCGAAAAACCGAAAAGTAAAAAATTATAAACTTGCTTTGTCCAACCCCAATAACTAAGTTCGGAAGTCGGTGAGTTTGGATATGTATTTAATTATATGTATAATAATACACAAGTTTTATGGAAAAAAATGTCGACAAGATTCACCTTAATGCTCAGTTCAAGACGAAAGACAAGAGCGAAAGAATGACCCCGCGATTTTCCGCGTCTGAATGTCGACTAATGAGAATGTAGCTTAATATTTGCTTAGCTCTGCAACAAACACTATGTCCATTGTACGTCCATCCCCCAGGGATTTACATGGTCTAGTTTCTAATTAGCCTATCTAATCTGGAAATCCAACTAGAGTTAGGTGTTTGAGCATATCTAATAAGAGTAATTATGTATTATCTTTGTTAGATAGCCATTGTTCTAGCCTTCTGGGGTAAGACTAGATGACGGTTTGATTAGGCATTGTTGTGAGGTTAGTGCAGTCATGTTCAAGATATGTAAATAATTAGGATGAACAGTTCTAAGTATTCGAGACGCCTACTTACTTATTTAGGAATCCAATTAAAAAAACAGACAACATTGTTAAGACTTTCCAATTCCAATAACAGATTATAGCGAAAGATGCCCTAGCCATCATACACGTTACACTCGTTGATATGTTTTAACCCTCGGCGCAAAAAGAGGGGTGTTATAAGTCTGACCGCTATGTGTGTCTCTCTGTGGCATCCTAACTCTTAAACGGGAGGACCGATTTGGGAGCGGTTTTTTATTTAAAGATAGGTTTTTTATTGGTTCTTAGATATGTTTCATCAAAATCAATTCAGTCGTTCAAGATCATCAGCTGCTTTCTTAGGCGCATAACGTGTATTTTACTTAACTTTCGAACATACGTGTGACCTAAAATTTTAAACACCCATGTATGCTATAAACCTAACTATGCAAGATTATGGAATTTTTGGTATGATGCTACAACCAGGATATCCAGCACACTAGTACCTACATTCTTGAGAAAATAATAGGAAAAATGTCGTGCTTGGATTCGTTTTGATCAGTATTTATTTTTGTTTTGCCTGATTATTATTCTATCTTTTCACACGAGCCACAGTGATATAGGCCCCAACTTACGAGTTGAAGGTCGTGAGTTCGAAAGCAAGCAAAACGATGAAGGGAAACATCGTTAGGAAACGGGCTTATCCTAAAACCAAAAATTCAAAACGTGGCAATCTACCAACCCTGCATTGGACCCGCGTGGCGGGTTACAAACCACTCACAGAGAGGAGGCCTGTGTCCCAGTAGTGGGAACGTTGTAGGCTGATTATGGTTATGCTATCACAATCATAATAACGAATTGATTCATTAATCGTTTTGCTGACCTGGGACCCTCAGATAGCCCAACAAAGTCTTATTGTATCAATATTTAGCTATTAAACTTACAAAATAAAAACTAAACATATAATCGATTTTCAAATGCATCATATCGATGCGTACTTGAACGCAGCCACACGCAGCTAAGGAGCGCACGTGACCAGCGTTCTTAATTTGAAAAAAATAAAAGAGAGCGGGACCTTTTCCAAAATAATGTATTTTCGATACATATCAACATCGTCAACGAATTTAGTTTGCAGATAGAAATTTCACATAAGTATCCAAAAAGCAGACAGAAAAAACATGCAAAAATTTCAGCGTTTTTTGTTTGAAACATAGAGAGCCAATCACTCAAGCAAGCGAGCGATCCTTGCGGAGTTGAGAGACGTCGTCGTCGGGTTTCGTTCCCTCCCCGTGCTCGTCCTCGGGGACTTCAATGCCAAGAACTTGGCTTGGGGTTCCCGGTTGACGAACGTGCGGGGCAGGATGGTGGAGGACTGGGCTCTGGAAGCAGACCTGGTCGTCCTAAACCGGGGTTCTGTCGCCACGTGTGTGCGGATGCGGGGTGAGTCGGTGGTGGACATTTCGTTCGCCAGCCCCGCTCTGTCGCCGCGTGTCATCGACTGGCGCGTCATGGAGGGGGTGGAGACGTATTCCGACCACCGGTACATCCGGTTTGACGTCTCCGCCCAGTCCTCGAGCGCGCCGGTCCGACAGGCCCCGTGTGGTCCGCGGTGGGCGTTGAAGCAGCTGGACCGGGAGCTTCTCCTGGAAGCCTCGATCGCGCAGGCCTGGGTGTCATCACCGGACAGGCCTGCCGAAATCAACGACGAGGCCGAGTGGTTCCGGGAGACCATGTCCGAGATATGTGATGTGGCAATGCCCCGGGTCCAGCCAGGTCGTGCTTCACGCCAGGTGTACTGGTGGTCGCCGCAGTTGACAACACTGCGCGAGGCGTGTGTTGCTGCGCGACACCTTTACTCCAGGCACCGCAGGCTCCGTATCCGCCCTCCGGATACGGAAGCCATTGAGGCGGAGCTGTACGAGGGGTACAGAGTGGCGAAGACCGCCCTCCGAGATGAGATCTTGCGGGCCAGAGTAGTGGCCCGCGAGGAGTCACTGGAGACTCTGAACAGAGACCCATGGGGACGCCCCTACAAAACGGTGCGGGATAAAATCCGCCCGTGGGCTCCCCCGCTGACGCAGAGTCTCCGGCCTCATCTCGTGCAGGACGTGGTGAGCGCTCTGTTCCCCTCACGAGGGGAGCACGCTCCCCCGCCTATGGCTCCGCCTCCTGCGGTGCCCGATGCGGACCACACCGACGACGACGACGACTCTCCAGAGGTGACCGAGGTAGACCTGAGAGTGGCGGTACGTAGGCTGAATGCCAAGAATACCGCCCCAGGACCCGACGGCTTGCCCGGCAAAGCCTGGGTCCTGGCCTTGCAGGCTCTCGGGCCTCGTGAGGACCTCGTCAGGTCCTCACCGGACACGGTTGTTTCGGGAGGTTCCTGTTTCGGATAGGGCGGGAGGAAACGCCCGGGTGTTTCCACTGCGACGATCGCCCTGAGGACACGGTGGAGCACACGGTGGCGGTCTGCCCTGCTTGGGCGGAGCACCGCCGTGTCCTCGTGGAGGCGATCGGCGGCGGCGATCTCTCGCGTCCGGCCCTGGTCCAGGCCATGGTACGGAGCGAGAGGGCATGGGGAGCCGTCACCTCCTTCAGCGAAGCAGTAATGCTCGCGAAGAGGGAGGCGGCGCACGTGAGGGAGAGGCAGCATATGCGCCCTCGCGACCCCAGCCGCCGCAGGATACGGAGACGCCCTGGGCGTCGGGAATCCCAGGCCGATTTCCGGCCACCGTAGGCATGGGCTTGCGGACGGCGAGTAATGGGTAGCTCGCTATCCGGTAAGGACCAAGCCCAAGTCGACGGCGCGTTGTGTTCCACGCGCGCCTCAAAGAGATGTCAGCACAAAAAATGATGGGACCCGCAAGGGTCGATGCCTGCCAGGGGTGCGGGTTTGTTCGAAAGAGACACCACAGCCCCTGGCTTAAGGGCTACTGAAGGAACACGGGTGGGTTTTAGTCAGTAAAAGTCTGACACGCCCTCCTGCTCCACCCAGAGCGGGAGAAGTTATTTGATGATTTCCCACCCAAAAAAAAAAAAAAAAAAAAAAGCAAGCGAGCGATCGAGCGAAACGTTTTTCTGTGTCCCACTATCGATATTTTTTCTCATATTTCGATGGTCCAGAATAAATGAACAAAGTCAATCAATTTGATAAAAATTTCCACTTTAATCAGACTTTCGTTTTGACACTCCAAATTAAGAAATAATAACAGATGCTGTATAGGTTTTGACATAAGACATGATTAATTACTGCAACATTAATGGTTAAGGTTGTGAGTGCAGTGTCCTACATTACTTTGCTCTTAAAATGGCTTTAAACCAAATGCTTGACAGGCGCTCTAGATTTTAATGTTATGTATTTAACAGGTGGGAGAGGATATGATATTATAGTTTGTTATATCTTCTTGTATTATCTTCTTCTTCGTCATTTCCTTGCTGTGAAGATTGTGACCAATTACGACGCGTCTCCATATGAAAAGTCGTCTTCCGTAGTGTGGACTACTCGGTACGTGCTGGTTCCAAAAGCCTTCTATTACTTTTTAGCATACAGAAACATCGACACATCTTCATCAGCCAATCGCAGACTTCTGGACAATGTCCAGCAGTCTATCCAATGGACATTTGTCTCTTCCAAGTTGCACCATAACACTCGGTTCTCTTTCCTTCCGCATCATCTTCATGCCTTCTAAATATATATTTTTTGTAACATTTATTTGATTTAGAATAGTGTCCTTGGATTTCCTTTCATTCTGCTCCTTAGGAATCTACCAAGCTACCTAGCAATGGGCAACTAACTTCATCTTTCTGACTCACTGCGCCCTTGACAATTCAAAAGTGCATGTCCATGACAGTCTCGCGCTGCTTTTGATGACTATAAACTTGTGAATGTAAATCCTCTAATAAACTGCCTTCACAGTGAATACTTTATCGCAATATGGTACCCAGTGTATAGGTAAGCTATAACGATTGTAGTGCTCGTAGTAGGGGCAACCCTGTATTTCGCGAGTGTCGTGGTAGGGCACTGTTAGTTGTGGTAAAGCGCGTTCGACGCACGCGCATAGAATATTTATCGATTATTTTTGAAGTTCGAACGATTTGTTCACGTTGCAACTTTTTTGTTTTTGGAATTTTGGATTTTTGTCACTTTTTTTTTAAAGGTAAGTTTTTATTTCGTTTTTTTTTTTTTAATAATCGTTAAGGTTGTATAAGTATGTTTTCATTCATAACTTTAAAAGAGGGCTGCCTTAAACTATTCTTATAATGGCGTGAGGTTTCCCCAAAACACAGTATTTTAAAGTGCGTGTACACACCAGTGTTTTTAACAATCTACCTAATTAATTACCTGATAATACCTATTATTTTTACCATAAAAATAAGTCTAAGGTCACTTTCAAGAGATACGGTTCAAGTGTATTCAAGTTGTCGCAGTAAAATTGTTAATTGATTTGCTTCGATTTGACAATTAATTGTAGCGAAAGTTTAGACTTTTAAGTAAAGTCTTAATCTAAGTTAGTGGCTAACCTTGGATTTTTAAGACATTTCTTGGTAAATTATTTGAAATGTTATTTACTTACAAAAAATCTTTCGTCAGGTTAATCGTTTCTTAAGTTGAGTTAATTAATTATGTTTTGACTGCAACTCTTGTTTTCTTAAGCAAAAC
The DNA here is from genome assembly GCA_949987655.1 of Polymixis flavicincta. Taxonomy (NCBI): domain Eukaryota; kingdom Metazoa; phylum Arthropoda; class Insecta; order Lepidoptera; family Noctuidae; genus Polymixis; species Polymixis flavicincta. The sequence goes on from OX465184.1 coordinate 18,920,803, forward strand.
ACTAATCTACTACTACTAATCGATACTAAAAACAAAATAACCCTTTCTTGGCAGTCGGGTAAAAAACTTTATTGACGAGTTGAGAACCTCCCCCTTTTTTGAAGTCGGTTAAAAACCAAACATACAAAGACTTGAAATGTCTGATCTAGGATAAAACTAACTTCAGTCATGCTATACCTACTTAGTTAATAAAAATAAAAAAAATTATCAACGCGTCGACTAGAGAACGTCCTCATTTTTTTTCGTCGGTTAAAAATATAATAGTATTTAGATATTTATACTTAGAACAAAATAATGCGATGATTATCTAACAGTTTACTTTATATATGTCCGTAAAATTGAATGTTTTCACGCAAACCACAGAACTCGTATTGGAAAAGGGACACTTGTGGAAGGAATTTAGTGCTGTTCATCTCAGGAAGTTAGAGTTAAGTTAAGGTTAAGTTAAAGTTAAGTTAGCCAGTCATTGGCACACAGTCATTTTCAAAAAAACATGTTCACGAATTTCCCACTGTATATGAGCAATTCTTTCTAGTTCAACCTAACACTAAAAACTTAATGAAATAACTTATACAAATCTAACACCATTTGTTTACACATTTTCATTACGGAATCTGACAGTTACATCATTTAAACATTAGTTCATACTTAGATCTGTATTCAGTGATATATGGCTACTTAAGTTGCAGAAACACGCGAATTTAGTAATTATTTCTTAATAATCTGGCAGTATGTGTGCCACTTAAATTACATAAGGAATCACTTAATTGTGTACATGTTCTTGAAACTTGAAAGTGCGTATCCGGTTAGGAGAGCTAAATAAGGTGGTATTTAAATATCTCTAAGCATTAATGACACCTGTGTGACTGACCGAGACTTTTGGAGGCATAAGTCTATAGAATCGGTATTATTAATATATCAACTAAAAATGTAATAGTACAGTCGCGAGCACATCAAGTTATCCCTAACTGTCAAATTTTCCCAATTGAATATGAACCTTATCCTTATGGAATAAAGTTGAAAACATATCAAAGAAAATTGACAGATTGGGGTAGCTTGATGTGCTGGCCTCTGTACAATGATAATATCCAAAACGCCTCTTCTCATTCAAAGAACGAACCTTCCTCACTACGTCTAGGCGATCTCAAACCCTTTTTGGCGTGCAGTTTTTCTCACATTTTCCTTCACTGTCATTGATTTTCAAGATGACAAGTTTTTTTTTTTTTTAATAACCGGATTTCTTAATAATTTATTAGGTATATTTTAGCCCCGAAAGTCTGAACCAGTCTTACCAAGTGGTATCTTGTTTCCCAGAAACTGGGTTGTGAAGGTCAGAAAGTTATTCGCTCCTTGAAAAATACTGGTATTCAGTTGCATCCGATTGGACTGGAAGCCGGCCCCAACATATAGTTGGGAAAAGGCTAGGCAGATGACGATTCTAGTCACAAAGACTACGAAGCAATTTTTAATCTTACTTACAGTTTTGCCTGATAATTATTTAAAAATTTAGATGAGTACAGTCGCCAGCACATCAAGCTACCCCAATCTGTCAAATTTATTTGATATATTTTCAACTTTATTCCATAAGCGTGAGGTTCATGTTCGATTGGGAACATTTGACAGCTTGGGGTAGCTTAACGTGCTGGCCTCTGTACAATCAACATGGTCGGTACTTTAGGTACAAAAGTATGTATATCATCATCTGCCTAGCCTTTTTCCAACTATGTTGGAGTCGGCTTCCAGTCTAACCGGATGCAGCTGAATACAAAAGTATGTATATGTCACCGTAAATTGTAAACACCGTTTTAATTAATTAGCTCAGCAACATAAATAACGCGATGAATGTTGTTGAACTGTCAAAATTAAAGCTATTACTCTCAGATTATAAAACAAAGGCAGATAGACCGCGCGGAACACCAAGAGTGAGGCCAAAAAACCAAATACTAAAGCGTCGCATTGTATATAATGGGTGACTCTTGGGTGTTCTGCGCGATCTATCTGCCTTTGTTTTATAATCTAAAAAAAAAAAAAAAATACTAAAGCGTCGCATTGTAGGTATGTTACACAAAATGCGACGCTTTAGTATTTGGTTTTTTGGCCTCACTCTTGGTGTTCCGCGCGGTCTATCTGCCTTTGTTTTATAATCTGAGCTATTACTACTGTTAATATGTTACGCAATTACCCCGCCGGTTTTAAACTTCCTAGCAGGTTTGTCATTTTAATCCAAGAGATAAATGGTGTCTAAGTCGTGGCGGCATTCGATTTAGCCGCGCGATCAGATTGTGGCTAAGTTTGCACCGGGGTACAGCACGTTAGGAATGCATTTCTGTCTGTTGTTAACGAAATATAATTTAATAATAATGAAGTAGGTAGCACGGTTTAGGTCTTTATCTTTCAGAGTACCACTCACATTCGTGACCCTATTAGGAATATTCTGTAGATCCAAGGCAGGTCGATGAGATATTTGTTACTCTACGCAGCATGATTTTTCAGCAATCGAAGTAGGTAAGTCGTTTCGTACACTGGATCATTCTACTGAGCTTTAAGTATATAATGTACGGAGATAATAAAAATAAATCACTAGGTACTTTACATAAAGTTTTAATAAATCCTTGTATTACTTGCTCTTTTAGATAACAGATTTAAATCACGCAATTAGTACCTAGTTTTATTTGATAATATTTGATATTCAAGGCAGAGAAAGTGGTGAATTACAGCTATTCAAATTGATAGGTTTATACACTACCGTATGGCAGTAATATATGTTATACATAAAATATAATAACAGATATGAAAAGTAGATTAAAGGAATCAACGTGGAATTTGTGAGCACAGCACACTAACGAGGTGTTTTTCCACTTTTTAAATAAGCTTTAGAAGTCGGTTGTTTTTTTGCCATGATATTGAAAACTTTACCTAATGACGCTTTTCAATAAGGAGATTACGAAAACTATACAACGTGTAACAGAAATGGTATCCAAGGTTACGGCTTCTTTGGGTGATATCAAACGATATTGGAAGCGTTTCTTAATCCTATCTCTACATGTTCGGAAGTTATGAGAATTGTTAAGACATTGATACCAGAAATCAAACTTTTCAAATTTAAATAAACACGTCAGTCGGAAGAGATTTATCGTGGTATTGGTAAATAACGTGGAAAGTTATTGACCCACGTAGTGCGGTGACACGTTTGTTATGATTTGAATTTAAGAAACATATGAAATTGTATCAATTTTTAGAGTATTAATTATTTTGAGCTGAAACTATGTATAGTGATTCTATGCCAGCTGTTATCTTTAATGCTATAGGATAGCAATAGGGTTTTTGTTACACCTACACGCGTCCAGCTAGCAGTATTATATCAAGCCCAATAAATGGCAACATCCGATAAACATACATTTAAACAGTAGAAACGAAAATGACCAAATCTACGAGTTTTCTGAAAAAAAAACATTGCAGACATCCAAGATATAATTTCCTTTTAATTTATCACAAGCTTATATCAAAACTTGGTGTATATTTAGAGTGCATTAGAGACTGTCGCCGCCAGATGGCGCAGGCACCGACTAACGCTAATGACTTCGCTTGCACTAAATTATTTTTACAACTACGCGCGAGACGCGATCTAGCACCAAGCGCTGATATTTATAATGTTTTTAATGCTATAAGAGAGTGATTTGTAAGTAAGCATACTTTATAGGCATTTCAATAAACTTTGAAAAATACAACAAGACTTACGTACTGCCTCGTTGGTGTAGTGGTCGCAAACGATACGGCCGAGCATGAGGTCTTAGGTACGGTTCCCAGGTCGGGCAGTGTTATTGAGTTCTTCTATCTATATTACTCAGTAGCAGCCCGGGGTCTGGATTTATGCCCCGTTGATGGCAATGGGCTCGCCTCTTATTACATGGGACTTAAAACATAACTGGCAATATGTGAGTTGTGCTTTAGGTACATCTCTGCCCACCCCCTCGCGGAAACAAAGCGTGATATTATGTATGTTTAACATTAATTTAATAATTAGCAGCCAATCCCATCACCGTGCTGACGAAATTAATGTGTCCGTAAGGATTGAGGAGCCATGTCTCATATCAAACGCGGGTACTACCAATATTTAGTAGATAGTAAATTACCCGAATTTGTAGGCCCGATCCTGGAATTTGTAATAAAACCCTTTCAGTTACAGAACGTTTTATGTGGCTCCCCAATCCTGACGGTCTATGAAAAACAAATTTAAGTACGTAGGTAGCTACTAAAGTAGTTGATCAAATCGAAGTTTAATTACGGAAATATTTAGTAGAAATATCTACTAAATATTGGCGTGATCAAACGTCTTCTACATTCAGTATTTCAAAAGATATGAATAATTCTAATTTTCCTCAGAAATTTTGTATAAGGGGTGACGAAAAATAATTAAAACTGTGTTCATAAATCTAATACCATGATGAAAGGTGATTTCATCTATACCCTACACAAGAGGGCATTTGGTATGGCTTATCGAACTATACCTCATCATCATCATTTCAACCGGAAGACGTCCACTACTGGACATAGGCCTCCCCCAAGCTCCGCCACTTCGACCGGTTCTGTGCTTCCCGCAACCAGTGGATTCCTACGGCCTATACAAGGTCCTCGGTCCACCATGTGAGAGGCCTTCCAATTCTACGTCTTCCAGTACGCGGTGGCCACTCCAAAACCTTCCGGCCCCATCGGTCACCTGTTCTGCGAGCAATGTGCCCTGTCCACTGCCACTTAAGTTTGGTAATTCTTCGGGCAATGTCGGTTGCATTGGTTCTCCTGCGGATCTCTTCATTCCTTATTCGATCACGTAGGGAAACTCCCAGCATAGCCCTTTCCATTGCCCTTTGGGTGACTTTTAGCTTTCTAACAAGGCCCATTGTGTGCGACCACGTTTTATTACCATAGGTCATCACTGGCAACACGCACTGGTCAAAGACTTCAGAGTCATACCTAAATTATGATTTTAAATTTTCTAGATTAATGACAGTTACGATCGAATTACTTTACGCTTCCCTTTTGAATTTTAAAATGGAAAAACTGCCAAATTATAGAATATGTTTTTTTAGAGTTAGAGAGTATGACTTTTTCAAAGTAATTCTGCTCTATCGCTTACAGACACAAGTGCTCTTATGCTCTAACATTGTGTAGATAATACAGTATCTACAAAACCCACATTAATATTAAAAATTGTTGTTTTTTTAATCGCATCCACGACCCACATGTGTATACGTGTGGAGGACTTCTACAAAAAAAATCAGAAGCCTTCTTCTCATAGGTTAGAATTCTCTGTTCATGCCTCCCCTAATCTTTTCGTGCTAGTATTTGGTACCTTTGTCCTTAATACCTTTTTCTGGTCCTTGAACTTTTATAACGATTACCCGAGCCTTTTAACCCTGAGAAACTTTGGTGTCTCGTATGCTAATAGAAAAATGTTTTTGGGGACGACCCGTTAAAAATAATGATGTAGAAAAATTATCAAGTCCTTTCCAACCAATCGGAGGAATATGTCGGAGAAGCCTCTGGGATTGTGGATGTCACACGTCTTCGAATTTCTTAGTACGAGGACATGCCGGTTTCATCACGATGTTTTCTTTATTTATTAATAAGGGACGAAAAACAGTTACATGCTACAAAATACAGAGAAAGTATTTATACTAAGATTTAACAAACATGTAACCCACACCATTGTCCACGGTTTACGAGTAACTAAAGGTTAAAAGAAGTCCTGAAGACAGGTGATTAAATATTAAAAAAAGAAAATAAAACAACAGTCGCTGCTACAGTATTGCTGTGTTACTTAGCTTAAATTTCGTTCATTACTCGCTGAATTACTCGTTATACAAAGTATCCAGAGCCATTTTCTTAAATAATTGCGGCTTTCCTTAAGACGACTACAAGACCTAATGTGGCCTTGAAAAACGCACGCACACATTTACATAATCGACGTGTATGCCATCTAACGACGACGGCCATAACAAGTATCACACAAAACAAATACGAAGTTTAGCACTAGCGGTAAAGGGAGATTACGTTGCCGCGCCATCTATTGGAATACTCGGGAGTATTCTAATAAATGGCGCGGCAACGGCGCGCAAGTAGTGCTTATGCCTCAGGTATAAAAGTCATAATCGGTTGAATGGACTGTAAAAATGCTTGTGTACTTAAACGTTTTATTTCAAATGGAGTATAGATACCTAACATTCATACATAATTATAATTCCTATTTATTAAAAACAAAATCAATAAATTAAAGTCTTACACATTGGAAATAACTTCTGTGTTGATATTATCAACTTTCTTGCTCCTATAAAAAACAATTACATTTTCAATGTTTTTTCTAGTTATCTATAAAAGTATTTAATAAATATATCTAAATATAGTAGTTCTTTAAATAAAAAAGAAAAAATATATCTATATGTCCTGGGATTCGAACGCGAGCACTCTTCATTGCAAGCCTAGACTTATACCTAATACGCTACTGTAACAGCTGAACACAACGTTGAAAAAATGGATGGTATGCGAACTGTCTGTACAGTCAGTTCATAGATTACGACATTTCCAAATTCTCTAAATACCTAACATTCATACATCATTATAATTCCTATTTATTATAAACAAAATCAATAAATTAAAGTCTTACACATTGGAAATAACTTCTGTTGATATTTTCAACTTTCTTGTTCTTATAAAAAATTATTAAATTTTCAATGTTTTTCTCGTTTTCTATAAAAGTATTTATTAAATATATCTAAATATAGTAGTACTTTAGATAAAAAATAAAAAGAAAAAATTATACCGATATGTCCTGGGGTTGTTCCATTCACATTGTTCCATGCATGCTGACGATGTCCTGGGGTTTGAACCCGAGCACTCTTCAATGCTAGTCTTGACTTCAACCTAATACGCTACTGTAACAGTTAAGTACATGTTGAAAAAACTGATGGTATGCGAACTGGCTGTGCAGTACATTTCCAAATTCTTAAATATCTTGATAAAAAATTTGTAATCATAAAATGCTCTCACCTTTTAATATTGTTCATATTATGTTCGGCATTTGATTTATATGAACGTTTTTTACTTCTCGTAACGGGTTTAACTTTATTTCCCATATTTACAAATGATAATGATTAAAAACTAAGTACAAGGTTTTTTACGCTATTGAACTAAAAGTATTTTATAATTACAAGAATGAAGAATTTTTAAGGAAAGAATATAAGAATCAAATAATTTACAAAATAGCCTACGAAAACAGTAAACAATCTCAACGGAAATAATGCGGCGAAAAGCACGCCACGTCCTACTAGCATCAGGCATCGGCCGGCACTGTCGGTACACGGGCGTTTACGCACACATGTATTATGTTCGAAAATAGGAAAATGCGATTTACGAAAAATCTATTGATCGGACTAAAAAATTAAAACACTATTATGCTAGTATTTTGCTTGTAGAATTATCTGACAAAAAATCAGAATGATTGCAATATTATTAGTATGGTTTTTAATCGTTAAAAGAAATTTTTAGAGGTAACTTCGTGATTTTTTTCTATCGTATGAAATTAGTTGTATTATGTTTTCAACACACTATCTAACTAGCATATATCCTGAAGATTATCATATATTTTTCTGATTTTGTTTACTGCAGTGGATCATAATCTTTTAGGCATTACAAAACCTGCGTTTAGCTCATCTAAGCCCCTTAAACATTTTGAGAGCAGTGGTGATGAAATTATATACCTACGCAATGTAAAGTGCCACTGCCTGGGCTCGAGTGGTATCGGTACCACTGGGCTACCAAGAGCTATCCAAGGCAGATAGACACAAAAACCACATTTGGTGAGATTACAGTATGGCGGTTAAGTTTTGCCACATACAAAGTTATTGACAAAATGGAGAACTGTCTTATAATAACAAATCACATACAGTATTAGGTAATGGTCGTACTAAAACTGCCTATAGGAGAATTTATGGGTAATTTTCAAAGTTAAACCTATTGTTTCGAAGACTATGAATCGGTCAAGTATGATTATAAGATGATGAGGTGTCATCGTAAATCTTTACGATATTTGTTACAACTACAAATACTTTGTAAAGGTTCTAAGTATTTTCATTGTCAAAATATTTGTTGTAGATAAGTACGTAGTTGTCCAACAGATGTTTCTTAGAGACATATTTTTTGCTTATTATTTGGTTTTCTTCCCTATTAGTAATTCAGGAAAACAGGCTTTATTTACAGGTTGGGAAATCATCGAATAACTTATCTCGCTCTGAATGGAGCAGGAGAGCGTGTCAGGACTTTTACTGACTAAAACCCACCCGTGCTTTCTCAGTTGCCTGTGTGCCAGGGGCCACGGTATCTCTTTCGAACAACCCGCACCCCTGGCAAAACAGGCTCTTGCTAAACCTATTAAACGCTGGTACCATACAACGCTAGCTCTGATCTTCAGTTCGTTTGCCAAATGGATTGATTCCTTAAAGGCTTCAGATAGGCGCGAGGTGACACTTGTGGAACAATTTCCATAAAGTTTTCAAAGAAATTGTTCTACGAGAGTTGCGTTGCGCAATGGAATGTACATATGTAATGCGAGTATGGGAGTTTATTACTTACACATGCTGTCATTATAATCTCTACTCATTAACATTCTTAAAGTTATTTGGACACGGTATTCCGACTTCACTCCGCTTGTCTTCCTGAAACCCGTTTCACGACTCAGTGATAAGGTTGTGATAACGTAATCAGAGCTTATCAGGCAGAAAGGTAATAATATCCTGTATTAACATAACATTTTGTCTATCAGCAGCCAGATTGCTGTCAGAGACCATGATTTGAAAGTGGTCATACGGGCTGTTTTGTGCAGTTTGCTTGGACCATGTCTATTTAGATGGAGCTGATAACGTTGATAATTAATATGAGACAGACAATAGAGTTTAATACAATACTGGTATTCAGCTCCGTCCGGTTAGACTGGATGCCAACCCCAACGTAGTTGGGAAAAGTCTAGGCAGAAGAAAAGCGTTTAATCAACTAAATTCAAATTCAAAATCATTTATTTGGGAATATGGGATCAATTAATTGTATATCTATAGTCGACAGTCTATTTTACCTTTCGGCATGCAAACTACAAAAAAAAAACGAAACACAAGAAAGTTGTAAACTAAACGAAATAAAATTAAGAATGAGATCAATGAAACTATTTTAAAAATAAAGTATAAAATAAATCTTATACTTAGTTTATCCTGCAAATATTCAGACACACTCTTGTATGTTTTATTTATCAAAAAACTTTTCGTTTTAACATACTCGGCTAACAAGCTTATGGGATTAAAAAAGCTATAAGTCAAATAGTAAGATCCATTTTCTGGAAACTGGACTACTAATAACCAAAGTGATATTTTTCAATCAGTTAGTTTTCTGTGATGAGCCATTCGATCAACAATAGCAGTTGATCGAAGGATGAGCTCTGACCTTGTACCTACTTATGACAAAGACTTATAAGTAAATAGACACAAGCAACAGAGTACCAAAGGAATTGTGTTGCTCATTGTCTTCATGTTTTCTGTTAATTCTATGCACCATTGAGGCAGTGAGAAATAAATTTCTTGTAGACAAGTTAGCAATAACAAAAAAGGGCCATTCCTCATCCTAACACAAAGGCAAATTCCTAGTTTAGACTTTACGATAAAACAATAATGTAGTCTAATTTGGAAATTCCGAATCCATCACAAAGACCGGCTTGGTTTTTAATAACCAAGCCGGTCCTATAGAGACGAATAAAGGATCAATTGGTTTTCGAATGACACAAACTATCAGACTATTGGTATTGAGTCCAATATAAACATTTTACAAGAGTATTGCTCCAGTTTCTGCCTCAAATGTTACAGGTTCATCATTTTAAAACCAGTGTTGCCGACTTTATATTTTGTTACGCAGATCTACGTATTTTGCGCCTTTCTTTCCGTAAAATTCGCTAGCTTCTCTAAATTGAGAGAATAAGTAACCAGCTTCAACCCGTGATTCCATTCGCGTGACATTTTTTGGTCTCCCGACCCACTCACCCACCACGTCGCAACGCAGCGCCTGCCAGCTATTAGGTACTTCGTTTTCACTTAGTGTTCTTTCTGGCTTTTTTATGTTTTCTCTGCTCCTAAGGTTCTTAGCGTAATGTTGAGTAACATATTATAGCCTCAACAATTGGGCTATCAAATACAAAAATAATTATTCGTATTGGACAGGTGGTTCCACAGATTTGCGCATTCAAACAAACAAACTCTTCAATGTAATGCGATGTGTGTGTTTTATGTATACCTAAGTATAGATTAAATATGTACAAATATTATGCCCATCGCAGGTGGTGTAGATACTTTTGGCAATCCTAAGGAAAAAATGCATTAAGTCTTTCGCTTTCGCAATTAAAAATGTTCTACATTTGTCTATGCCCTTTTTAAATAATAGTCGGCAACACAGTTTAAAATGTTCCAATATTAAACTGTACAATGGACGGTAATATCTCAGCATTATTTCCGTTTTCGTCCGCATTTCGATCCAGTCTTCATCAGCTGTTTTCTTCAATAAGGAAATATTCGAGGCGGCGATTTACAATGCTTGATATTTCTCTTCCTATTGATGGTAGAGATTGAATTTCTAGTGAGATTAAATCGCAACGTCAAACGGTAGCGATGTTGGAATTGTAACAACTAAATATGTACCAAAACTACTTAAGTATATAGGGAAGGAAAGAGCGATGCTTTTAAATTCATTTGAATACTTTTACAAAGGAGACTAGACACGTTTTATACAAGGTTGGGCCCAAAACCCAGAACCATGATCCAGAAAAATAATGTGATACCCTGGTCGGGGAAGTGCTCACTAATATTTTTGACTATTGCGCCGAATCTCTTCGACCATGCCTTCAATTGTTATTTACAGTTTAAAAATCTAACTTTAGACCTATAAGTATAACTACCGGTTGGCGAAAATAAATGAGAGGTGACATTGATATTTAAAAAAATATGTTACAGGAACACTCGCAGAGGTATATTGTCACAGTAGGTTATAACTTGATCAAGATAAGGGAATGGTGGATTCGGCACAATAGTAAGGTAAGGTAAGTAGGGTAATTTAAGTTAACATTTGTTTTCTTCAGCCCTTGGATTTTGGGTCTAACATGGCTGGTCTCCTTTCACAGCGGGTTACAAACTAAGCACATCCTGTATTAGATCTTGGTGACCCAAATTCTATAAAAAGTTAATCACTGAACGTGTTCTGCTAGCGCAAGATTTGCAGCCGAAATTTAGCGGGAATTTATTATCGTTTAGAAAAAAAAAAAAAAATGCAAAATATTTAAAACGCTTTTTGTTCGTCGTGAATTATATTTATAGTTCATACTTAAATCAATTTGAGCTTTAAATATTTGTATCGTGAATAAATAAATAATGGTCTACATGTCGTGGGTTTGGTTTCCGTTTCTCTTCAAGTTTTTCCGCAATATGACCTTGTAATGTTTTTGCATATGGATTTAATAGGAATTTGGTAGTCTCAATTTTATCAAGTCCAAGCAAAAACTGGCAATGTCAATATTTACACAATTTCTGTCTACGACCACCAGAAAAGAGAAGAAAGAAGGTCCATTCGACTTGTTGGAAATGTTTTTCCTGTAAGGTCATCTATCATTGGATCCTTCAAAAATTTACGGTATAAATGAAATAGAAAATGAACGATCCCCTTACGCTGTTGTGGGTCGTGGATACGACAAAAAATACATCATTTTTTAATATTAATGTGGGTTTTGTAGATACTGTATTATCTACACAATGTTAGAGCATAAGGGCACTTATGTCTGTTAGCGATAGAGCAGAATTACTTTGAAAAAGTCATACTCTCTAACTCAAAAAAAAAAAAACATATTCTACCATTTGGCAGATCTGCAATTTTTTAATTCAAAACATTTCGCTTAAGAGAGAAGAGTCAGGGTCCGGTCCTTACCGCACCCCTCTTAAAGTTATTCGATCGTAACTGTAATTAATCTATAAAATTAAAAATCATACTTTTAGATATGACTCTGAAGTCTTTGACCAGTGCGTGTTGCCAGTGATGACCTATGGTAATAAAACGTGGTCGCACACAATGGGCCTTGTTAGAAGACTCAAAATCACCCAAAGGGCAGATGAGATATGCTTAGATTTCCCTACGTGATCGAATCAGGAATGAAGGGATCCGCAGGAGAAACTTAGGTGGCAGTGGGCACTTAAGATTCTCCTGGTCACATTGTTCGCAGAACAGATGGCCGATGTGGCCGAAGGGTTCTGGAGTGGCGACCACGTACTGGAAGACGTAGAGTTTGAAGGCCTCTCACAAGGTGGACCGAGGACCTTGTATAGGCCGCAGGAATTAGCTGGTTGCGGAAAGCACAGAACAGGTCGAAGTGGCGGAGCTTGGGGGAGGCCTATGTCCAGCAGTGGCTGTCTTCCGGTTGAAATGACGATGATGAGGTATAGCTCGATAAGCCATACCAAATGCACTCCTGTGTACGGTACAGATATCTTCAGAAATAATAAATTAACCTTTTACTCATTTTGCGTGGAGATTGGTATATCCACTTACTTATTTCTTTCTGCTAATAATTAATATGTCAATATTATACAAAGTCAATTAACTAACGTCTACTTAATATTTGTTGTTTATTATTAATAATTTTGCCGGCAAAACTGGACAAACAGCTTCGTTCTAATAACATAGTTCGATTTGAAATTAACGAGCTCTAGTTATACAAGAATAATATTAAGCAATTATAAGTTTATTAAAATACATATTACGATCATTTGGCTAAACACCATACAATAATTATAAAACCTTGACACAGGTTTTTGACATTTGAACTGAGATGTTGCTGTCATCTTGGTACCTAGACTTAGCGATCATAATCGCAATACTTGTAATGCGTAGAGAACATATCATCATCCTCCCAATTCGTTTGGGGTCGACTAGAGAAGAGTAGAAGAAAAATACGTGCTGCCGGCCTCAAATAACATAATCACTAAATAATTGTTGCCACACGCAGCTGGCAGTGAGCAGGGCATATTGTTCGCAGAACAGATGGCTGATGGGGCCGAAAGGTTCTGGAGTGGTGACCGCATGCCAGAAGACGTAGCGTTGGAAGACTACCCACAAGATAGACCGATAACCTTGTGAAGGCCGCAGGATTCCGCTGGATGCGAGAAGCGCAGAACCAGTCGAAGTGGAGGAGCTTGGGGGACACCTATATCCAGCAGTGGACGTCTTTCGGCTGAAATGATGATAATGATGATGACAGGCAGCACCTGTTTCGGAAGACATTGAAAAATGATTTTGGCGAAATGTGTGGGTGGGTGTACTCACTAAGGTTCATATCAGGCCTCTGGGTAATCACAGGCGCGATGTCATGGAATATATTAATACACGGTGGCAGGGACGTCGACGCACAACCTGAAACCATGACTTCAGCATTTTAGCATTTGATCCTATACCTTTTTTGTCGGTTATGAAAAAAAAACTGCTTTTTCATAGAATTTTGATTTATTCTGAAATTCAGCTATTTTATTTTTAATAACCGAAGAAAAATTTTCAGTGGTTTAATAATAATGCACTGAGGTTCAGAATCCATCATAACAGGTACCACGAAGATGACCCTGCCACCCCTTAAAATGTAATATGTATATCATTTAAACTTCACGTGCTGTGACCTTATCAAAGTCGCCCTATCACGTCTGCCCTGTGAACTTTAAATTGTAATACCATGTTCGGCAATGCACTGTAGGTACAATAAGTCTTGTGGTATAAGATAAAAACTTTTTTCAAAAAAATAACAACCGACTTCCCAAAAAACACTACAAAGTGCAAAATAACTTTAATTTCGGAAGGCGGTGACAAATAATTAAAATACACATCCAAAGTCACCGACTTCCGAAATTAAAGTTATTTAGGTAGGAAGTCGGTTGTTATTTTTAAAACTGCTTTTTCATAGAATTTTGATTTATTCTGAAATTCAGCTATTTTATTTTTAATAACCGAAGAAAAATTTTCAGTGGTTTAATAATAATGCACTGAGGTTCAGAATCCATCATAACAGGTACCACGAAGATGACCCTGCCACCCCTTAAAATGTAATATGTATATCATTTAAACTTCACGTGCTGTGACCTTATCAAAGTCGCCCTATCACGTCTGCCCTGTGAACTTTAAATTGTAATACCATGTTCGGCAATGCACTGTAGGTACAATAAGTCTTGTGGTATAAGATAAAAACTTTTTTCAAAAAAATAACAACCGACTTCCCAAAAAACACTACAAAGTGCAAAATAACTTTAATTTCGGAAGGCGGTGACAAATAATTAAAATACACATCCAAAGTCACCGACTTCCGAAATTAAAGTTATTTAGGTAGGAAGTCGGTTGTTATTTTTTTGAAAAAAGTTTTTATTTTTCAGTTTTTAGTTACCTACCCCACACCAATTCGAAATTTCATCATCCTTGGGGTCAAAACAATGCATATTTATGCGATAGCAACATTCGCGGTTGATTTGCTGTAATTTTTTGAAGAGTTCCGTTGCCTGTCTCCGAAACGCATCATCAGATCTATATGAAATTTTAATGGGACCATTTCGGAGTAAACCCCTTTCGTACAAAGAAATAATTTTGCAAATCCGTCAATATACGACGGAGTTATGCCCGAACATACATAAAAAAAAAAATATAAACATGTCGAATTGATAACCTCCTTCTTTTTGAAGTCGGTTTAAAATAAGTCTTAAAGGTTTTTAAGACTTACCTTACCTTTACCTATATAGTTTACATCTCATTGTGTCGCGATGGCCCCCTTCCTCTTCCCTTAGGGTGTATGGGTAATTACCTTTTATTAAGCGGACTGTGACTCGGGGCCTAGGAGAATATAATAATAATAAAAAAAAGCCTTTTTTTTCTAGGAGAATATATAGTGACATTATTAGTGAAGTTCTTCAGGAAGGTCAGGTTCATAGTACTCGCAACCGACGTGCGTGTATGACCAGTGGCCCTAGTGTGAGTTTCATTTAACCATCTCGATCAAACGCATCGAGCGCGTTCGGCGCTCCGATAGGTTCGTCACCAATCCAGGGCCAATCGGAGGGCCAAACGCGCTCGAAGCGTTTGAACGACATGCGACACGGGCAAATGAAACTCACACTAAGGCCTCTGGTGTATGAACATAAACGAGGCAAAAGGAGTATGTAAGGATCGTAGCAGGTGGCGTTCTGTAGTTTCTGCTTATCCCCATGAGAAAAATGCGTGAGTCTATGTATGTAAGAGGATCATCGCCGCTCAATTTTCCGTGAGCCATGAGCGAAAATAGTTCTTATTGCAATCCGATACGGGTTTTTTAATACAATTTTCATTATTATTCGAATTTAATACAAATAATCTGTTGTATTAAATTCGAATAATAATGAAAATGAAAATTGTATAAAATTCGATATTAACTATTTAATAATAAATAATCCATCACTGAATGCAGTTTGGCATTTTAAATTTTATGGTATAATAATATTTTTGATTGAATTATTTATATATTATATTTATAATTGTTATTGAAGGGATAATAAACTGCTTTTAAAGATAATTAATAGGTGACTTTGATGATTTTTTAATGTATTAAAGTATATTTAAGTACCTATGTTTTGAGTTCGATCACTGTATACAAAAAAGACTTGAAAATATACACTGCTTAAAAAAAACATCTTTTTGACCGTTTTCAAGAAAATAAGTCATCACGTCTTATCAAGCCCGATTGACTTATCGTCATCAGACATTTTCATAAAATTATGACTTTATCGTAAACGATATAGCTTTAAATACACACACTTATGTCACGCTTTTTTTAACTGCTTAAGTCACAGAAAAGCGTGACTTAAGTGCGGGTTTATGTCACACGATGCAATTCTATACGATACCCATGACTTAATTAACTCTTATGGCACGGCGTTTCGCACCCTAGCTTGTCCGCTTATTTCACGCCATGCAATAATGGACTACTTAAAGTGCGTATTTCACTATCCAATTTCTAGGAAATCTATTTAGGAAATTGAAAGATGTAATTGAAGTTAGAACAGTTAGATGCAATTTAGTGTGATTGGAAGGTCCCGACCGCACTACTTTTACTAATTGCATGCCAATGTAATTCTAATTCATAAGCGCATAAGAGTCACCTGTCTGGTTTAGAATTCCATTTAGTCCAGTGTGATCACTAGCTTCCAATTTCCTAACTAGAGTGAAATACACACTTAAGGTGAATCTTGTCGACATTTTTTCCATACAAACTTCAGGAGTGTAATACTCCACTGTTCATCAATGTACATCAAAAATTATACACGGTATGGATTTGCCTCATTAATATTGTCTGTACGGAAACAGAATACTAAAATAAAAACCCATTAAAAAGTTAGGAGCCAAAGATTCGTTTTTCTAGCTAATTTAACCTAAATTTGGGCGTGTAATTAATAAAGGAAGTGTAAAATCTCCAAAATCAATTCGGTACCGACAAAGTTCAATTATCGAAAAGTTCAATTAACTTTATTGGTCATTGATTTATGCAGTGGTTTTTCATAAAACCCGATCTTCCGAAGGACTTTACTTAATTTTTGACGTGTCTGTTTTACTATAACTGATCCTGCAGCTCACTCAATAATGTTGTGTGTGTAGACTAGCGTCTAATTGCTCATCACGGGTTAGTACCCGTGCACGATGGGTTCGAACTCACTGGTGGGCCAGGCTGAAAGGTACGCTGTCTCACCACGCTTCGTGTCCGACAGAGGTCGTCCTCTGTCTGACACAAAGCGTGGTGAGACAGTGAGTTAGAGCCCGCGACTAGGTTCCCCTTAAGTCACACTAATCATAATGTATAGTCGAATGAAAATCGCATTTACCAACTGATGTGGGCACAGTGTAGATAAGTTTGTTATTTATCTGTTCTCTTTACATAAATCTTTGTCACTGCTAATGTCAGTCAGCCGACATACTGACCCAAAGCTGAGAATTACATAATTTATACGCGAACTTTAAGAAAAATAATAAACTATGCGTTGTTGATACAATCTTTTGACGTAATATTAAGTGGTTCACGTTCGTCAAAAGTCCCTCCACCTTCAAGTTTAATTAGTCCTACGTCATCTTTTAATAGAAATGCTGTAGTGGTGACGTCACATCAGTGTTTATCATCACATCATTAATATTTTTTGCTGGACATAAGCTTCCCTCAAGCGTCTTCTGCTTTAACATAATCAGCCTATGACATTCCGACTGCTGGGACTCAGCCCTCCTCTCAGTGAAAGGGAGTGGGCCGTAATCAGCCACGCGGGCGCAGTGTGGGTTGGTAGATGTCACATGTCTTCGAACTTTTGGTTCTAGGACATGTCGGTTTTCTCACGAAGTTTTCCTTCACGATTTTGAGAGCAGTGGTGATGTAATCATTTACACGAAGTAAAGCGCGTCTGTCAGGGTTCGAACCTACGACCTGCACGCCACTGCTCATGCTTCTCACAATTAATTTCCGCGACCTTCACCAAGTGATGGGACCAGGTTATTCTGCGGATCTCCTCATTTCTGATTCAACATCAATCAAATACATACCATCGGTTCATCGTCACTTCTCGTATAATTTCCATTATTTTATTTGACCTTGCTAAATCTTTCTATTAGGTTACAATATCTCTCCTAGCTTCCTCATTCATGAATTCGTAAAGCAATGAATCGTATAATATGGCGTTTCTGGAAGGTTCTATTAAAATTTCATGAAGGCTGCAAGAGAGCAACATTAATTTCTAGTCGCAGCTTCGGATTCCTCATGGGACTGTGCTCAACAAAGTTATTGGTCCTGTCTGTAATGTATAGCTCTACACAATGCTATAAAACATTTCTTCAAAAACTACAAAGAATTATTTTATTTTTTTATTTTTTAAACCTTGCCCCGCACTAGGAATTTTTCCTGTATTGTGGGTGCGTTTACAAATACTTAAACTCACATACACAAACGGCCACACCCGGAACAACTACTTATAGGTCATACAAATATTTGTTCCGTGCGGGACTGAACGTCGGGATCGAACTGCGCTGCGTGTCGCGGGTTCGCGACACGCAGCGCAGCAGTCATCAAACATACTTATTTGATGTGCAATTCATTATTTGTAGTTTTGGAAGCGTATTGAAGTAGTGGAAGGGCTTGACAGTGGTGACAGGGCACGCCGACAGTGTTGCCAGCCTCTTAGCTGGCCAGTCTAGGTGTAACAATATAATTATACAGAATAAAAATACAGTCGAATTGAGAATCTCCTCCTTTAAGAAGCCGGTTAGAAATCAGCGTACATTTAGTTAGTTAGGCTTACTGTTCAACAATTTACTGCGTACAATCAAATCAAATCAAATAAAAAATAAAAAAAAACCTGCATGGGCACTTATAAAACGTCAGAAGCTAGGTGCACAGTTCCATATTGTTGTGTACATTGTAGAACATGTCCGACGGAAATTTACTGTTCAGCAAATCAGCATTTGAATGTATTGCTACCAACGAAAGGTGTTAAAGTTACGATTAAGTACGACGACCTAACTTAAAGTTACATAAAGCCCATGCTTGGAGATTTCAGTATTTTGTACTTGTCTAGGAGTAAGAACCTAGGATAAAATAGGTAGATAACAATAATAAAATTATCGTTTATTAATAAAAAACCGGTCAAGTGCGAGTTGGACTCGCGCACCGAGGGTTCCGTACAAACCTGTGGGTATATAAGTAAAAGTTCAAAATTGTCAAAAATATTTTTTTTAAATGACGAAACTAAAAAAATTCGGTTTTCGTAATTTTTCCTATATCTGTACGACGTGTCCTGTAAGACGTGACTTCGTACAAAATTTCAAGATTCTAAGTTCACGGGAAGTACCCTGTAGGTTTTGATTCCCGTGCGAGTTTCGAAAATTTGCGGAATTTTGCGGCCTAAATGGCTGTATCTTTTGATTGCGTTGACTTAGAAGGTTGATTTTTCTACAGCTTCCAGGGACAGTAGAACTAAGTATCATATAGAAATTTCAGTTTGATACCTCCACGCGTTCCGAGAAAAACGGTCTTGACAGACGGACGGACGGACGGACGGACGGACGGACAACAAAGTGATCTTATAAGGGTTCCGTTTTTTCCTTTAGAGGTACGGAACCCTAAAAAAGGTGCACATTTACAGCAAAAAAAAAGTATATTTAGAGAACAGTTTCTTATTTGACTGAAATGGGTTGAACCTGTACTGTGCAGGCGAATAAATATTCAACTAGCTTTTGCCAGTGGCTTCGCTTGCGTGCAGGATGGTGTATTATACATATAAACCGTATTAAAATCTGTTGCGTAGTTTAGAAGATATAAGCATACAGACACAAAAAGCGACTTTGTTTTGTACTATGTAGAGATATAATAAATTAGCAACGATTATGAGGAAAAAACTAAACTAACACTTAGGTAAGTAAATAGAAGTAGATCTTTCGTCTGTGCATTAGTGAGGTGTGAAAAGTTTATTATTTTACGATTTTTAAACAGTTCGGTAAGTACAGACGCCAAGCACATCAAACTACCCCAATTTGTCAAATTTCTTTGATAGATTTTCAACTTTACATACATATATACAACATAAGCATAAGGTTCATGTTCAATTGGAAAAATTTGACACTTTGGGGTAGCTTGGTGTGCTGGCGTCTGCACGTGGATTCAATTTCAAACACGCATTTTCCACTATTTTTATCACTCCCAAAAACCTGATGTGTTCACAAAGTAAACTAAACATAGTCTGAAGTAAGAAAGTATGTTGGTTTAACAAGTTAACGTTCGTTTAGCGACTGGCATACCCGGTCAACCAGGTGTCAAGGTTTTGAGATAACCGACACGTTCGGTGTTAACTCATAGTTATGTAAAGGTTTTTATTTGAGCTGCTTGGAACGTTGCTGTTTTGACGTTAAGTAGTGGTGTTGACATTGTAAGATTTTACTTAGAATTGGTAGTTCTTTTGTTCGGTAGGATGTACCTACGTACTTTTATTTGTGTTTAGGGTTAGGTCGGTAGGTAACAACCTGTCAATACAAGTAGGTATATTTTTAAATGTTATTTTGTTTTTTTTTTTTGTGAGATCTTCTTAGCGTGTAAATGACAAAAATATTTTTTGCCGGAGTCATCAGCAACGCACCATTTTGCTTCGCAGACATTAGATACAGACCGTTATCAATATGCAAAACTCTTGCATGAAGAAAGGCATATTGCACACATTATAATTACAATGTTTATTTATTTATGAAATAATTATGCACAAGTAAATAAACCTGTGGTTGGAGTAGTTCCGTGTGTTGCCGGAAGTAAAGAATAGCACAATTCCATTTCTTCCCGTGGGTGTCGTAAAAGGCGACTAAGGGACTCATTAGAGAATGGGCAGTAGCGTTTTATAAGCATTGTACCACCATACTACGATCGCCAACCCACCTGCCACGACTGTGCCTGTGGACGTCTTCGGCTGAAATGATGATAATATAAACCTGCGCAAAGGCGGACCTGAATACCTAATGCATTTTCTATGAGTATCGATGATTTCAGAATGAACATTAAAGGTGACAAATTATGTATATGACACAGTATAGCACCTGTCGCGATGCTCGCTTGGTGGTCAGAACACTCACCAAGAGCTGAGTAACCAAGGTCGTCGAATGTAGTTGAAGTTCAGTAAGAAATCGATAGATGATTTCGAATGAAATTTAATTTAATTTTTTTTGCTGCATGTGCAAACAGTTCATTTCTACTTAATTAGTTGAAAATTCTATTTAATTAATAGACACCTATTAATTAAATAGAACTTTACTTTCGGTGACCGTACATACCATCTTCTTTCTTATCTATGATACATGCGCACACCAGCGAGTAATCGCTTGTCGCCGTCGCGCACTCGCTGCTCATTGCTCGCCAAGTCATTTCTAATTCTAGTTGCTAGCTCTACTCTTTTCTCGTTAATCGCCGGTGATTGAGAAGGTGCTTGTAAACAGGTAAATGAACTGTCATAAATAAATAAATAACCGAAATTAAAACGCCTGATATTACTTAATTAAATATTTAAAAAATGCAAAAAAGTAATTAAAACGCCAAATTAACAACAAATTAACTGACTTCCTAAATTAACTACTTCTTACATTCTATAAAGATAAACATATTTTAAATTTCTGCGCTAGTAACCCCTCATTTAATTGAAACCCTCTAGAGATTTCCATTCCTCCCTATCATTCGCTGTGTTCATCCACTGTTTGCCAGCCACTTGTACCATATTATAACGTACTCTGTGACTTGTACTACGTAGTCTGCCCATCGGGCAGGCGGTCGACTCGTCATCTTTTGCTAGTGCGTGATGGCCCCTTCCAAAATGTTAGACTGTTAGTCCATCGATTATCTTTAAACCTAGTTACGTGACCCTGATCAGCCCAGCGCTTCTTTATTTTTTTTACACTTAAATGGCGCTGGGCATTAAACTGTATGAATTCATAATATCGATTTTGAATTCATACAGTCATTGATATACAAAAAACTCAAGATACACAATTAGCGTCTCAAAAACGTCCGCATAAATAGGTCGCAATGTCAGTCAATCTTTTTGGACATTGCTTTGTAAAAACCACTTTAAGTCATGCGAATAAGGTTGAATTTGTAAAAATAATATAGTTTATTATAACCACTGACGTTGGGGACAGTTTCGTGTGTTACTTTTGTTCGAGACTGTGCCTTGACTGTGTCTTGGTTTTATGTATATCAGTGCATACAGTACATAAATCTGACATGATTTTCATTAAAACTTGTAATCAACAAGTTCCTGCCGTAGGATATTCTACCTACATTATAAGCATTTAATTCACCAAGGCAATGTTTAAAGACGGTCAAGGAACGAATCATATATTTTGCTGGGATTATAAACATTCGATAAAGGCGAGCCACTTGCGCACGCGGCTGCCAAAAAGTAGCATTTTAAATAATTGAGGACAAGGCACCTCTTTATATCTTTTGATTGAGAATAAGATATCAGTTTAAATATGAAAGGCTATGCTTACCTTATTTTTATGTTTGTTGCTACACTAAACTTGTCTTTTATTATTAAGTACTTCCTTTTGCCAGCGGCTTCGCCCGCGCGGAACTTTCATCCCCTATTTAACCCTCTTTGGGGTGGAATTTCGAAAAATTCTTCCTTATTCCTCGTCTACATTATAAAGGGAAACTAGAATAAATTTCATCTTTCTAGGTCCAAGGGTTTGGGCTGGACGTTGATGAGGTAGTCAGTCAGTCAGTCAGGACTTTTCTTTTTATTTATATAGATATTTACAGAAGAAGAAAAATAAGACTTACACGTTACTGCTATAAGATGGATACAATATGATTTATTGTGAACCATTTATAATAAGACAGGTACTGCTTATTAGGGATTAGATAGTTTGTATTTGAATACCTAAGCAAAACCTAAGTTGAAAGGTACGCCAACACATGAAGCTACCCCAATCTGTAAAATTTTCCCAATTGAACATCAACCTTTACTTTATGTAATAAAGTTGAAAATCTATCAAAGAAATTTGACAGATTGGGGTAGCTTCATGTGCTGGCGTCTGTACTTGGAACTGAGAAGATACACGTTTTTTTCATGTTATTTAATAAAGTTAGTGAACTTTTTAACCGACGAAAAAACGGAGGAGGTTACTCAATTCGAAGCGTATTTTTTTTTTTTAAGTATGACCACGCATAACTTTTTCCAGAGTAATTTTTTTCTTGATAATTCTTTTTTTATTGGAAAGAGATACCCCGAAGTTGGTCCCATATAAATTTCGAAGAAAAATTCCAACCCTAAGGGTAAGAAAACAGGGGATGATTGATTGTTAACTCACAGATTTTAATACTGAGTTGTGTAATACAAAAAGTAATCAAAAGTTAAGCATGTATCTAGTAATTAGCAGATTAAGTATAGCCACAAAAAATTATAAAATAAAATATTTTTAATAAATCTTTTTAATTAAAAAAAACCGGCGAAAAACCGAAAAGTAAAAAATAATAAACTTGCTTTGTTCAACCCCAATAACTAAGTTCGGAAGGCGGTGACATATAATTAAATACATATCCAAAGTCACCGACTTCCGAACTTAGTTATTGGGGTTGAAAAAAGCTTATTATTCTCAGCAAGTTTATTATTTTTTACTTTTAGGTTTTTCGCCGGTTTTTTTTTAAAGTTTTTATTATGTTATGTAATAAAGTTAGTGTACTTTTTTATTAACTTTTCGTAGTTTCCATAACCTTTTATTCAAAACGTGCCAGTTACTCAATACGTATTACGCGAATTCTCGATTCACCCACAAATTAATAAACTACAAGTCACCTTTAAAAAATATTTTATTATTTGAATGTGACCATTCGCCCGATTCGGATGTGTTTATTCGTGCGAATCGACTAATAAGCCGATTTTTTCTGAAAAGAAGGAGGTTATCGGTGGAAGTCCTTTAAAATTAGTAATCCATACTATTCATACTTAATAATATTACGAATACTAAAGTTACTCTATCTGTCTGTACCGTGTAGGTACTTACCTTTTCACGACAAAACTACTCAACCGATCGTCATAAAATTTGACAGATATGTAGCCTAGGACATGGAGAAGTACATAGGTTACTGTTCATCCTAGTAATATTATAAATGTGAACGTTTGGATGTTTTGATGTTTGTTACGCAATTACACAGCAACGGCTGAATGAATTTGAATGAAATTTGACACACGGATTGTTTATAACTTCGATCAACACATACCCTTTTTTATTCTGGTATTACGTTCCCGTGGAAAAAAATTCGACATCCGCGCGGGCGAAGCCGCTGACAAAATCTAGTACAGAATAATTGTATTAAAAAATTATGAAGAACAAAATACAAGGCAGCAGGTAGACGAAATCGCGGGCAACAGCTTGTTGATTAATAAAACCAGCTCGTCATTATCCTTCTGCAAGGGGAAGGCTTTTTCTTGTAAGGCGCAGAATGTTCATCGATAAATTGCAAATGAATATTAATCGAGAATTAATTTCTTCTACCGAACGGAACTCGAAACATATTAAAACTTGAGGCTGGAAGTAAGGAAAACATTGTCCACTAGTCATGTACCTACTTCAAATAGATTAAATTGGAATAAAGTGGTGCATATTCCTAAGTAATTTCAAGTAGATCTTGATCATCATCATCAGCTGAAATGATTCAGCCGAAAGACGTCCACTGCTGGACATAGGCCTCCCCCAGGCTCCTCCACTTCGACCAGTCTTGTGTTTCCCACATCAGGAATGAACAGATCCGCAGGAGTACCAAGGCAACTGACATAACCCGAAGAATTGCCAAACTTAAGCGGCGGTGGGCAGGGCACATTGCTCACAGCTCAGATGGCCGATGGGGCCAAAAGGTTCTGGAGTGGCGACCGCGTACCGGAAGACTTCTGAAGGAGACTACGGAAAGCCTCCCACAAGGTGGACCGATGAACTTGTGAAGGCCGCGGGTATCCGCTGAATGAAAACGAAGAGCTGTAGCCGTAGAATTTTTCTATAGCCTCAAGGTTGCCCGCTAAATTCAAATTTTATAACGTTTTTTTTTTAAATTTACGAGCACAAGTCAGTGTCAGGTTAAACGAAATATGTGTCGCGAGCGTAACAACTATGCATTTACATAACTATAATAATTAAAATCACCAATTTAACCTTCATGTTCACTTATCTAATTAGTCATTCAATTCGGTTTTTTTTTTCAAATTTGGGAAAAACTGAACGTCCATTTTTCAAACATTGCACATTAATTCTAAATCGAAAGACTTTAAGTCAAATTAAACTGTTTATTCGTGCTTACGTATGTACAGAGGCCAGCACATCATGTTACCCCAATCTGTCAAATTTCTTTGATAGTTTTTCAACTTTATTACAAAGGAATAAGGTTTATGTTCAATTGGGAAAATTTGACAGTTTGGGATAGCTTGACCTGCTGGCGACTGTACTACCAACCGTACAAATTGTTGTTACTAGTACAGCTCGATTCAAACTTTATGGCGGCTCGGAACACGAGGCGAGTCGCTGCGCAGTAACAAATTCATGGGTCAGCGGGGTTGAGGGGTGGGGTACTGCGCAGCGTGTAGCTCACTTCACAGCCGCCATAAAGTTTGACGCGATGTATACCTCGGTTCTTGGTTACTATTTCAGACACCAGTCTACAGTGTCTTCACATGATCCGACCAAAGATTATGTCTAGATTTTAAAAGAGACTGTGACCTCTGAGTTTGTTTTGGCCTTTTTTCTGAGACTAGACAGATAGGAAACGCGGTCGGCGTTTTCTTCTCGTTTAAAAAATATGACTGACGTGCAAAATTGTTGGTACAAACCTACTTGCAGAATTAAAATCATTTAGCACCTAGCTTCAACTTCGATTTTTGTTTGATAATTCAAAAGTGCCTGTGAAAGGTTTAATTGAAATAAATGCTTTGAGTTTGAGTTTGAGTTTATGTTATACCTTTCGAAGTAAACAAACGAACAATACAATACACTGGCAATGTTTATTGCAAACAAGTTCTAGGATTACGTCGTAACAGTGATAGTAGCCACACCAGTTAGATAATGGTGCTAAATACATTATTATAAAGTTTTCTTAGAGAAATTCGATAGGTAGGTAATGCAAATTTTTACTCGTTTCTTTCTCTAAGTATCTAGTTTTTGTATAAATTTGTATTTTTTTTTTTAATTTTTGAAAACTTATTTTTTTTTCTGTATTTAAAAAAAATATCCTGCAATTTCTAATATTGATGTACCTATGTCTATGTTACCGGCAAAACATATAATTCACGCATTATTTTTACAGAATAGGTACCTAGCGATTCTAAAGAAAGCCGAGCTCGTCTAGGCACTTTTTTAAAATATTTTATCTATAATAATTTATTATTATATACCCAGCCTAGTCAATGTATGCAGTGCCTCGATATTGCCACGTGAAGATCATAAATGAACTGTATGTTTTCTATTACTTAATCAAATGAAATTTTATTCAAAAACACTGGTTTCTTATTCTTCTTCAAGTATATCCGATGACCCTGGTTACTCATCTCTTTTGTTGACTGTACTGATTCAACTGTCATCTTTGTATTTTTTTAATTTGTTATATGTACACATCATGTAGCACAAAACTGAATAAATTCCTGTAATATTTTCGTTTTAATTGAACAAACAACATTCCAATGCATTCAAATTATTTATCCTATGTTAGCAAGCATATAAGTACCTACTAATAAAAGGTCACCATCTTCCGTAAGGAAGTATTTATCATAACTTAATTGTTTTCAATAAAGAAAGATGGCAGGAACTGCAACCTTCAATGGGTGATGAGAATGGGTAATGACTTATAATAATTATTTCCTTAATCATGCGTAGAAGCTAATTACTTACCTGAGTGTACAGGATCAATTTTTAACCAGTGCGCAAACTGTAACTAAGAATTCAGCATATCATTCTAGACTACTTTCTACTCTACTAGTAGAAATTTTTAGTCGGTTACACAAAAAAAAATGCTGTTCCATTCATTTTGACCAAGTAGGTATTTGCACTTTTCTATGTAACAGCTGATTTTTTTTTGTATAACCGACGAAAAATTTCTACACTAGGGGTCTAGAATGATATGCTGAATTCATGGTTACAGTTTGCGCACTGGTTAAAAATTTACCCTGTATTGTGCGTGCTTACTGCTGAGCATGTGGTCCTGCGTTCTATTCCCAGGTCGGGGAAAGTTTTTGGTTTTTAAATCTAGAATTTTTCAATAGCAGCCAGAAGTCTGAATTTGTGGCCGGTTAATCTTACTAGACTGAAAATATTAAAATTGACTGAAATCAATCTTATTCTATTTACCACCATTGAAATGATTAAATAAGTACGCGATAATTAGCCCAAATGGGTAAGCCCGTCAAGATTTAAATCTGGAGCAGAATAATAAATCGATTCTTCAAAAATAATTCTCAGACAGTAATAAATGACAGCATAAATTTTTTAACAGGGTTAAGGACATTACGCAAACGAACAAGGATGACGCAGACTGACATAAGCAGAGATTCCCAAACTTTTCTTTTCTCGTAGACCTCTTTCAAAATTTTACTGGTTTGGCCTCTCCCTGCTGCTACATTTCTACCATCCTACTTCCTACTGATTATTATAAATGTGAAAGTTTGTATATTTGGATATTTAAATGTTCGGATGTTTGTTACTCTATCACTCAAAAACGGCTTAACGGATTTGGATGAAATTTGGCACAGAGATAGATTATAATCCGGATTAACATACAGGATATTTATATTACTTTTTATCCCGGTAGTACGTTCGGCTAGTATTCTATACTACGAATATTAGATATAACCACGGGAACACCCATTTTTTCACACCAACGCGCAACGTAGACCCCCGTTGAGTCTCCCGTGGACCTCTGGGGGTCCATCTAGACTACTTTGAGAATAACTGGTTTAAAGTAATAAAATATACTTGCGTAACGAAATCATGTTTTATCCTTAACTTTTGAGGAGTTTCCTAAAAGGGGTTTGAGGAAATCATTTTCACTAAAGCAAAGAGAGCAACATTACTATCTTAGACCAAGCTCGGACGGACGTAACAATATCGTGGTGGGATTTTTTAGCGTACTGGATCTTCAACGCTCTGCTTTGGATCGAGAGTAGAAAATCGAATGATGTGTTTTTTTAACGCACTGGGGCGCACTATGTTGGATTCTGAATTCTCGGTTCAACACCGAGAGTTGGAAATCCAATGCGCGATAAGCTCCCGCTGTAATATTTTTAAGTTCGTGCTTGCGTAGATAAAAGTACACGAGGCCTCATTACAAGCAGGACTGTTATGAAACTGCCAAAAGTTGTATTTTTTTTTATTTCAGCCGTTATTTAGTGTTTAGTCTATTTAGGATTACAGTCGAAAAAAATATTTCGTAAAGTAGTATTTTACCTTTTCCAAAAAATATTTCGACTCACTTAACACGAAATATCTGCTGATTATCAGAATCTTGTAGGTAAGTTATCACAACGAATATATATATAAAAAATAATTGTTGCCTTTTTTATTTAGCGTAATTTGTTCGAGTTGGCGCGAATGTTGACTGAAAAGAATGTTCACAAAATAGTAAAAAACCGAGACACTGCTTTCGTAGCTGCTGAAACTGAAAGTTACTGCTTAGGTATTTGTTTTTTCCGTTTTAAGATCTGAGAAAGAAATTTTAAAAACCTGCAAAACGCTAGACTATGTTAGTCTTTAAGAGGGAAGCGGTAAAGTAGCTCGAGAAATTCAAATTTTCTTAGTTTTTTTGCAATTTGCAGATCATTCTGGCTATACGTCGAACAAAATATGATTCATATAGAATAATCAATACAGTTTTCTAAGTTGACTTCAACCCATTGAATGACTATTTTATTGCAAAAAACGTAAGAAAATTTGAATTTCGCGAATCCTCCATAAGTAATATTGATAGATTCTCTTTTGATAAATAGATTAACCAACATAAAATATTAATAAATATTATTGACAGTTCCATAGACCACATTACTTTTGATGGATTCTCGTGTGCAAATAGAACAATGGTCCATACCATGCCCATGATACCATAGTGTCCTTAGTCATCATTATTCTTTTTTTAAGTGAGCTATTAGAACTATTGTACGAGCTTAAACTTTTCCTTAAAGTATGGTGGGGTCGATGCTACCTGCCAGTGTAACTTACCAGGTATACTAGAGTAGTAGTGGGTATGTTTCATGGAACAGCTCGTAAAATACTATCAATTAGAAACTGGATCAGTTTGAAGGTTAGTGCTAAACGATTGCTTTACATGTTCGAACAATTGTCTGCTCAACAACGTAAAATAACGCAATGAATATTGTTGAACTGTCAAAATGTAACGATTACGCAATTACCCCACTGGTCCAGTAACTTTACCTGAAAATAGTGAGAGATATTTAACAATAATCGATTGTCTATTCTTACGTGAGTGAAAGAAAATTAACATTTAGTTATGACAATTGCACGGAAGCGTTAATAAATCAGTTATTTATTAGTCATAAAGATGCAGATAACATCCAAAACAATCACAATTAGTTACATTTACGTAGCGAAAAAATAATAAAACTACCGTTTAACATCTATTTTTATAATCAAAATAATAATAAAAAAAAATTTGTTTGTTATTACTTTCATAAAAACCGACCGGGAAACCTCATTGCCAACCACAATCTGAAACACGGTTGCAAAACATTTACATAATAGCGTTCAATGGACCGTCACCTTAATCATTTACCAATAACCCACCAAAACTATCGGTTGGTATCGGAACCATCTCAGAGCGAAGCAAAAACCATCAGAGACAGACACTCACTTTCACTAACTCACTATTATATTCTTCTTTTTTTTTGCAGGCGTCAAAGTCGAAGGAAGTGGTAGCATTCGGTGCATTCGATTCAGACAGTGCTGTGAATTAAAGTGAATGACTGCTGGTTTAGTGAGATTTATGTGAGAACTGTGAATTTTAGTGTGTGCTTTTGTGAAGATCGACTACAAAAATGGTGAGTTTATTTTTTTATTGATCGGTTAGGCTGTATGAGTGCGTGTCTTTGCCAATTGTTTGGGAAGCGGTTTTTCCCGCGGTTTGTCAATACTTTATTTAGAATTGTCTCTAATAAATAAATAAACACCGAGAACTTTATGCCAACATTTTAATTTTTACATTTCAAACATTTCGTGAAAGGCTGTCTGGACTGTAAATTATTTTTAAAGGTTCCTATTTTTCGGCAACAAAAAGTTACAAAATATTTACAAAATTTTATATAGTTTTCATAATTGACTTAGCTCTTAAAAGCTTTGTTCATGTTTTAAGCTCATTAACAGCAATAAAATTATAAGTCAGTTATACTTTGATAAGATTATGTTTCAACCTCAGAGGTTTCAACTTATGTGAAGTGGGACGAAGTCTGAAAGTTAATTACGAAGTAAAATCATATATGAATAATTTATAAAAACGTGGTTAATTTACTTTCAGTTTAATACATCAGAATAATAATTAGGGCAAAACACTTCGAGTAATTTAGGCATTAGGGTATAAAAAATATTATGGCTAACTTACATAGATGCATGAATTTCAATCTAGCCCTGTAATCCTGGATTAGTAATACTTGATAAATATAATTTAGGACAGAATAAAATACTCTTAATTTATTACTGGCTGTTGCTAGTGACTTCGATTGCGATCCGGGTTAAAAGTACTCTATATCCTTACCCAGTTCAAGGTCTATCTGTGTGCTACATTTCATCCAAACCCGTTCAGCAGTTTTGGCGTGAAAGCGCAACAAACAAACAAACTCACTTTTGCATTTATAATATTTAGGATTAGGATCATAAAACCAATCACCAATCAAAAACCGAACCAACCAACCAATGTAAGAAATACAAACAGTTCATCCCAGTTCAGCATCCAATATCCAGCGCTGCATTTGAATATACCAGCTGCTGCAGTAAAATAAACGATTTCTACTGCATTGTCGAAAAATAATACTATAGGCAATAACAAATGAAAGTGACTTAGGCGTTCAAAGCAAGCTGTTCCGTTGAACGAGAATTTTATTTAATTTATATAACGCAGTAATTTATTTGGCTAATGTAAACAGCCTAAAGAATTCTGCATTAGATAATCTTTCCAAACTATTTAAACACAACGTTTCGGATAATTTAAGAGCCGTCAGCATCATTTTATAATTACGTATAATTTAAATTATAATCGCGTGCTTAGCAACGGAACTTGTATCAATAGCAAGCAATTATTCCTCAATTACTTAGATGGGAATTTAAACATTTTAAATTGAATTTAAAAGCGGTCTATTAATTGTATACTAACTTAATTATTAAAATTAAGTACTTTCCTAAAACGTAAAAGCAAGTTAGAGCTATAACTTAGAAACTTTCTACAAAAGAAAAACTTATGGTTCCTGCAAACAGGCGCGACGCCACACACGTAGAACAATCTCTATGAAAACTTCATGCAAATTCTTCTCGTCGCGCCTGTTTAATGCTGTTATGGTTTTCAGAAATGCCAAATGAAAAAAGCCCCCTCATAGTAATTTAGGTCTTAGTTTTCATGACCTTGAAAATGTTTATTTAGATGTCATGAAAACTAAACCTAAAATAAGTAATTATAACTCTGGGGTGTAGCCGGGCAATAATATTGTACTTACTACAATGATTTAATCTATGCGTTACCGGCAATATGGGTAAGATATATGGCAGGTAATTGCCTGTCGTGTTAATAGTCACGTACCATCCAGTGACGCGGCGACACGCTAGTGACGTAACTAAATATATATTTTTATCTCGTTCAAACAACAGCAGGCTTAGCACGAGCACCGATTTGTCGACGGAATAATAGACATGATTATACCATCGAAATGATGTACAATAGGAGAAGATAGTTCTGTTTTTCTATTAATTATCACAGTTATGAGTTCTTAACGAATCATGATTTTGGAGATAATCGTTTAGACTTTGTGGCCGTCGAGTAGAAATTTTGTTGTGGGTGAGATTTTGACAATTTGGGAAGAAATATTCTTCTGAAATAGTCTACATTTATATGGACCTAGACAAATATCGTTAGAAACGAAAGACTAAATGACAGATTGTAGAAGGATATCTACGGTGCGATATCAAAAATGTAGGAACGAAATGTCACTTTGTATTGAAAAAGCACTGTCTATTCTTCGTAGAAATACAAAGCGTCATGCTAAGCCCACAGGAAGGTAAGGTCTTTCCTGTTCTTCGCGCACTGTGATTGTATGTACTAGTAGCTACATTAATGGTTTACGCTGTTTTTGAGTGCTGTATGGTTCGTCATTGACTTACTATATAAATATAACCCGCTGGTCAATCATGTGATTTGAATTTGGAACCTTAACTAAAAATGCATATGATAACGTTAACAAAAAAAAAAAAATTTTTTTTTTTAATTTAATGGCTTTTTATTACTTATCAGAAGGTGTGCAAAGTAGAGCAATCCCATTCACAATGATTTCTTCTTCGGTGAGCTTGAATCTCTATGGCGCCTGGAAAATAACACAGCTACATTCACTTGGTGAATAATGTACTATTCACTGAAACTCTCGTATTGTTTCTGAATTCGCTTTTTTTTTACCACAGACTATCGACGAGTATTTGTATTGGTCGATTACGGTGCAAACTTGCTTAGAAGTTAACCTATTCACTCATGAGTCGTGACATGAAGATTATGTAATTATTTGTATCGCAATTTGCGTTTTTATTATTTCGTTAAGAGTAATCATTATTTTGGCATCATAATTTATCATGCTAACAACAGTATAAATTATTATATTGCAGGTAAAGTTCATATAACCTTATGGGTATACCTCAAAGAGATGTCAGCACCGACTGGTGGGGTACGCAAGGGCCGATGCCTGCCAGGGGTGCGGGTTGTTTGAAATAGACACCGCCGCCCCTGGCACACAGGTTACTGAAGGAACACGGGTGGGTTTTAGTTAGTAAAAGTTTGACACGCCCTCCTGCTCCGCCCAGAGCGGGAGAAGTCATTTCATGATTTCCCAACCTCAAAAAAAAAATCCTTTGGTTGTATTGATGATTTTAAATATTAGAAATATAATTTCTGTAAATGTATAGATAAGTACTTGTTACGGACACGAATTATATTTTGTTTGACAAACGAACTTACCTACACAAACGGCAAATTCCAAAAAAAAAAACGTAAGAAAAATTTGAATTTCGTGGGATTATTAGTGCATTGTATAAGAAAATAGGAAGACCAGAAGAACGATCAATGGATTATGCGAATGAAAAGGATTTGAAAAAAAAAAAAAAAACATTTTCCAAAAAAATCCGACTTCCGGAAAAACATTACAAAGTGTTATTTTTCACTTTGTAGTGTTTTTCTGGAAGTCGATTGTTTATTTTTTGGAAAAATATTTTTTATAAAACACATCACTGGTCCGCACACAACATTAACCTTAAGTCCTCCAAACATTCGTAGAACAACACCACCTTAACTTCCTCGTCGTAAAGCCATGTATTGTCAAAATGGCTCATTATTCTATTATTTATCAAGACCACAATGGGTGCTTAAGACAGCTTCGTTTAGACGCAGTAACGACCGATGACAAGGAAGACATAAGGATAAAAATAAGGCACCGCCTCTGATTGCAAATGATTTAATTAGATTATCCTGTTATCAATCTCGGATGTTTAAGCGTAACAGGATATTTTGATTAATTAGGAGCTTCCTGAAATGTGCTTCCTGCCTTAATTAAGTACTTGTTTGATTTTTTGTTAATTTTTGAATGACTTGGAAATAACGATACAAAATACTGAGAACACACCATTGAACGTGGAAACTATAGTCAAGCAATGGATATCAGAAATCCAAAAAAGTAGTGAATTTCCACGCAAGCTGATAAAAATATAATTAGTAATAGTGCACTTACATACCTGCCATTATTATGCCTACAGGGCAAAGGCCTATCTCATACAGAGAAGGCACGGTGCCCTCACGGCCCTAATCGCCGCAGGAGACGCCCTGGGCGTCGGGATTCCCAGGCTGATTCCCAGCCACCGTAGGCATGGGCTTGCGGACGGCGAGTAATGGGTAGCTCGCTGTCCGGTAAGGACCAAGCCCAAGTCGACGG
Organism: Polymixis flavicincta; assembly: GCA_949987655.1. Taxonomy (NCBI): domain Eukaryota; kingdom Metazoa; phylum Arthropoda; class Insecta; order Lepidoptera; family Noctuidae; genus Polymixis; species Polymixis flavicincta. The sequence goes on from OX465184.1 coordinate 18,954,600, forward strand.
CGCGTTGTGTTCCACGCGCGCCTCAAAGAGGTGTCAGCACCAACTGGTGGGGTCCGCAAGGGCCGATGCCTGATAGGGTTGCGGTTTGTTCCAAAGAGATACCGTGGCCGCTGGCACACAGAGGGAACCCGGGTGGGTTTTAAATCAGTAAAAGTCTGAGACGCCAGAGCGGGAGAAGTTATTTGATGATTTTCCACCCTCAAAAAGAAAAATAAAAAGCATTGATCATCATACTTGCTCAAGACAGGTTGGTGGTGCTCACATACGTCACCGATTAAAAGAAACCATGTGAATGGTGATGAACATAAAGAATGACTTCAAACTAATTAGTTTTATTTGCATACAAAAGGTACTTACTGCGTATGGATTGGTGATCGTTACTGTTGAAGCACGGGTCTTTAGCCCCTGAATTGAAAACAACACCTCTACTCAATTGCTAACTGAAAACATGTGTGAACCAACGCATCATTAATTAGATACAACATCTCAGACTATTGATTAAATGGGTGTGGAAATAAAAAAACAAATAAAGAATACAAATTCATTTGACCCAGGTTTTTTTTTTGGGTGCAAAATGATCAAATAACTTCTCCCGCTCTGGGTAGAGCAGGAGGGTCTATCAGACTTTTACTGACTAAAACCCACCCGTGTTCCCTCAGTAGCCTATATGTCAGGGGCGGCGGTATCTCTTTCGAACAAACCCGCACCCCTGGCAGGCATCGGCCCTTGCGGGTCCCATCGGTTTGTGCTGACATCTCTTTGAGGCGCACGTGGAACACAATGCGCCGTCGACTTGGGCTTGGTCCTTACCGGACAGTTAGCTACCCATTACTCGTCCGTAAGCCGTCCGCAAGCCCACGCCTACGGTGGCCGGAAATCAGCCTGGGATTCCCGACGCCCAGGGCGTCTCCTGCGAAGTCTAGGGCCGTAAGGGCGCATACGAGTATGCTGCCTCTCCCTCATAAGCGCCGTCTCCCTCTTCGCGAGATTTGACCCAGGTTAAGGCACACAATATGCACACAAAAACAATAAAACCAAAAATACTTTAAACGGTATTTATGTGTCGAATAGGCGATTCGTTAACGAATTTATAAAAATACTGCTTCGTATGTCTAGTGGTTGCATGCGCTACTGGTGAAAATGAGGCCCGGAGTTTAATTCCCAGGTCGAGCAGTGTTATTAAGTTTTCCTTCTAGAATTTCTCAGTAGTACCCTGGGGTCTGGTTTTGTGCACGGTGGATGGCAATAGGCTCGCCCCATATTACATGGGACTTAAACATAACTGGCGAAATGTAGGTTAGGTAGAACTCTTACTATCAATTAGAATTCGAGGAAAACAAGGCGTGATGTCATGTGGTGTGTAAAAATAACCTAAAATCTCAGAAGGTAAGCAATATTTGCCTACTATATAAAACAAGTCCAGAAAAACACTTTACAACGTTAAGGTGACACTTGTCCACATTTTTTCCATACAAACTTCGGGATGGTTTTACTCCACTGTTTGACAATGTACATCAAAAATTAAACTTGGTATGGTTTTGTCTCATTATAAATATCGTCGGTATGGAAACAGAATACTAAAATAAAAAGCCATTAAAAAGTTATGAGCCAACAAAGATTCGTTTTTCTTGCTAATTTAACCTAACTTTGGGCGTGTTTAAGTAATCAAAGTGTAAAATCTCAAAAACTAAGTCGGTACTGACAAAGCTCAATTATCGAAAAGTTCAATAAAGTTTATTGGTCATTGATATATGCAGTGATTTTTCCGAAAACCCGATCTTCCGAAGGACTTTTCTTAAATTTTTACGCGCCAGTTTTACTATAACTGATCCTGTAGCTCACTCGATAATGTTGTGCGTGTAGACTAGCGTCTAACTGCCCATCACGGGTACTACCTCTGTCAGACACGAGGCCTGGGGCCTAAGTCTACTAATTTATAAACGTCACAATGGTCTCTCAATGGTAAGTTTTTGACAGATTTGCCATACAAAAATTGTCAAAAACACACCATTGAGAGACCATTGTAACGTTTATAAATTAGTAGACTTAGGCCCCTGGTGAGACAGCGTGATTTTTAGACAGACCCACCATTGAGTTCGAGCCCGCGACTTGTTTCCCCTTAATGTCAAGTTTCGCCAGTTTTCTTTTTAATGAATCTTAGTCCGTCTTATTACAAAACGCGATCTAACTTCAGTTCTAGCCTAAAACTCTAAGTCAGTTTTTGCGTTACCAACTTTTTTCTATTTTGCTAAAGTTCTTAATACAAAAATGACAATTTAGCACTGGACTGTTGTCACTTAAAAACTTCTTATTTAAAAAACATGCCGATGGTTTAAACCAAACCTAAAGAAAAACCTTTTTTTGTAATAAGGGGAAGTGAGTTTCAAAACAATTGGCGTAAACACTTAATGGCTTTTAAGTTCTAAGGCAAAACTTTATAGATAGGATCGCGGCCATTGTAATTTATTCAACAGTTCTACAGATTTAGACGCAGAATTTGCCATAGTTTACATATTATTGTTGTTGAGTAATTCTTCTTCATGAACTTGCCGAAAATCGTTCCAAAAATAAAGTTATTTAAGTACCGATGATCATTATTGTCCACTTTGAAAACAAAATACATTAACGAAAAGCATTTATAGAAAAAAAAAAGAAAACATTAATTTCGTTCTTTGCAACACTAAAGTCTAGTTAAGAATTTAGTTTTATCATGTTGTATTCGGCTTTGCTTGCCATAATAAAAAATAGAATAGAATTGAATCATGTTGTATATTTTAAACTATTAAAACAATTTTTAGCTATCAATAAAGTTCTGTATCGTTTATAGTCTAGGGGTTCCATTATGGTGTCGATTTCTTTTGCTTTGCTAACCAGCGCAGCGGGCTAGTTGCGTATTAACACTGTAGCAATGACTTTAATTTGACAGTTCAACAAGATTCATTACGTTATTTTCATTGGTGAGCAGACAAATTTTACGAACATATGAAGCAATGGATTAGAAATAGGTATTCTTCAAAATTATTCGCATTGTGTTTGATAGAGTCTGTTATGCAATTATGGTGATCTTAAATTTTTATACACATTACACAGTAGGTACTGTGTAATGTGTATAAAATTTACGATCAACTTCGTTCCGAATTTCTATCCGTTACGTTAGTACGGATAGTAAAAAATGTTTAGGTCCGTGTTGGTATTATTATCATAGGAAATGTTTGCATGCAAAATTTATGATAATTGATTATCTACATTTTTTTTATTTTCTTTTAAAATTTATAAAAAAACTGTCCGCTTATCTTTACATAGTATAAAACAAAATCGCTTTTATGTCTACACGCTAAAATCTTTTAAACTACGCAATGGATTGAATGCGGTTTCAATTAATACACAGAGTGATTCAACAGGAAGGTTTGTATGTATAATACTCCGACCTCCACGAGGGCGAAGCCGCTGGCAAAGGCTAGCTTGATACATACCTCGCTCTATTTACTGTAGGAAGGTTCTGGAGTGGCAACCGCGTACCGGAAGACGTAGCGTTGGAAGGCCTCCCACAAGATGGACCGATGGCCTTGTGAAGGCCGCAGGAATCCGCTGGATGCGAGAAGCGCAGAACCAGTCGACGTGCAGGAGCTTGGAGGAGGCCTATGTCCAGCAGTGGACGTCTTTCGGCTGAAATGATGATGATGATGATTGACTGTAGGCAACTTTGACAATTATGCGAGTAAAAAACAGTAAAAAAAAAATATGGCTATACTTACTTAGGGGAAATTACAGGCGTCATTTTTTGTATGTGTGTGAGTTTATTCTGTCAACCATGAATGTTGTTTTCACATAGAAATATCAATATCCACAAAACAAATTAAGTTATAAACAACGACATCAAACGTTAACCCAAATTGATGACCATTGCGAACATCGCGTGATATAACTTGAACATAAACATAATTTTTAATATCGTTAAGATCAGACAACTGGATCGGTTATACAATACGGACATCCTGTTCCACGAAAATGTATCTAAAAGCAATGTATTTAAGGTGTAATTTAGGAAAAACTGTGTAGGATATCCGTATGATTTGAGGTCAAGGAATTTTAATCTTTAATAATAGTGCGATAAAGTTTGGATTGAGTTGGTACGTGGGGAGGTGGCGAAAGTGTTTCGCGTACACTGGCTCATATATTTTTTTACTCTCACTGTTAGCTGCGGTCATGGTCGATGTCTTCGGCCTGCTATGGACGGAGGTACTACGTGACAATGGGTGGTTTTGGCGCGATAATGATGGTGACTCAGATATGAAATTGTGAGGAAGTTGAGATATTTTTGGCACCTAGTGTGACATGCACGATATTTTTGTTTCTTGTTTTTTTTTGCATGTTGTTGGTATCAAGACAGTGTTGCCATATTGTAGTGACAGCTTAAGATGAAGTTTGATGAGCTAAACTAGCCAAGTTTAAGTAAGACAGTTCTCGTCTTTCAAAATTAGGAAGAGGAACCTACTTACGTTTAATTATTTCTGACCTTTAGAAGGCCAATTTAAATATTTATTTAAATTGAAATGTAAGCTTAAACATACTAAAATTTCAGGAAAGCTTCCGCGCTTTTAATAATAAGCGTTAATTTGAGCAATACGATAGTAATTAACAATAATTAGTCGACTACCGATCCTGAAATTCCATACCTCCAATTAACCATTTAATCAGAAGCTGTTGAACCTGATAAAACTTCTTTACTCAAGGGAAATATTGGTAATTATGCAAGTAATTTTTAAAACCATACCTAACAATATTAAAGAAGAAGAAATAACGGTACAATAAAGAAACAGCTATTTTAGACAAACATTACTATTCTGTACAAGACTTCTTAGCCGATATGTTAACTTAATTGAGATGTAGGTAGTTATTGTAATTTGTTTTAATGCACATGATAGCATACTATATCAGACGGAGTGTATATGGATTCCACACAACTGCTGCAACTGTTTTTTGTACCTATATCGTAAGAATAAAATCAGAGAAGAAACAAAGCTTCAAACCACAGAGTAAACGGATCTGGGCTTCTATAGTCTGTGCCTATATTCTTTGCAAGTAAGCATATCTATTCTATTCAATTCCTGTCTCTTTCATTCGTTACCACAAACACAGGACATTGGTCTTCACTTTCGTGATCTGGGGCACTTCCCATAACCATAGGTTGTAAGTGACACGTCTCACAAATCAGCTGTGGGTAATTAAGTACTTTCACTAGTTGAAGCCACCAGTGGTTACAACCATGGAACTGCTTCCTGGTTGAGGTATGATGGTGATAGTTTAAAGGAAGCAAGTGAACTAATCCCATAAAAATGTTGTAGTTTTTGAGCATTTGCATTATTATTGAAATATCTGACAATATCTGGCTTTACGTATCGACGATATTCTTGTGGCAACTTAGCATCAACATAAAATATTTCGAAAATTGCAATTGTCTAAAATAAAAATAATTTTACTGAAAAGCAGTCATAAAGGTTATCACAAAAAAAACGGCTTATTCCACAAATCCCCCCTGAAAATCCCCCTTAGGGGGAAAAGTGGAATCTTTAAAAAGAAAGTGTCAAATTCCCCCCTGATAATCCCCCTTAGGGGGGAAAACTGGAATCGAAAAAAATACTTATTCCACAGATCCCCCCTGATAGTGCCATTGAGGGGGAAAACTGGAATCTAAAAAAATTAAAGTCTCGAATTCCCCCCTGATAATCCCCCTTAAGGGGGAAAAGTGGAATCTGAAAAAACCAACGTCCAGAAATCCCCCTTAGGTCCTTACAATTTAAGGAGTGCTTCTGCACCAGCGCTGGGCACCGATTTGTTCGCCAGTGCTGGTTGCTAAAATATTTACCGCGGGCGCCGGCAGATATTTAACTTAGAATGCAGGAGCGAACGAAGCGAGTATGAAAATATTTTTTAACCATTCAAACACTAATAGGAGCACCGCCAAGTGGTCGTCGACATAGTCAATAAAGCTAATATTAAAATGTAAACCTACTGAAATATTTGATGTTATTTGAGTTTAAGTACCTACTCTAAATAGGCAGTCATGTTGTTGTTCTTTATTTATTGATACCTAGTTGCGCCCCGCGGTTACACCCGCAGTCTCGCTCGATCCCGTAGGCATATCGGGATAAATACTCCTAATCCAGGTCATGGTTTTGGTTCTGTTTGAAGATAAAATATTTACGTGAAGAATAGAACGAAAGGAAGTATCGAAACAAATGACTATATTCACGAGACACAAATGGAATCAATTAGCGAGAGCATAACAATTAGTCATTTCCTTGAAAAATTAAAATAATTTGCATTTTATTATTTTAAGAAGAAGATAATCTTGATTGATTTAGGTAATTTACATTTTCTAGATACTTTTAATTGTTAGTATTTTTTTATAGTTATTAGTATTACTTACATAGTTTTTATTATTATTGTACGTTTGGGATCGTTTTACTCTCTGTGCATTACCTATTTTATTATTAATACTTTGAATTGTTAGTATTTTTGGTTGTTATTAGTGTTACTTACATCGTCTTTTTTTATTTTTGTACGTATAAATAATGTATTTTTTGAGTAGTCGTAAACTGTCTAATTACTAGGCTACCGTGTTATCTATCTACAACTGATTTTCTAAATTATTTTTTCTCTTTATCGTTGTACTTCATTTTTACTTTCTGAAAATTGCCGAAATACTTATAATTATTTTATGTTTAAGTGAGTGATGTTATTAAGGGAAACTTTCAGGGGGATATACTAAATAATTTAGTGTTTCTATGTAGGTTCAACCGATTTCCCTCATCCCTGTATGTTTGTGATTGTTTTTATACTTCATAACATTTTACTATAACAAATTCTGTGAAAAAAAAAGACTGATTAATGCATATATATTATATTGTCATTTTTCGAAAAAAAAAAAAAAGTCTAATTATTGAAGACATATTATAATGTGGTTTTTTGTTTAATTACATTGTATCTGATCACTATTTTTTTTTTACACAGAACTTTGTTTAAATTTAAACAAAGTTCTGTAAAAAAAAAAGACTGATTAATGATAATATATTATAATGTCGCCTTTTGTTTAATTACATTGTATCTGATCACTATTTTTTATTTACTTTACGAGCGTAGAAATTAAAACTTTTTTTTTTTTAAATAAACACTGATTAATTATATTATAATGTCGTTTGTTTGTTGGTTAGATTTTATCTAAATCACTATTTTCTTTTATTTACTCTAAGAGGGAAAAATGAGGGGGAAAAGTGGAATGATCCAAAATGAAAAGGGGGATTTCTGGACTTTTTTATATTCGGGTTCAGTTTTCCCCCTTGAGAGAGATCCTCTCAGGGGGGAATAGTGGAATAACTGAAAATGATAAGGGGGCTTTCTGGATTGATTTTATATTAGAGTGCAGTTTTCCCCCCTGAGGGGGATTCTCTCAGGGGGGAAAAGTGGAATAAGCCAAAAAAAACCTATGTTAAGCAACTAACTTCTGAAACAATGTTTTAGTAACACTTGTGATTCTTACTTAGTTTTAACTTAATTACTTAATTTAGACTTGGACTTTTTTCAGTATGCAAGATATTTATTTTTGTTCATGTATAAAAATCATTATCTTACTTACTGATGCGATTAGCGATTTTTACTTAGTTTTGACTTAATTGCCTACTGATTTATACTTAGATTTATTTTTTTCGTGGGTAGTGATGTGATATGTATTTTTTAAATTAATATTCTCGTACGGGTTACCTTAATTATTCGTGTGCTTCTCATTTTACCACCCTATCTATAATCGGGAAAAGAAAGTTATTGTTAATTTTAACTCGGCATGGCAAGGAACCAATTAAAATGCAGTAATTACCCACAATTTAACATGAGACAAGAGTAGGAAGGCCATTACGAGTATTATAGTACTTTCTATTTAGAATCTAGACTTCGAAGAGTCATGCTATTTGTAGAGGTAGGTTTGGTTTAGTTTGGTTAGTATTTTGATAGTTCCACAACATTCATTGCGTTGTTTACGATGTTGAGCAGACGAATTATCCAACCATATGAACCAATGAATTAACAATAAGGTGAATTTTGTCGAAATTTTTAAGTAAGGTGAATCTTGTCGAAATTTATTAAGTAAGGTGAATCTTGTCGACATTTTTTCCACACAATCTTTGGGGGTATATTACTCCACTGTTCGACAATGTACATAAGCAAATCAAACATGATATGGTTTTGTCTCATTATTAATATTGTCTGTATGGAAACAGAACACTAAAATAAAAACGTATTAAAAGTTAGGAGCCAACAAAGATTATTTTCTCTTGCTAATTTAACCCAACTTTTGGGCGTGTTTAAGTAATAAAGGAAGTGTAAAATTTCCAAAACCAAGTCAGTACCAACAAAGCTCAATTATCGAAAAGTTCAATAAACTTTATTGGTCATTGATTTATGGATTGTTTTTTTCATAAAACTCGATCTTCCGAAGGACTTTTCATAATTTTATACGCGCTTGGCTTACTATAAATGATCAATAACGTTGTGCGCGTAGACTAGCATCTAACTGCTCATCACTGATACTACCTCTGTCGGACAGCGTGCTTTTTAGCAATGCCCACCAGTGAGTTCAAGCCCACCACTAGATTCCTCTTAATAACCTGTCAAACTCTACTTTAGCATTACCTACATCAATGTAGCCCGCAAAATTGAAAATGTCTAACGTGTCTTGCCATAGAACGTGGCAATGCTGTCAGCCTTTGGGCACTTTTCCTATATTTATAACGCTCGATGAATGAAAAGGTTTATTTTCCCAAATATATTGGAATGACGTCCTCAGACAAATGGATGTACCTATGTACGATAGGTACGTTATTAATATCTTCTGATGACTTTTATATAGAAACACAATTATTTCGTCACATTCACGGCTTAAAGGCTTTGTCCAGCAAAATTGATACTGTTCATCTGGGTTCGTTAAAAGAGATTTGGAATAAGTACCAAATGCTTTAAAATAAATGCTATTTCAATATCCTGCAAATACGGAAATGGATCGTTTAGGTTTGTCAAAAAAGAACGTGATTACGCAAACGCTTGAACTTTATACAAATCAAATCAAATGTTTATTTGCAAGAAATACATTGTTGGTGAGTTTTACATTAAATATATTATAATTATTATTCCTATTTATTTTTTTAAATTTATGTTTTTCACTCAAATATATGATTTATAAATACGTAATGCATAAGCATAATCAGACTCTATTGGTCCCACTGCTGGGACACAGGCTTCCACTCTGTGAGAAGGAGTGGACCAAACCACCACGCGGGCCCAGTGCGGTTTAGTAGATGTCACATGTCTTCGAATGTTTCGTTCTAAGACGCTGGTTTCCTAACTTTTCCTTCACCGTTTCTAATTTGCATAAAGTAAAACGCCTGACTGGACCGTTACAGTTCCATTCAATTATGTAATCACGTGTTATAGTTTTGGTTGTCACTTGGTTTAAATAGGTTCATTTTATTTATGTAGATTCTTTTATATATTGTAAATGAGAGACCGTTGCAGGCCTTACAGACTGTAGATTTTTAGACGATTTTCTATTCTGTATTTTCATTCTTCCATGTACCTGGTACTTATTGACAGGCCTGCACTGTCCTCCCATGCCTATTATTACTGTAATTTGAAAACATTGTACAAGCCAATTATTTTTTAAAGAGTAATCGTGGAGTTTTTTGCCGGCTCTTCTCCATAGGAAGCGATAAATTGGAACCATGCACCTAGCTTCTGACGTTTCATAAGTGCGCATGCAGGTTTGTATGAAATAAAATATTTTGATTTTGAGGTTTAAGAGATTATAACGAAAAGGTTCATTTCCAGGACGTAGTTTTCTTCGTTGTTACTTGAGCGACGTGCAAAGGCTGTCACAGTCATAGTCATGATGTATTTAGGATGTTAGGCGGTTTTTCTTATTTTGAGGGTGTGGGAAATCATCAAATAACTTCAAGGGCGTGTCAGACTTTTACTGACTAAGGTACCCGTGTTCCTTCAGTTGCCTGTGTGCCAGGGGCCACGGTATCTCTTTCGAACAACCCGCACCCCTGGCAGGCATCGGCCCTTGCGGACCCCACCAGTTGATGCTGACATTTCTTTGAGGCGCGCGTGGTACACAACGCATGAAAGTGGGGTGGCTTCCGCGCTTCTACAACGCTTCACAGATGTTCGCGGAAGCCCGTCTTGACGGAGGCTCTAAAAGCATCCTAAGAACATTACTGGACAAAGTAGATAGTCCTTTTATAAGACGCTGGGCACGGAAGCACGTGCTAACGTGTGGGCCACGTCATTTTTAGTTGTTTTAGTTTGTAATTAAAAGTTTTCTACCATCGTTCTTAAGTCATTGTTACAAATACTAATATATGGAGTGTAAGTACTTGTGGAATGAAAACAAGAATATAATATAATATTTATGTCTTCATGATAAGACGGTACTGGCAAAGGAAATTCAATCGCACGTCGTGGGCATACACAATTGTGTATGCCAGCCTTTAGAGCGGTTCTAACGACGGTGGTTGCGCAACCATTTATGCATGTGACCTCTTAGGATAATGCCTTATGCGTTCTAGTTTAAGGTTCTTCTACCATACTTATGGTTAGTGCAAAGGTTGAGAGGAATAAGGCGTCTTAAGGCTCCCGCAGACAGGCGAGATGACACCTGGTGGAACAATGTCTATGAAAACTTCATGAAAATTCTTCTACCATCGCGCTTGTCTACGGGAGTTTTAATGCGTTAAGACCGCTATAACTTGCACTTTCTTCTTTCGTTCATCTCATATTTTGTGCAACCTCTACTTAGACATCTCTGTATTTTTCTCTAACCACAATTTTTGTAGATTATTGTGTGATCCACAATCTGTATCAGAATTATTTTAATAAAACCTACCGTTTGGCTCAAAAAACAAAAACTCTTATTTGCGAACTTTGACATTGAGTGATGGATACTTTTTTTTATTTAATTTATAATGGTGTTCCCAAAAACCGTACCAATTTTCAGCCATATGCAAATTATTGTATCCTTAAATGACTATTTTGACCGGAGTATTGTCCAGTTGAAATACTGAAGAACTACCTTAAGAGGGAGACCTCAAGAGAAGGAGCAGTGGTGACCAAGTGGTAACGGCCGCGACTTACGAGTTGTAGGTCGTGAGTTCGAACCCAGACAAGCGCTTTACTTTGTGTAAATTACTTTATCACCACTGCTCTCAAAACGGTGAAGGAAAACATAGTGAGGAAACGGCATGTCCTAGAACCATAAATTCGAAAACATGTGACATCTACCAACCCGCACTGGGCCCGCGTGGTAGATTACGGCCCAATCCCTCTCACCGAGAGGAGGCCTGTGTCCCAGCAGTGGGAACATTATAGGCTGATGAGAGATATATCAGCTATTTTTTATATCGATAATTAAATAAATTTTACCTGAATCTAAGTATGGCGATCGCCAGCTTTTGCAACGAAAATATGTCTCATATAAATATTGATAATAATTTTGTTCTGGCTGTTGAGAAATCGGCCCTTATTATTTATATAAGAACACCAGAAATGGTGATTACGACATTCTAATTCTTCCCGAAATATTAATACAGATCTGTGTATTTACTACCTTTTAGGTGAAAGCTACGTTTTTCCCCGTAAAAGTTAAAAACGGAACAAAAAAAAAGACAAGATTGCACTTGCATCTCCACGATCTTAGACCACAGAGAGATAAAGTGCAGAGTACGAACTAAAGTAATTTAAACTGCGCTTAGCACTGCTTACAGTTTAAGTACGTAAGTTTAAAACTGTTAAAGTTCAACGGTTCAAGTTCTAACGACTGGAATCAAAGGATGGTGGCAAATTATGAACTTCTAATGCCAAGGTCTTTATGCACTAGACTCGCTTAGAAGAGTGATGGCGAAGACATATTTTGTCATACACAGGAAAAGATTTTATCCAGTGCGCAAACTGTAACCAAGAATCCAGCATATGATTCTAGACCGCAGAAACTTTTCGCCGGTGATACAAAAAAAAAAATCTGCTGTTCCATACATTTTGACCGCATAGGTATTGCACTTTTCTATGAAACAGCAGATTTTTTTTATAACGGGCGAAAAAATTCTGCGATACCGGTCTATAATGATATGCTGAATTCATGGTTACACTTTGCGCACTGGATAAAAACTTACCCTGCATAATTTCATAGGGAACAGCATTTCAGATTCTAGACTCTCCATAGGCTACGCTTTATTTTGATTACGTATCTCATCCATTGTTATCGTCAGAGCCATAATTAGGGGGAAAGTAACCAAATATGGAAAAGTATCCCTAAAATTAAATGTAATTGCATGTATCCCTAAAATTAATTGTAATTTTTAATTGTAATTGCATGTAATAATTGAATATTGTAATTTTTGAATAATGTTAAATGTGACCGTGTTCTTGTCCTATTTTAATATGAGTCCATGTTACTTGAAATAAATGATTTATTTTCTTATATTTAAAATGGAATACCGCCATTTTCGGAAACGAATACTCATAGTTGCAAAATACAGTGGTCTCTTTCCACCATTATAGTCACAGGTTTCGACTTGTCAGTCGGGCGACCGCTGTGGGTTGTGGCTGCAGTGAGAGTGTTTTGTTTTGGCGCTGTGAGAAAAGCTAAAAACTTAGTATTTCTCAAAACGTGATTGGAAATAATATTGTATATTATGTATGACTATGCATTTACTACTTGTTTGTTTGATTGTTTTAGAGGTATTTTTCTGGTCTGATTCTTTTTAGTAAAAAAAAAAAACTGATATACGTTTTGATTAGTTTGAAATTTCCGAATATAGTAGTCCATATTTGGGTACCTATTCCAAAATTAGGTGCCTGTATGTTGATTTTGTTTTTGAGAACATTTTATATTTTAAATTGATATAGGTGAGTAAAACAAGACTCAATAAGTTAAGCGCAACTGTATGACAGAAAATAAATAAGAAGAAAAGTTTTTGATTTACAATACTTTTATTATTTTTTAATAACACAAAAACAAAATGGTATTCCATATTTGGTTATTTACTGGAAAAAATCCACTTACCACCAATTGAAATCGAGTAGTAATAAAAATATTATTCATTAATTTAATTCGGGTTCAGTTTACAATAATTATACGCTGCAGTAAAATATGATTCAGATATTGTTGATATCTGAATCATATTTTTAATTTACTAATTTCCATAAACAGGTGGGTAATTGCATAGCACAATACTAACAGCAGGAATGGTTTTCATTTTTACAGTTTTATTCATTGCGTTATTTACGTTGTTGAGCAGACGAATTAGGGTACAAGCTAATGCGATAAGAAAATTAAAGATCACAACGAATATTAAATTTAAGAAAATATAAAAAATAGTTTTAATAGGTAAAATAGGGACAAAAAAAATATGCAGATCGAAAGAAAGGACTGGTACTGATCAATTTACCAGTCTTATATTTATAAAGGATACCGCGGAGGCGCCTCTACCTTTACCAATTTAATTTTTAAGGAGGATGCGCTAAAGTATCCCGCGAAAAGCAAATTTTCTTACATTTTTTGCAATTTGTAGGATAGTGTCAGACTGGGAGGGTTGTATTATGACTTTAATGATTATCTGTACTATATTATAAAGAGGAAAGACTTGATTGTTTATTTGTTTGCATTGAATAGGCTCCAAAACTACTGAACCGATTTGAAAAATTATTTCACTGTTGGGAAGCTACGCTATCCCCAGGTGACATAGGCTATATTTTATCCCCGTACTCCCATGGGAACGGGAACTTCGCGGGTGAAACCGCGGAGCGCTGCTAGTGTTCACTATAATTCTTATAAAGAATAAAAAAAAAATAGAAAAATTCTCAGTTTTCCTAGACAATTTGCTATTTGTTTATAAACCTTTTAATACCCTAAATGTAAAATAAAAACCATAGATACATGGTTTTATTAAACAGTAAGTTAATATAACGATAGGTACCCCATTTCTAAAACACTTCTAACAGCCTAGGCTCAAGTAAAAGTTGTACCATCAGCTTTCTAAGGCTATCATCATCCAAAATCTCAGAGCATTTTGCGTGTCAAAATACGATTGCGAACTCAGGAGTTTCTTTTGCCTACTTACGACTAAATAGAAGAAAGTTGATACATTTAAAAATGTCTTGTAATAAATCAAAATGTAGCCGTAATCTATCATTATTTTGATCTTTGCTACTGGTAAGAAGTAGAATTGTTATGTCATAATTTTACATATGAGGGATAGTCCGTGGTGGTCTTTCGATCCGCTAATAGGCAACCGGCGTTTGAAGGCCAATTCTCGTAATTAAAACGTTCAAAATCTAATCGCAATCTTATCTCAGTGACATTCAATGTCAAAAACTTGTTAAATATGTCTGGTAGGTACTCCTAAAAAATAGCTCTAATTGACATAATTATTGAGATTAGGATAAGAGTGCGAATGTAGGTACTGGGAATTGCCCCTCAAATATATGTGGTCAGTCCTTGTTACTTTCTGATATTTAGACACTTAAAAAATAAGCATTAGGGGACATTATGGACTTAGCGCAGCAATTGACTTATTAAATTTGATATCATGATGACTTAGCGTTTCATTACGGCAGATCTGACCTAAAGGTCAGTGACCCCGTTTCCTAGAATAATGAAGAGTTTACCGTCAATTATGTTTTCAGCTAAATTCACTTGCATAGTGCTTAGCCTACGTCATGAGTGAACAAAAAAACTTGATCTTTACTTAAGCGTTACCTAGTACCTGCCAGGGGTGCGGGTTGTTCGAAAAACATACCGCCGCCCCTGGCACACAGGCTACTGAGGGAACACGGGTGGGTTTTAGTCAGTAAAAGTCTGACACGCCCTCCTGCTCCACCCAGAGTGGGAGAAGTTATTTGATGATTTCGCACCCAAAAAAAAGCGTTAGCTGAACCAAAATGTATGTTGTAATTACCATTATTGGACGTAATCTTGCCTTATTTCAAGATTGGCACTGTTATAAAGTGATGTATGACTTAAAATTGTATAAACGTTATGTCATTCTTGTTTTGGCAGAATAGGTTATACAATTTTAGCTACTGTTGAGCTATAACGTGACAGTCAGCATGACGAATCTAATGAAGTCGCTATATAGAATGTAAAGCTATGCTTGCGAGCATTTTATTAGCTTGGTACAAAGTAATTACTTAGTTGGGGAATTACTTAGTTTATACTGTCAAATAATTACAGTTGGGATTTGATTTTGAATATACGGACAAAGTAGACATCATTGACGCGGTCCGAAATTGGCTTTACTCAACTGCGATTGGATCAATCATGTCTATCACAATCCATTTATCTATTCTATGGCCTTCCTCTCCCTCTTCATCAGCATTTATATTCATCACTCTTTTATATTCATGCGATTCTTCGCTCCATACCAAGCCAAACGATTTCCATTCAACATTTCTATCACTAGCGCCACTTTCATACTTTATGTACTCAGTAGCTTCTGCCCGCAACTTCGTCTGCGTCAAATTTCTTGCTTGCGAGTACTTCGTATTCGTGACTTTTTTCTTTTTGCTCGGCTCCTAAGGGCCCTAGCGTGATGTTATATAGTCTATAGCCTTCCTTGATAAATGGGTTATCTAACACTGAAAGAATTTTTCAAATCGGAGCAGTAGTTCCTGAGATTACCGCGTTCAAGCAAACAAACAAATTCTTCAGCTTTATAAATTTGTTATTTTTGTACTAGCTTCTGCCCGCAACTTCGTCTGCGTCAAATTTCTTGCTTTCCGACCCACCCCGTCGCATCGAATCGCCTGGCCGTGCGAGTACTTCGCATTCGTGACTTTTTTTCTTTTTGCTCGGCTCCAATTGGTTTTAGCGTAATGATATATACGAGATTAGCGCGTTCAAGCAAACAAACATACAAACTCGTCAGCTTTATAATATTAGTATAGATAATTAATTACTAAGTAATTAAGTATGGATTTCTAACATAATCCATTTTCGTCACTCCACACATGCATCTCAACATTCTCATCTCCGCTGCATACAATCTCTTATCATCCATCTTCTTCGCGGCACAATATTGTAATCCATATAGTACGACAGGCTAGAGCCTTGTATTTTTTTCCTTAGATTTGTGTATTTTCCCTTTAACTTAAAGGGTTCGAATCCGTGGCTCGCGAATTGTTCCTGTAATCTATCGCCATTTCTCGCATCTTAAGTGTGTCCCGTGTGATGCCAGACGTAAATTATAGAACTATCCTATTTGTTCCCGTGGGTGTCGTAGAAGGCGATTAAGGGGCTTACTAGAGAATGCGTTCTCTCTGCATTTTACCACCTTACTGCGATCGCCAACCCGCCTGCCGAGCGTGGCGATTATATAATGGCAGTGGACGTTTTTGGCTGAAATGATAAAGTTGATCTGGCGCATTTCGCCATCCCCTTGGACAAGCGACCTTTTCATATTGGATAATTATTATATTTGATACAAAATTCTTCCTTCTAAATATCACTCATATATTATGACGTAAAATACAATATTCTTGAAAGGTTAATGTGAAGTTTTTGCGTCCATTTGTTATTAATTTGCTGAGTCGCATATACATGCCTAAGGACGATTTGGGGTGTCATTACCTAAAGGTTAAGGTGCATAAGGATATTGGATTTAAAAAAAAAAAACAATTCAGAACGTCGTCCTTTTTGAAGGCGGTAAAAAAAATGTGAAAGATAGATCTGTAGTCTTTATAAATTAATAAAATTTAAGTGTCTGTTTGTAATGTCAAAATAACAGTTTTTTACTAACTGCATTGTTTGTAGGAATACTTATTGAAATTTTTGTCTGTCTCTTTATTTGGGCTAATCTCCGAAACGGCAGAACCAATTTTGACGGGACTTTCAGGTGCAGATATTCACATAGGCCGGAAGCATGTTCCCGCGGGATAATTCCCGACAACGAAATTAGGGCGAAGCCGCGGGCCAAAGCTACTTTAACAATAGTATTCAGGGTCAAAAATAGCTAGCGAAACCTCACCGAAAAACTAAAAAAACAAAACCACAGCTGTTCATGAAATCGGTCACATAATTAATTAACCGGTAATTGTTGTTGTTGAAACAAACCTTTAGCACCTATATTTTTTATTTATTTATATGTTGAAATGTAATAGGGCAGCCTAACTTGATAAGTCGGAAACGCGAAGTAAAAAAAAAGAAGAACGGTGAGTGTATGAATTACCACGCACTACACTGTAACTAATGGTTGTACGTAATTGTACTGGCCACCTATAACATGACTGATTTAAGGTGGGAGCTCCAGGGTAGACCAAGAAATTCTTATTTTCATACTTTTATTTAAATTTATTTGTCAAGCTGAACAAAATATGATTCGCGACTGCAAGAAATATGGCTTTACATAATCGCCCAGTCGTCGAATTTCGACCATGATTAAAAATATGAAATTCGACTATAATTCAAAAATCTTAGCTTTCTGGAACTAACTTAACTTTAACAAGTTGTTGCTTCACGTGTTAATTTATAATCATTGGAATCATCATGTAAGTTTATTTAACCCCACTGAATGTTTTTTTTTCATGAAATAGTCATTCAATGCAATTAAATGAGCTTAGAGACTTACGTATTGATGATATTAATTATTATAGTTCTGTAAATACAAGCGTGTTACGCGAATAACATTTTAATCCACTTACAACCTGACGCTGAAAATTGCAATAATCGTAAGATAATTTGAATGTCGCGAGCTACCACGCAGCTTTCATCTTAACGTAGTGATGCGTAGCTTCTTTGACCACTCATTCCAATATCCGAAACGTATGGTTAGGTACGCTAGCCATGTCACGCCTAGCCTATTCCCAAATATGTTGGGGTCGGCTTCCAGTCTCACTGGCTGCAGCTGAATACCAGTTTTACATAGACCGACTGCCTATCTGACCTCCACAACCCAGTAACTGGGTAACACAATAGGTACCCCCTGGTAAGACTGGTTGTCAGACTTTTGGGCTTTTGACTATCCGTCACGACTGTCAAAGATCTACGAATGATAGCCGGGGCAACGGCCTCCGAGGCACGGAGGGGTCTCGATTTGTTACGGTTGGTCACCCATCCACAAAACGACCGCGGCAAGCGTAGCATAAAATTCGATCGACACTTGCGGTTGTTATTAATTAGCTATGAGCCCCTCATGGTCAAGTACTCTTACCATTGGTATTGTCAAAGTAGTTCTGTTAAATTTCAGCTGTTTCAAGTTAATGGCCCGTAAGTAGTAGGATCTAAGCAATAAATTAGGTATATTATAGACACAAGTTTCATTGTTTTTGAAACGTAAATAAATAAAAATCACATAGAAGGAAGTCGTAAAATCACCTTATTTTAATACATTATTGAATAAAAGAGAGATCTATGCTAATTCCCATAATTTTGACTAAAAAGGGCATAAAAACAAGAACGAAATCGCACATAAGCGCTATTTGGAAAGCGCTTTCACTACTAAAATGTTATTTTTTTTGTGGACCACTCAGACAATTTTGTGTTTTTTGAGTTTTATAATACATTGTGGTGTAACGGTCATATTTGGAGATCGCATTAAATAAGAATTTGTTGTAAGTTCGAAACTGTAGCGTCTCGAAAAAATACTTACTGAATGATCTATAAAAAAACACACGACCAACGATTATTTAAATAAGATAAAAGGCAAAAGACAATTAAAAGCAATTTTTAGAAAAGACAAAACAGCTGCGTTTATAGACTCTTTATCTATATACATAAAAATAAAAGTCCTGACAGATAGACTGACTGACTCATTAACGCCCAGCCCAAACCCTTGGACCTTGAAAGCTGAAATTTTGCACAGAGGTTCCCTTTATAATGTAGACAAGGAATAAGGAAAGGTTTTTCGAAATACAACCCCTAAGGGAGTTAAATAGGGGATGAAAGTTCCGCGCGGGCGAAGCCGCTGACAAAAGCTAGTTTTGAATAAATTAGTAGGAACTCTTTAGTTAGTTAGTTACTTATTAGTTTCTTTTTAATCTAAAACATATTTTTTATTTTAATTACCTTGATTATCTTAATAATTGAACAAAATTAAAACATAAAAAGTATTTTTTGAGTTTCACACAAAAAATACACTTTTATTTATTTAATCCCATTAACAATGTTACTACTTTTATGTCAATGACCTGAAGAAGCAAAAACTATACAACTCCTTTACTTATAAAAAAATAAGCAGTCTTGGGGACTGCTGACAGAAGTGAGAACTAAAAATTTAGAAAAAAAAAAACAAAACATCAGCATGTCGATGACGGGGTCACATCAGTACGTCGATGACGCGGGCACATTAGCATGTCGGTGACGCGAACCCATAAGTATAGCCGCTACCAAAAACTTGCTCAGCGCGGCTAAAGAAGTTTTCACTCTAAAAATAATGACAACAGTCTATGCCTTGTTCCAAACCCCAATAGGAAGAAAAGAAAGGTAAACATTGTCTGCACACGTTAAGTGTAATAACTTTTCCTAGTAACCGACTATTGTATTACATAACACACGCAACAATAATAATTACACTATTAATATTGGCAGTAGGAATTCCACCCAGTTTTGTTATTTATTTACTTTCCTTATCATATCGGCAAGAAAACTGGTGTAGTCTGCTCCAAAACAATGTGATGAAAATGTAACCAAATGGATCAGAAATTGAGTGCTTTGATTTGATTATTTGAATGCTTAAGCTGAAATTCTAATTTTTAAATCACCTTGAAGAAGTTTTTCATTGTAACAATTGGGGTTAATTTTATAACCTCAATTTCCATCTATGATTTCTCAATTACTTACAATATTGTTATGTTATTCGATCGTAGTGGGACTGAGTACCCAGAAAACCTTTACCTAAATGTATTTGGAAATGTTTGAGAATAGCATAATAGCTAAATTGCCACGGTCAAAATGATGCAACGAATTAACCCTTTTGCACCTAGCTTCTGACGTTTCATGAGTGCCCATGCAGGTTTATATTAAATTAAATAGTTTGATTTTTAATTTTTTGTGACTGATATTTCGGTCCCTATGAAAACTATGCAAAGAATCACAGGACATGTAGCATATCGACGGGGAAGTGCTAACAACTCCTAACTTACAAAAATCAAATTTTACAGGAGGCGAAAAAAACGTTTTTTTATTTTTCCCAGAAGTTTAAGAAAAAAATGCGTAAATGCAAATTTATACTTAAATGGACCCGCTTGTAAGGCAATAATCAAAATTTGTTTGGAATAAGTATTTGGCGAGATAATGGAAGATAGGAGGTATCACCAAGCTGGTGTGGCTGAAAATTTGAAGATAGGAGTAATTTCCATACTTCAAAAAAGTAACAGAAGTCATTGAAAATTATCATTTCTCGCTGAAGTTTTCAATCATATTCGAAGATAATATACTCGAGATACGCACCGCTTTGGTCTCGCTCTAGAGCGGGAACACTGTACTTGCGCATAAAGGTAGGAGATATTAGCTCAAAATTTATTTGAAATGAAGTTACGAGATGTTTCCATTTGTAAGTTAGAATATATTTCCTGCGAAAATTAATCAGGTTGTGATGGACCTTAATATAGGAGATGTTTCTTCGGTGCCTTGCTACGTCAATTTTGCGAATTTCTACTTAATTCATATATCAGTAGACGCCCAATTCATTCTCTATCGAACTGCATTTATAAGTCGTTTTCATAAAAAATGTAAGTTAGGAGTTGTTAGCACTTCCCCGACGATATGTCATATAGTTTTCAAAAATAGACCATAGTATTGTATCTCGCAAAGATGGAGAACAACACAAACACTGCTATTTGGGATATAATTAAACCAATCATAGACCATTAGTGCTATCCTATAAAAATCTCAACCGTGAATACTTAGGTGACCTGTCAATATTGTCAATCCCTAGCCTCATGCGGAATGAAAGAAAAGAAAGAAATAAAATACATTTATTTAGCACAGACTTTAAAGTTTGTGCTAAATAGACATGTTTATTTTTATGTATTTTCGGGCATAACTCCGTCGTATTTAGACGGATTTGCAAAATTCTTTTTTGTTCGAAAGGGGTTTATTCCGAAATGGTCCCATTAAAATTTCATAAATGCGTTTCGGAGACGGACAACGGAACTCTTCAAAAAATTACAGCAAATCAACCGCGAATGCTGCTATCGCATAAATGTGCATTGTTCTAGGGGTCAACCCCTAGGATGATGAAATTTCGAATTGGTGTGGGGTAGGTAACTAAAAAGTGAAAAAAAAATATAAAAAAATAAAATAACAACCGGCTTCCAAAAAAAACACTACAAAGTTATTTTGCACTTTGTAGTGTTTCTTTGGAAGTCGGTTGTTATTTTTTTGAAAAAAGCTTTTATATTGGATAACAGATAGTGTTTTTATTTTTATTATAAACACAATTCCGGAATGTATTATTTACGTCCATCGCAATTTGAGCAGCCATCTTAACCCTAGATCATTTTAATTAACTGGTCTTTCCACTATAGAATGAGTGATTTTTGTGGCACGTGCCAAGAGACGAACTTGAAAAACACAATGATTCTGAAATATCAAAGTGGTTCCAATATTTTTCTAAAATTAATTATTTGAAAATCGCATTCAATTTTCGTTATTTTACGAGTTGAGAAGCCATTCCGAGTATTTTTCATAAACTTCTCTGATAACTTGAAAAAAGAATAAAAAGAGCGATTGGTATAACTCAAGAACTATCGAGCATAAACTTATTTCTTCCGACCCCTATGAGAAAATCATTTCATTCGTATGAATTCGCTGAATTCTGCATATGTTATTGAACTTCCTTGAAGTACGATTTTTAACTTATTATTTTCTTCAGAAGTGGTTTCGTAATTTTCTAACTATATTTTTTTTTTTGTTAAAAGTTTTGCAGACTGTCTCCGAACGCCCACAGTCATGGAAGTTAAAGATGAACTTCTTAAATCAACATTCTTGGCATACGGCTTGTCTTGGTAGGCTGCAGGAGGACGCTCCTACAGATCCTCTTCCGACTCAAGTTGAAAACATTGATAAGACATACACACACGCAACAGTGGCGGACTAGTGGTAACGGCTCTGACTTACATGTTGTAGGCCGTGGGTTCGAAACCAGGCAGGCACTTTACTTTGTGTTAATGATTTCATCACCACTGATCTCCAAACAGTGAAGGAAAACATGGTGAGGATATCGGCATATTTTAGAACCAAAAAATCGCAGAGATGTGACATCTACCAACCCGCACTGGGCTCTCGTGGAAGCATACAGCTCACTTCCCCTCAATTAGAGGAGGCCTGTCTCCGGTTTCCACTTAACACTTAACATTATAGACTGCTTAATTATGTTTACATTTGATTAAAGTATTGCATATAGTGAAACCAATATTGTATATCAGCATGACGCTATCTATTTCTACGAAGAATAGACAGTGCTTTTTCAATCCATTGTGACACTTTGTTTCTCCATTTTTGACATCGCACCGGCGATATCCTTCTACAATCTATCATTTTGTCTTTCGTTTCTAACGATCTTTGTCTAGGTCCTTATAAATGTAGACTATTTCAGAAGAATATTTCTTCCCAAATTCTCAAAATCACACTGACAACAAACTTTCTACTCGACGGCCACAAAGTATATACGATTATCTAAAAAATCATGATTCATTTAGAATGCATAACTGTGATAATTAATAGAAAAAACATAGCTATCTTCTCCTATTATATAGGTACATCGTTTTTTTTTTTGGGTGGGAAATCATCAAATAACTTCTCCCACTCTGGGTGGAGCAGGAGGGCGTGTCAGACTTTTACTGACTAAAACCCACCCGTGTTCCTTCAGTAGCCCGTATGCCAGGGGCTGTGGTGTCTCTTTCGAACAAACCCGCACCCCTGGCAGGCAACGGCCCTTGCGGGCCCCATATTTTTTTGTGCTGACATCTCTTTGAGGCGCGCGTATAGGTACATCGTTTAGTTAATAGTCAGATCTATTCTTCCGTCGACAAATCGGTGCTTGTGTTAAGCCGGTGGTAATCTCTTTTTCTTCGTGTCGCTGGCACGATATTTATTCATATTTTACTGGCTCAAAACTCTGCCACGGTGTGATCGGTGGAGGCGTAGAGGTCAATTTAGCTACATGTTTTTGGGAACAGAGGACAAGATATGAGGTGGACCATAGTTTCTGACACAGCTCCACATCTTGTTCTATCGAAGTAGCCCCACTTTACGAGGTTCGATTTACACCTTCCCACTTGGGTTCGGAGACGGTTCAAGGATTTCCAAGCGAACTTAGAAGGTTACGCTCTGTAGGAAGATGCTCGTTTGATTGTAGATAGTGACTTTGAGTAGGTTGTTAACATTTTCCCAACTTTATTGGGGTTGACTTCCAGGAGCGACTGCCATCTGACCTCCACAACCCAGTTACTGGTTAACACGATACTCCTTGATAAGACAGCTTATCAGGTGTCTGACGACCCGTAACGACTCAAAGATCCACGAATTACAGCTGGGACCAATAGCTTAACGTGCTTTCTGAGGAATGAGAATACATAACTATAAACAAAGTGATTTAAGTTTGCAAAAAGTCACTAATACATGCACTAGCATCTAAAATTCTTATAGTTACGAAACTTTATTCATAGGATTTTATAGCTTCTATCATGTCGCTGCAATTTGTTTCGCAGTACTAAATTACTACTCTTAAAATTACTACATTTCTTTAATAACTATCTTGTGGACTTGCACGTACAGGTTGCTTTTATGATGTTGATCAGGTTCAATATTCTTTTGTAAGATGTTGATTGGTAATTTATAACCTTTACGGTCATTAAATCTATTCAAATTGTTATTTGATGTTTTTCATAGAGTTCCGTTTATTGTGACTAGTGACACATATCTCTGATATTTTTGTTTTGATTGACATCATATTTCGTTTAAAATCCAGGTTTTGTCGTTTCATTTTAATCGATTTGACAACCTAACGATTTGAAAATGAAACAAAATGATAAAATATTTATAAACCGGCTCAGAAAACTACTAGTCGCGTTAAACACTGAACGATTTTTTTAATGATGACATCAAAGTGGGATGATTTTCACCATTATTTTATTCATATTTAGACATTGATTTAATTATCTTTATTTGACTTTTGTTTTTATTTGATTTTTTTTGTATGTTTTATTATTTGACTTATTTTATTTTTACATAATTTTATTCCGTGATAAATTATAATATTAATTCCTTGTATTTAGTTTCTCTCAATGGATTTGTAATTTTTAAAATATACTGTATTATTGTTATGTTATGTATTTACTTAAATGAATACTAATAGTACCTAAAATTTAATATTATTTATTTTAAATTGATTCGTTTTTTTAATGATAACCGAATACTTATAATTAATTTTAAAGTATGCTACTTAAGAATTACATATTGTTGTGCCCGACAGGGTCCATGTGAACTTTGTAAATAATATTAAGATCTTGTACACACATGTGATATGCAATAAAGATTTGAATTGAATTGAATTGATTAATTTCGTCTCTTTTATGGTAAATTATAAATTCACGTCAATCATATTTAAAAAGTAAAACTAGATGAAGTCGGCGGAATACTGAAAAGAACGCCGATACATACTCAGAAGTCACAGTTTCTTTTAAAGTACAGACATAATTTATGTAATATCATGTGAAAATATATTTTGAGGAAAATACCACAAACATTTTCGTTTACTTCTTCATCAAAGACTTTTACAGCCCTCGTTTACTACTTCTCGGATATAAAGTTTCAATCTGCATTCAGTTATTTCATTTTATACATTTTGCGTTTCGTGTATACTTTGCTTTATTTTTATTATCTCTTTTATTACTTTTTATCTTTCTTTCTCTTGTACCTACCCGGTCTTAATATTTTGCTACGTAAGGACCTATCACGTGCTGTTACGTCGAACACCAGTATCTCGATCGATTTCACCAATACAACATTATTTTAACATTGCTCAATGATTTCGTTTGCCTGCCCTATTGCACGACCAGATCAAAATACCTCGATGTGGTCTAATTGTGTGTTTTAATGACTGTTCTGTCGAAATTGTTTTGACTAGATCAATGTAATACGTATGGGGCAAGAAAATCTTGGTGATAGTGAAGGTCGTAAATACAAGTTACCTATGCTGTAACAAGTCGTGTGGCCAATGGAATTACCCATTGGCAAAAAGTGGCTGAGGATTTCATACAAAATATCTTTAGTTTCCTTTCGGGAATAAATGTTCAAAACCCTTCCTCATAAAAGGAACTTCAACGTATGCTGCTATAGAAGCATGAAATTATGCTTCCAGACCCGGTTTAGGCTGTGCGTTGTCTGTCAGTTAGTGACTTAATTTTGAACTTTTAGTGTTACCAACTGAACCTTATTACTAAGCTTCCACTGACCTTCCATCTGTCTGTCTGTCAGCAGACTTTATCTCATGAACCCTAATAAGTCGACATTTGAAATTTTTGCAGTGTGTATTTCTATTGCCGCTATTATTACAAGTGATAAAAATTTAATAAAGTTAACCTAACTTACTACTCCTACTCCTCATTCTGCTCATACTAGATGCTACCGGCATACTGCAGAATCCAGTAGTGGTGGCCGCTGGGGGCCTCGCAAATCAACAGTGTGCGCTGTCCGGCGGCAAATTCTCCTCTTTGTCGGCTCCTGCTGTCCACCTGTGTACGCAAGCCTTAAGAGGTCAGGTTATACTGGGTTTATTACGACTAGGCGGCCTATCGCTCCTTACTTAATTCGCATGTCTTTACGATTAGATCTACTACATGCACAATCAGCCTATAATATTCCCACTGCTGGGACACAGGCCTCCTCTCTGTGAGAGGTAGTGCGCCGTTATCCACCACACGGGTATAGTGCGGGTTGGCATAAGTCAACTGTTTTCGAATTTTTGGTTCTAGGACCTAGGTTTCCTTCACCGCTGTTTTTCTTACACAAAAGTGAAGTATCTGTCTGAGTTCGAACTTACGATCTACAACTCGGAAGTCACGGCTGTATTCACTTGGCCACCACTGCTCTCATGATCAACTAACTACATGTCAACAAACTATTTTACCGTGTTTTTGTTGTTTACCTTATGAAAAGTTAATTTATTCCGTGCGAATAGACCGCGTACACAGATGGTAACGAAACAGCAAGTGATAGAAATGGTCGTAATAAACGATGATTTCACATCAAATCGTGAAGTCTGTTCGGTGCGCAATCGCAATATTTTACGTTTCCTAATGTTTCGAGACAGTGAGAAATTGCCTTTTTTTCGTTGTACTGACCTGGGTGCTTACTCTGGAATATAATTCCGATAGATCGACATTGGAATTATCAGTTAAACGTCAGGGATTGGCTAGACTCAGTGAGTCCAGCCAATCCCTGACGTTTAACTGATAATTCCAATGACGATCTATCGTAATAATATTCGAGAGTAAGCACCCTGAACTAGGAGCCAGTCATTTTTACAGTTGAATAAAAATGAAAGAAAATGAAGGAAACTTGTAGAATGTACGATAGCACCTATGTTCTCTGAATATCACTTTTAAACTCAAATTAGGTAAGTACGATGATTTACGAAATATACATTTTAGAAACAGTACAGTAGTACAGTCACGTGCCCGAATATATATACGCTTACCAACTTTTAAAGTGATTTTCTCCTCTTGTACTGATTGTAGTTTTATGTAAATAAGAAAATAATAAATAATTATAAAATAAATAATTCACTATAGTGTGAATTCCAAAATATAATTTATCTCAAGGTTGCAATCGTTATTTAAGAGTAAATCGCTTTTGAATTTTCCTATGTGTAAACATATTAATGCTCGTGACTGTACAGGGTGGTAGGGACATCGACTCGCAACCTGTTACCATGGACTCAGTACATGATTCTGAATTTGTTCTTGAATTCGTTTTAGCCGGGTAGGTATTGCACTTTTCTATGAAACAGCAATTCTTTTTGGATAACCGCCGAAGAATTTTCTAGCGTGGGGCTCTAAAATCAGGTCCCGAATTCATGGTAACAGTTTTCGCGTCGATGTGGTGCCACTCTGTATAGTTCAATTTTGCAGAACTTTAGGTACCTCCTACATTACTACAGGAAATCAACCATTTATCATATTTTGTAGAAATAATCATATCTACAAACAATTACACAAGCACTACATGAACTGCAATTTTTACGCCGAATTGTGGCAAAAAACAATCGACCAACAGTTCCGTTGGTCATGAACTTCGATATTAAATTCACTTTCGGAAAGTATTTAGCACTTCCTATTAATTAAATTATAAATATCCCGACTCCGACAGCCGTTCAGTGTCCACCCGCCAACCCGTTTCTCTTGAACTGTGGGACCTTGCAGAAGCATTTAAGGCCCTTCGGGAAATAAAAGTACTTAAATTGTTATGAGTTTTTGTTCGACGCGCGTTGGAATTCTTAATAAATCCACATAACTGTCACCTAGAGTTGCCTCCTCTGGAAAAGCGAAAATTTCAGAACTGAGTTCCACCTGGAGAAGGTTTGACAAAGTCATCTGCTATTTCTTCATTTCAACCGAAAGACGTCCACTGCTGGACATAGGCCTCCCGTAAGCACCGCCATTTCGACCGTTTCTGTGCTTTTCGCATTCAGCGGATTCCTGCAGCCTTCACCAGGTCAATAGTCCAAATTGTAGGAGGCCTTCCAACGCTATGTCTTTCAGTACGCGCTTACCACTCCAGAACCTTTCAGCCCCATCGGCTACCTGTTCTGCGAGCAATGTGCCCAGCCCCGTGCCCCCCCGTTCCCAGCCGACACTATTGGGACTAGGAAAGTGAAATTTGGCACACGGCTTCCTTTTATAATGTATGGGAGCACTAAGGAAGGGTTTTTAGAAATTCAACTTTTAAGGGGGTGAAAAGGGAGGATGTTGTTTGCATGCAAAATGATATGCCTTGAGTCATTGATTTTTATATATCAATGCCTTGAGTAGAAGAACTTGGCACGAATACTTATTAGTAGGTATTGTAGGTAAATCATAAAGTTAGTAAATTGTTTTTACTCCTTTTAGGAGGTTTAGGGGATGTTAAAGCTTGTAGGGGAAAATATGAAATCTAGGCGGATGAAGACGCGGTTGAAATGCGAGTGATACTGACTGTGATACTCATAAAACGAGCGAAGGTTAAAAGAACATCTAGACAAAAATATTTACAAAATAGTCGGAGACGAAAAAATATCGTTATCTGGAACTTTTGTGGAAGCCGGTGGCATAAAGGTAGGGTATCCAAGTGTCTCTCGGGCCCCGACTTATGGTAGTCGTATAGGAACTGTGAGGTTTTAATCAATAGGAGTTCAATATAACCCTCCATTCTCCCTCCCTAGACGGAGGGTATCCATGAGGACTTCCTCACAGAAAAGAAAAACGTAGCCAGGTGTGATGTCCTACGTCAAACTAACCTATGTCACTAAGGAAACTCCGTAACATTTTAATAACACAAACAATAATAAGAAATATCAACGTAATAGCTAAACTAGTCCGAGAGAGCGCTCACGTAATAACAACATAGTTGTAGAGGAAGATAGTCTAGGAGACCGGTTTGTTATCCAATCGATAAATGTAGGAAACACTTGACGGACATTTTGTTTGACTACTTGCGAATCGAAGGCCTATATTAGTTTGGACTCCTGGTGAGACATTACTGAAGTTTAATACACTTTTTCGGGTCACCTCATTCGATTCGGCAGTATTCGTTATATAACACAGCCGACCTGAAGCAATTACTATTCATATTCGGCGCTCAATCGGCTCACGACAACTGTAATCTTCGCTGAATGATTTTCGAGTTGGCTCGGCATAATTCGAGCCTGGTTTCCCGAACATATAGGTACAAAGTGTAACTGTAAAGACGCTAGTCCTGAAAGTGGTTTGTTCAGAATTGTTTATTATTTCGTTCGTCATTTTTAATATAGGTTTTTATTATGTATTTTGCCACATAGTAGATATTTTCTACACTTAATTTTGCCATCGGGCTGTGCTGAATCAACGTAAGGAGAGCATTGTCGGGTCGGACCTGACAATGCTTTCCTAACGCCGAATTTCCCCGTAAACTTTAACTTTCAACTTGAATGAAGCAAGCAAATTGAACATAAACATAAACGTCTCAGACTGATTTAATTAATGGCCATGCCCTTCATTTTCACGCTCTTCAATCAAAGTCAATCAAATTGGTTGAAACGTGTAATATTGCCGTAACCGAAACGGTGAAATGTTGTTGTCCTACTTTGTTGTATGATGACCGACAGAGATGACACCGTTTCGAATTACATGTGTTTTATAATATGCGGTTTCGGTTGGGTTGCTACAACTTATTTCACGTATGGTTGCTTCAACTGTATTGTTGTGGTAGAAGCTTTGTGGCAGGCTTTTCTTGTTGAGCTTGGAACGATAAATAAATAGGGTTAAGTAATAACCGCCGCACGGGTCGATCGATCAGGTGAAGTGTCTCACCCCGCGGTCGGTCCGTGGATGGGTTAGCATCTTAACATACCGAAAACCTAACGTGCCTCGGAAAGCACGTTAAGCCGTTGTTCCCGGCTGTCATTTGTTGATCTTGGATAGTCGTTACGGGTCGTCAGAAGCCAGAAAGTTCGTCAACCAGTTCTACCAACGGGTATCGTATTACCCAGTTTCTTCGCTCCATGTAAAATACTGGTATTCAGCTGAATCCGGTTAGACTGGAAGCCGACTCCAATAAACAATAGGTATGTTAGGTATTCACACGTGGTAGGTAGGGTAAAGCCAGGATAGTTGCCCTGATTGTAATTACTCTAGTTTCGCGGATGAATTGCATGATTTTTAATTTATCTATCGAAATACTCTCCAAATACCACTTAGTTGACCGTGTCGCATGTCTCCGTGCGATTGCATGGGAAGACAAAATGCGATCAAAGTTTTTGCGGGATAGATGTCCCGTTTCTCGGCAGGGCATCTATCCTAAACGAAATTTATATGGATAAGGCAACTAACCCCTATGTGGGATAGATATCTCAAAATATAGAGGTCCACAAAATCGCTAATACTCAGGAAATAATATTAATATTATAGGGGTAATGTTTTTTACTTTCATAACCAAAGTATCGGCCAGTTTTACAAATTAAGTGTTTTGCTTTTTGTACTGAGAAATAAAGAGTGATTTCAAAAAGTGTGCCAACTATCCGGCTTTTACCCTACTTGTTACGGGAAGGGACACGTCAAACTCAAACGCCGGTAAGAGACACACAGTTTATTCAATATGGCGGGTGGCGCAACAGGCGCGTCGCTTGCGCAAGGTATTATTGACTGTATGTAGTTGAGAAAAGTCTAGGCAGATTAATTATGGATGAATAAATAACTTGACGAGGAGTTTGATATTATTTGAAATAGTCTTATAGCTGCTGTATAGGTCCTAGGTCGTTCGTTTTAGGTTTGGTCTCCTTGGAGCATGCCTAGGAGTTTGAAGTTCAGCAGCAAATTGCCGTTAACGACTTTTATGTATTTACGTGCCCTACCTAACTACGCTGTGCCTATATAATTTAAACTTTAGAACATAATTATTGTTATAATTCGAATGAAAATCTCAAGAGATTTGCGGAAAATGTAGCTATGAAAAAATGTTTTATGAATTTTAAATGACAGAATAAATGTAATTTTTAAAATACACAATTTACAAGTTTTGAGTTTCATTTTCTAACATATTTCATAAATATAATGTTACCCAAAAAAGAAATACGTTCTCATCTGGATGATGGAGGGTGCATTCAGAAATATCGCAACGCCGCCGGTCCAAAAAAAATCAGATCAAATCTGTCAAAATAATATTTCGCTGTTTTGATTACATACAACATGACATCACGCCTGTGTTCCAAAGGCACATATGCAGCTGTTGTACACCAACATTTCGCCAGTTAGGTTTAAGTTCCTGGTCACATACTTTGTAAACATAGAGTAAATATTATACAGATGTATACGAGTAAGACTACGAGTATGTTTGTCCATACTATGTCCCGCCACAAGGCATACAAAATAGGGTAGTAAATCGAATGTCCATTAAAAAAATTAAAACAAAAAATAAAATCAATAGGTAAGATACACTCAGTCGAACAGGTTAAGCTACGCTTGCCGCGGTTGGTAAGTGGATGGGTGACCATCTTTATATACCAAGATCCCTCCGTGCCTAAGTGCTGTCCGAGGCACGAAGGCCCTACTAACCCGGCCCGGGCCCCGGACCATCGTCCCAGGTGTCATATGTAGATCTATGATAGTCGATACGTTACGGGTCTCCCGAAGCCCGAAATTTTGTCAAGCTGTCTTAGTCTTACCAAGGGACATCCTGTTACCCAGTAAAAGGTTTGTGAAGGTCAGGTTGGCAGTCGCTCCATGTAAAATTTTTTACTTTTTTTTTTTTACTTTTTACTTTATATTGTTTTTACTTTACTTTAGATTAACTATGGCCTAAATGCAGAAAAATGTACTTACATTACATATTTACCCTTAAGGTACGCTATATTAACTCAAGTTAGTACAAGTGTACGATTATGATGTGAAAGAGCGGAGCCTTCTAATACAGGCATTGTTGCTTAAAAGAAGGCTCCAAACACGTTTAAATGTTTTGTAACTTTCTATTTATCACAATAAACTATTTTGTATTTTTTTGTATTTTTGTATTTGTAAAATTAGCTGGCATTCAGCTGTACCTATCCGGTTAGACTGGGAGCTGACCCCAGCATAGTTAGAAAAAGGCTAGGCAGATGATGATGAAAAATCTTAGAGTAAACAAAGAGAGATACAGCCGGCTCTCTTACTAAAAATATTAGAAAAAAAAAAGATTTAAAATATCACCATACGTTGCATTCACTCGGCCTTCGGAAACTGGTGCATGTATTCAATACTACAGAAAAATAAGGCTAAGTAAGTGAATAAAAGTAATAGTGGTTTACATTAACAATGTATTTTAAGATTTTAATGTAATGTAGTTTCTTGTATGCGGATGTTACGCGTGGATTTTAATTACTGAAGTTTTAGTTATTAAGTTTTACCTGATAACTTTTGTTATGTACAGACGCCAGCTCACCAAGCTACCTCAAACTCTCAAATTTTCCCAATTGAACATAAAACTTAAGCATAAGTAATAAAGATGAAAATCTATTAAAGAAATTTGACAGTTTGGATTAGCTTGATGTGCTGGCGTCTGTACTTACTATTGACACGAATGACTACTTACTATTGCCTCGTTGGTGTAGTGGGCGCAAGGGCTACTGCTCAGCATGAGGTTCTGGCTTCGGTTCCCAGGTTGGACAAAGTGTCAATGGGCTTTCCTTTCAGGAATTTCTCAATGCCCGTTCGTAGTTTGGACTTGTGCCTGGCTTAGGGCAATAGGCCCGCCCCTATTGCATGGAACTTATAACTGGCGAAATGTGGGCGTTTAGTATACTTCTGCTTGCGAACGGCGAGTAATGGGTAGCTCGCTATCCGGTAAAGACGAAGCCTGCGTCGACGACGCGTTGTGTTCCACGCGCGCCTTAAAGAGATGTCAGCACCAACTGGTGGGGTTCCGCAAGTGCCGATGCCTGCTAGGGGTGCGGGTTGTTCGAAAGAGATACCGTGGCCCCTGGCACACAGGCAACTGAAGGAACACGGGTGGGTTTTAGTCAGTAAAAGTGACACGCCCTCCTGCTCCACCCAGAGTGGGAGAAGTTATTTGATGATTTCCCAGCCTCAAAAAAAAATCTCGTTGGAGATTATAGCCATGGTGTTATTTAATAAACAAGAAATCCATACCAATAGTATAAATGCGAAGTAGACAACTCTGTCTGCCTGACCTTTTCACGCCTTACGAGCTGAACGAATTTCGATGAAATTTGGAAAACGAGAACCATGCCCTGGGTTAAGTTAGGGCACTATTTGTCCCGGTATTATGACTCGGTTACGATTAGGTTTATTACTATTGTGTTAAAAGTATCGGTAAGACGTTCCTGTGGCATTATTCCTTATCTCTACACGGGCGAAGCCGCGAGAAAACACTAGAAATTTAAATAAAAAATTAAACCGCCGAAAAATCGAAGGCATATAATTAAATACATATCCAAAGTCACCGCCTTCCGAACTTAAGTAGTTATTGGGGTTGGACAAAGCAGGTTTATAATTTTTTACTTTTCGGTTTTTCTGCGATTTCATTTTTTAATAAAAAAATATTTTATTATTTTTTGTGGCTATCTACTAATTACTACATGCTTAATTTTTGATTACTTTTTGTAATAAACAACTCGGTATTAAAATCTGTGAGTAAACAATCAATCATCCTCTGTTTTCTTACCCTTAGGGTTGAAAGTTTTCTTCGAAATTGATATGGGACCAACTTCGGGGTATACCCTTTCCAATAAAAAAATAATTATCAAAAGCGGACTATTCTGGAAAAAGTTATGCGTGGTCATACATTAAAAAAAAAATCCTCCTCCTCCGTTTTTTCGTCGGTAAAAAACATAAACCTACTTATTTTATTTTTATAATGTACATAATTTATGTTAATAACCATGTGGCTTACTGAAATCGCAGACTTACTAGCCGGTGCATCGGTGGTTAAGGCTCTAGCGAAAGTAAGATCACTCAGATGGCACAAGATTATGAGCCAATTGTGCTCCACAGCATTGAACAGTCTTCCTCATACATTCTCTATTGCAAGCAGAATTTATTATCTTGAGGCAGAAATCTGTCTTGTTTAGCTGTTTTCTCTGGAGCTAACCATTCTGTTGTTCCACGGCACTTCATTTTGGTAAAGGAATGTGAGTGCTAATTAATTGAAACAAGGTTGAATCTAGCCCAAACGCGGTTGCTTCCGCCATGACGAGGGATGCCACGGGATCCTTTGATATGTCGCGGGATGCCACACAATTGTTTGGCATGCTGAAAGTGTGTCTTGTCTCCACCCCTGAGCTCACAGACGGCATGGCATACGTGCCCAGGCCCTTAATAGGTATTATTTAAATTCACAACTGTAATTCTTTGACAATTCTATGAATTGGCTTTAACACTTTTAATTGATTGAGTGACGATTGCTTAAAAATTATTTTCCTGACTGTTTCAGGAGGATTCCCTTCTAAATAAAGAGCTCGTGAAGCAGGTTTACATCTACTAATCTGTAGTGTAACGGGTGGGGTTCGAACTCACGACCTTTCTCTCATAAGTCAACAAGCATTAAGTTATTGTAGCTTTTAAGTACGTTACATCAAAATTACGTACATAAGCACGTTATAAAGCCGTTTTCACAATACGATGACATCATAAACAAAAACAGTGTTAGAACAAGCAATAACAAAGTTTAGGACGTAAAATACAAACCACGTACTACAATTCCTAAGGGAACTGGATCAGTTTCGTACAATAATAACTTTTAATTCCTTAGAGCCTACTAACACGACTGTGAGTTAAAACGGAAGCTTTCTAGGAGTCGTTTTGATTCTGTCGTCATTTTTGGAAAGAAATGCGGTTTGAGTACCTAAACTTTTAGAAATCGTTGCGTATCGAAAAAGCGTTACGCTTCCTTCATTCGAATTTTTATCACGTAATAATACAATTTTTTATTGTATTAGTAGGAATACAGAGAGAGAGAGAGCTCTATAACTCTAAAAAATATCTCTATAGTTTTCATGGTATCGAGGATGCTGAATAGACACTGATAGTGAGGTCAAAATAAAAATCCAAGATGGTGGCTGTAAAAATGTTATTTTTCATCATGGGTAGTTTTATTGTGTTCGAAAATCTAATTCTCCTTATCGAACAACTTTCGGATTTTAAGGAAAAGCGTTGTTTTTTTAATAGCGATTAACTGATAAATTAAAACAAAACAAATTAATGAATACCAAACTTGTATTCTAGTCGAATTTGTATTTCATTTATTTTTGAAGACGTAACATGTGAAGTTTCAGGCAAAGTATACAATGTATCTAAAAATATATTTTATATGTAGGTATTAAATTCAATTTGAGGAAGATAAATAATACGACTTATTGATAGATAGTAAATGCGAATAAGGTGTTGAATAATAAAAGATAAACATCAAACCTTTTATGAGCGAAACCGAATAAAAGCAAATTATTAATTTTACAATGTATAATATTCTAGGTAATATTTTTATTTATAGGTTAGTGATGAATGGTGCTACGAAAATATCTTCAGTCTAGAATATTCTAGTCGCATTATCGAGCATAATAGGGTTAAAGATATCGCGGCAGCACTATGCGACTGACTACTAGAACAATTTCCACAAAATCTTGGAAATTGAACTACTAGAGTCCCGTGGCGCTATCTTGTCACGCTGTCGAGTCATGCCGCCGAGCCGCGTTGCGAGAGTCTTAAATATGTCAGTAAATAATAGGTTTGAAACAGGATAGAAAAGTGCCAATAAAAGTTTTCCCATATTATTATTATCTACTTCTGTTTTGTCAGATTTAACGAACCCTGCCTTAATAAACAAGTGACACTGAAGTCAAAATCAGTTCTCTTAACAACGCACCGACCAATCTACGCGTTAATCAAATTGAATAAACAAATAGCTCATACATATGTACAGACGCCGTACAGCTTGATGTGCTGACGTCTGTACAACGGCTCACAATAAAGTAATATCTGGATGACCAAGCTTTGCTCGGTATTTTTTTTCTTTGACGTCTTCTGAAAATGAAACATAGGTATCGATTTATCGTCCCCGAAATCCCCCTGCATACTAAATCTTTCATGAAAATCGTTGGAGCCGTTTCCGAGATTCACATTATATATACAAGAATTGCTCGTTTAAAGGTATTACGAGTAGATTGATTAAAAACAATATAAAACACAGAAGCGTAAATACACGGAGTGATGACGCAGGTACGGACAAGCAGCGTACAACCAAGTGACCATTGACGAGAACGTGAGCAATTAATGACGCTATAAGCCTATCATACAAATGAATCTGACTGTAGCGGCACTACAAATAAAAATGCTTCGCATCAAATATCGAAAACACAAAAAGAAAAGTGGCGCCATCTACAATGCCACAAGCGAACTAACTGAGCAATTCTACATCGCGCAATCAGAGTTTACCATGCCACTCAGATAGGTACAAAAATCCCGACATCAACTGTCGGGCAGTTGCCCGGACCAGACACAATACCCGTCTGGTCAGAGGATCCTCCTTTTCAATAGAGGATGAGCGAACTTTACACCCTGTTCCTCATACCCCTAAATGACTAACCTACGTCATTTTGGTCTCACCTGTTCTATGTATGTAACTATTTGCTTACATAACTTAAATAACATCACGCCTTGTTTCCCCGAAGAGTTGTACCTATAGAAAACCCGTATTTTGCCAGTTATGTTTTTAGTCCCATGTAGGGCACAAATCTAAACTCTGGGCATCTACTGAAAAATTGCATATAGAAAAACGGAATACCATTTAGTCCCACCTGGGATTCGAACCCATTCTAAGCAGTAGTGCTCGCGATCACTAGATCAACAAGGCAGACTACTTGCTTCTGACAAAAAAACAAAAAATAAAAAAAATACGTGTTTACTTTAGAACCTTCTAACTTTATTCGTTGTTCAAAAATGTGTATCCCGGAATGCAGAGCTTAAAACGAATCCCACAAGTTGCTTTGTTGGTGAATAACGCGTGAAGTATTGACACTCCATTTACGCATTACTCAGTGACTTCCTTATAAGTTACCGACACGTATGTTTGTAAGTAAACAAACTGATTAGCGTCACAATAAGTCACATGGACCACCTTTAAGGCACGGGAGATCGTTAGTGCTTGTATGGGAGACCACCGTCGCAAAGGCATTGTTTGAAAAAGGAATTCGTAATACTTCCTTATTTAATTTTTATGTAGCGGAAAACTGATATACTTAAATGATAAATAATTTTATTTTTCTAAATAGGTTTGTACAAACACTTTTACACGTAAATCATATTTTTAATACAAGATGACAGTCTCGTAAGTCCAGACATAATGGTCAGATCAAGTCAAGACCATGTGTATTGGTGTCTGAAATGAATGTCATCATAGCCAGCGTATAATGTTCCCATTGCTGGGACACAGGCCTCTCTGTGACAGTGATTGGGTGGTGGTGGGTAATCCACCACGTAGGCACAGTGCGGGTTGGCAGATGTCACACGTCCGAACCCAGACCCCTCCGTGCTTCGGAAACTACGTTCAGCTGTTGGTCCCGGCTGTCATTCGTAATTTTTTACAGTCGTTATGGGTAGCCAGAACCCCGAAACTCTGACCCAATAACCGGGCCTGCCAGGGGTGCGGGTTTGTTCGAAAGAGATACCGCAACCCCTATGTGACACGCCAAAAAAAAAAACAAACCTTCACAACCCGGTTATTGGGTATTTTTTTGGATGGGAAATCATCAAATAACTTCTCCCGCTCTAGGTGGAGCAGGAGGGCGTGTCAGACTTTTACTGACTAAAACCCACCCGTGTTCCCTCAATTGCCTGTGTGCCAGGGGCGGCGGTATCTCTTTCGAACAGCCCGCACCCCTGGCAGGCATCGGCCCTTGCGGGCCCCATCACTTTGTGCTGACATCTCTTTGAGGTGCGCGTGTGGTCAGATGGGCAGTCGCTCCTTGTCATATACTGGTATTTAGCTACGTGCCATTACACTGGACGATGGCCTCAACATAGTCGACAAAAGGATAGGCAAATGATGTGTTTTATTCTATCGCAATTAGAATAACTTTGTACAGTGCAAGACTAGACAAATCTTGTTGCCCTTGACTTACAATCTGAAGGCATCTGTTAGCCAAGTCAGGGCAATTTCTTATATCAGGTTCAGTTATGGCATATCAAGTCCTATTATGTAACTTATAGGTAAGTCTGCTCCCAAGTTTATTGTTTTTGTAGTTTATATAATATACTAGTATGAATGTTAGTCTTTAAGGTATCATCATTTATCCCACAGCTGGGACACGAGCCTCTTCTCTATGAGAGGGAGTGGGCCATGATACACCACGTGGGCCAATTGCGGGTTGGTTGGTGACAAAAATGTCTTCGAATTGTTGGTTCTAGGACATGCCAGTTTCCTCACAATGTTTCCTTCACAGTTTTGATTTACACAAAGTAAAGCGTCTGCTTGGATTCGAACCTACGACCTACAACTCGTAAGTCGCGGCCGTTACCACTGGGCCACCACTGTTCTCTTTAAGGTATAAAGTTTTCTTTGTAATATACCTGAACAATCTTTTCACTTGATGCAAACTATTTGTGATTGGCCCGTACTCGACAAAGAACAATGTATATCTTTGAAAACTTTTTAGCACTGTCATTATTTATACTACAATCTGCCCATGCATTTCTCAACTATGTTGGGATCGGCTTCCAGTCTAACCGGATGCAGCTGTATACCAGTATTGTAAATAGAGCAGCTGCCTATATGACCCCTTGGTAAGACTGGTTGTCAGACTTCCGGGCTTCTGATGACCCGTATAACGACTGCTATAAATCCAAGAACGATAGCCACCAGCTTGACGTGCTTTCCGGTGCACTGAGGGGTCTGGGAATGTATAGGAACATCCACGGACCGACAGTGGCAAGCGTAGCTTAACCTGACCGATCGACTCGTGCGGATGTTTTACTTAAAGACGAGCCCGTCGCCATAATTTTAAGAGCGTTCATCCCACGCGGGCTGGCAACAGCGTATTTATTGCGCTTTTTTGTGATTACTTCATTAAATACAAACAAAAGAAAAAAAAAATGTCAGCCTTGCACTAGATCGTTGGTATTTTCAAGTAGGTATTTACAAATTTGTATGCTATTTTTTTCCAGTTATTTTGGTATTAACTTATAAAAATCGACATACCGTCAATTATTCTATTTGCATTTCTTAGTACGATTAAATGTTTCTATTAAAGAGTAAATGTTAAAAATAATTATAAATACTAACGATCTAGTGCTTGACTTAAAAAAAAAAAAAACTACTTTAGTTTGTTTATAATGAAATAACCACGAAATACTACTATAAATGCGTTGTTGCCAGCCCGCGTGGAATGAACGCTCTTAATTCTTTAATATTCATTTGACTTGTTCAATTTTGCAGTTCAGTTCATCCAATATGGTTTGCTGTTTAAGTTCTAGAATGTTTAAGCTAATGCTTAGCCAAACCAAGACCAGTTTGCAAACAACCTTACTGCTAGGTACAAAATTAGATGTCAAGTAGCATGTCGTAGGTACATGTATATTCAAAGTTCATTGTCCGTAGAAATAATTGCTTAAATATTATCTTTGGAAGGCGTGGTTGCTTATATTCAAATGATGTGCCAATAGTTTAGTTAAATAGTTACGTTTACATTACGTCACTGATTTTGTGTTGTTATAATATTTTGTAACGTAGGCCCTTGAAATTGAGTGATTGTTATTATGCTATTATGTCTATAAAAGCTTTCGTAATTTTTTTTTTTTTTTTTTTTGTAACTATCAGTGTGCTTTTTGCTATGTCTACTAACTTGCCCCAAAACAGAAGAAATCGTCTTGGTCCACTCTGGACGGTTTGTGGCGTTTCTCAAGGTGCGTCCTAGCATACGAAGACTTAACCACTCCAACGATCATTGGTCTTTCAACAGAAATCAACACACACACACGAAACAACATACAAATATAATTTTTTTGACAAAATAAAAGAATACATAATAAAAAGTAAAATAGAAAGAAGAAAGAAAGAAAATACATTTATTTAGCACAGACTAAAAAGGCACACAAGATACAGCAAAAAATAAAACTAAAAATTCAAAACAACAAAAAGTGTAAAGTGCGATGTTAAAACTAGCATTATTAAAATGTGCCCCACGGCTGCGCTAAAAAGGCCCAGTTCAGCAAAAAATGCCAGACAGCTTGTGTCTGACGCTGGTTTTTTTTTTTTTTTTTTTTTATGGCAATTTGCCGAAGACTACGGCAATTCCTGCCAGTGTCACGTAGTGACTATACATGGGTATCGTATAATTTATAAATATTTACAAAGAGAATATGAACTTAATAAACTTCTTGTGGCGATCCTTTTAGCCCTGAAACAAACACAAAACCTAGGAGTTAGTTGGTTAGTTAGTAACATAAAATATATACGTCTAAACAATATAAAGACTACTTAAGTATGTCTGAATATTATAGTTTAATATTGTTATTGGAAATAAATTTAATAAAAGCGCGTATAATTTGGGGATTAGGGAAAAATGAGAGGAGATGACGGACATTAATGGGTTTTTGTATATTCAATTTTGTAATAACCTTATCAAAAGAGGAAACATTGTTCAAAGGGCAATTTAAAAATATGTGATCTAACGTACCATCATCCAGCCCACACTCACACAAAGAACTGTCCCGGACCCTAATTTTATGGAGAAAAACTGGGGTACAGTACAGCAGTGGCCAATACGGATTCTGCATATAACAGATGTGACGGTTTTGGAAGCTTCTTTGTATTTGTAAAACCAAGGCTTGGAAGGAATGGTTGGCTGTATGGATGCAAACAAGCTAGCCTTTGACTTGCTAGATTGGGACCAGTGATCTTGCCAGGATTTAAAGAGATCTACTTTGGCCTTGTGAATCAAGTCATAGACCTGAACAGCATAATGTTTTTTATCTGCCAGACTGCCACTGACGGCATTCTTAGCTGCTATATCTACCAACTCATTGCCCGTAATACCCATATGGCTAGGAATCCATACTAATATTATCTCAACGTTTTTTTTAAAACAAGAATGTAGGACAGTTTTGATTTCAACAATGATTAAGCTACGTAGGTTATCTTTAAATGAATTTTTAACTATTGCCTCCAGAGCACTCCTGGAATCAGAGAAGATTACTGCTTTTGTAATAGCTGAATGAGAGGAAACAAATAAACACGCCTCCAGAATTCCAATGCATTCCCCAGTAAAAACCGAAGACTCGGGAGGGCACTGGAAATGAAGGAATATCTGGGAGTTGGAATTATTTACAGCAATGCCTGTATTACCGTCGGTAGTCAATTTGGAAGCGTCTGTATAAAATTTGTAGTGATCAGGCCAGTTGTTATTAACAGTTGAAAGAAAATGGTCATTAGCATTGGTGGTGTCCTTATTTATTCCAATAAAAGAGATTTTTGGAACAAAATTTAGAATTTCATACGGACATGTGTATAGTGGGTATTTATTACACTGAGGAATAGGAGATTTGACTTCCGCATTCCGGATATTCCTAAATGAATTAAGGATCAAAGGGGGGTCTTTATGTTTCCAGTAATCGCTTTGTCTACATAAATTATCTAGTATGGAAAGCTTAGGGAGAACAATGTGATTACTAAGAAAATATGCTTTGTACATGTATTTATCGGCTAGGTATTGTCTACGGAGAAGAAGGGGAGGGTCGCCACTCTCAACTTGCAGAGCATTGGTAGGAGTGGATCTCATGCAACCTAGTACAATGCGGAGGGATTTAGACTGAATGGTTTCCAGCTTGGCCAATGCAACTTTACCACAGGGTTCCAGGAGGAAAGACCCATAGTCCAGTAAGCTTCTTATTGTAGCATTGTATATGAGTTTCAGAGTAAAGGGATGAGCACCCCACCAAACCCCCGCTAGGGCACGCAGCATATTAAGGTTCTTCTCACATTTATTGATTATATAATTGAGATGAAAGACCAGATAATTTACAGTCCAAAATGACCCCAAGGAATTTCACATTATCCTCGACCTTGATCGGGGCTCCTTCAATTTCAAGGTGAGCATATGGAGTTAGACGTTTACGTGAGAAAACTACAACGGAGCTTTTAGGAGCTGACAAGCTAAGACCATGAGAGATTAACCACTGGTTTAGGGAGTTAAGGGATATTTGCATGGATTCCGTAGCACGTTCCACGGACGAGGTAGGAATATATAAGCATAGGTCGTCTGCATATTGTAAAATCTGACAGTCGCTATTAAGGGACTTGTGGAGATCAGAGGTGTAAATACTGTATAGAAGAGGACTTAGTACTGAACCCTGGGGTAACCCACGCCAGACAGTTCTGGGGTCATGTGACTCTCCTGGAACATGGAGTTTAATACTACGTCCAGCCAACAAGTTACATATACAATTAAGAATCTTTACCGGGATACTCAGCTGGCGTAATTTACTTCTGAGTACCGAAAGAAGGACACTGTCGTAAGCTGCTGAAATGTCGAGAAAGACCGCCAGAACGGACTCGTTTTTGCTGAAGGCAATCCGGGCATCTGTCATAAGAATACCAATACTGTCCATTGTACTGGCTCCCTTTCGGAAACCAAATTGAGATTTAGCTAGAAGACTACGGCTTTCAACGAACCACTCCAATCTATTTTTTATAAGGTGTTCCAATATTTTACTTATAACAGGTGATAGGGCAATGGGTCGAAAATTATCAGGGCAATCAGGAGGTTTCCCTGGTTTTAGTATAGGAATTATCAGCTGCGTTTTCCAAGTTTCAGGGATATGTGAGAGAATAAAACATGCGTTGGTTAATGATAAAAGGTATTGGCGACTGCGGGACCCCAATTGTTTAAAAAACCGGTCAAGTGCGAGTTGGACTCGCGCACCGAGGGTTCCGTACAAACCTGTGGGTATATAAGTAAAAGTTCAAAATTGTCAAAAATATTTTTTTTTATATGACGAAACTAAAAATTTACGGTTTTCGTAATTTTTCCTATATCTGTACTTATAAGACGTGACTTCGTACAAAATTTCAAGATTCTAAGTTCACGGGAAGTACCCTGTAGGTTTTGATTCCCGTGCGAGTTTCGAAAATTTGCGGAATTTTGCGGCCTAAATGGCTGTATCTTTTGATTGCGTTGACTTAGAAGGTTGATTTTTCTACAGCTTCCAGGGACAGTAGAACTAAGTATCATATAGAAATTTCAGTTTGATACCTCCACGCGTTCCTGAGAAAAACGGTCTTGACAGACGGACGGACGGACGGACAACAAAGTGATCTTATAAGGGTTCCGTTTTTTCCTTTAGAGGTACGGAACCCTAAAAACGAGTATGGATGGCCATCTATACCTGGGGCGGAGTCGTGTACGTGTTTGAGCACTGCATCCAGTTCGCTTAGTAAGAAGGGGGCATCTAAGGGGTCATTGGAAATTTCCCCCCCCTCAGAAGTTGAGGGGCACTCTCCCAAAAGAGGAGCGAAAGGGGGAGCAAGTTTGCTCAGGAAAGATTCTGCAATGTCGCTAGGCATAATTGAGGAGTTTCGGACGGAGCAGCCACGTTTAAATCGTTTGAAGTTTTGCCAAACAAGAGAGGAAGAGGTTGTAGGGGAAAGTGAAGAGCAGAATTTCTTCCATCCTTCATATTTTCTTTTTTTGAGAAGACGCCTGGATCTCGCAACAATCTCGACTGACTCGATCAGGTTTTCAGTGGACATATTTTCAACATAATTAAGTTCC
This sequence comes from Polymixis flavicincta, assembly GCA_949987655.1. Classification (NCBI taxonomy): domain Eukaryota; kingdom Metazoa; phylum Arthropoda; class Insecta; order Lepidoptera; family Noctuidae; genus Polymixis; species Polymixis flavicincta. The sequence continues at coordinate 18,998,132 of OX465184.1, forward strand.
GCTTCATTTCGAGACTTGATCATGTTGGAACATTCCCGATCCCACCAGGGGGGAGATGATAGTTTTCCAGAGGCTGAATTTTTAAGTGGTATGCTGTCATCCGCGGCTGAAGAAATTGCACTAGAAAATTTCGATACACAGTCATCAATGTTGGCTGGGGAGACTTGGGGCAAAGTGGAAATCATATCCACAAGAGTTTGATAGTATGAGTCCCAGTCTGCGCCTGTAAGCCTATACTTTAAAAGGGGAGGATTATCCCTATGAGGTAAGGTCCTATTGATAAGGGTAGTGCATATTGGGTAGTGGTCACTACCGTACGTGAGGTTTAGTCGTTTCCATTCCAACTGGGCGGTCAAACTAGCTGAACACAGGGTAAGGTCTACACAGCTTCTACTCTGGCCAGGTCTAGGTAGGCGAGTGACGGAACCATCGTTGACAACACACAAACCCAAGTCATCCAAGAGATCAACCAACTCAGAACCTGGGGTATCGGAATGGTCAGAACCCCACAGGGAATGATGGCAATTAAAATCACCTAAAATTATAACAGGATTCAATGAAGAACATATATTATGAATGTATTGAAAGCAGGAGGGATTAGGGGAGGGAATATAGACAGATATAAAATTAATGCCAAGGATATTAACACCTACAGCATTAATCTCATCTCCGTGGGGAGGAAGGGATAAAGGGGAGGAAGAAAGAAGGTTGTTCACTAGCATAGCAGCCCCGCCGTAACCGTCAGAGCGGTCATCCCGGAGAGTGCTATAACCAGGAATATTAAAATTGAGTCGTGGAGTTAGCCACGACTCTGAGATAGCAAAAATAGCAGGGTTATGCAAATTAATAAGGTGGCAGATTTCATGTTTTTTGGGGAGAGCACTTCTGGTGTTCCACTGCATGAGATGGAATGTTACGGTTTTTAATTTTATTGACTATGTTGTCGGCAACGTGGTCTGGTAAAGAGTAATTTGAAAGTAAGGTGGAAAGCAAAGAAATAATAGTGTTAATAGTCTCTTCATTCTCGTTATGAGTGGGAGGGTGGTCCATCAGAGCACAACCATTAGGAGAGGGGGGGAAAGATAACTGTTAATAATATCCTGGTGGGCCCTACGGTCATAACCAGGGTGGAGGGGAGTGTGGGGCTTTGGACGGGAAGTAACAAAATTTTTGCTGGAGGAAGAAGTAGGGAGTTGGGGATGGGAGGTATAATTAGGAATTGGGAGGCGGGGAGGACGGGGATCATTGTTCCGGTGGGTAGTCAGTGCAGCGGGGGCTGACGCCATAACATCTGCAAAAGATCGGTAGGAGGGGGTAAAACGTTTGGCTGCCTCAGAATAAGATATATTGTCCTTAGCCATAGTGGACTTGATGTTCCGCTGACGCAGGTGTTCCGGGCATTGACGACTGTTCGCAGGGTGGGCACCCGTACAATAAAAGCACTTAGGCTCTTCAATGGTACACCCGTCCCCAAAGTGGTCACCACCACAACGGTAGCACCGTGGCTTTGACCGGCATTGAGTTCTGGTGTGTCCGTATTTGCAGCACCCGAAACACTGGACAGTGGGAAAATTATAGATCTCTACTGGAAGGGAATTGAAACAGCAGAAAACACGATCCGGGAGGTTCTGACCATCAAATGTGATTACCACGCTTGATGTAGCAATCCATTCCGATTTCCCATCATTGGAAACTCTGCGGTTCAGTCTCCTCACCTTCAACACCTTGCCAAGTGGGGACTTCAGGGCATCCAGGACTTCAATGTCTGTCCAATCAGTTGGGACTCCCCTCACAACACCCATCCTGGTGATGTTGAATGTGGGAATGATCATTGAGTAACCTTTTTGTTTGATAGACTCATTGTCGATAAATGCATTGGCATCTTCCGGGCCCTTGAACTCTACTGATACCCTGTTTCTTCCTATTCTCTTTATACCCCCATCTACAATATTCAAAACATTCAGTTTCTGCAATAATTTACCGAATTTTATAGGATGGAGGGTAGTGCCAGAGGTTGGATCGAATTCGGAAAGAGATGCATATACTAAAAATGGTTGTCTATCTAAATGCGAGTACTTTGTGCGTGAGATCAACGACGGGGCCGTGACCCGATCGCGTTTAGTCGTTGGAGCATTTTCGTCGGTGCCATTCGTAGGTTCGTTGTGGAGATGATTTTCAATGAGTTTCCTCTTTTGAGAAGCTACTGCAACTTTCATCATCTCAAATTGAGACAGTGGAGCCGTTAGAATAGGCGCATGTGAAAAGAGGTCTTGCGATTGTAGCTGAGCGGGGTGGGGGGGATCAGGCGGGCGGCCGGGAGGCCGATCGTCATCCGCCATTGTCACTCAGCATAGGCCAGTTAAAAGTTAAATAAGTAGGACGATTAAAAACTTACCAAATGTAAGAGCACGTACATACACAAACAAAAATAAACACAGGACGAGCACAAACACGTAAAATACACCCAAAAACCACCAAAAAAAGCAGAGAAAGAGTAAATATCGGTGCGAGAAACAAAACCACATGTACTCGCCACAAACGCTCTCACGCTTCTCGACGCTGGTTTTCAACTGGACCTGTAGTGTGAGGTGACGGATGTCAATCAGCATACTTAAATAAAATTTGTGTCAGTTACAAATAAATAAATAGCAACGAGTAGTACATAACTAGTGAGATGTTGCTATTGATAATATAATTTGTTAGAAAGTACTTAGATTTAGTCCTTAACGGCGGTACTTAACAGAATAATAGTTGTGTTAAATGTTGTAAAAGATAAGAAGTAAGTCAACTTACCTACCGATTTATCTTTGAAAATTTGAGTATGACACATGAAACAAAACAGAACAAATAGGCTCGTAAATAAATAATTAAGGCGGTCTCATGATCAGACCTGCGCTAAAATAATGTACAAAGAAAGGAATGCTTTGAAAGGAGTCACATCAAAAAACCTGTTTCTAGACAATGCGACGACACTTTCACGATCCAAACATAAATAAAATAAATGTTAAGTTTTGATTGGTTCTCACATAATTGTTTAACAGCACAAAATTGAGGCAGTCCCGGTAATTTATAAGGATACTTGTGATGGGGTTACCTCGCAACTTCTCATGGGTAGCTAACTACAATATAGAGACACTAGCAGTGCCCCGCGGTTTCACCCGCGTGGTTCCCGTTTCCGTGGGAATACGGGGATAAAATATAGCCTATGTTACCCGGGGATAGAGTAGCTTCCCAAGAGTGAAAGAATTTTTCCAATCGGTTCCGTGGTGTCGAAGCCTATTCAATGCAAACAAACAAACAATCAAATCTTTCCACTTTATAATATTAGTATAGATAATTAAAAGAGGAAAGAAAAAGCTTAGTTTCTAAGGTGTTGACAAAAATTGTTGTAGCATGTTCAGGTATGTACAGTGTATGTGTAGGGATGTGCGGGATGTGTGAGTATGATTAGGTGTGTTTGTGTGTTAATAATTGATTGACTATATGTTATGATTATGTACAGTCACGAGCAATAATATGTATACACTTACCAACTTTTAAAAGTAATTTTCTCCACTTTTACTAATTGTAATCTTATTTTATTATGAAAATAATATTTTGGAACCCACACTGTAATGAAATATCTAAGTTATATCAAGGCTGCAATCACTATTTAAAAGAAAATCGCTTTTTAATTCGGCCATGTGTTTACATGTTATTGTTCGTGACTGTACAGATTCTTCATTAGCATATTCTGGTTAATATTAATATGCATAGGATATTACTTTTAACCGGCAACTTAGATTCTTCTTCTAGTTTTGTGTTCTTTGCCCGTTCTTCTCCGTAGGGATTTCTCTCTTTCAAAAGTGCTTGTAAATTGTTTAATTGAAATACATTTTTATTTCAGGCATGATTATTAAAATTGTTTAGGTCTAAATTGAATATTATGAAAGAAGATGCCAAAACTACTAGCTTCAAAGGCGCGGAAACTTTGTATTATTATAAAATCATTCGTCTAGCGAAGCAAACGTACAAAACTAAGAAGTAAGTTCCTAGACTTTGCAGTGAAATGGAGAAGTTTCTAAGTGCCAATTGAATTCATAATAGCTTTGCAAAAAGTAGCGTTGTACTATTAAATAAACAAAGTCTTACTAAAATAGATAGGCCTTTTTTTTGGGTAGGAAATCTGGGAATATAGGAAATCAAATTGGGATTAGCTTTTCGTCCTTGTGACTGTTGTCAGGGTTTATTCATTCAAAATTCGCATTAGCAGTCTAAAATCTGGTCGTACCCGGATAGTGACAATTCGCTCGCCTTAAGGGTTTAGGGGTATGAGAGGAACAGGGTGTAAAGTTCACTCATACCTATGATGGTAAAGGAAGGTTCCTCCGACCAGACGGGTATTGTGTCTGGTAGGCAACTGCCCAACAGTTGATGTCGGGATTTTGTATATGTTCGAGTGTCGTGGTAAATTCTGACTGCGCGATGTAGGATTTCTTAGAATAGTTCGCCTGTGACTCTGTAGATGGCGCCACTTCTCTTTTTGCTTTTCTTGATTTTTGTTTAATGCCGCTACAAGGGGCTTGCTTTAAATTAGCCCGCGTAGTTAAACCATTGAATGACTATTTAGACATTTAATTAAGTTACAGGGTTGTGTTGAACATTTTAAAGGTAATAAATATAAGATAATAATAATGCCAAAACCATTTTTGTTACGTTTTTTTTATGGTTGATAATCATCAAATAACTTCTCCCGCTCTGGGCGGAGCTGGGAGGGCGTGTCAGACTTTTACTGACTAAACGGTATCTCTTTCGAACAACCTGCACCCCTGGCAGGCATCGGCCCTTGCGGACCCCACAAGTTGGTGCTGACATCTTATTGAGGCGCGCGTGGAACACAACGCGCCGTCGTCGACCCGGGCTTGGTCCTTACCGGACAGCGAGCTACCCATTACTCGCCGTCCGCGAGATTCCCGATGCCCAGAGCGTCTCCTGATATTGGCTATGGTTGCGAATAATTTTTTAATCAACATACAACCTGGCACTTACCTGCAAATTGCAAAAAAACTAAAGAAAGTAGTGAATTTTTCGGGTAGCGCTAGCGCATCCTACATAAACTAAGCTACCTTAGTTAGTCCTACACTACCACGAGTTTACCATAGTAGATAGTTTATAGAACAACTTGACATAGGTAATACGTGCCTCCACATAGCTATGCGGACTTGCCACTTGGCAAATGTTATGTCAACTAAGGAAGTGTACACATGAACTCTACCTACTTTCTAATATCAACCTTGTGTTGCGTAAGTTATGGTATGGTTTGCTTTGACCGGGTTTCGTGAAGGGAGATAAAGGTGTATTATGTTTGGCCTGGATTTAATTTTAGTCTTAAATGCTAATTGGTCGACTAGGTTTCGTAGTAGTCTTAACTTTTAAACTTTTAGGTTAAAACTTTAATTTTTAGTCAGCTTCAAAACATTTATCCAGCATTAAACAAACATATTTTTTTTGGGTTGTAGGTATACCTCGAGGTTGCCAACGGCTTCTAATACAAACCCTGCGCTGTCCATCGTTCTGTCTGTCAGGTGGCCTGTATCTTATAAACCGTATTATGTAAACAGTTGACATTTTCAACGTTTTAAATATTTTTTTTTTTTAAAGTTAAGGACCAGATAAGAACCAGTTTATTTGCGGCGTACCTTGTGGTACAGAACCCTTCGTGTGCGAATCCGACTCGCACTTGGCCGCTTTTTCAAATCACATTTTGGGCATCAAAGTTACTAAACGCGTTCAGGTCAATCGGTCAGTTCAATACGCTGTTGAAGTTTTGCGGAGTTTGCAAACTTGATTTCTTTCAAAATCACGGGTTTTAAACAAACAACGCCTAGTACCTACAACTAACGAGTTAATTATTTCATTAAACCTTTTCGAAATAAGCTGCCCAAGGCAACAAATGTTCCAAATGGTCTAACTGTTCCAAAGAGTAACCTGGTAACCATAATTATCAGCTGTTCCTTCTATTTACCGTATACATCTAAAATGTTAAAATTCAAAAGAATTATGGCGCAAATATTTGCATCACCAAACGTCCACATTACCGTACGTTCACTAGTTCAAGGCTAATAAACACCAACCGGACGATAACAGCTAATCTCCTAAAATGTCAAACGAATCTATGCCATCATCTACTTTAACTTTCACACACATCATGATAATTTGGGAAAAAGCATGGTGTGTGCGATCAACTGCCTCAAATTTGACAACTTTTGAATGGAATTTTGATGTGAATTTTCACATGGTTAATGTCTCGTGGAATGACAATATAATAACATTTGTGGGTTGACATGCATGTTCGCGGATTCGGTGAAAACCTTTTAAAGAAAGGTGTGTAACTCGCGGAACGAAAGCGCAAAGTATGATACTTAAATGGGCAACCCAACGCGTTTTCGGTAGTGAGCCTCGCTACCACATCATTAAAATGCCAAGTTTTTGAAATAAATAGGTAAAGTCCAGGGATGAGTCTTCTGTATTATCTAGGGATGATCTCAGAATTCCCTAACGGTGGGAATCGATTGTCTATGAAACTAAGCCTTCTATCTGGGTCATGCCTGTGGCATAGTGAACACAAAAGAGAGAACTAACAATTAAATACACCATTTCAAACATCGTCGACCATAAATCAAGAAGAATTTACATTTATTTTAATTTAATTGGAAGAACTAATTAAGGGGTTTATGAAGTATTACTATCCAAAAGGACAATACAATGTGTCCACGTTTATCAGCGCTCGCGGATTAAAATTTTCTGTGTCAAACGAGGTCCGGTTTACGCAACGCGTCTTCCAGATTTAACGCTCAACACTCATGCATTGTTGATTGCGCCATTTTATGTGCATTCTCATGTGGCTCTGGGTTTGTTTTGTTGTGTATTGTCCTCATGTTTTGCGTGTGTCAACGGGCCATGTTAAGTGTCATTATAGTAATTGATACTGGTGCCGATTCTTTTGCACACTTCCTAAACTTAAGTAAGAGTACTGCTATCTCTTACTGACATACCGCAAAGAAAAAAGACAAGTGACGACAAGTAACACTTTAGATCTGTCCAACTTAATTACGATGTGATTTTAAGCACGAAGAATTAAGTTCGTCGTTGTTGCGTCTAAGAAAATCTTAGTTCATCTGAATTTCACAGGTCTTATTTATTGCCGTCTCTTTTTTGTTACATTAGAAAGAAAAAGATAGCAATAGCCTAAATTAAGTTTAGTTGGTGCACAAAAAACTCATTACTAATGGATAGGTACCTACTTGTTGCATTTATATACATGCACACTAAAGCTCGGTGAATATTTCTTTGCCAAGAACAGCAATAAACGAAACATAGGAATTGGCTAACATAGGTATTTCATTACCTAATTCCGGTAGGTATCTACACACTCATGCCTACAAGTATTGGCACGCAGTTTTGCGTATGCCAATGCCGTGGGAATATTATTGTTATATTACCACAGAAGGAATATTACCTACCGCTGTATCCTAAATTAATAATTATAAAGAGGAAAGATTTAATTTTTTTGTATGTTTTTTTTTGTTTAGCTCTAAAACGGCTGAACTTATTTGGATGAAAGAACGATGGGCAACCATCTAAAGGCTGCGTCCACAAATATATATTTTATCCATCACACTATGGACACGGATAGACCATGACTTAGATTAACTTGGGATACTTTTTATCGACCGATACCAAGAAACCACGGGACGCAGCCAGTAATAAATAAATTGAAGTATTTTTTTTCATTTATTCTTATTTTTTGTTGCATATAAAAAACACATTTACATGATAAAATGACAAAGTATGAAAGGCGAGAATTTACCCATTACAATATTTCCATTTTGTTTAAATTTTGCCCTATTTTGTAGGTATGCCTTCTGGCGGGATATAGAATGGACGAATATATTCAAGTATATGCTAGTATTCTAAGAAGCAATTTATCCATTGCTATTGTTAGAAGGATCAATAATAAGTCCTTTGCTTGATTTAACTTGTACAAATTATAACTGATTGCAGAAATCGCTTAGGAGTAATTCCTATGAATTGCCTTTTGAAACTATGATAAGTAAACGTCTCAATTATCGTCGATTTTGCTTAGTTTCGGAAGAAAAAAATCTCTAGCACGTGCCGGCCCAATTCACAGGTTAAATTCAATGCACCTACCTACAGTTTAAGTTAAAGTTGATGGAGCAAAATTAATTGAAACTGGGTTAACTTTGTTAAGCTCAAACTATTTCTGCATTACAACTCTGTTCTAACACGTTATTATAACGTTCTGGTTTAAATGTATTAGTGCATGACTGCCGGTGACATTCGGGGCACATACGACAATCTAACTTTGCCACTTGGGTGAGGAGTGCAGCGCCATCTACATCGCCACATGCTAACTACGCATCACACAAACTGAATTCCCTTCGCTGTTTTGTTGGTAGCACAGAAAATCAGTATTGGGAAAACAAAATACAAAACAATAAATTTCAATGCTACCAACATTACGGCAACGGCAACGGCCCTCTGCTGCGTGAAAATAGAAAATCATATTAACCAAAATTTATTTATCTTGTTCTCAGCATAGGTCGCGATGGCCGTTCCTCTGCCTGCCAATACTCCTGGCTGCGTCGGTGTGCGGCAGCGACATCCTGATGATCACCATGGGCGGCACCAAGTCACATAAGATGCCTTTCTGGGAACTGGCGAGAGGACTAATTAGGAGGTATGGTTGTGACATGCGTTGTATCCTTTTATGGGCTGCCAGATGTCCAAACAAATTACTCATAATTTTTATCTAGATATAGGGCTAAGAGGTCAATATACAGTTGAGTTTTTTGAAACCCTGTACCCATCTCCCACCTGGCATTGTTTTTTTTCCCGAGGGTTTCCTAGTTATAACTGACGTTAACCCACAATGCATTCAGTGGCTATCTATAGGCGATCATATTTTCCGGCCTTAGGTAACCCTGACCCACTTTATTGTGTAGGTACTGAATGCCAGTCCTGAGATGATCTATTTGAAATCGAAACTAGTATAACTGTATAAGCCCGTGCTGATATACGGCAAAAAAATTACAAGAAAATTGCATCGGCCGGGAATCGAACCCGAGCCCGCCCACGTCGCAGGTGACCATTCTATCGCTGAACCACCGATGCTTGTTAGCGGTATTTATAAGCAGGCGCCTTTGTGGCTAAGTCGACCGACCGGTGCGGCCTAACCCTTAGGCTAAGGTTAGTCCTTGGATGGGTGGCCATCTTCACATACCAAGACCCCTCCGTGCCTCGGAAAGCACACTAAGCTGTTGGTCCCGGCTGTCCAGTCGTTACGGCTCGTCAGAAGCTCGAAAGTCTTACCAAGGGGTTTTGTAGTACCTACCCATCAGCAACTAGGTTGTGGAGGTCAGATAGGGTAGTTTTATGTAAAACTAGCTTTTGCCAGCGGCTTCACTCGCGCGCAAATTTCATCGCCTGTTTAACTCCCTTAGGGGTTGAATTTCGAAAAATCCTTCCTTGTTCGTTGTCTACATTATAAAGGGAATCTCTGTGTAAAATTTTAGCTTTCTAGGTCCAATGATTTCGGCTGGGCGTTGGTGAGTCAGTCAGGCAGTCAGTCAGGACTTTTTATTTATATAGAAGCTGCATCTGTTTAGACTGGAAGCTGACCCCAACATAGTAGTAAAAAGGCTAGGCAGATGATGATAAGCAGCCAATCTGATGTTTGATGGTCACGAAGGCCGCATTTTTTTGGGTGGGATATCATTAAATAACTTCTCCCGCTCTGGATAGAGCGGGAGGGCGTGTCACGCTTTTACTGACTAAACCCCACCCGTGTTCTTTTAGATGCATGTGTGCCAGGAGCCACGGTATCCCTTTCGAACAATCCGCACACCTGGCAGCGCCTTTTGATTAAAAAAATAATCCTTAAAGAAACCGGTAGACGGTATCCCTTCAGGAAAGGTAATATTTTACCGCAATCAGCTAAGCTATCAACTTGTTTTTTCCAGAGGTCACAACATCACCTTCATCAGTGCGTTCCCAGCTGACTTCCACATCAGTGGCTTGGAAGAGATCGCTCCTGAGGGTCTGGTCACCTACGTGAGGAACTACATGTCCTTCGACTTGGTGGGGGCAAGGATGAGGGGCGAGGATCAGATGCCTGTCAAGGATATACTTCGATATGGCTATGAGGTAGGTTGGCACTTTGGCCGGATGCAAAAGGAAAAAAAAACAAAAAGAAACAATTGCACTCCGGGAGTGTCGCCAGAAGTGAAAACTTGAACAACTACAAGTGTATTTTTCGAATCCTCAGGAAATATTTTTTTAATCGTCATATTAAACAACTTTCAACGTTCAACGTACGTTCAACGTTGTTCGTTCGGCTTCATACGTTCGTGTTGTCAGTGGTGTCGGTAACAGTGTCGCGAGTACCTACAATTATTTTTTCTGTTCTCAAAAAATGACCGACGCGCCTAAAGTTTTCACTTAAATAATAAAAATAAAAATAAATGTAACTAAGGCAGGGGTTTAATATTAAACAGACTGAACAAATAATGAAGCGAAATGAACTGTACTTAATAATTATTTGCATGAAATACAAGCTGCGCCCCATGTTTTCACCTACGTAAGTCTCAGTCATGTGGGAATATATGAATAAAAAGTAACCTATGTTCTAATCCAGGTCATGTTCTACTCATGTGCCAAATTTCATCCAAATTCGTTCTGCCGTTTTAGCGTGAAAATTAAAACAGTTCTCCAGACCGTATTTCGGCCATGGCGGCCAATCTCAACGGAGACTATCTTTTGGTGCGGACGCTAATATGCGCAGGCACACGTGCAGTCTCTCTTCCCTCATTCTCATAGTCTCATGGGACAGCACGCAATCTGTTTTATCTTCGAGAATAAGGAGGATATGGTCACTGGATTAATGAAGTCATAGCTTCCCTACTCCCGATAGTTGTTCACAGTTTCCGACGAGCTTTATGATTCACTGTAACGAAACCGCGTATCGGCGTACAACGCCATCTATCGAGCGTCGGGTCAACGACTAACGTTGGCGAAATGTACGGCAAAACGTAGACAAAATACACAAGGCCATAAGAATAAAGAATATCTCGTTCAAAGAGTGGAAGGCTGAGCCCCAGCAGTGGGAATTTTATGAGCTAATCATTGTTCCAGAAACATACCGATTATATTATGTTAAAAAAATATTCGTCAGTGTTGTCTGTAGATAAAGGTAAAAAGGCCCAATTTGGAATAATTTATTTTAGGTTATATTTACAACTAGCCTCAGTCTTCGAACCCGCTGTATTTCAATCAGAAGCCTATATCCTTCCCCTAGATCAATGTATTACCAAATATCATCAATATCAGTCCACCCGTTTCGGAGATTCGCCTAAACGAACAGACAACACACAAAAAATTAAAAAAAAAAAAAACTTTAAGAGGTACCGATCAGCATAAGTAGTAGCGCAAGTATTTCGTTAAACAGCTGTTATTTTGAAATTACAAACAGACACTTCAATTTTATTTATTTCTCTGTCTATGTATAGATGGTATATTATGAATAGGAATTTACTTTCGAACAGCCTAAAAACATCGTTATAAGTACAAGTCCTAATTAGTAAATTGTTATCTAATTAAATGGTAATGAAGCCTTACAACAATCCCTGAACGTCCTAATGAGGTGTAAAACTTTAAATATGTAGAACAAAATGTAGAAAACGGTTTTACTGAAAACCCGTAATAATAACGGTAGCAAATGGCCTGAAAAGGGCAGCTTTAAGGAAATCTTTCAGCTATAACAATGTCGTTTCTTTTATTTTGTTTTTGTTTTAACACAATTTGTAAAAGCGTTAAACGATTCAGTCTTTACCGAGATTTCCTTTTGGGACTGGCGTATTTTAATTTCTCTAAATCGGCAAGGAAACCATTTAGCTAAGTGCAAATCAATATTTGCACTGAACTAATTATCGTTTTCTTTCGATGAATTGTCATCGAAAGAAAACGATTAACCGACGAATACCGATAATGAAGATACTTTAGAGTTTATTATATAGCACACCTTTTGGTTACTGTGCATAGTGCCAATTTTCAAATTCTGAGTATTACGTAATTCAGAGTAGTAAAATAAAACTTAATAATGTGCGCAAAAAATATCCCACCAAAAACATTATGTAAAAAACTAGCCAAGTCTCGATGGGGCTGCTTGTTAATCTCTAAAAAGTAATGAAATCTAGACAAAGTCGTGCCAAGTCTAAGGTCCTTACTGCGATTTATTTATTATTATAGTTAATGTTGTGTGACTTGGCCGTTGAAGGGTACACAAGGGTACAAAACCAGGTGCTCCATGACACCATTGCACCAATCTGTCGCCAGAACCGCTACCCATTGACGATGGAAAATTGCCACTTGGAAAACGTTGATTAAATAACCAGTCAATTGTAGGCTTGATAAAGCTGCGTATTTCAATAATACTTATGTATAGGCGAGCCTGAAACAAACAGTATAATTTTTTTTTCCAGTACAGATGGACTTCTAATCATTGATGGAAGTCCGTCTATACGTCTATTTTATGTTAGATCGGTAGTCGATTTGACGCTCCAAAAAGAAGAGAGCAGAAGTCAGCATTGTCAATGCTGAATGCATGTGTTGCACAATCAACAACAGCCTAAAATCAGACACTAGCGTCCAATTACCAATACCAGTATGGGCTATTTTCTCGCTTAACAAACATAGGTTAGTTACAACAAATATAACATTACGTGTAAACAAAATTGACTTGGACCCACTAACGTATAAAGAATGTTCAACGGCCAAGTCACACAACATTAACTATAATAATAAAGAAATCGCAGTAAGGAACCTTAGACTTGGCACGACTTTGTCTAGATTTCATTACTTTTTAGAAATAAACAAGCAGCTCCATCGAGACTTGGCTAGTTTTTACAGAATGTTTTTGGTGGGATTTCACTTCTTTTTGTAGAAACGTGGGGCATATTGATTTATTTTATTAGATTGTCTTATTTGACACAGTTTTTTTCTTTTTAGGAGTAGTTTTTTTTTATTATTTCAAATCTTTCAGAAGAATGTCGTAAACGACTGTAACGCGGTCGGTTGCCACTTCGCCATATAAGGTTATCGGAAAAACAAACGTAAGCGCGTTTTTAAATACAGTCAGCGCTATCTAGCGACGTGTGCGGGTATCACCGACACTCTTAGTCCAATGTATTATATTTTGACCAAATTTTGAGCGAAATTAATATTTACGTGTAATTTGTTTATTTAATAATTTGTGTTATGTTCGAGTAGAATAAAGTTAATCGTTCGACTATTTATCATCTTGTAAACTTGTAAGTAAAAGCCAGTCTAGTCTTATCCGGAATTTTCCATTAATTTTATTTATATGCGTATTAAAAGCAGAAGGGGAGGCATTCGACCAGGAGTGGGATGTTATAGGCTAGGTTAAATTAGATTAGAAGATGTGTCCCACTACGCTGTATTTTTGCAAAGTCAGTCGATTTTTTTTATGTATATACCAATAGTAGAAGGGGGCATTACCATATCTCTAATACAGCTGAGACCAGCTGAGGGTTCTTCACCAGATACTTCAGACCTTCGAAATTGACATCAAATGTCACCAAGTTGAATATTTTTTGTAAAGGCGATGAGTCGATCTCTAATAGTTTGGTGGGGCTCTTGTGTTTTCTAATTAGGGTCACCAGGTACTCCAGATCTTCGATTATCCGAGTTTTATAGTTTTCCCTTTATGTGGCCACTAAACCCTAACTCTGTACCAAATTTCAGCTCTCTGAGTTTATGGGAAGTACTAGTTCTATTCTGATGATCATGAGTGAGTGAGTGTCATAAATGCTAAACTTTGCTTTCGCTTAACTTCGGAACTAAATGACTTATAGACTTGAAATTTTGGATTTTAAGTATGTGATTATAGCTTACTGGATGACGAAAATTTCTGCGTTCTGGCTTTATCCAGAGGTTCTCAAATAGGGGCCTGAAAGTGCGGTGAAATGGTTCCAGTAAAGGATGGTACGGCAGTGTCTGCTTCGCGCTCGATTTGGCGGGGGCACTGCCGTGCCCCCCGATATCAATATTTCTATTTTTTTTGACGTTTATTACTATAACAATAACATTCATTTTAGGCTGCAATGGCCCATATAATATACCTTAGAAGGTAAAATAATAACATATGGTATAAACAAACATGTGTTAATAAGACTAAAAGCTATGTTAAATTACTTCACTTTGCTTGTATTTTGCTGTATGTTAGTATAGCTATAAATCATTCATCTTTCTTTTTTGTTCCAGGCTTGCGACGCTTTCCTCAGTGACCCTGAGACGAGGTCCTTCCTCAGATCAGGAAGGACTTTCGATCTCGTCATCCTGGATGGAACATACCCCGAATGCGCTCTTGGTGTCGTCTACAAACTCAAAGTGCCTTTCATGTACATCAACACCGTTGGCTTCTACACCATGCCTTTGAGCAACTCTGGTAGCCCTGCTCCTTATTCTGTCACTCCATTCTTCGGCAAAGGATTTACTGACAACATGGGGATCATCGACAGAGCCCTGAATGCGGCCTTCCATGCCACAATTCTCCCATTCCATGCCTTCAGTATGCAGATCCTGCAGGGTGTTCTTCGGAGGAACTTTGGCCAGCAGATGCCCCATGTGTACGATATGGGCAAGAATGTGAGCTTCATTCTTCAGAACGGACACTATTCCGTGTCGTATCCGAGACCTTATCTGCCGAATGTGGCTGAGGTGGCGTGCATTCATTGTAAAGAGTCGAAGATATTGGATCCGGTAAGTTTTTGAAACGAAGTTCCTTAACGCGGCTTATGGAAGGAGTTGACTGGTAGAAAAGCTCACGCTGAAGAAGCGTTATGGGCTCCATGCGTCCTTCTTTCTCTCTCTGACTCTTTCTACTATACAACGTGTAACGGAAAGGGTACGTTTTCATTCATTAATTACACGAAGCTTCTTGAGTAAAGTAATAGTCATAAGAATAAAGTAAGCTTTCTGCCTTACGTCTGTGGATGACCATTCTGTGCGTGTCAAGCCTCCATCGTATCTCGCATTGAACCATCAGTCCTCATCAGGCAATTAGAGTCGGATAGTATAATTCCGTGGAATCTGAACTTAGGATATCGGTCATGCAAAATGAATTTATGAATAGAAAGCTGTATTTCCAGGTACCTATTCGTGAAATCTTGATATTCAGCAGTATCTGGTTGAAGTCTAACCCTACTTGGAAATAGGCCAGCCAGATAATCTTTCTTGAAATAAAACTATATCTAGCTTAGCACACACCCTGAGGTGTGTGGGAGAAAACACTACCCAACGTTAGCATAAAGTATTCGTAACATTAATTGGATCCTAGATTCCTGTGACTCAAGATATACGAGTATGTGTGACTTCGTACCTACTTCTTAGTTTAAAACTCAATTAGTAGTAGCATACATATATGTAGTTACTTTGATTGCAAGTTGCAATTTAGGTTTGCAGGATTACTAAGACTTCAAAGCCTTACTAAACTTATTTAGATTACAGATGTTAGTTTTTGTGAAATTTAAGTTGAAATTCGTTGCTTAGCTTATCGCAAAGAACGTTGTTTTCTAAGTATTGGATTTTTTTGAAGGAGTAATCATGATTATACACATAGGTACATATGGAAACTCACGCCTTATTTCCAAGGGGGTAGGCACAAACTACAGAATTCCACTTGCTACGGTCCTTACATACTCCTCTTGTTTCGTTTACGTTCATACATCTTTCTGGTCATACACGCACACCGGTTACGAGGACTAGGCACCTGACTATTCTGAGCAGTGGTTGCTTAGTGGTAACGACTGCGATTTACGAGTTGTAGGTGGTAGGTTCGAGCCCAGATATTCGCTTTACTTTGTGTTAATCATTTAATTACCACTGGTCTGAAAACGGTGAAGGAAACATAGTGAGGAAACCGGCATGTCTTAGAACCAAAAAATTCGAAGTCATGTGACAAGATGTCACATCACTTCGAATTTTTGGTTCAAATTTTTTGGACCACGCGGGTCCAATGCGGGTTGGTAGATTACCAACCCGCATTGGACCCGCGTGGTGGATTAAGGCCCGCTCCCTCTCGCCAAGAGGAGGCCTGTGTCCCAGCACTGGGAACGATATAGGCTGATTATGATGATGATGACTTTCCTGAAGTACTTCACTAATAAGTTCACTATATGTTCTTCTAGGGCGGCCCTTCTCACTGTGTCCTCTCACACCCGCTCCGTAAAAACCTTTTGTTAGTCGTCTTTAATTCATTTTCTCAATATGACCAAAACATCAGTACACACACTCATCATCATCATCATCATCATTTCAGCCGAAAGACGTCCACTGCTGGACATAGGTCTCCCCCAAAAGGGGGGGTTTGCCATAATCGCCACGCTTTGCTGGCGGGTTGGCGATCGCAGTAAGGTGGTAGAATGCATAGAGAACGCTGCTGCCCCTTCTCTAGTAAGTCCCTTAGTCGCCTTCTACAACACCCACTGGAAGAAATGGGATGGTGCTATTCTTTTACGCCCGGACACCACACGGCAGACACACTATCTTCTTTCAATCTGATTTTTTTTTAAATTATGGTTAAATCTAATATTATTCTAAAATTAAAGATGCTTATACAATAAGATTTCAAATCTTTTTCTTTAAGGTGTATGCGCTTATGTATCCCGCGGAATTAATTTTTTTCTTGACTTTTTTCCAATTTGTAGATCGCGACTGTACTTTATCATGAAATAGTAATTCAATGGGATTAAATAAACTTAGAGGGTAGTATCCACGTGTGGTGCCGGGCATCAACATCCCATTTCCTCCTGTGGGTGTCGTAGAAGGCGACTAAGGACTTACTAGAGAATGGGCAGCAGCGTTCTCTATGCATTTTACCACCATACTGCGATCGCCAACCCGCCTGCCAAGCGTGGCGATTATGGCAAATCCCTCCTTTTGGGAGGTTTATGTCCAGCAGTGGACGTCTTTAGGCAGAAATGATGAGGATGAGAGGGTAGTATTGATAATTTTAATGATCCTACTATATGTCCTTACTAATATTATAAACGCGAAAGTTTGTATGTGTTTGTATGTGTGGATGTTTGTTACTCTTTCATGCAAAAACTTCTTAATGGATTTGGATGAAATTTGGCACACAGATAGATTATAACCTAAATTAATACATAGGATACTTTTATCTCGGTAGTACGTTCCCACGGGATAATTTCCGACTTCCACGCGGGCGAAGCCACGGGCGGAAGCTATAGTAACATTATAAATGTGAAAGTTTGTGATGATGTTTGGATGTTTGTTAATCTTTCAAGCAAAAACTACTGAATGTATTTGGATGAAATTTGGCACACAGATTGATTATAACATAGATTAACACATAGGACACTTTTTTATTCCGGTAGTACGTTCCCGTGGGCGAAGCCGCGAGCGGAAGCTAATTTCCTATGAGTCTGTAAATACATGGCATACATGTTACTGTCCCGAATCGTATTTTGTTCAATATACAGTCTGAAACTGACTTGCAAATTGTACCTATAAATCGTAAGAAAATTTAAATTTCGCCGTGGGCGAAGCAGCGGGCGGAAGCTAATTTCCTATGAGTCTGTAAATACATGGCATACATGTTACTGTCCCGAATCGTATTTTGTTCAATATACAGTCTGAAACTGACTTGCAAATTGTACCTATAAATCGTAAGAAAATTTAAATTTCGCCGTGGGCGAAGCAGCGGGCGGAAGCTAATTTCCTATGAGTCTGTAAATACATGGCATACATGTTACTGTCCCGAATCGTATTTTGTTCAATATACAGTCTGAAACTGACTTGCAAATTGTACCTATAAATCGTAAGAAAATTTAAATTTCGCGTACTGTCTTGGCGTTTACCCCTAACTTCGTTTTTCAAACTAAAATAAGATCCCCTAAGGCCTTGGAGGATACAACTTTGATATAGGTCCATTCGTGAAATCTAGTACACTTCACCCTTTTGCTCAAAGTATCTTGAAAGTTTGTGTGTCTTTCTGTCAGTCACAGTTTGGGTCGTGAAGTCCCGCCGGTACTGCCAAGATTTTTCTTTCTTCGGAGTTTAAAGATATTATTTATAGCCGTTGATACATTAATATTTGTAAATACTATTGTACGTGGATTTCCACGAATGGTTGATATTTCTTTGCGAGTTTCTAAAAATAGAATCCAGTTTGCTGGCAAAGATTTTCTTTTGAGCAGAGATCTTTTCATTCCAAAGCATTAAACATTATCCCCCTTATTACAAAACAAGGTTTTTCTTTAGGTATGGTTTAAACCATCGAGCCTGTTTTTGAAATAAGAACTTAGAACTGAAATAGAATTACGGCTCCTTTTACAAAACTGACAATTTAGCACTGGACTAAGTTGTCAGTTTTGTAAAAGGAGCTGTATTTCGATTACAGTTAGGTTCTTATTTAAAAAACAGGCTCGACGGTTTAAACCATACCTAAAGAAAAACCTATTTGTTTTCAAGTTTCTATTGATGCTGAATACTGCGGGCTTAGCATGACGTTTTGTATTTCTACGAAGAATAGACACAGCTCTTTCCATCCAAAGCGACATTTCGTTTCTCCATTTTTGAAATCGCACCTGAAATCCTTTACAATCTGTCAATTTGTCTTTCGTTACTAACGATCTTTGTCTAGGTCCTTTTATATGTGGACTATTTCAGAAGAAAGTTTTCTTCCCAAAATGTCAAAATCACACTGACAACAAACGTTCTACTCGACGGCCACAGAGTAAATACGGTAATCTACAACATTCTGATTAGTTTTGAACGCATAACTGTGATAATTAATGGAAGAACAAAGCTACTTATTATGTCCTATTTTTCATCATTTCGTTAATAAGGCATTACCAAGGAAATGGTTAAGGCCAATGTAATTGTAATATTTTTCGTTACGAAATAAGGTACTTCGCAATTTTGAGAAAAAATGTTGTAGTTGTCTTTGTATACGATTTTGCCAGCGGCTTCGCCCGCGCGGGTCTTTCATCCCCTATTTAATTACCTCAGGGGTTGAATTTCGAAAAATCCTTCCTTATCCTTGTCTACATTATAAAGGGCACCTTATTGCAAAATGTCAGCTTTCTAGGTCCAAGGGTTTGGGCTGGGAGTTGATGAGTCAGTCAGTCAGTCAGGACCTTTCTTTTTATTTATATAGATTTTATTCCCTCAGGAAATCGAAGAATGGATCTCCGGAGCTGGTGAAACTGGTTTCGTGTACGTGTCCATGGGTTCTTCAGTGCGGACCACAAAGATGCCTCTCTCAGCGCACCGTCTCCTGGTGGACGCTCTGGGAAGACTACCTCAGAGAGTTCTGTGGAAACAGGATGCTGAACAGAACATGACTGATATACCTTCGAATATTAGGTTGTACAAGTGGCTTCCACAGCAAGATTTGCTAGGTAAGGAAAATTAAATGAAGCACCTTGTCTATGTAGAGGTGTATCTACTAATAAAGCAAAGCGCACATTAAACCGCGACGGGCCGCAGCGCAGCCGCATTGCAAAAATGACCCAAAGCACAAGGAGCATTATTATTCAAATTTTAAATTTGAATTTGCACTGTTTCCACTACAATGCAGTCAAAGTCAACTCAAGTTAAATCAAAGCATTTATTTCAAATAGGCACAATAAACATATAAAGCACTATGATGAGTCATTAAAATTATTATTAAATAATGATTACATGTTTTAATGTAAATTAATATAATCATTATTTTAATGTAAATTAAAATAATGATTCTAGTCGCACCTTCCAAATTGGGTATTGTATGGAGAAAAATAGACTAGAAAATTCACCGTTACTGTTTTTTTCATATGTACCGTTAAATAAATAGATATCATTATGTTAAGACTGTGCACCTAGATATATATATAACATAGGTACTAGCTTTTGCTAGCTTTGCCCGCATTTTTATACACCTGAACCTTTCATAGGAATCACTCTGTCTATTGGTGAAAACCTCATAAAATACTTTCAGTATTTTTTGAGTTTATCGCGAACAGACAGACAGCCAGACGCGTCGGGAGACTTTGCTTTATAATATGTAGTGATGGAATAAGTGGAAAACCTCCTCTTCCTGAAAAGTGAGGTCTTTGTGCATGGTTGAAACAAAATGTAATACAGGGACGCAAATAATTTTATAAATGCGTTGTATAATGCGGCGCAGTTTGGCCACATGTGCACGTTCCTTTAAAAAAGGGTTTGAAAATTATGAAGGTAACAAATAACGCAGAAATGATAAACTAAGTTAGGGTTCATCATCAGCCTATAATGTTCCCACTGCTGGGACACAGGCCTCCTCTCGGTGAGAGGGATTGGGCCGTAATCCACCACGCGGGCCCAGGGTAAGTTAAGGTTATGCTATGGCAAATAAAAAGTAAATTTTGTGTTTATTCAAGGCCACTTTTACCTTAAAATTACTTATTATAATAGTACCTATTCAATTTATTACAGACAATATTATTGCTATTTTGAGAGACAAGTCTTTTATCGTTCAAGCATTACTAAAAAGCGATGTTTAAAAGGAGAAAATTGGGTGGCTGTAGAATTTGAAACTAATATTTGTAAAATAACATCAGATTTTTCAACCAGACTTGTCATAACTAACTGAACTACTACAGATTTAGACAAGTACAAGACAGCTGACAGATGTGATTATGTTATTGTGTATATGTCTAGACATTAGGTTGAATGCACCTATTTTAGTTATTAAAAGCACTCACTTTGAGTGAGTGCTTTTGATAACTAAAACAGAGAGAGAGTTACCTAATGATTATGTACGGTACGTTAAATTATACCTACGATTAATTTACCTTTAGAACTGACATGATCTCATACTGTGAATCGTTATTAATTCACTAATCAAAAACGAGTTGCAAGTAACGTGGTTTGATCAATCAAGAAATACTAATGAGTACCTCAATAATGGAAATTAATAAATATCTAACTAAATAACGGAGTGTTTTCTGGCTGCTCAAATAAACCAAGAAACAGAAAAAATTAAGAAAAATGTAATAAAACGAAGCCAATTAATCACAATATTTTGGGTACCTATTGATTCCCCACGTTCTTATTTCCACCCGAAAATCTTTCATCTGTTAAAACGGGATTTTAAAGAATATTCATTTTCGAGTGGAAACAGAAAGATTTTGGGTTAGAACTGATACCCCCCGTATCAGTTCTAACCCAAAATCTTGGATCCAAAGAATCGGTGACGTCTCGGTCAACTACAGTAAAAAGCAGAACGGGCATGGCGTCCGATTATGGGACTTACAATAAAAATCTCATGTTCAACGTAAAGACAGTGCACGGATATTACCACCGGACACGATTAACCGAGCAGCCATTTTGGCCACAAGACATTATGACTTGTAACTAGAGCAGTACCTTAGTTTCCAGATAATTATAATTGAGGGACGCACCACAGCTCTAAACGACATTTATAATTAAACGAATACTAGCGACCCGCCCCTGCTTCGCACGGGTGCAATGTACTGGAGGCCTACAGTACTCCCTGAGCACGAAGCGTGTAGTTTCAGCCGAAGATATGGGCGTTTCTTGCTCCGTAACACCTACGGACATGAGATTAGTCAGTGCCCGAAATAATAATAAATGACAAACCGATTTGCCAGTTTTTCCTACCCTACTCCCGTGTTACTTTCGGTCCCTCTTCTTCGTTGACGGAGTTGGAGAGTAGACCGTCAGATGTGGCGACATGTCCACACATCAAGATTTCTGTGCTATGTCCAAGTGAAATGAACCTTCCGGAATAAATTCTCTTAGGTCTGAGTTTTCAATAGACGAATAAATATTTCGGTTTGCCAACTTCTGTATTGAACACATGTCAAACTGTCAGATTTATTCTTCAGATCAAAGTTATCTGAATGTTGAATAATTAAGCGGTCAGTCAGACAGACACAAAACGTAACTTTCTAGTATTAGTTTAAAAATGTATTCTAGTTTATCAATCTCAGCTTTAAATCTAGATTAAGTGCACATATTCTAGAACGGTGCTCAAGCATGGATCTCGATTTAAATCGAAATCGTGTTTAGCTCTTACTGTTAAGTCTGTATTAGATATATCTAATATATGCTTTATATTAAATCTCTAAGGATTGAGCTTATGATTGGTTTTGACTTATTTTTCTTTTATAATTTTCGGGAGAGAGATTTACAAGGAGCGTTTTATAATGATCATTTTATTCCACCACGGGCTAACTTTGTACAACATGTAACATACCTGATGCAAGATATCAATCATACTTACATTTCATTAAGAGTATTGAGTTAAAACCATGATACACTGACCAAAACAGTTAAGCTGTAATTACTAAGAAAATCATGTTGAATCTAGCATTACTTTATGCATTTAAAATTGAGTCTTATCACTTAGAAATAAGTTTTTTTTGTCTCAACAAAATACATAATTCTTGAAAAAAAAAATACCCATATTAAAAGGTACTGAAATCGATTTAGTAGTCAATTCTAAACCAACTACATTCAGAACTTGTTTTTTTACTGTTACACCTTGTTTATCGTAAACTACAAGAGGCGACAAAAACTTACCCAACTCGAGTCTAAAATAATATCCTCAAGTTTAGCTGTGTTGTGCCACGAGCCAAACTGAAATTCAAGTCAAAACAAACCAAACTCCGCTTTCTGAAAGTTTTGTGTTTCTGCATAGCTATGTAATAGTTCTAGAAGCCTCCCAAGATGGTTACGATGTTAGAAACAAAACAAGGCTCCTCTAAAAGATTTTCTGGGCCTATTTTCGAGAAGGGGTATTAATTTGACAGTCTTGCGGGATTTGTGTCTCGAATTACTGAGTTATAATTTAATTTTCTGCCAAATTACTTTACTAAGGGTAAACCTTTCAACAAATTGTTAGTAGGTAATTCTCAAGTTATTTTTTATTTTCTAGAAAGAAAGTTTATTAGTTTTAGCACTTATACATCACCGTTATATTCTTCTATTACAGGTCATCCCAAAATCAAAGCATTCGTGACACACGGTGGTCTTCTCAGCATGTTCGAGACGGTCTACCACGGCGTGCCTATAGTCACGATCCCCATCTTCTGTGACCACGACGCCAACGCCGCCAAAGCTGAGA
The DNA here is from genome assembly GCA_949987655.1 of Polymixis flavicincta. Lineage (NCBI taxonomy): Eukaryota > Metazoa > Arthropoda > Insecta > Lepidoptera > Noctuidae > Polymixis > Polymixis flavicincta. Next base: position 19,021,344 of record OX465184.1, read on the forward strand.
TCGATGGCTACGCCAAGAAACTGGACCTCCAACACCTCACACCCGAGAAATTGTACAAAGCAATCCTAGAAGTAATCACAGAGCCTACATACAAAATAGAAGTAAAGAAAAGGCAAGTTTTATTAAGAGATCAGAAGGAAACTCCATTAGAAAGAGCTATCTATTGGACTGAATACGTAATAAGGCATAAAGGAGCTTACCACTTACAATCTCCGGCTAAAGACATGTCTTTCTTCCAATATTATTCACTAGACGTTTTTCTTCTTATCATTTCAGTGCTTGTATCTCTGTACGCACTTGTATCATACGCGTTAAGATTAGGTTTCAATAGATTAATAAATTATCTGCAGAAGAAGCAAATGCACAAGCTCTTGGGGAAGTCAAACGATTTGTTGACGAGGACGAAGTTTATAGGGCAAGCTACGGTAGCGAAGAAGAAACTGTAGGTAAGTAACAGATGTACGATCAATTGTGGCATTTTTACTTTCTATGTCCAACTTTATTTACCCATGAGTACTGTTATGAAATATTATCTCAATTACTAAACTTCTGTTGACGCCATTTAATATCAAAACGATGCAAAGTAGAAAATTCGACTATTTCTATGAGATTTTTAGTAATAGAGATATTTCATTCATATTCATATTTTACTCATGGGTAAAGTTGCTCATCGAAAGTAAAGATGCCCGGTTGACGGTAATTATTTTGATAGGCCTTCTTTTCTGTTGGACTGAATGGAAAGAAAGAAGGACAATAATCGAGATTGTTTTTAATAAAGATGGGTTTGACCCAACTTTGAATTTATTGTAGGATATTATTTTGTGATTTTGTGAGGATTGAGATAAATGTGAATGTGTCTCACATTGTTTACTATAATAATGTACATTATACCAGTGATATTAAAGTTAGTCTTGGTTCCCAATTAGAATTTGTTGGGTAGAAAGACAAAGATTAAAATATATAAATTAAGGACGATAAGTGTTTTCTTAATAACATTGATAAGCTAGAAAATTTGGAAGTACACAAAATATGAAATATTATAAATTCTGAGTTTAATACTGTAATAATATCTGTAACAGGTTCTGTCGAGGCAAGTAATTTAATATCTGTCAAGAAGATATTTGAAACATTAGAGAGTTTTCTGATATTTCGTTTTTCTTTTGTCTTCGTTGAAATATTATATTCAAAAGTTATTATTTTCAATTTTCTATAATATTCCACCGTTGTAAAGTTACCATTCGCGGTTACCACTAATATTAAGCCTTTTCGTGTAAAGACTGTAAATATGAATATAGAGTAAGATTGCACTTAATACTTTATTTCGTGTAAGTACTTATAAATATTTGCTCATCGGTGTAACTTATGACTTATTTTAATTTAAAATAAATAATTTGTAATTGTTTGTTTGTTTTTTTTTTTCATCCACATTACTAATGGGCCGACGAACTTAAGAGGTTGGCTGGGATAGACTGGATGCGGAAGGGGTAGGGCAGCGTGTTGTGGGGCAACCCGGGATATGTCCTATGTCCAGTAGTGGATTTCAATAGGATGAGTTGACAGTTGTTGACATAACTAAGGTCAGACAGTCTATACAAGGTTGCTGGGTTTCACCCATTTATGTTTTGCTTTTCAGTTTTTTCGGCGGTTTAATTGTTTGTTAAAAAGTTTTAATTTAAAAACTTTTTATGGCTATAATCTACTAATTTCTACATCTTCATTTTTGATTACTTTTTGTAATACACAACTCAGCATTATAAAATCTATGAGTGAACCAACTTAAGGGACCAATTTCGGGGTATATACCCTTTCCAATAAAAGAGAATTATCAAAATCGGACTACTCTGAAAAAAAGTTATGCGGGTCATACATTAAAAAAAAAAACGTCGACTTGAGAACCTCCTCCGTTTTTTCATCGGTTAAAAAGAACAAAAATTCTAGACAATACGATTTATTATTTCTGCTGTATATTAAAATGACTACGACATTGTGAAATCTTAAGCTCTAAATTCTTATCTATTCTAATCAGGTAATTGTAAGTCTATCAAAAAAATCTAAAAAGCAGAGAGTAAGCCGTACACGGTACTGGTACTACGTATACGGTGACATAAGTCGTTGATCATTCCGGAATTTTACTTCTGAATATTGTACAACAATGGGATTCTTTTGAAAACATCTGACACCCGCTAGGGACATGGACGCGCAACCTGTTAACATGGATTCAATACCTACATCATTCTGAACCCCCTACGTTGAAATGTTTCGTCGGAGAAAACGGCTTGCATTTTGACCGCGTCGGTATTGCACATTAGTTTATGTTTTTTGATAAATAACGAAATATTTCTACACTTGGGTCGACTCATGTCATGTACTGAATTCATGTTTAGACCAAAAAGACATGAAATCTATCAGTTACATAAACTTATTAATACACTGGTAGTGACAAAGAAAAAGAGAAAAGAGATTTCATACAGGTAGATCACGACGTAATCCACATCTTAAAATTTACAAAATTGATACTGGACTATTTGCACAAGAGTTAAACTTTAAAGGTAGAACCTAAAAAAAAAAATTAAAATAGTTAATAGAAAAGGAAATAAAACAATTACTATAAACAATAATAAAGAAAGAAAAAAAAATTGAGTCACTAATTAACTTTATCAATCAGCTTCTAAACGAAAACACCAGTGAAACTAAAAAAGCAAAATCTATAGAAAATTCTTAAAAAATAGAAAACAAAATAAAACAATTACCAATACCAATAATAAAGAAATTAAAAAAACTAAAAATCTGAGTCATTAATTAACTTTATCAATCAGCTTCTTAACTAAAACAACAGTGAAACTTAAAAGGTAACTTTTAAAGAAAATTCTTAAAAAAATTGAAAAGAAAAAATACAATTACCTACATATTTTATACAATAATAAAGAAAAAGAACAAAAAATCTGAGTCATGAATTAACTTTATCAATCAGCTTCTAAACTGAGGAGATACAAATGAAAACAAATTAATCCAAATGCGAACACAGTGTTGAAACGATTTATGTTTACAGTATGCGCGTAGAAGTCCCTGCCACTCTGTATATCATAATGTTAGTCTTTGAAGTAGGTATTCTCAACTTTGCAATAAATTGTTGCAATTTGGGACCGGACCCGTGCTTCACCTAGGTTCTCCACCTGGGTGAAGCACGGGTACTTTTCATTAAAAACCTCTTCACTAAATTAATTTGTCGACTTACGTTGCTGTCGCTATTTAGTATTTAACATTAAATCATTACGAACATATGATTGCGATGAAAAAATTGACTAGAATTCTAATAACTATCAAGGAATATCAAACTAATATTAAGACTGATGTAATGACATAGAAGGTGCGGCAGGAATTATAATAAAGCTATGATAATTAAGCAATTAAGTTACATCACTAAAGTAGGCGATTCTATCCCAATATCCCAATTGCGTATCCCAATTGAATTGTGGTGAAAAGTTGTGAAGCAGTTACGAGTAATCGTGAATCGAATTGAATCGTGAGAGTAATACGAGTATGTGACAGCACGACGCGATAGCGTGACTCGACTTTGTAGAATAATTTCCATGAAATTATCAAAGAAATGGTTATACTAGAGTTGCTTCGTGCTATCACGTCGCATCTCATGGCGGGGGCCTTGAGCGTCTTCATCAACTATTAAAGCATTTAAACCCTTCTTTGTCTAACAAGATATCTAAAAGTTTGAATCCATATCTGCCTCTGCCCTAGCCCATATCGACGGCTCCAGATAATCGCCAACCTCAGGAGCCGTCCGAAGGTCGATTATATGTTGATCTTGGCCGGCTCCTGCACCGGGCCGATGACACTGATGTCCTTCTGCTCAGCAGTCTCCGGGTCGGGTGTTACTTTTGACACCTTCGTGTCTCCAGAAACTGCAAGACGCATTATGTGATCTATAGAGAACAGAATAAGGTTTTATTTGGTGTTGGAAATTGGTTTTCTAGTCTTAGGGTGTGTCTTAACCAAAGCGATCTTCGCATATCCGACAGAGGGCGCGCCTTTTGGTTTTTCAAACAAATGAGTGACATAAGAGCGCGATGATCGCATATTCGAGCGGCAACTCTGTTTGATTAGGACGGCGTATGGCTATAAACTAGAACGTATCGCTCGTCGCGCTGACAGTAGGCCCCGTCTTAAGCTCAAATGCTCTGCTTTTTTACAGTCGAAACCACTGGGTTCTAGAAAAATGGAATTTTCCAAAAAAAAAAAAACCCTAGAAACGAAAGTGAGCAATGAGGAAGCGTTTTGAAAAAATCATCCCCTAAAGGACTAAAAAGGAGATGAAAGTTAGTGTGGAAGGTAAACATTTATGCTGATGGGAAATGTTATCAGGCGCAAAATCAGCCTATAATGTTCCCACTACTGGGACACAGGCCTTCTCTCTGTGAGAGGGAGTGGGACATAATTCACCTCGCGGGCTCAGAGCAGGTTGGTGCTGGATGTCACATATCTTCGTATTTTTGATTTTGAGACATGCCAGTTTCCTCACGATGTTTTCCTTCACCGTTTTGAGAGTGGTAGAGATGACATTAAATACTGTAAGTAAAGTACCTGCCTAGGTTCGAACTCACGGCCGATATTACTGGGCCACCACTGCTCATTGCTTTAATCGGGCACACAGCTATAAAAAAATCCTTAAATCTCCCATCACCAAACATACGAGTATACTTACCTCTGAAGTGGAATACAATGCCAATGACGGCCCCAAGGCTTCCAAATGACACCATCCACCAGCGCAGCACACCAACCACACGTTTGGGAATGAACAGCTGATGTTTGAGCATGTTCACAAATGTCTTGTTTAAAGCTAGACCCTGAAGGACACAAAAAATGCGTGTAAATGGTTACAATATGATAGAAAAAAAGAAAAAGAAATCTGAATTTTTAGGTCTTGCGTTTTTTTTTTTTACGACGTCATTTTGAGTTACGACGAATGGGCTAACAATGTCAGTTTAATGAATGTATTATCTATTAATAAATTATATATTAGACACAAGGCAGCAAAAAGACTATAAAAATCAGAAGGCTGGGTCACCTTTCTTAAATATGATAATAATTTAAGTTCTTACCTCTTCGATCCAGAACACGGGTACAATATCTCCAGACAGATCTTTGAAAAGGTCTATTTTGTCGGTTTTTAGAAGCTGGAGATTAAATTGAATCCTTTGTTTTGCCACCATCGGGGTTCCAGATATCTGAAACCATTATAATAAATTAACGAATCCTCCAGATTAAATTTCGGCCATGGCTGCCAATTTCAGCTGAGACTACCCATTGATGCGGGAAATATAACAGTGCACAAGTGTGTGCGTAGTCACAGGTACACTCTCTCTTCCTTACTCTCACAGTCCGATGGGACAGTAATCCAACACGACTGGAGAGATTAAGCTGCACCTACGATGACCCTATTATTGTTTTTCATTCCACTCTGCAAACATATCAGAACACGACGGCTACTGTTTTCTCCAAAGAGTTAAACCTGAGATGTACCTACGTGTCCACAACCACATTTTTACCTAACTGTATGTGAGTATACAGTATGTATGTATGTGTTGCATTCAGTCTTCCTCTTCTGAGCATGTTGATAGCAACATGCAGCCAGCCCAGAATTTGTCTACGAGCTTGTCACCTTCAGTAGCGTCCATTAGCTAGTGTAGCGTGCAGACAACAGGACATGCTGGACACGATATTAAGTGCCCCATTACTAGTGGGACAGCTCCAAAATCAAATCAGAATCAAAACATTTTATTTCACATAAAACTGCACGTTTCCAACTTGTCGCTTCCTATGGAGAAGAGCCGGCAAGAAACACCGCGGTTACTTTTTTTTAATAAATCGCTTTTACAATGATATAAGGTATGCAGGTCTGTCAATAAGTACCAGGTACTTATTAAGAGGAATGAAAATGTAGAATAGAACACCACATTTACACTCTCTAAGTCTCAACTTGAGCAGGTTTTCTTTATTCATTTATCCCTTTACATTCACAATAAAAGGTTCTAAAATTTACCTAGTTTCTTAAATTATGATCAATTTAATTGGCCTACTTAGGTATAATTAATTAACGAAACCCTAAATAGCCTGCAGCGATATTTAGATAAAGCTGCTAATAATTATTTTATTAAAACAATTAGCAGTTTATAGAAATATCAGACACGTTTACAAGTCTTATTAATTGAAAAAGCTTTGTACCTAAAATACACGTATAAAGTTTGTAAAGGGGTCTACTAATTAAGGGGTAATTTGTTCAAATAATTGTGTAAAACTACCCTTTTAAATTAATTAACCCACTTATTTAGAACTAGCTGTGCTTGCGACTTCGTTCGCGTGGGTGTCGGAAAACAGTAATATGTCTCTTTGCGATTTTTTGTAAAAGATAAATTAAATATTAAAAGTTATTTAAACCAAATGATACGATTGCCATTACAGCCACTAATTAAGAGTTGAAATAATAATTGTAGGGATATCATATCAACAAAACACTAACCGGTTCAAAATCAAGCTCAATCCCATGTTCATTGATATCAGGATTCAATCCTTTCACATTATTCAGCAAAGCAGGATCACTATCCAAGAAATGAGGCATAGAGGCGTACAAAGGAGCTTTTATGCAAGGTGCCAGATCCATAAGGCCTTTAGGAGGGCATTGGCTAGGCTCAGGACAAAAGCACTGAAGTTCTGGATCCTCAGCGAAGTTCCCGATGTTTGCTATGTAGCGGTTGGTCTTAATCCCTCGGTATGACGTCTTCTTCTGGAACCACGGCTTAAAGGACCTGGAATTGTGGCATAGATTAACATTGCTCTCTAGAACTAGGCTATACTATCGCACAAAACCAAGCTCAGCTGATTTTTTTCGAGGTAGGAGCGTAAATTTGGTTGACTATCTTATTAGGCAGCGAAATAAAGGAGTATTTGGCTCATCTGATTGAATGAAGCAAACTGAATGCCGTTATATTAATATTACAAGGGTTTTTTTTTTTGGGTGGGAAATCATCAAATAACTTCTCCCGCTCTGGGTGGAGCAGGAGGGCGTGTCAGACTTTTACTAACTAAAACCCACCTGTGTTCCTTCAGTAGCACGTATGCCAGGGGCTGTGGTATCTCTTTCGAACAAACCCGCACCCCTGGCAGGCATCGGCCCTTGCGGGCCCCATCATTTTTTGTGCTGAGATCTCTTTGAGGCGCGCGTGGAACATAACGCGCCGTCGACTTGGGCTTGGTCCTTACCGGACAGCGAGCTACCCATTACTCGGCGTCCGCAAGCCCATGCCTACGGTGGCCGGAAATCGGCCTGGGATTCCCGACGCCCAGGGCGTCTCCGTATCCTGCGGCGGCTAGGGTCGCGAGGGCGCATATGCTGCCTCTCCCTCACGTGCGCCGCCTCCCTCTTCGCGAGTATTACTGCTTCGCTGAAGGAGGTGACGGCTACCCATGCCCTCTCGCTCCGTACCATGGCCTGGACCAGGGCCGGACGCGAGAGATCGCCGCCGCCGATCGCCTCCACGAGGACACAGCGGTGCTCCGCCCAAGCCGGGCAGACCGCCACCGTGTGCTCCACCGTGTCCTCATGGCTGCGTCAGGCGGAAGGTGAGGACGCCATGCCGCCTCTCAAGCCACTCCTCAAAGAGGGGACTTACCGCCGCAATCGTGGCGTGCCCAATATTACAAGGGTTTTGCTAGCTGCTTCACCCGCGTTGAGGTCGAAAACTATCACCCCGAGAATGTACTACTGTTGTGTTGTGTTATACGAATGTATAAAAATATCCTTTGCGTTAATCCAGATTATGAAAGCACCCGCATTTTCGAGTTTCCTGGGTAAGTTTTCATATTTTTCTTTCCGCACAAACCTAATTCGGACTGTAACGAATATTCCAAAACAAAAATAGCCAAAACGTTCCAGTTTTCATGCGCTTACCAACGAACGTTTTTTTTGTATGTTTGTTATGCGATATCTCCGTCAATTTTGAATGGATTTCGAAAATTATTTATTTGGATGATAAGGTGCTTCAGGGTTGCTTCCATATACATTTTATTAATTTTGTTTCCGCTGTTTTTGCGTTAGCCTCGATAATACGTTTTTAATCCACTTTATGTACCTACCTGCCTCGATTTATTTTTTATTGTATTATTTACCTCGATGATATGGTGCTGCTTCCTGTCACTGTTGTTTACATAAAAAGTAGTGGTATACAAATCAGTGTGGGGTAGGAGGTACCATAACTTAAAAGTGAAAAATTACTTTAATTTCGGAAGTTGGTGCCAAAAATTAAAATACATATCCCTTAGATTATAAAACAAAGGCAGATAGACCGCGCGGAACACCAAGAGTGAGGCCAAAAAACCGAATACTGATTCAAAACTCGAGTTCTACGCCACGAAGCGTCGCCGTCGCATTGTATGTTACATACAATGTGACGCTTTAGTATTTGGTTTTTTGGCCTCACTCTTGGTGTTCCGCGCGGTCTATCTGTCTTTGTTTTATAATCTGAGACATAACCAAAGACACTGGCTTCCGAAATTAAAGTAATTTTTCACTTTGTAGTGTTTTCTGGAAGTCGGTTGTTTTTTTTTGGAAAAAGATTTGATTACATTCAAAGATAGTAACGCATAGCATATTCGTTAATGTTCCCATTGTTAGGCACAGGTCACACAGGCCTCGTCTCTGTGTGTGGGAGTGGGCCCCACATATTTCACTGACAATTCACAACGTGGGTCCAGTGCGGATTGGTAGATAATAATAATAATAATAATAAATGAACGTTTATTTCTCTTCCACAAAGGCACCTTAATTAACTAAATAAAGATTACAACATACGAGTAAATCCTTTGTGGGAGACTGGTATCTGCACTAGGAAAAACCTGTCACACAGATTACCAGGCCCCCCCCCAAAAACTGTGTTTGAATATAAGTTAAATCTTAAGAAAATAACAAATTTTTAACCTCTAGGTAGGTAACGCATTAGCGAAAGTAAAAAGAAAAGAAAGAAAAACGATACAAAATTAAAAGTTAATATTGTGTTTGTGTAATCCTGTGTGGTGTGGTATAGTGTAATGTAGCGTGTTGAGGTGTGGCGTGGTGTGGTGTGGTGTGGCGTGGTGTCGTGTGGTGTGGTGTAGTGTAGTATAATGTAGTGTAGAGTAGTAGTGTAGTGTCGTGTGGTGTGGTTTGGTATGGTGTGCTGTGGTGTGGTGTGGTGTGGTGTGGTATGGTGTGGTGTGGTATGGTGGGTGTGTTGCAGTGTGGTGTTGTGATGGACAGCTGAAAACACATTTATCTTAAAACAATTAGGAGGCTTTCAGTGCTAGCGTAATCAAGGTTCAGTAGATACGTGGTGACAACTTTTTTGCACTTTGCTTTAGTAAGGGCGTATATTTTTAAACTCGAGTTTATTTTATTGTATAAAAAACTGCCGAGGAAACAAAAGTTTCGGTGTGAAAGACTACTTTTACATAGTTGAGTAGAACAGACATTTGTTTTAATACGTTTATGAGCGTGCAAGGATGGGTTTTTTTTTTTTTTTTTTTTTTTTTGGGTGGGAAATCATCAAATAACTTCTCCCGCTCTGGGTGGAGCAGGAGGGCGTGTCAGACTTTTACTGACTAAAACCCACCCGTGTTCCTTCAGTAGCCCTTAAGCCAGGGGCTGTGGTGTCTCTTTCGAACAAACCCGCACCCCTGGCAGGCATCGACCCTTGCGGGTCCCATCACTTTTTGTGCTGACATCTCTTTGAGGCGCGCGTGGAACACAACGCGCCGTCGACTTGGGCTTGGTCCTTACCGGACAGCGAGCTACCCATTACTCGCCGTCCGCAAGCCCATGCCTACGGTGGCCGGAAATCGGCCTGGGATTCCCGACGCCCAGGGCGTCTCCGTATCCTGCGGCGGCTGGGGTCGCGAGGGCGCATATGCTGCCTCTCCCTCACGTGCGCCGCCTCCCTCTTCGCGAGCATTACTGCTTCGCTGAAGGAGGTGACGGCTCCCCATGCCCTCTCGCTCCGTACCATGGCTTGGACCAGGGCCGGACGCGAGAGATCGCCGCCGCCGATCGCCTCCACGAGGACACGGCGGTGCTCCGCCCAAGCAGGGCAGACCGCCACCGTGTGCTCCACCGTGTCCTCAGGGCGATCTTCGCAGTGGAAACACCCGGGCGTTTCCTCCCGCCCTATCCGAAACAGGAACCTCCCGAAACAACCGTGTCCGGTGAGGACCTGCGTCAGGCGGAAGGTGAGGACGCCATGCCGCCTCTCAAACCACTCCTCAAAGAGGGGACTTACCGCCGCAATCGTGGCGTGCCCAGCACTGGGTTGCGACAATCGCTCTCTCCATGTCACCATGAGATCCCGCCGGAGCTCTGTCCGCTGTGCCGCGATTTCCCGCGGCAGCGGAGTTACGCCCCGGCGTTTGGCCTCCTCGCGCCACTCCCATATCTGCGCGAGGACCTTTGCCTCCAGATCCCATGGCGGTAATCCGGCAAGGAGGCCCGCCGCCTCGCCGGAGATCGTGCGATATCCTCGGATCATCCCGATCGCCATGACCCTATGGGACGCCCTCAGCTTGCGAGCTGGTTGGCGCCTCAATGTAGGCGCCCACACCGGCGCCCCGTATAGGGCCATGGACCGCACGATCCCCGCGTAGAGCCTCCGGCAGGAGGCGTTTGGCCCCCCTAGATTGGGCAAGAGCCGCTTCAACGCAGCCCCGGCCCGCTCCAGTCTGGGAGCCAAACGGCGGAAATGCTCCGCGAAGTTCCACCGGCTGTCGAGGACGAGTCCCAGGTACTTCATCGTCGACTCGACGCCGATGTGAACCCCTCCCACCGTTATCTGGGAACCCGTCGGTGGCGCATTCCGAGGACCATGAAACCACATGGCCTCGGACTTGTGCAATGCCACCTCGAGTCCCAGTTGCCGGATCCTATCGACGATTGTCGCAACCCCTTGTGTCCCTAAGTCGGCCGCCGCCTGGTACGACCTCCCTTGCGCCAGGACCAGCGTGTCGTCAGCGTAGCAGACTACACTGACGCCGCTAGGGAGGTCGGCGCGCAGCACCCAGTCGTACCCGATGTCCCACAGATACGGCCCCAGGACCGATCCCTGTGGGACACCGCACGACATCTCTCGCCGGTTCCACTCTCCGAGGTGACCGGGGTAGATGACGGCCCTGTCCGTCAGATAGGCCTCGACCACACGACAGAGGTAGGTCGGCATCCGGTGATACCGGAGTGCCTCCCTTATGCAACTCCAGGGCAGGGTGTTGAAGGCATTGGCGATGTCTAATGACACCGCCAAGACGACCCCACCCCGGGCCACAGCATCCCCCGTCGTGAGGGCTCGCACGCGCATGCTGGCGTCCACCGTGGAGCGCCCCCTGCGGAAACCAAACTGGCTCTCCGCCAAATCCGGCCCCACCCGCACCAGCCGCCCGACGAGGCGGTCTGCAATTACTCTCTCAAAGAGCTTGCCCACCTCGTCGAGCAGCACAATGGGCCGGTAAGCGGACGGAGAGTCCGCTGGGCGCCCCGGCTTCTTGATGAGGACCAGTTTCCCCGTCTTCCAGCGAAGTGGGAACTGGCCCTCCCCCAAGCATGCGCTTAGGAGCCCTCTTAGTCGAGGCCCGAGAGCCTGCAAGGCCAGGACCCAGGCTTTGCCGGGCAAGCCGTCGGGTCCTGGGGCGGTATTCTTGGCATTCAGCCTACGTACCGCCACTCTCAGGTCTACCTCGGTCACCTCTGGAGAGTCGTCGTCGTCGTCGGTGTGGTCCGCATCGGGCACCGCAGGAGGCGGAGCCATAGGCGGGGGAGCGTGCTCCCCTCGTGAGGGGAACAGAGCGCTCACCACGTCCTGCACGAGATGAGGCCGGAGACTCTGCGTCAGCGGGGGAGCCCACGGGCGGATTTTATCACGCACCGTTTTGTAGGGGCGTCCCCACGGGTCTCTGTTCAGAGTCTCCAGCGACTCCTCGCGGGCCACAACTCTGGCCCGCAGGATCTCATCCCGGAGGGCGGTCTTCGCCACTCTGTACCCCTCGTACAGCTCCGCCTCAATGGCTTCCGTATCCGGAGGGCGAATACGGAGCCTGCGGTGCCTGGAGTAAAGGTGTCGCGCAGCAACACACGCCTCGCGCAGTGCTGTCAACTGCGGCGACCACCAGTACACCTGGCGTGAAGCACGACCTGGCTGGACCCGGGGCATTGCCACGTCACATATCTCGGACATGGTCTCCCGGAACCACTCGGCCTCGTCGTTTATGTCGGCAGGCCTGTCCGGTGATGACACCCAGGCCTGCACGATCGAGGCTTCCAGGAGAAGCTCCCGGTCCAGCTGCTTCAACGCCCACCGCGGACCACACGGGGCCTGTCGGACCGGCGCGCTCGAGGTCTGGGCGGAGACGTCAAACCGGATGTACCGGTGGTCGGAATACGTCTCCACCCCCTCCATGACGCGCCAGTCGACGACACGCGGCGACAGAGCGGGGCTGGCGAACGAAATGTCCACCACCGACTCACCCCGCATCCGCACACACGTGGCGACAGAACCCCGGTTTAGGACGACCAGGTCTGCTTCCAGAGCCCAGTCCTCCACCATCCTGCCCCGCACATTCGTCAAACGGGAACCCCAAGCCAAGCTCTTGGCATTGAAGTCCCCGAGGACGAGCACGGGGAGGGAACGAAACCCGACGACGACGTCTCTCAACTCCGCAAGGGAGTTGTGGAACTCGGCGAGAGTTCGGCTCGGGGAGAAGTACACCCCTACCACGACTATCTCCCCGAACCGTGCTGCAACGCAACCCCGTCCCCTCTTGACACTCTCGAGGGTCGGGGTACCGGCGGCGGCCGACGAAATGAGGGTCACTGAGCCGCTCAGGTCCTCCACCCAGTCATCCCTGGGCGGGACAAAGTACGGCTCAGCGACCACGGCGATGTTAATCGACCACTGCGCCATGCTCTGGATCAACAGATCCTGAGCGGCGGCGCAGTGGTTGATGTTCGCCTGGAGGAGGCGTAATGGGGCCGTTACTGGCATTCCATTTCAGCCCCCTCCGAGGCCTCCTGGGCAGGCCCAGCCGCAACGGCGGCGACAATAACGGCGGTGGAGGCGGCAGCGGCGGCGGGAGTGGCGGCGGTTGCGGCGGTGACGGCGGTGGCGGAGGGCTTGGCCCTGCCTCGGCCCCTGGGTTCAGCGGGTGGAGCGCAGGTTTTACTCCCAGCCCGGTGTTCGGCCGGCTTGCCAGCTGCCGCACATAGGTAACAGTGCGGTGTGGCAGTGCACGAGCCGGCCTTGTGACCGGGCTGACCGCAGCGGAAGCAGTGACTGCTGCGGTCTACCTCCGAGGTGCATTGCACTTCCACGTGGTGGCCCACCTGGCAGCGGAAGCACCTCAGAGGTCTGGGTTCCAGCAGCTTCACCTGCGCAGAAACCCAGCCCACCAGGAGCCTTCGACCCTCCTCAGTTATTTTTCGGGCCGCCGACACGGGGCAGCTCACCGTGACGGTTCGCATCCCCGTGTTGTCAGGACGAATGGTGCCTGCCTTCACCTGCTCGGCAGAGCATTCTCCCGTCCTGACTACGGCGGCCACCACCTCGCCCTCCGTCACGGAGTCGTCCAGGCCCAAGATGCGCATGTCAGCGCACTTGGTGGGCCTGGACACTCGGACCTCGTCCGCGTCTAGGGACGCCCTAAGCCTTTCGGCCAGGGCGTCAGCGGTCGGGCCACTAGCCGCGCCGGGGATCTCCAGCATGCGGGCTCCGGTCGCAGTGACCCTCATCCGCATGCCGTTGGAGACTCCCAGCTCCGCGAGGTTCACTGCCGCCTTGGCTTTTAAGAGCACGTCGCAGTAGGACACGCCCTTCTTCTCCGCTTCCGGCTGTAGTGTGATCACTACAGCTGCGGACTTCGGGGCGCGTAACCTAGCCGCGGCGCTACGCTTTTTGCGCCGCTGCCGCCTCTCCTTCCTTTTGGCCGCCCGTGCTGCCTTGCCTGCCTTCTTTTTCTCCCCGGCCACTTCCCATTCGGCGTCAGCCGCGGGAGACGAAGGAGATGAAGGAGGCGGGGCTGACCGTCTTGGCACCACGGCTGGGGCCGTCGCCGCCTGCGCCTGCGCAGCCACCCCGCCCTTGGGCTTGGTCTTGGTCGGCACCGGTTTCGCCGGGGGCCGACCCGACTGCGGTGCAGACTTGGCCGTGGCAGTCGTGGCGGTGGCATACGTGGCCGGCTTCTGCTGGCCCAGTGCCGGCCGACTCGTCGCCAGTGGGGGCCGCAGGACTATTGCCTCCAGGGCGGAGAACCGGCTCTGAAATGCGGCCAGCTCCTGCCGCACAAGAGTCAGCACCCGGTCCTCCTCAGGCACGGGTCCACGCTGCCCATGCCCCGCCCCCTTCTGAGGCACCACCATCGGGCCAGCTCCTCGGAGCACGGCCAGGTCCGCTCGGAGCTCCTCATTCTCCTTTCGGAGAAGCTCCGTGGCGGCTGCCAAGCGGGCGACCTCCGCCCGCATTTCAGACATGATGTCCGACGGAGGTCCGGTGTGCAGGTCCTCCGCTGCCGCCATAATGGAGGCTATGGCTGCGGCTATGGCCTTGTCTTTAGAGGCCTGAAGCCTCTTCAAGGTCACACCCTTGACTGCCGCAGCCACAGCCTCCTCGAGCCTGGCCATTCGCTCCTCGTTGGAGCCGCCAGCAGCATCCGGCTCGTCGTCAGACGTCTCCGAGAGGGGCCTGTTGCTGGTCCCCCCCGAGGGCCGCTCCTCCGTGGCCAACGCCTCGGATCGCTGGTCCGCCTCGACACTCGGCTCGGCGGGATCCTTCGTGGTTAGGCCTCTGCCTAACCGGACCCCACCGCTCCGACAGACCTTCCCGAGCTTTCGGGTCGAGGCCATCCCGCCATCCGAGGACGACCCCTGGCCGTCCTTTGGTTTAGGGCGCTTCTTGAGGAACTCTGCCCTCCTCGAAGCGCCCACTGCCGTATGCTCCGGGCCCTTCACAGAGCCCTTCGCGCTCGATGCGGTGTCGGACTCCGACCCCGCATCACTCCCTTCCTCTACGCTTTTTTGTTGTGTTATAAATTTTTCCATATCAGTTCCCACGAGTAAAAACTTTATTTATTGACTCAAAAACAGTGGTCCGCACTAGAGACTAATTAAGCTACCCATTAGTCAAGCTTGCAACCTCCCTCACGGTGCGCCGCCGCTTGGAGGTTTGGGGTAATTTTTTATAGAGGATTTCTTCCTCGCGGCCCGGGCGGTTAAGCCAAGGCCCTCGACCCCCGTCAAAAGTCAGAGACATGACCGTGACAATCTTCGGGGCTACGAGATTAACGGTGGCAGAAGGAGAGCACTCCTTCTTGCCTGCCCGGTGGCAGGGTGAGTGCACACCGAGCCCGCTCTTACTCCGCCGCTGTGCGTCTCTGCATGAGCGCAGAGATACACGCGTTGGAGCGTCCCGCCGACAGGATATTGGCATACGGGCAACGACACCCATTAGGCACACAGTACCCAATGGGGGATATTGCCCGCATCCCAGGGTGCACCGTCCCGGAGACTGGCCTTTCCCCCAGACGTATCCAAGGGAAACTCCAGCCCACGGGCACACGGGGAGGTTTCCTGTCCAAGCACCCCTGCAAGGATGGGTTGTAGTGCAAAGAAGAATGTTTACGCAAGATTGTTTGAACGATAAACAGTTGTCGAACGGTAAGAACCTTGCACTTCTCGTAGAGGTCAGAGGTAGGGTGAAAAAACGGTAAGGCATGGGCCACCTTGAGCACTGCTCTTTGAGCTCGCTCGATTTTAATCATAACCGATTTAGGAGCACCACCCCAAACAGAGATACAATAGTTCAGTACAGATTGTCCCAGTGCAAAGTATACTGTTTTAAGAACTTTCGAATCTGCAACACGGCGTAGGCTTTTGAAAATGAAGATGAGCTTCCTAATTCTCTTGGACAACAGATCGATGTGGGAGTTAAAGTTTAAGTTTTTATCTATAGTTATACCGAGGTACTTGAGAGAGTCCACTTTTTCGAGTTTTGGGCATGAGCATGAATAGGAAGAGCTGTTGTTACATGTGTGGGCCTTGATATTTAGTAATGGGATTTGAGCGAGGTGAGTGTTTGTTAATGTAAATGTTATGTATTTAGTTTTGTCTGTATTAAGTGAAAGTAGGTTATTGTTAAGCCAGGCCATTACTAGTGAGAAACCCATTTGAGCATAGTGGTACACTTCCTCCCAAGTATCTCCATAGAAAAGAAGAGCCGTGTCGTCTGCGAAAGTAATAATCTTGCCGTTAATAAGGTTTAACCGACAGAGGTCATTAATAAAGACTAAAAAGAGGGTAGGCCCTAAAATACTCCCCTGAGGAATACCGATATTGACCTCGCAGTCATCACTCAACCACTCATCAACCACAACACGTTGAGCTCTCCCATTCAGGTAACTTTCGAACAATTTTAGCTGTTCGCCACGAATTCCGAGGTGTTCAAGCTTCTTCAGTAAGAGTGACGCAGAGACGGTGTCAAAAGCCTTCGCCAAGTCGAGGAAAATCGTAAGAACCTTTTTTCTCTCATCCAACCTAGAAACGATGGTATCAGTAAGTTGATGTACAGCATCGCTAGTTGATCTGCCTTGACGAAAACCATATTGATTATCCGATAAAAGTTTGTTCGTTTCTAGATATTTGATTAATTGCTTGTTAATAACTTTCTCAAGAATTTTCGATAGTGTAGGCAAAATGGATATTGGGCGGTAGTTATTTACACAGTCCCTGCTACCAGACTTGTGGATTGGGTGAACTAGGGATTTCTTGAGATCCGAGGGAAATTCACCAGTGGATAGGCAGATGTTGCAAATGAACGCGATAGGATCAGATAATAAGTTACAATATCTTTTAATTAATTCGCTGGGAACGTCGTCACATCTTACGGTACATGTGGTTTTAAGGGATGCTATGATGATTTTAATCTCATCCACATCAGTGGGTAGAAGGACAAAAGAAAAGAGACAGGGCGGCAGAGAAAAAGTCTGGTATGTGGCAGGGTCAACCGTTGTGATAGAACCTGCTAAAGACTTACCGATTCTTACAAAGTATTCATTTATCTTATCGACAGAGTTTTTAGGCTGACTTGGATTAATCAAATCCACGGGTGGACTTTTCTGCTTGGTGGTGTAGGTGATTGTTTTGATAGTGTCCCACAATTTCTTGGTTTTGCCTTGACATTTAGAGAGTTCAGCCTTATCATACTCTTGTTTAACTTTTTTTAGAATGTCATTACAAAAGTTACGATAACGAGTATAGGTTATTTTTGTAACTTCATCATTAGGATGCTTTTTAGACTTGAGGTGAAGATTGTCTCGATTTCGCATGCATCGTAGTAGTCCAGGAGTAATCCATGGCTTAATTAATCGCTTACGTCTCGGAACAGTGATCTTTTGAGTACAAGTTATCATCAAAGTAGTTAGGGTCCTGAGGAAGACAGATACAGCCTCATCAGCTCTATCCAAAGAGTAAATGCAGTCGAAATCAATAGTTTTAATTTTTTCGTCAAGGGATGGATAATTAATACGTCTTATTGATTTTGAGCGGTGGCGTGACGGGCTCAGATTCGAAAGGCTTATAATGACGCTGTAGTGGTCGGTTAGGGTTGTTTGGGCAACAAAACATGTCACCGAAAGTTTTGCCTTCACAATTACGTGGTCAAGGCATGTTTGAGAATGGGTAGGGATATAGTAAGCAGGCAACATGCCATGAGAGGCCAATAGATTCAGGTATATTTCCGCTCTTCCATCTGAAGAGGATGGCGCTATGTCTATATTAATATCGCCAGTAAGTAAAATATTATTGTATGTTGATAGAGTGAGTAAAATATTGTTTAGTGATTCCAGAAATCTAGAGATATTTCTTTCTCCTGGAGGACGATAAATACAGAGAACCACAGTTTGCGAATTGATAATGATAATCAGACAATTGCCATCCACGAGTGATGGTTCCAATATTTTATAGGTGAGGGTAGATTTATAATAAACAATAACGCCCTCGTTTTGTGTCTTGTTAGTGTGTGTGTTTGCGAACTGATAACCACTCATGAGTGGAATAAACGGTGTCCGAGGTATCCAACATTCCGTTAGAATGATTACATCCCAGTCAATTTTGGATCGTTTGATGAGGGTTTGCAATCCTGAAAAATTACGGTTTACACTTCTTATATTTTGTACAATAATATTTAAAGGGAAATTTTCGGTATCAATTAAACCGAGGCAGTAATCAATAAGACAAGTGCTGGAGTCAGCGACCGTTAATTCATCCAATTCATTATTTATTGATAATTGGGGATTACGATCGAATTCTACGTAAATGCTTATCTGTTTCTTTTATAAGTCTCAGGTGTAAATATAAGATTTTAAGATGTCGCATGTCTTCGAATATATTTGGTGGAACCAACATGTCGGTTTCGTCCCGGTGTTTAACTTCATTGAAGAACACCAACTTCTAAAATATAAGCTTGACTTAGTTTGGGAGTTGGTAGATCATCTATTAACATGTGCCGCTGTACAACCGATCTTTATATATAATTGTTATTTATAGATTAAATTTCTCTTGTACTTACTAAAAAAAAAAAAATATCATTCGGTATTTACAGAAGTTAGTAATGTCTATGATAAACTTAGGTTTATATACCAGTAAAATTGTCATTCCTATTGCTAAGCGTAAGAACTCTATGGCGTACAAAATATGGTTAACTTTCAACATTTTAATTCACGCACACATTCACACCGGATCTCTCTGATCAGTTAATGGTAGATTTAAATTTTATTCGTCCTTTAGGTACACGGGATTGGAATAAGCTAACGGTAATCCCTAAGATAAGTAAATGAGAGAATATCGAATGTTCTTTTTTCAAAAAAATAAAAACGACCCTCTGTTCGTTAAGGTAGGATAATCGTCCCGAAGGACTAAAGGACCATTTATTTAATTGTGCGCAGGAAAGGACCAAGGTAGAAAAAAATATTTCCACTTCCGAATATTTAGATATCTCGTACTTTAGAAATGAAGGACAAACCCTGTTCCCATTTACTTATAAAAATATCGTGTAATTCTAAATGTGGTCGAAGAAAAAATAATAAACGTAATTCGTGTAATTTAATATTTGAATGAAAGTAGGCACGTAGATGAGTCTTCTTCAGACTCTTGAAATCAATTTGCTTCATTAATGCTTCATAAAAAATCAATTCTAATAACTGTAATCTACATTTTTATTTTGTTAAACTTATTTTTAGATTTTATCTAAAATAATTATTGTTTTAAAAGCTAATGCTAAAGGTACTGAGAAGTTTTAATGCTATTATTTTATAGTTTAATTTAAAAAAACTAGTATTTCTATTTGATATTATGTTGTTTATTTTATTATTTATGTGTTGTTATTTTATTTTTTCACCAAAAGTGATGAGTAACCAGGGGTCTTACTCCCTAAGCACGAAGTCCGTCGTTTCGGTCGAAGTAACGGACGTTTCCAACTCACTTACGGACAGAAGATTAGTTTGTAACCCGAACTAAGAATGAATGACAATACGATTTGACAGATGTCCCTACTCCAGATATGTTTTTGACCGTCCAAAAATGTTAATTAATCAGCTGTAGGAGTCACTCCGAAGTTTTGAGCTAGTTACGGACGGGCCCGTATTTTCGTTGACGGAGATTGAGAGTAGCCCTCCCAGGTTCGTCGGATATAGTTGAAGTTTAGTAAGAAACCGATGGATGTTTTCGAATACAGTTTAATTTGATTAATGAACTGTTTGTTTCCTAATATCGAATAAAATTTAATTTAACGACCGTGGGCACTTATCTCTTTTGGCACACAGTAAAATACATTGAGTAACGTATAACTTTTCAGTACCTACAAAGACATAACTATTGCTTTTTTATCAAATCAAATCAGATTCAGCTTACACAAGGTTCTTAATTATACAAAGTAGTTTTACATGGTATGAAATTTACAATAACAAAAGACTTACACAGATTGAGCAGGGGTCCCAAACTAGGCACAGCCTATACCTATCTTGGTGATCTAAACAGTACACAAAGTTAATAATTCTGCTAGCGCAAGATTGTTATAAGGTTTTTTTTTTTTTTTGTGGGAAATCATCAAATAACTTCTCCCGCTCTGGGTGGAGCAGGAGGGCGTGTCAGACTTTTACTGACTAAAACCCACCCGTGTTCCCTAAGTAGCCCATATGCCAGGGGCTGTGGTATCTCTTTCGAACAAACCCGCACCCCTAGCAGGCATCGGCCCTTGCGGGCCCCATAAAATTGTGCTGACATCTCTTTGAGGTGCGCGTGGAACGCGCACCTCGACGCGCCGTCGACTTGGGCTTGGTCCTTACCGGACAGCGAGCTACCCATTACTTGCCGTCCGCAAGCTCATGCCTCGGTGGCCGGAAATCGGCCTGGGATTCCCGACGCCCAGGGCGTCTCCGTATCCTAAGGCGACTAGGGTCGCGAGGGCGCATAGACTGCCTCTCCCTCACGTGCGCCGCCTCCCTCTTCGCGAGCATCACTGCTTCACTGAAGGAGGTGACGGCTACCCATGCCCTCTCGCTCCGTACCATGGCCTGGACCAGGGCCGGACGCGAGAGATCGCCGCTGCCGATCGCCTCCACGAGGACACGGCGGTGCTCCACCCAAGCCGGGCAGACCGCCACCGTGTGCTCCACCGTGTTCTCAGGGCGATCTTCGCAGTGGAAACACCCGGGTGTTTCCTCCCACCCTATCTGAAACAGGAACCTCCCGAAACAACCGTGTCCGGTGAGGACCTGCATCAGGAGGAGGGTGAGGACGTCATGCCGCTTCTCAAGCCACTCCTCAAAGAGGGGACTTACCGCCGCAATCGTGGCTTGCCCAAGATTCTTATAAGGTCAGAAGTTCCATAAGTTTTTTTAATATTTACAATTACGTATGTGACAACAAAGAAAATAAATGACCTAACTACTTAGATACCTACAAGTCCGTTAAAGTGAGTAACTGTGTGATGGATGGTATGAGTTCTATCAGAGTGTATTATTAACATGTGTTGCAAAGTAAACTTTCTGTTTCCTCTTAAGACCGGCCAAGCAACCATTCGTTTAGTTTAGTTTTGGCCTCAGAGTAGTCGTTCGGTATAGGGAATGTTTTGCTTATAGCATTATATACTCGTATTTATTTATATTAAGCACACCAACAGCACTGTCACTTACATTTCAAAAATGGTAACCGTGCAAATAACAGGTATGCGTGACATTGACATAATGCAAATTAGAGACAAGAAAAACCTAAATCTAGAACACTATATAGGCGTACATTGTTCGCACTGTTTATATGTATAGGGAGTGTCTGTATGAATCGAAACTCATTGAGATAACTTCGATAGGGTAAACCATCAAATTGGACCTTTCATTATGTAACCTTGCCATACGTGTTAGAGGGCTATTAAAGGTGGTGTTTAAGGTAGATGTGGGCAATTGAAATATGCGATGATGTCGTTTGCTACGTTGGCTAGTCTTAAAGCTAAAATAGTTAATAAGTTGCGCATCTATGGAGCCATTAATAATTTTGTAAAGAATCAGTAAGTCAGAAGTGAACCGTCAAAATACCCGTATTGTATATTATATATTGGTAAATACGACGAAAACCGGTTCGCAAACAGTGTTTTGGTTTTTGGAAGGGGTATTCTTTCAGCTATTTTCCTACCCCTCTTGCTGCTTTATTTTGCTTGTTAATTTATTTTTCTGTCACAGACGTTATTTTGTTTGATTCTTCTGCAACCTTACCTGCATAGATCAGTAGAAAAAGACTCCAGTCGCTCAGTTTCCTTCACGAACGGCGGGAACACCGTGCCGTCAGTTCCCTGGTACTCATTGCAAGCGTCCTTCCATATCGTCTGCTCTGGTTTACCATCGACAGCCACTACTTGTCCAACATCCATGACGTTCTTGATGCCTCGCTTTACTGTTATCACATGAGGATCTATTGTGTTGTTTCGCTGTGAATTGAGATTTTATACCAGTTACCGTATTTTTTTAAAGTTACTACTTTAATTCAATAGTTCAGTCTAGTTCCAATATAAATAAACAATAGTTCAAAAAAACAAAAATCACGTTTTAAAAACCATTTTTTTTTTAGTTTGTGTCGTAATTTTTCGTCAAAAGTGGTGATGAAATAATTTACACAAAGTAAAGCGCCTGTCGGAACTCGTTAGTCGCACACGTTATCGCTAGGCCAACAATGACCTCAAAAAAAAAAAAAAACGAAATGTATACAGGGTGTAAGGGGAACGCTTTCAAAGCCAAAACGTAGGTTATATACAACCTAAATGCAAACCAATAACCTATCGCCTTAAATTGGTTATTTTGCATCAATTTAAAACGTTTGACGTTTCTATAATGTTTCTACTTATTTATTTTGGCGGCGTTTTAAAAAAGATGCCTGAAACTAATCAAAATCAAAAGTCATTTATTCAAATTAGGCCGAGAATCAGCACTTTTCGAACGTCAAAATACACAGTCCTCCAAAAACGCCCACCCTTCGACACTTCCTAGTGCTTTAGCTGGGAAGAAGAAGTGGCGCAACAAACTCCCCAGCAGCACAGCTGTCCGTTTAGTTGGATGGACTTGATTGTCGCCGCCTCGACTTGGGGTCGTTTTCAAATGTGTTAAATCTCAAATAATGGTTCATTGAACTGTTCTCACAGCATAGTGTACAACAAAATGCAAACAAAAAATAGGTAATAAAGATTTTTTGATGGTACTGTATCGAGTTTTACTGTATTTTCAGCCTCCGAGTTGTCTCTCATCTTACCACGGTAAGCCTAGAGGTCGGACTTCGGATGAATATGTCGAAGACCAAGTTGATGACGAACAGCGTGCATCGCAGGATCACTGTGGCGGGTGAGGAGGTTGACTACGTTGATGAGTATCTATATCTTGGTCAAATAGTCTCTTTCCAGGTAAGACAAAACTAAGAAGTTGCAAGACGCACCGAGAATGCCTGGAAGAGCTATTGGGCGAAGAAAGAACTAATGAAGTGAAAAAAAAAAAAAAACAAAAAAAATCTTCCTTTGTCCCTTAAGAGAAGACTCATTGACGTGTGCATACTTCCCATCCTCACATATGGTAGTTAAACATGGTCTTTGACAAACCAGCAGAGTCCACGCTCGAGGTTTGCCAGAGGGCTATGGAACGAAGTATTCTGGGCATAAAACTAATAGACCTGGTTAGGAATACGACCATCCGTTCCATGACAAAGATAAGTGATGTCACTTGGAAAGCTGCCACACTAAAATGGAATTGTGCTGGACACATCTGCCGCCGCACAGACGAGCAATGGGCCAAAATAACAACCCAATTTGTCCCTTCTCACGGCAAGCGACGTCGCGGTAGGCCCAGACGGACATGGCGGGATGAGCTGGACTCCTTTAACAAGAACTGGCCACTAGTAGGACTAGACAGAGAAGTGGAAGGAGGGTAGAGAGGCCTTTGCCCTGCAGTGGGTCATTACAGGCTTTTAATAATAATAAATAACTGTATCGAGAATCACTAGACCAGCCCTATCACCTGTCTTCGTTTTCAGAAGCGGTCCCTTACACCCTGTATCTCGTATATTATTGTCACAGTAAACCGAGAGGCTTCATACAAGGGTGGAGTTAATTTCTGTTAGCAGCATAACCTCATATCACTCTTATCAATAAACGTTTTGTCATTGGCATGGAACAAGTTTACAAAGTCTCAACTTACAAGTTAGGTGGAGACGAAATTGATCAAAATGAGCTCGCAAAATTTTATGTAATAATAGCTTTTGCTAGCGGTTTCGCCCGCGTGGAGGTCGAAAATCATCCCACGGGACCGTATCTATCACCGTGATAAAAAAGTATCCTATGTGTTAATCCGGGTTATAATCTGTGTGCCAAATTGCATCAAAATCTGTTCAGCCGTTTTTGCGTTATTGAGTATAAAACATACATAAATCTAAACATACAAACTTTCACATTTATATAAGTAGGTTAAGAAGTAGGATTTATAGACGAGAGATTATGCTATCCTACTTCCTATTTTTATTTATTACAAATGTGAAAGTTTGTGAAGGTCTTTGGATGTTTGTTACTCAATCACGCAAAAATGGCTGAACGGATTTTGCTGAAATTTGGCAGACAGATAGATTATAACTTATATTAACACACAGGATACTTTTTATCCCTGTAGTTTGTTCCCGTGGAATCATTTCCGACCATCACGCGAGCGTAGCCGCGGGCGGTACCTAGATTAAAATAAATAAAACAAAACAGCTTCAAAATAATTACCGTTCCAAAAACCGAGAAACGAAACTGATTATTAGCTTCCAAAACCAGTCCATTGACGGCTTCCTTCTTCAATGCAGTGCAAGTGGCTTTCGGAGCGAACTCAGTCCTCGCGCAGTTGATCATGATGCCCCTGAATAAAACGTCTAAGGCTTTGACCCTCATGAAGACGTCGGCAGGGCTGTCGAAGATTCCGTTCATTGCTTTACCGACCATGTTCAACATGGCCGGTTTGTCTCTGTGAACTGTTGATGCCATACCCTGAAAATAAATCATGAGATTTAAATTATCTAGTGTTAGTACCAATCACCCTCTGCACAAACTGCTTTACAATTGGAGAACCGAAACTCTCCGCTACAGTTCTCAGGATGAGGTTGCGACTGCCTCTCACTCGACTTAGTAGCGAAGCGGTTTTTTTGCGCACAATCGCGTGAAAACCGTCGGTACGAGCTTGTGCAAACATCTCCGACGCGCTGCAATAGCGAGGAAGTCTCAACAACATCCTGAAACCATTATTATACTGGACGCGCAGGACATCTAGCGATCTTTTGGTGTAATTGACCCATAGATTACTCGTGTACAGACTCTGGCAGTAAGCTTTAAAAAAAATAATTTTTACTTGGTCCGTACACCGAACAAATCTGCGGGCCAACATGTTGCACCGGACGGCGAGTGCCCTGCGCTCCCTCTATATATCTACATGGTCCATAAGGTCGTCGGAAAGAAAGCGACCCAGGTATTTAAAAGTGGATACCCTTTGGTCACTGACCCGTTTATTAGAAGCTCGGGTCCCACTTGACGGCATTTTCCGCTAACCTTAAAAGCCATGTATTCACATTTTTTTACATTATAAATTAATCCATGTACGGCAGCGTAGGCTTCACAAGTCTTAAGCAACTCTCTGATTGCCCCTGCAGACGGAGCCAGCAGCACCATGTAGTCAGCATAGCTGATGTTGTTAATGCTAACCCCATCAACACTGCAGCCGACACGCATGCTGCTGAGTCCCTCTATGAGTTCATCTACGTAGAGGTTGAAGAGTCTGGGAGACGTCAAACCTCCTTGCCTCACCCCGCATTCCAACCTATACGGTTCAGAGAGCGTACCGTCCCACTTCACATGATTGGTCTGATTACCATACCAGTGCTGAAATAATCCACAAATATCCGCAGGTATACCCCTATTTACCATCTTTCTCCAGAGCACATCATACGAGACCAGATCGAAGGCCCTGGAGAGATCAAGGAAACAGGCGTATACCGGTGTCTTTCGATTGCATGGATCTACTTGAAAGCTTGACGCTTCTATTTCTACGAAGAATAGACAGTGCTCTTTCAATACAAAGTAACATTTCGTTGCTCCATTTTTGACATCGCACCGTAGATATCCTTCGAGGTGGCCTTGCACAAGTCCGAGGCCATGTGGTTTCATGGTCCTAGGAATGCACCACCGACGGGTTCCCAGATAACGGTGGGAGGGGTTCACATCGGCGTCGAGTCGACGATGAAGTACTAAGGACTCGTCCTCGACAGCCGGTGGAACTTCGCGGAGCATTTCCGCCGTTTGGTTCCCAGACTGGAGCGGGCCGGGGCTGCATTGAAGCGGCTCCTGCCCAATCTAGGGGGGCCAAACGCCTCCTGCCGGAGGCTCTACGCGGGGATCGTGCGGTCCATGGCCCTATACGGGGCGCCGGTGTGGGCGCCTACATTGAGGCGCCAACCAGTTCGCCGGTTGAGTTCGTCTCACAGGGTCATGGCGATCAGGATGATCCGGGGATATCGCACGATTTCCGGCGAGGCGGCGGGCCTCCTTGCCGGATTACCGCCATGGTATCTGGAGGCAAAGGTCCTGGCATAAATGTGGGAGTGGCGCGAGGAGGCCAAACGCCGGGGCGTAACTCCGCTGCCGCGGGAAATCGCGGCACAGCGGACAGAGCTCCGGCGAGATCTCATGGCGACATGGAGAGTGCGATTGTCGCAACCCAGTGCTGGGCACGCCACGATTGCGGCGGTAAGTCCCCTCTTTGAGGAGTGGTTCGACAGGCGGCATGGCGTCCTCACCTTCCGCCTGACGCAGATCCTCACCGGACACGGTTGTTTCGGGAGGTTCCTGTTTCGGATAGGGCGGGAGGAAACGCCCAGGTGTTTCCACTGCGAAGATCGCCCTGAGGACACGGTGGAGCATACGGTGGCGGTCTGCCCGGCTTGGGTGGAGCACCGCCGTGTCCTCGTGGAGGCGATCGGCGGCGGCGATCTCTCGCGTCCGGCCCTGGTCCAGGCCATGGTACGGAGCGAGAGGGCATGGGTAGCCGTCACCTCCTTCAGCGAAGCAGTGATGCTCGCGAAGAGGTAGGCGGCGCACGTGAGGGAGAGGCAGCATATGCGCCCTCGCGACCCTAGCCGCCGCAGGATACGGAGACGCCCTGGGCGTCGGGAATCCCAGGCCGATTTCCGGCCACCGTAGGCATGGGCTTGCGGACGGCGAGTAATGGGTAGCTCGCTGTCCGGTAAGGACCAAGCCCAAGTCGACGGCGCGTTGTATTCCACGCGCGCCTCAAAGAGATGTCAGCACAAAAAATGATGGGGCCCACAAGTTCCGATGCCTGCCAGGGGTGCGGGTTTAGAGATACCACAGCCCCTGGCATACGGGCTACTGAAGGAACACGGGTGGGTTTTAGTCAGTAAAAATCTGACACGCCCTCCTGCTCCACCCAGAGCGGGAGAAGTTATTTGATGATTTCCCACCCAAAAAAAAATAAAAAACCGTAGATATACTGTCATAATCTGTCATTTTGTCTTTCGTTTCTAACGATCTTTGTCTAGGTACATATAAATGTAGACTATTTCAGAAGAATATTTCTTCTCAAACTGTTAAAATCACACTGACCACAAACTTTCTACTCGACGGACACAAAGGATTTACGATTATCTACAAAATCATGATTCGTTTAGAACGCATATCTGTGATAATTAGAAAACAGAACTATCTTCTTCTATTATACATCATTCAGTTAATTGTCATGTCTATTCTTCCATCGACAAATCGGTGCTCGTGCTAAGCCTGCAGTTAGAACATTGCTGATTAAATAAAGAAAGAAAACACAATTGTTTAGCACAGACTAAAAGGTACCTACACAATACACAACAAACAACTATAACAACTTATTTTATTTTGTTGTTATTTTTTCCAGATCACATTAATCACCTAGATCGATGGATCGATTACCTTGATTTCAGATGTAGCAATATTCCTACATTTGCTACACTTGTAGTTAGTAAGATATTGGTCTTACCAGCATAAAAATATGCGGCATGGTGATAATTTCTTCCCCCGTAAGTCCAGGTCCAGAGAGCTCAGGATTGAAGTAGAATACGTCACGCTTTTTGTAATTGATGGTGTCGTCTTCTTCGTTGTCTTCAATTTCCACTTTTTCCTTCCATTCACTAAGAAAAAAAAAAAATTACTCAAATACCTCAAGTTCTGAGTTGAGCCGTATGATTACTGATACATGCGTGCACTGAATGGACAGGTCCACTCAACCAGTGTGGTTCTTTCCTCAAAAGACAATTTCAGACACCAATCCAAATGGTCTTCACATGATCTGACCAAGTTTATGTCTGGACTTTAAAAGAGACTGTGACCTCTGAGTTTGTTTCGGCCTTTCTTGTCAGAGTAGTCAGATAGGACACGCCGACCTCATCTAGTTTAAAAAAAATATGATTGACGTGTAAAAGTGTTTGTACAAACCTTACAGAAATAAAATCATTCATCATAATGTCGGGCTATATAATGTCGCGAGTCACTTCCCGAGAAAAAGTACTGACAAACATACACTGAGAAAAATTTCCTCTGCCGCACTACGTAAAATAAGGACAAAAATCGACCACAATGACGTGTGTAACCCGCTCCATTACGCGTAAGTAGCCAGTCATACGTAGTCGGCATACTGACGCTCATCATGGAGCGGGTTACGTAATTTACTCGTGGTCGATTTTTGTACGTACGTACGTAGCCCGACATCCGGCTACGTAATACGTAGTGCGCAAGTCGCACTGAATACTCCTGAAACTACGATTGCAACACCCGTATACTATTGTTGCGAGCACAGTAGAACACGGTGAACCTTACGTGTGTACCATGGCGGCTTACGTACGATACTGTAGCGGGCACGTTAAATAATGATGAGCCATATCTGTGCACCGCGACGGCATACGTACGATACTGTGGCGGACACAGTAAAGCACGGTGAGCTGTACGTGTGTACCACGGCGGCATACGTACGATACTGTGACGGACACAGTAAAGCACGTTGAGCCGTACGTGTGTACCACGGCGGCATACGTACGATACTGTGACGGACACAGTAAAGCACGGTGAGCCATACGTGTGTACCACGGCGGCATACGTACGATACTGTGGCGGACACAGTAAAGCACGGTGAGCCATACGTGTGTACCACGGCGGCATACGTACGATACTGTGGCAGACACAGTAAAGCACGGTGAGCCGTACGTGTGTACCACGGCGGCATACGTACGATACTGTGGCAGACACGGTAAAGCACGGTGAGCCGTACGTGTGTACCACGGCGGCATACGAACGATACTGTGGCGGACACAGTAAAGCACGGTGAGCCGTACGTGTGTACCATGGCGGCATACGTACGATACTGTGGCGGACACAGTAAAGCACGGTGAGCCGTACGTGTGTACCACGGCGGCATACGTACGATACTGTGGCGGACACAGTAAAGCACGGTGAGCCGTACGTGTGTACCACGGCGGCATACGTACGATACTGTGGCGGACACAGTAAAGCACGGTGAGCCGTACGTGTGTACCACGGCGGCATACGTACGATACTGTGGCGGACGCAGTAAAGCACGGTGAGCCGTACGTGTGTACCACGGCGGCATACGTACGATACTGTGGCGGACACAGTAAAGAACGGTGAGCCGTACGTGTGTACCACGGCGGCATACGTACGATACTGTGGCGGACACAGTAAATCACGGTGAGCCGTACGTGTGTACCACGGCGGCATACGTACGATACTGTGGCGGACACAGTAAAGCACGGTGAGCCGTACGTGTGTACCACGGCGGCATACGTACGATACTGTGGCGGACACAGTAAAGCACGGTGAGCCATACGTGTGTACCACGGCGGCATACGTACGATACTGTGGCGGATGCAGTAAATCATGGTGAGACATACGTGTACACCACGGCGGCATACTTACGATACTATAGCGGACACGGTGAATCATGGTGCGCCATACGTGTACACCATGGCGGCATACTTACGATACCATGGCGGACACGGTGAATCATGGTGCGCCATACGTGTACACCATGGCGGCATACTTACGATACTATGGCGGACACGGTGAATCATAGTGCGCCATACGTGTGCAGCGTGGCAGCATACGTAGGATACTGTGGCAGGCACAGTAAAGCATGATGTGTCAGACGTATTAACTGTCGTAGTAGAGGTAAGGTACCGTTGCCGGTACAGTAAGGCATGATGAACCGTGCGTATGTACCACGGCAGTGGACGTACGATACTGGTGCGGGACCAGTAAAGCACGGTGAACCATACTTATGTACCACGCTAGCGTACGTACGATACTGCTGCGGGTATAGTAAGGCATGGTGCACTATACTGTGTTACGTATGGCACACCATGCCTTACGATACTCGCACCTGTATTTTCCTTATGCTGGCGCATGGTACATACAAAGGTGTTCAGATACTTATTTTGAATATTAAACACTCAAATCAATGAAATTTTGTAGACATGATCGAGAAACTAATATCTAGCTAGGTCTGTGGTTTATTACATTTTCGTAAAAATGTATAGTTTAAATATTGCAGGGGGTTTTCATATTTTCATTCAAAACTCCCTGCAATATTTAAACTATACATTTTTACGAAAATGTAATAAACCACAGACCTAGCTAGATATTAGTTTCTCGATCGTGTGTACAAAATTTCATTGACTTTGATTGGTTAATATATAATAATATCTGAACACCTTTGTATGTACGGCCAGCGTCATAAAAATATATACGTTAACAAGAGCTCAAAAATATCTACACGCCTCTATGTCACTGACAATAAGGTTGGTGTTTACATATTTTGACTCGATGGCTGTATATATTTATATATTAATGACGTTGACTGTAACCATGCCAGCATAAGGAAAATACAGGTACAAGTATCGTAAGGCATGATGTGCAATACGTAACACGTAGTGCAATAGTGCACCATGCCTTATACCCGTAGCAGTATCGCATGTACTCGGGCGTGTAGATGGACGGGTATGGTGAATGGTATGGTGCCATATTGTCCCGCACTAGTAATCATACCTTTTATTTTTCTTCTCAGCATATATATTCGTCCACTGCTGGACATTTATGCTTCTCCCATGGTTTTTCTATGTCATCCTCGATGCGGCGTATCTGGTCGAGGTCGGCCCTGCCATCTTAGGAATGGCGGTCTGCCTACGCTTCGACTTCCCGTTCATACCTCTACTATAACAGTTAATAAGTTTTATACACATTATGCTTTGTAGTATAAGTAGTACAACCTGCACTGGTCACATAGATATCTACTTATAAATAATGGTGCGGGTACGGTAAAGAATGATGTATCATTATAAAGCTGACCAGATGTTTTAAAACCCGCGTGCGGTATTTTTCAGATTTAATTTCTTTTACTGGCAATAGTTACGTATAAATATATCACAAAAGGTCGCGTCCTCATTGCAGGGTTTTTTTAAAACTCTGGTCAGGCTTTACCTACTGTTGTTGAATTTGTACGATATTAGTGCGGCTATTATTATTATTATGCAAAATAATTTTGTAGCAAACTTAACAGCTACACCGATATAGCACCAAATCGGACCTGTAAGTGAAAAGCATACACTAATTGGTAATTTAGATAAAATAATACTTCACGATACATATACATTTAGTGTAGGTACTACCTACACAGCAATGATACATCATTTTTTATTTTTTTTAACTTTTACAAGGTTATTAACAGAAGAAATTCTGAAGAAGTTCTGTTCTCAAACCCTGTACAAGTTTTATAACTTTACATGCTTAAAAGGAAATAGACATAAAAGATTCATATTATTTATTTTCAATCGTAAAATTGAGACATACAAAAAAACCACAAGCTTAATTAATCATACTATTCTAGAATTACATGGTAGTCAACTATGAACGAGGAATTTCACCGTCTGTCGGTTGTTGACAGGCGTCCACCATTGCAAGATTTAAGGCCTACTCAAATCTGACCGGTATCCCGTACCGGTGGCGATAACGATATCCCGATGGGTATGCGGTAACGCGCTGTTCAAAGGTGTTCCGCAACTGCTGCCGGTAATGCCATACAAAATACCGGTCGGGATATCGGTCAGGTTTGAGTAGGCCTTTACAAAACGTAATACGGAAAGGACGAGAGGATTGGCGATTAGATATTTATTAAAATATAAGGGCGTCAGTAGATATCCTATCTTATATAGATTTCGTCTGAATGTTTTAGGGCAATTATAAATACTTAATTAGGTATAACAACAGACAGTCCATTATCAACATGAACAATGTCTCAGATCTCCGGTATTTGTAGCACGAGCCGGAAGCGGGTAAGTAAGAGCAACCTAGGATTCCCGACCAAAGAATCACTAGTACGAGCCAGTCCACACGGCGCGTTGCGTCTCCGTTGCGTCGACGCAGCGCTGCCGTTGCGTCATTTTACATTTTGCGTTGCGTCGACGCAACGCGCCGTGTGGACTGGCTCTAAGGGTACCTTGGCATCAATGGAGTCCGCGTGGTCGTCGCTGGAAACCAATGCATCTAGGCCTACGGTAAACTTAACTTAAAGCTCGTTCGCATACGAACGCTAATACATACGCATAAACCTAACTAGTTGCGGAACCTATGTCGCAAGGCCCGACTTTAAACTGATATAACCGGTATTCTACAAAAAAAAAAATACAAAATGTGGGGATCGCCCCGTTTTGGTAGCGATCCGAGAGCCACCTTTTGGCAGTAGGGGCGGTGCACCCCTACCCCTAGCTGGCCTAGGTGAAGGTTAAACATCAGTACCGAGTTTCGATATTTTCTACTTTTACGAAATTTGACTGATTTTAAAAGCATAAATGACAATACGATGAAAGAATACAAACAACAAATGAAACTCAGCTGATGTTTAACCTGAAGTTAAGTTAAAGAAACAAATTGGTGGTGGGCCCGTATTCACGCTTTTGCAAAACGGTATATAATGTAAGGTATGGGTACGTAAAATGTGTAAACTGTATCACCTGCGGGCAACAGATCCGCACAGGTGGGTGTGTTTCTGAATTTTTGCACGTGTTGTATGTGTTATAGTCAAACCCCGAAGTCCCGGCGCTCCAAGGTTTGCCTAGTCAAACCTCAGGTTTGACAAGAAGGCTTAGTCAAAGTCCAAAACTAATAGCGTGTTTCGACCTTTGGCTAACGCATTTATGGCCAAACCTAGGAGAGACTAACTTGGAAAGTCAAACGCCGAAACGCAATTTGATCAAATCGCAATTACTCCGCTTCTAACCTGCAGGACCACGTGACCTACAGGAGTAAGGCAGTTTTGAATCTAACATCGGAAATGAATGAAGTTTTTCATACATATTTAGGTTATATAACCCATTCTGTCCCTAATTTAAGTCTGACTAGTCAAACCCCGATTTGATCGTACTGAGTTTCGGCGTTTGACTACCCAAATTGGTCTCTCCAAGGTTTGACCATAAATTCTTTTGTCAAAGGCCAAAACACGCTTTAGTTTTGGACTTTGACTAAGGCTTCTTGTCAAACCTGAGGTTTGACTAGGCAAACCTAGGAGCGCCGGGACTTCGGAGTTTGACTACATATGCATGTAAGTGTGTGATGAGAGAAAAATAAACGAAGAAGGTTGGTGCTAATATGATGGGAAGTCCTACCCCAAGGGTACGTACGTCGTATGTGATGTGTAATGGTCGTTGTTATTCTAAAGTCCATCGAACAGTGACATAAAGTTTTAAATCTGACATTATAGTAATTGTAGCCGGTACAGGCGAAACAAGGGTATTATAATTATGTAATAGGTAATCGTTGGTTCTCATCACTTGATACGCATAGTAATGCTGATTAAAATCTATACACTCTAATGAAACACACTCAAATGTAACTTCATCATTGTCAAGTAAATAAATATTTTTTATTTCACCAAACTTTGGTAAGCCTGAAGATTCTGAAATATCTAGAATGACAATTGACGACAGCTCAAATCGGACACCATACAGTTTCACCCATGATAATGAGTACCAACAATTATTTTCGATTATACCTCGAGAATGAAAGTTTTGTCTTACATTTTCAATTTGCGCTTCTGTCATATTTGCCTTTTTGCCATAAGAGATCGTCTTTACAGTTTCATTTTTAAGAAAAGTATCGTTTAAAATTAATTGATGTTTAATAGCTATTGTTTTACAAACATTTACTCTGTTGTGTGATGCTCTGGCCACAAATTTAGATATACGATGCTTGGCTTCAAACCTCATCGTCCAGATTTGGGTAAGTGGGCCAAATTTTTTTAACATTTCTGGATAATGTGTAAGAAAATGAAACTTTGGCTTTAAGTCTGTTTCAGCAAATTTTCGATAGAGCTCGTTTAATTCAGCTACTGAAAATTTTACTTGATCAATAGTATTTTCATGGATTCTATGACTCAAAAGTTTATCCAACAATTGTCTTAATTTGATGTATAAGAACCAAACTTCGTTTTCATCCGGGACATTATATCCGACAATCAGCCCAAAATATCGAACAAGGGTAAGCATTTCAGAAGCCGAACATTTTAACTTTAATGTTGAGCCTTCTTTTGCTACAGAATCGCACGGTGTCGATGTAGAATCAGGTCCATAATTAAAATACCGTATTCTTGATTTTAAATTGTCAAAAGAAATTAGCATCTGAGTACACACTAGATTCTGTATCACAAATGGCATCACATATCGACAAGCACCCTCGAGATAGTCATGTAAAACATCTACGGCGACGTTTTGAAATAAGTCAAACCCATCTAAAGCAAGCCACGAGCATTTTTCTTTAAGACCAGTCATATGAATGTCATTTAAATGTAAATCATTTTCATAATTGACATTGTTTCTCAACAACGTGTCATCTTCATAAAGCAGTGTTTTGATTTGTTCTTTATTAGCAGTACAAATTCTACATGGCCGATTTGCAGAAAAACTTTCAACAAAACCTAACATAGCATTCAATCCTAAATTATCTCCCGTCACAGCTGCAACATAAAACTTAATTTTGCCAGTATACACATCAGTTTCAACATGAATACCATTGTTCCTTAAATCATTAAGAACATCAAAAACTTTTTGAAAAATTATGTTGTTTCCAAAGCTTGTTCTGTCTGATGAGTGAAAAAGAGCCAATAATAAAATATTTTGCAAAAGCGACACGTAGTGAGGTGGAAGACATGGTACTGAGGCATAAATAGCTCCAAGTTTATGAATCCCAGCGTGGCTTCCTAAGGGATTGCCTATTTCAAAATCGTCAAAGTAGATTATTAATGGTAAAATCATTGCATCATGCTCTACAGAATTTTCTGTCATTTTTTTCCATACTGAACCCTGAACAATATTCTCAATACCGAAAGAGTCATTTTGTACTGTGTCCAAATATTCAAGAGTATCCTTAATGAAATTTTTTGATGAAAAAATTAGTTTTAAATTTTCTTTTAACGGAATCACCTGCATTGTACAATTTACTTGTACTAATAACAAACCAGCCGCTGTTTTTTTAGACTCATTACGTTGACCTACAACCACTTCAAGGGGCTCAGAATAAGTTCCTATTTCATTAAAATATTTTAAACGTTTGTGTTCCGAATCTAAATTCTCAAACGCATCGCTGAACGCGCTAAATATTTTTTTTAAAGCATTTTTAACATGAACATTATCTTGGTCTGGTGGTACCATATCATTAAACTGTCGCTCTATAATGCATTGTGATTTAGAATGAAATAATTGAAGATTTTCTACAAGAACTTGTACGGCTTTACGCGGTATTATTGGGTTAGCATATAGAGTGGAAACGAGACTTGCAGCATGGTGACCAAGAGAGTTTTCGTCTCTTTGAGTTGGTAGAGATTCCATCGTATTTGCCGTTTCGTAAGTTTCTTTGCTTGACGTTGAAGGTAAATTTGAGATATTGGCTTCTGTATCAATCGGTTTGTTACTATTTGGATGAGGCAAGACTGACAATGATGACTGGTGCTCTCTAACTAAGTGCTTTTTGAAAGATGCAGAGGAAATATAATGACGATAACACCCTTGTTCACCACACCGAAATCCGGAAAATTCTACCGTTAATTTACAGAAAGTTCGCACATGAGTTATAAGTAAATTCGGAGACACACTGGCTTTTTTGCAATAGTAACAGGTAAACATTTTTAAAGTATTAACTCTAGATCAGTTAAAAGACTATTCACAGCCTGTGTGGGCCTGTCAAATTTAGTTTTAATATCGTAGAAACCCAATTGAATAAAAAGCCATATGTCTCCAGCTTCCTCCGGGTAACAAGCTCCTATCGATTGAAATATTTTAAATGCACAGTCTACTGCTGTTACTAATTTGTTGAAACTATACAATGTGTCATTTATTACCACATATGCTACTTTTACCTCAGTAACGGTAAGGCCAACAAAAATAACGTAGGGTTGAACTGTGCGGCCTAGCCTCTGCAGGTTCTCCTTTTTTTGAATGATCTTGTTGGTAACGTCGGCTTCAGAAGCAGCTTGCGATATATAGCCGTCGCATACTTCTGCTCTGGATGGCTTCCACGCTGGCTTTCCTTTTATTTTCCGTGCAGGTGAAATGTTGATGACATAAGCCAGCAACATCAAAGCAACATTGCTAGATGTCTCTGGTTCATCTTCTGTATTCAAAGAAAAAAAAAAAGTTTCGGTTAATTTTTAAGACTTAATTTTACTAAAATTAAAAAAAAAACACTATGGACGTCATTTTTTCAATACACTAACTGAGCGGCTCGGTGCTGAGGGGAGGGGGAAGTCACAAATCTGTGCGATTTCTAGAATGGGCGGGGCCTCTGAGACTCCACGTCATAGTTAAAGATTAATAATAAGAACTAATATTTGAGCAAAACTTCTTACCGTCAATCAGTGCAATTATATTTGCTATTTTTGTTCTCGTATCTTGGTCTCTAATTTTTCGTAATTTTAATGAAGCATATTTTATAATTTCTTCATTTTTGAGGGTGATAGAGGAAAATAATTTGTTTTCCTTTCCCGGATACAGACGACTGAAATCGTTCATTAACTGAAAAAAAGAATACAATAAATGTGCGCCACGTTATTTCCACTGGTGAGAAAGGTCCGGATGGCTACCACATAGGTTATTGGGTTGTTGAGCGAGAACTAGAATAGCTTGTCTCTTTTAGTGCCTGCACAATATCTCGTTCTGCAATGTCGGCAGCGCGCGAGTGTTGCAAGTGACTAGAGTCTGTGCGAAAAGAGAAGAACCGTGGCAGATACGGGAACTAACATTACGAATTTTACATGGCAATCGAAATTCAGACACTTGTCTTATAACCCCTCGTTTTCACCAAAGTATAATACATGTATTTTACAAATTGAATGCAATGTTTTAGTTTTTCGCATGTATTAAATATGTTGTTCAAAACTTGTTATGAAACTATATTACATGATTGTATAAAACTTGTTGTAAGTATACAAAACTTGTATGAAACTTGTTAGTTGAAAACTTCTAGTCGCCTACATGTTTATGATCTCATATACAGAAATTGCAATAAAATAAACATTAATTGTCTAAACCACGTTTGTATTTTGTAGGTGAGAACGCTGTCAATGTATCAGAGGGCCTAGTGTGAGTTTCTTTTAACCATCTCGACTTTACGCATCGACCGCTTTTCTCCGATTGGCACTCGTTTGGTGAAGGGCCAATCAGAGAGCAAAACGCGATCGATGCGTAAAGTCGAGATAGTTAAAAGAAACTCACACTAGGGCCACAGACGAGTTAATACATGTCACAGACTTCATTGTAAACGCAAATGTGTTTTATACTTGTAAAAATACTTGCTGGCTACACAGTTGAACGAAATAATGTTTGAGACAGTTTTGACAAGTATTCTACAAGTTTTTTTTTTACATAATCCTTGTGGTTATTTATAGAAAAACCACAAGGATTATGTAAAAAATAAGCGGCTGCGGTTTATGCTTACCAAGGTATAGCCTTGTGATTGTTTTAAGGCTGGGAAATCCTTGAAGTAATCTGCTATATCACCTTTTCCACATTGGATGCGATTTAGGCGGTAATCTGCAGTTTCTGCCCACTTTTCTTCAACAGATTTCCATGGATCGACATTGTTTTTCAGCCATAGTAATGTTTCTTCATAGACAATACCTGTAATTTATATGTGTATGGTGGGATGAGTCAACAAGAGGAAGGGCATCATAGTACAGTCGCCCGTAGTACATTTAAATCACGAAAAAGGTGACTAGCGATTATTTGCTTACCACTTTCCAGAGATTCCAGGCTATAAATGTCATCATCTGTGATAGTTGGCGTGGATCTGAGCGATGATCTGGACGACTTTGAGGATGAACGGCTAGTTCCCGGCAACTGTCCACTTTCTCGCAACTTTCTCCTTCGAGCTATATAGCTCTCGTAGAGCTTTCCGCTAGCATTTTTTTTAGCTAATTTATTTGTAGCTGAAAAATATGCAGAATAATACACTACAACGCGTTCCTTGTGAAATATTTCCACAATTTCGGTAGCTAGTTTATAAAATCCTTCACTGGAAATTTTCTTCGCACAATTGTTTTCTAGTATGTGGTGTATTAGCAGCTGGCTCAATTTCCTTCGGGAACCCTCCGTCAGTAAGCCTCCTTTTCCCTCTTTGAGTATTGCTCTGCCGTCTAAACTTTCCTGTATGTAAAACACAAACACTATTGATACCAACTTTTTAAAGTTGTTGAACAAATTGATAAATTAATGAGTAAATGGTCCAGTTGGAGAACAGCCTTCGGAGCTCTATGAGTAGTAAATAAAACCAAAAAAAAAAAAAATAGAATTGTAAAAAAAAATTTTTTCGGTGACCGATTGTCCCTCCTTTTTTTGCTCTTATTTAATTGAGGATACCCATAGAAACAATTTAGGCTTTATACACTTTTTCGTAAAATGCATATTTTTCGAGTAATTTAACTTTGAAGATTTTTTTACTTTTTTTTAATAATTAAATATCTCGTGATAGTAATTAAATAACTGTGAGTCGGGGACACATCATGCCCATGACATAAATTGATGGGGACAATGATCGAAAATCGATATAAGTTCTCAGTAAATATGCATTTAACGAAAAAAAAATTATAAGTTTAAACATGTTACTATATGTGCCCTAAATAAAAAAAAAGCAAAAAAAAGTCATCGGTAAACGATTTTTTTTTCAAAAAAAAAAAAATTAAAAAGATTCTGAGTCTTTTTTCCCATAGGCCCCAAAGGCAACACTCCAACTGATTCCGACGAATTGAGAACGTCCTCCTTTTTAAAGTCGGTTAAATGCCGCGCAGTTACCAAGTTAAGCTAGCTAATGATAAATACTATTGAATACTAAATAGGTATATACTACTTAGTAATGCAGACCATACACGTCCAATTCGATCGTTCAATTGGCATGATACTGCTGATTGGATCCAATCTGCAGTTCGTCCATATACCTACACCACACACGATCAATTCTAACTGTCCAATCGGACAAATAAAGAAAAAGAAAAAAAACAT
Organism: Polymixis flavicincta; assembly: GCA_949987655.1. Classification (NCBI taxonomy): domain Eukaryota; kingdom Metazoa; phylum Arthropoda; class Insecta; order Lepidoptera; family Noctuidae; genus Polymixis; species Polymixis flavicincta. The sequence goes on from OX465184.1 coordinate 19,060,558, forward strand.
AAAAATCGGTCTATAAATATCGAAGATATGCGCAAACAATGATAAAACAAATATATACAATCTAATTAAGAACCTCCTTGTTTTTTGAAGTCGGTTAAGAAAAATCATACGATCGATCGCCCACTGCCATACACGGTCCAATCGGCATGATCCAGCCAAAATAATTGAATTTTGATTGTTCCGCCAATTCGATCTGTCCTGCCTGCCGATCCACGGCCACATACGGTCAATTCGATTGGATCCAATCGGCAGTGTCATGCCAATTGTACAATCGAATTGATGGTGTATGGCCTGCATAACTATACGAGTTGTAATAATACGGGTTTTAATAATGTACCAAATAAATACTATACATACGGATGTACTTACATTTTTGCTGGTTAAACAATATACCTAAACTATGAATATTCTACTAGCACACTAACTTTGACTAGTGCCTTCTAAATACTCATACAATCTACTAAAGAAAATAACATTACATTTAATAGTTTCAATACCTGAAACAAAACAAAACGTAATCTAAGAATTATTACAAACTTAAATAGGTACCCGGTCCTATCTTAATGATGGGCATTTTCAATTTTATCTTAAGCAAGGTTTACACGAGGCCATCGCAAGCCAAGCCAGCAACGCTGGCGAGAATAAAGTGCCCGTCTATTTTTCAAGCCAGTGAGACTGGCAGCCAGCGATGGCCTTATGTAAACAATGCTTTTGGTCCATAACACAAACATAAAGTACCTACCAAATTAAGCTACAAAATAAAAATTTAAGTGAGCACCAAAAAAGGGTGGGGCAGCCTGTCAGTATTGTATTACAATCACTGTAAACTATACAAAAATGGACTTAGCAGGTTAACGAATTAGGCCGACGAAATACGTTTTGTTATCAAACTGAGTAATTTTATTATTATAAGTAACTCACAGTGTTATTAGCTGCAGCAGTACAATCTGTAGAGATTTTTGCATTATCACTGACATCAGTGTCCCGTACAGCGTTTTGAGTTGAGTCGTTTAGCCCAGCATTCCTAATTTCAAGGTTCTAGAAAAATAATTTAAAAGTATACGGCATCGGTCCAAGAGAAAAAATCGAAAACATTTTTATTAGCTAAATACAAGATGTACAATAAACAAGTAGGTACGTACATTGACACTGGTCGCTTTTTGATGTTGTAGTAGCCAATTTTTAAATTTTATTCTGGGGCCAATCTTTGGAATCATTTCTTTCAAATCTTCATCGTTTAACAGAATGGCAGTTTCAAGTGATGTTATAAGATTGTCTGAAAAATACAAATACAAACATGTACAAAACTTGTTATGTAGGTAAGTACCTACCTACTTATAATTGCCTACATGTTCAGTCGGAGAGTCAGGTTTTTGGGCGGTCTCTTGGTTTTCAACAAAAAAAAAAAATCTTTTTAACAAAAAATTGAACCGACCAAAAAAAAAAAAGGAAAAAAAAAAATTAACGTTTTAGTCCAGCTAAGCTCCACATTAATTTCGAGTCGGCGCCAAAGTTTGTATGGCGCCACCTGTACACTGTTGAGGACCTCTTGGAACTGACTTCACTACAACATAACAGGGATCTGGAGTTGATCTAATAATGGAGACGCCATCATCAGATCCGTGTTATGTTGTGGTGTCATCACACATCATAAATGTTTGGTTAATTTCAACAGAATCGGTTCACAATTGAAAATTCAGTAGGAAAATTATCAATAAATTCCTTTTTTTCTACCCTTAGGGGCAGATATAATTTTTCATATTTAAATGGGACCGATTTTTAGATATACTCTTTCCAACAAAAAAAGAATTTTTGAAATCGGACCACTCAATAAAAAGTTATGAGTGGTCATACATAAAAAAAATATACGTGTCGAATTGAGAACCTCCTCCTTTTTTTTTCGTCGGTTAAAAAATGCTGTCCGTTACCGATTAGTAAAGTTTACAACTTTATCCAACAAGCAATAATAAGGTTTTAAACTTGTTTGTAAGTAGTATTATATGTAAAAGGCTATCAGACAAGTTCAAACATGCCACCAAAGATGAGAGTGAAAATAACTCAATGAGTGAAAACGAGGGGTTATGTTATGACGCAACATACTATTTCAAAGTGCGACAGATCTAAGAAAATTTATAATCTAAATAAAACAAAAAATCTTGACTAAATAAAACCGAGAAACTGGCTTACCTTGAAGGAATGGTATTATTTCAGATAAACCGGCGTTTAATATCTCTTCCATAAATTCCATGATGGCTACGCTACGACGCGTTTTAGCACAAAATCACTAATCATAATTCAGCCAGACTTCGTGTTGTTCGGTCTGTTTTTCTCAGGCGACTGCTGACTGCCGCGCCGTTGCCGCGAGGCGCCCCCGCCTCTGGCGCCGCCGGGGGCGGGGCGTCACGGGCTGATGCAACACATTACCTTATTTGGTAGCGTTTCGTGACCTTCGCGATGTTTCTTTATTTTTTTTTTTCTTTACCCTTGCGGGAAGGCAAAGGAATCTAGCCCATGCAGCCTGATCTTATGTTATTGATTAACACATTTTGTAATCAAAGGCAAAATGCAAAGTCTTTTTTTTATAATAGTTCTTCACTTTCTGGTAAATTCTAGTGTTCGATTCTATAATGTCCAATTTTTGGCTGATTCCCTGTTTTAGAGCCTCTGCGCAGTGCCTTGCGGGGGAGCGCGGTGCGTTTATTCTAACGTGCGGTCAGTGTAGCCAACCCTACAGTTTTAACTGTAGATCTACAGTTTTTTGTAAATTCTCTCAGTTTTTAGTTTAGGCCTCGAAATCTAAAGTTTTTTATTTAAGATGATGGTGTCTCTGTTTTGTTTGCTACGTAGTCCGTATACTAAGTCAGCTTCAGTAAAAAAGAACAATGCCCACCTTCCATACATTTAAAAACCTGATAATGAAAGTATATGTATAGTTATATGATATAGTAGAAATACTTCATATAAGTTTATAAAATAATGTCTTATAGTCATTTTGGCGATTTAAACGCCACGAAGTCCAAAAAATATTAATGTTTCTTTTTAGGTTAGGATTTGGCGTTAGGTACCAAAAATAATGAAACAAACGTGCATGAACTAATTAATTAGGTACGCTCGATGTTTTGTCTAAAATAGGAGTATTTACCTAACTATGGTATAAAACATCCTTTTTACTTTGTTAATTCCTTGAAACTAACTGCCCCTAAGTCAACAATGCTAAGACTGCGCCGACCAGTGTTGCCATATGGAGGAGGCGTGAAATCTATATTTTCATTTTAAAAATCCGTATTACCAGTAAAATCTCACCATTTTTCATTGTTTTTTGGCAAAAAAACCTGTAACAGATCTTTAGGACGTTATAGGTACTGAATTTCAATGTTTAGTCGTGTTCATGTACATACTTAAAAATATTCGTCTTACCTCCGCGTTCAATAGATAAGTCACTCAATTTCTTTTTACATAATGCAAACGTGCAAAATCCTTCTTGCTACGTTTCAGCAAAACCTTGAAAGTAGATTCAGCCAACCAATCTAAGTTGAAGCGCTAAATTATGCCTGATTTTTTGCATTTCCAGCCATTGTTTTCAAACTACACTTAATGTCCTTTTCAATCAAAGACAATAGCTCTAAAGGTTTTGTCTTTGATACACGGTTTCGAACGCGACCTATGGCACGGTATTCCCCACATCTCATGTTTGTGTTACGGCTCTATTATGTTATATTTCCATGAAATGAAAATAATAGTTGCGACAGAGGACTAAAATGTGATTTATAATGAATACTACGAAAAAAACTTCGGAATATGCTCTGTACAGCATCTGGCTGAGGTTGAGTCCATCTGTACGTAAATCCGTATAAAAGTCCGTAAGCATGATTCATCCGTACTGGACTTCCAAAATCCGTACAAATATGGACAAATCCGTATATATGGCAACACTGGCGCCGACCGCCGATGCAAATCACAGAACTGTTAAATGTCAAAAAATCCATTTCACTTGCGCACACTCAATGAAACACTGAATGATTAATTTAATTCAATTATTGTGTTATTTTTATATAATTTAATTTATCCCATGACTAATAAAGAAATAGTTACTGATCAAATTAAACGTAAAATAAGTATTAAACTACGAAACGAAGTTAAATATGGTCAACCAGCAATGTTTAAAATGGAACGTTTAAAAAAAAAGAATGATTGGATGCGTTCAAAATATGTCAATACGATATGTCATGACGTAGAATTAGCTTAAATTAATGTTAAAAAATCTTTTTTTCCTGCGTTTCTTTTATCATTGTGATAAGCGTAATCAATATACAATTCAATAAGCTATATTTTAAGATTTATTTCATTTCTATACATAGTCAGGTCAAAAATAAGCATTCTTCTTTGCTACGTAGTCCGTACACTAAGTTAGCTTCAGTAAAACCTACTATTATCGGACTGGAATTAATTGTCAATCGATTTATTAGATGGCGTTAATGGTGGACATAGTGAGTAGATCGTTCGGTCGATGTCTGTTTTACCGACATTCCATTGTTTGCTTTTTTACTTAGGTACTCGGGAATCCCCGTGAATGCTTTGACTATCGAGTTATATGGTACCTTTATTGTCATGAGTTATTTTCAGGGCAAGCTTCCTCAAAAATCACTAGTCACTTTTTCTGAAGTGCTGTATTAGCTTAACAATACTAGTTTTTAGATAATACTAATGTTACTTGACGTAGAAAATAAATGTATCTTTGAGACTTTTAACATTTAATTTGATTAAAACTTTGATGATTACATGTTTTTTTTTTGTTTTTAATTCCTTCGCTATGATGTATTTTATTTACTACTATCACATTACTGTTGTTAGTTAAATTTTCGCACTTCTTTGTATTAAACTGTGACTGGAATGCACCCGCAACGGAAATTATGTAATTTTGCAACAAAACTCATTCATGACACGTCAGCATGGCAACCTAACATGTTTGTTTACTTTTAATTTTCATGAACTTCCCTAAAATACTATATTTTTCCCACTGTTTGAAAAAATACTATTATCCTTCAAATCAAATCAAATCTTTTTATTGTGGGCATAGGTTATACAGATGATCAAACAATAAAATTTATTGTTTGATCATCTCGGCAGGACATAGTGGAGCTTAATTTAATTAAGTTCCACTATGTCCTGCCGAGTAGACATACAATAATTATGTATTACAGCAGGTATTCTGGAATAACTTACAAAACTACATACCAAATCAAACTACCATACAAATTATACTACTATTTTGACAAGGAAATAACGCAATGTTGAAAATATTGAAAAATCCAATATGGCGGCCAACTTTTTTGTTTTTTGGTCGATTTCGATGAAACTCGGTTTTTGATACTATTTTGACAAGGTAATAACGCAATGTTGAAAATATTAAAAAATCCAATATGGCGGCCAACTTTTTTGTTTGTGGGCCGATTTCAATGAAACTCGGTTTTGGTACTATTTTGACAAGGAAATAACGCAGTGTTGAAAATATTAAAAAATCCAATGTGGCGGCCAACTTTTTTGTTTTTGGGCCACAGTAATTTCATGATGCGACTGACGTCATAAAGATTCTATGTACCGAACACAGTCAGCAAATAACGGAGTTCGTAAAATGAGCCAGGATACGTAATAACTGATGATGTAGGCGGAGACATTATTAATTATCCAGTGTGCGTAAAATGTATCGGCATATCCCCTACCTTGCTCGTACATTATGTACGTAACCGGGACCATTACTTAATGAGACGGATTCAGTACAATGATTTGGCAACCAGTTACTGTTATAAAGAGCCTGGATACTGAAATAAGGCGGCTGTATAACGTCGTACTTACGTATAGCGCATACATATTTTATGTTACGGGTTAAGTAAATTACGTATGCTGCTCTGTGCGGAATCAATAAACCGCATACGTAAATTTTAAGAGTGCGCTGCAGTAATTTCATGATGCGGCTGACGTCATAAAGATTCTATGCACCGAACACAGTCAGTAAGTAAACGGAGTTCGTAAAATGAGCCAGGATACGTAATAACTGATGATGTAGGCGGAGACATTATTAATTATCCAGTGTGCGTAAAATGTATCGGCATATCCCCTACCCTGCTCGTACATTATGTACGTAACCGGGACCATTACTTAATGAGACGGATTCAGTACAATGATTTGGCAACCAGTTACTGTTTTAAAGAGCCTGGATACTGAAATCAGGCGGCTGTATAACGTCGTACGTATAGCGCATACATATTTTATGTTACGGGTTAAGTAAATTACGTATGCTGCTCTGTGCGGAATCATTAAACCGCATACGTAAATGATAAGAGTGCGCCACAGTAATTTCATGATGCGGCTGACGTCATAAAGATTCTATGCACCGAACACAGTCAGTAAGTAAACGGAGTTCGTAAAATGAGCCAGGATACGTAAATGATTATGTAGGCGGAGACATTATTAATTATCTAGTGTGCGTAAAATGTATCGGCATATCCCCGACCCTGCTCGTACATTATGTACGTAACCGGGACCATTACTTAATGAGTCGGAGTCAGTACAATGATTTGGCAACCAGTTACTGTTGTAAAGAGCCTAGATACTGAAATAATGCGGCTGTATATCTTCGTTCGTATAGCGCATACATTTTTCCTGTTGCGGGTTAAGTAAATTACGTATGCTGCTCTGTTAATACATATGCGGCATCATTAAACCGCATACGTAAACGTTAATAATGCGGGCACAGTAATTTCATGATGCGGCTTACGTATTAAGGATGCGGCCTCATTACAAGTAACTTGTTTACATTGTCTTTACAGAGCATTATGCCGCATACTTACTTAACATGGTGTCGTTTCATTATAAGTATGGCTCTTATAATTTTCATGTCAAAAGCACATTATACGTATCTGGCTGCCAGTACATTACAAATTTGCCAATTTTAAGTAGCCCGTTTTTCTCAGTGTACTCTTGGGCCTGTGGCTAAATGACAAGCGGATCATAGTATAAATTTACTAGTATAGTTTAGCATCAGCCTATAATGTTCCCACTGCTGAGACACAGGCCTCCACACACACTGTGAGAGGGTGTAGGCCATAATCTCCCACGCGGGCACGGTGCGTATTGGACGATGTCACATGTCTTCGAATTTTTCCTCACGATGACGACCTTCACCGTTTTGAGAGCAGTGGTGATGAAATAATTTACACAAAGTAAAGCGCCTGTATGGAAAACAAAACTAGATGAAAATTAATATTACGGCAGAAATAATAAATTGCTAACACCTTAATGCCTTCTGTGCCTAGTTCAAAAACGTTAGCTAAGAAAGAAAATAATAAACAAATTCTAATACAAATGTATCAGAGAGATTGTAGTCATATTTAAGGATTTGGCACTGATCTGAACAACTATTTCTATGGGACCAACATCTCACCTATCACGAAAAAATAATCAGCTGTCCCATCACCATCATCATTTCAGCCGAAAACATCCAATACTGGATATAGACCTCACCCAAACTCAGCCACTTCGACCTGTTCTGTGCTTTCCGCATCCAGCGGATTTTTGCGGCCATCACAAGGTCACCAGTCCATCTTCGCTACGTCTTCCGGTACGCGGTCGTCACTCCAGAACTTTTCGGCCCCATTGGACAGATGTCCTGCGACCAATGTGGGTTCACTACCACATAAGTATGGTAATTTTTCGGGCTGTCGGTTACATGGTCACTCACAATGGGCCTTATTAGAAGGTTAAAAGTCAGTCAAGGTTATGCTCCTGATAAAATAAGAAATGAATAGCTGTCCCATACAAAACTTTAATACCTTCTCGACCCAAATGTATGGGACAGTTCATTATTGTTTCGCGATGACGACGATGTGCCATGACGAAAGTGGTTTAGTTGGATGGTGTACCACAACCTTAATTATATGACAACGCATTTTTCATACACGCTGATAAATGAAAATAAAAACAAACAATTTAAACACTTATCGCTAATATTTCATATTCTCTTTGACATTCTAGATTTTCACATGTGCCAGTATCGATTGGCATAAAATATTCACCCCATATGCAAAATTGCCACTTCGTTTTGCCAATAAAAAGCACAATATATAAACAATAAAAACGTTGAAAATTATTACCTTCGAATTTCAAGGTGAATAAGTGACTAGTATTGTTAGAATCGAATTTTTCCATAAAGTCTTGGGAATGGGAACATCGTGAATTGCGTTTTAGCAGCTGTGGTTTAGAATTAGTCATTCTAACACGTTATATGTGGCTGTCAAACGTTGTGTATATTTGAGTTTCTGCATGAAAACTTTAGGGCCTGCTCATTATCATCTACAGCCCGAGTTCATCCATTGCTGGGCATAGGCCTCTCTCTTGTGCCATTCTCCACGCCCTGTGCCAGCCTCAACCAGGTTTAGACCGCAATGGCGACATTAAGTATCGTCCGCCCATCTCGCTTCTACTTATCACAAAAATCTAATGCATCACGGGAGGTGCTTACTTAAATATTGAAACACTAAATATGACGTGTTTGCTCTTATGTTTATTCTGGAATTCGATCTGCTTCAGAGCTTAGCTGATGAGTGTTCATCCTCACAGATCGATTGATTAAGTGTTACAGATATGTTCGCATCCTAGCATAACCTTGCGAGTTTGTTGCGCCACTTCTTCCCCAAGCTAAATGAATGCTGGACGTTATCTTATGTAATTTCGATATTCATATAGTGCTGATTGGGGGCTTGTGGCTAAATAACAATCGCTGCACGGGTCGATCGACCAGGTTAAGTTACGCTTGCCGTGGTTGGTCCGTGGATGGGTGACCATCTTTACATACCAAGACCCCTCCGTGCCTCGGAAAGCACGTTAAGCCGTTGGTCCCGGCTGTCATTTGTGGATCTTTGACAGTCGTTACGGGTCGTCAGAAGCCCGAAATTCTGACAACCAGTCTTACTAAGGGGTATCGTATTACGCAGTATCTGGGTTGTGGAAGTCAGATAGGCAGTCGCTCCATATAAAATACTGGTATTCAGTTGCATCCGGTTAAACTGGAAGCCGACCCCAATATAGTCGGGAAAAGGCTAGGCAGGTGATGATATAGTGCTGATTCTCACCCTGATTCGAATAATAATGAGTTTTCAATTATTTTATCTTCGGTTTTGGCACTAATTGCATCTTCATTTCACTTCTTCTCCACCCCCAGGTGTGTCCTTTACATCACGCAATATAGCGTGGGCTAAACCACCATTTACAAAGTAAATATCGTTGTTCTTAATGGTATCATTAACAAACCTATACTTGTTTATGTCATGAATGAAATACTATGCTATTAACCTGTGAGCTTCCTTTATAGGCATTTAGTTTAATGGTAAGCCTTTACTTCCCAGTAACGTGATCATTTGCGTAAATACTTTCAATTATATGTTAAACGTTGTGCATTTGCCAGACGTGTATTGAATCATTATTTCATTTTGTGATGGTAAATCTTCATGTGAATTGCGTTATTTGGTTCCTTCACCAAACAAAATTATTTCTCATGCCAAGTAAAAAATTTGTTTCGTTTAGTCTGTCTAGTCTAGATATTTGAATTTAAAATTGTGTATGTATTAAAGACAGCGTTTCGGCTCTACGAATTCAGAAATCAGTTTTTAATTATAACCTACTTAGAATAAGAAATGATTAATTAGCATGATATCAGTAAATAAAGCTTTAACACTGGGAATGGACGTTTCTCTGCCCTCGACGACTCAATTCCCGCTAAGTTAATTAGTCCAGCATGGTTAACTTAGTATGTTAGAAAACTATGCTCTCTGTCTTCAAAACCAACTGTCGATTTCTTATTGCCTTTTGACAGAACCTAACGAGTGTTCTAACACCCGTTTAGGTCTTTAGCTGTCAGAAACCAAAACAAAATGGACTAGTCACAACTTACTCAAAATGGTAAGGTCCAACTTCCTTGAGGATAGGTTTGGCTCCTTTCTGCACTTCCTCGGCGTTGGTATAGTTGAACAGGTACACCTTGAAATCTAGGGCGAAGGGAATCTGCTCCCACATCTTGCGAACGTCGGTCTTCTTTGAGAGAGCCATTTCCTGGGAAAGAAGAGAATTGAAGAAAATAATATTAATATACTCCCGACAGAATTTCGTCTACGATGGCCAATTAACGGAAATTAGCCAATTTCGCAGGAGACATAATACTGCACATGCGCAAACACAGTTGCACTCTCTGTACTTTTACTTTCATAGTCGTAAAATATATTGTAATTATATTTACTTCTAGAAACAAAATCACGCCAATGTCATCAACATCTTGACGTCTGCGAGGCTTTTTAAGCCCTAATAACACTGTGTAGGTTTCTAGAATGTTCAACATTAATACTCGCATTCAAGAATCGCAGGCAAGTGGGTAGACGTGTGAGATTTCCATAAATGGCAAACAATCATTGAATGCAAGTTTTGCATGCCACTTCTGTTCACTCCAAGGCAATTACTGTAAGGCGATAATTGCATGCAAGTTTTGCTTCGTCTAAATACAGAGTAGAACGGCTTTGTAAAATTGATTCAAGCCCGTAATTGCGCTGCCAACATTTTTGTTCAATTTAATTGAACGATTTGTTTATTCGTATCGTGCAACAATTGTATGTACGTGATATTTAGATGGTAGCAGTCATTTGCTGCTTTAAATTTATGGTATGCCACAGGCATTGGTATACAAAAAATGCATGATACACAATCAGCGTCTCAAAAACGTACGCATACATGGGCGCAATGTGCGCTGGTGTCATAATAGTATCATCAATTCATCAGTCATCTTTCAGTCAGGCTTTTTAGACATTGCTTTGTAAAAAACGCTTTAAGTCATGCCTGTATTTGGTTGAATTTGCAATAACGTGTGTTTTATCATAACTGACGTATAATTGGGGAATTAACTTCTCTAAACTAAACAATTTACACCGAATTTAAATAAATATAAAATACTCGTAAATAATAAAAAATAGAATTTATGTATAAAATTAGGTAGCTAGAAATTGCTTTGATATGTATGCATTAAAATATAACATGAAATGAAATGAGTAAGTATATAAAAAACGGTATTTTTTTGGAAAAAGTTTTAATTTTACTTTTTAGTGATAGCACCTACCCCACACCAATTCTAAATTTCATCATCCTTGGGGTCAAAATGCATATTTAATGCGATAGCAGCAATCGCGGTTGATTTGCTGTAATTTTTTTGAGAGTTCCCTTGTCTGTCTCCGAAACGCATCATCAGATCTCTATGAAATGTAAATGGGACCATTTCGAATTATACTCCTGTCGAACAAAAAGAGAATTTTGCAAATCGGTCTATAAATGATGGAGTTATGCCCGATATTCACCTAACTCCTAACCTTTAAAGAGTTGTACCTTCCTTCATCAGCTCAGCATCGTGATATGATGATGACCATACGCAAATGTTTCTATAGCTTTACAAAACTTATGAAAAACATTGTTAATACCTATAACATTTGAGGGTTGCCCTCGATTTCCCTGGGATTCCATCATCGGATCCTGACTTGGTGCCAATGAGACCACCTCAGGAGTTTACTCTTTCAAATAAAAAAGAATTTTGAGAATCGATCCGCAAATGGGGGAAAAATCGGTGAACATACATTAAAAAAAATGCATACAGTCGAACATAGAACCTCCTCCTTTTTGAAGTCTGTTAATAAAAAAATAAACTTCACAAAAAAGAAAAACAAAGTAAGTATCGTCCTTGTAACCCATACGATTTATCGCGCATTCGTCGAATCCTGATCAAATTAAAACCTTTTCTGAAGTATAAAGAAGGAGGGGAGGCGCGGACTGTTGACAGATAGGACACATTAAAGAATAAACAGAGGCCCTAGTACAAACGCGCGACATAAACTTACCGAACATTCGTAAAGTATCGTAGGTAGGTATAGCATTTTGTCTTAAATCTTTTAAACAGGTGCAATTAACATTAACTACGCACCCATAGATACGAATGAAGTCTTAAAACCTTGTCCCTCTTACTAATAAACGCAGAATAAAGTTATTCCAAATTTAAATGAAACCCATGAACATTTATGGTTATTCCTGGTATAACTTTATTCCGTGATTATTAGTAAGAAGGTGGGTAACTAAAATCTTGTTTGAAAATAAATATTTTGTGAGGATTAAAAAAAGAAACAAAAAATTTTTAGGTTACATTTACTTCGCGCGTTTGTACTAAGCTCACAGGATCCTTACCCAAAAAGGCTGTTTGACCTTGACCTAACTAGATTTGAGGACAAGCTCAATAGAGGTCGAAAGTTGAGAGGATTACGGTACTTATTCTTATTGTTTTATCCTAAGCTCGTTTACCCCGTATTATTTTATAAGTTGAATTCAAATATACCCTAAGATTACGTACTGTAGTATAGCCACGGAAATTAATTGTTAAACAAATTGTCATGCTTCGTTGATTTGAATATCATCATCATCATCATTTCAGCCGACAGAAGTCCACTGCTGGACATAGGCCTCCCCCAAAAAGGGGTTTTGCCATAATCGCCACGCTTGGCAGGTGGGTTACCGATCGCAGTATGGTGGTAAAATGCATAGAGAACGCTGCTGCCCATTCTCTGGCAAGAGAATATACAGACAAATTCAATTACCTAGTCACTTTGCTTAGTAATTAATTTCTCCGTCTTGATAGAGATTACTTTCTCTAGACAGTATTCTTTTCCTTTACGCTAAGCTGGGTTTCCATTATGTCTGTAACAGGTGTTAGTTTGATAAAAAGGTTGGGTTCGGAATCCGCATAATAATAAACACATTTGAAACTTTTTGGACTCCGATCTCTGAAAAAGTTGTACCGAAGGAGACTTTACCAGATTTTTTTTTGCCTATTAAGGATTCAACATAAAAATACTAAGGATAACGGTAGGGATAAAGGAACAGAAAACTTTACAAGAAATCTATGGTCAATTTCCCTAAAGTCGTGTTCTAACATTTTTAGAATTAAGTGACAACATAAATCGCCAAGAAGATTAGGATTTGGCACTCAGAAGACTAGCTGGAAGGCTGCACCGAAAATAACTAATTATCTAAGTAAAAAGGTCACACTAAACTTACGTCTGATTTCAATTATGATGAATAAAAATACATACAAGCCAGACAGCTCTTGGTTTAAGATAATATACAAAGAAATATCGAGTCACTCATGCAAGGCACAATATCAAGACATTGACAATATAAAGGATGTAACAGAAACCTTATTGTGTATTTTATGGTATATTTTTAATTATATACAGGAAAAGTTTTTATCCAGTGCGCAAATTGTAACCATGAATTCAGCAGCATATCATTCTAGAACCTCTAGCGCAGAAATTTTTCGCCAGATGTACAAAAAAGAATCAGCTGTTCCATACATTTTGACCGCGTAGGTATTGCATTTTTCTATGAAACAGCTGATTTTTTTTGTATAACCGGCGCAAAATTTCTGCGCTAGGGGTTCTAGAATGATAATGCTGAATTCATGGTTAAAATTTGCGCACTGGATAAAAACTTTTCCTGTATAATTAAAAATATACCATAAAATGTCGAATGCCAAACTGCATCCAGTGATGGATTAATATTTATTAAATAGTTAATATCTAATTTTATACGATTTTATTTGCACTTTTATGACAATACTTTCTCATTTGTAATTCGAATATAAACAACTGATTTTAACCCGTATCGGATTGCAGTAAGAACTATTATCGCTCATAACGACAAAACGACGAGTACGTATAAAATTACCAGGGCCTTATTCTTTAAATTAATGCGTGAAGCGAAAGCGTTGTACCGATTTTTAAGAAAATTACGCGGAAGGAGTGTGTTTGGCATAGTCGAAGTTTATATGGAGGAGTGTAGAAAGCCAATATGTTCATTTAATAAGTAAAATATTACGGTCGAATTTCAACCACTACGTGACCACTAGTATAAATAACCCTTCCGAAACAAATGTTATAAATTAATGGTGGTGAAAACTAGATCAAAACAAATGTGTAGTTTGGAAGACAAGCAACAATGGCAGACACTTGAAACTACTTTGTTATAAAATACGCTAATGTGGTTTACTTATGACAAGGACGGGAAGATGATGTAGATGATAATTACCTTTTTAAGCTGGCTCTTGAGTATGACAGGAAACAGGACCCATCCGAAGATGAGTCCAAACACCGCTATCCCGCCCGCAATCGCCGCATACTTCAGCTCCTTGGGTAGCAGCATGTTGAATGTACGCTTGCTCTGTAAAAGACGAAACTAATTAGGTAGTTATAGGAATAACTATTATCATCATTATTCTACTAGGATACAACTTAAAGGTACGATACACAATTAGAATAATACAATGTGTTAGGTTAATCGAGGGGCACACTTCTTCATTTTTCGGGGTTGGTATCATTATAAAAGGTTTAAATTTTCATGAGTTTAATAGGAAATTTCAATATATGGGACTTAAACACAATTGGCAAAATGTAGGTGCACCTCTGCCTCACCTTCGGGGGAAAACAGGCGTCATGTTTCACGAGTACCACACGTATGTCCGTATGTTTTAACTTATAGCCATCCACAGATATCTTCGACGGAAAAAATCTGTGCTGCAGTTTCAGGTATTGATCTTGGTATGAATTGGGACATCGAATCACTTCTATCGATAAGTCCAGCAGGCTTAGCAGGACGTTTTCTATTTCTACGAAGAATAGACAGTGCTTTTTCAATACAAAGTGACACTTCGTTTCTCCATTTTTGACATCGCACCGGAGAAATCCTTCTACAATCTGTCATTTTGTCTTTCGTTTCTAACGATCTTTGTCTAGGTACATATGTACCTGTACACATACATGTATAAATGTAGACTATTTCAGAAGAATATTTCTTCTCAAACTGTCAAAATCACACTGACCACTAACTTTGTACTCGACGGACACAAAGGATTTACGATTATCTACAAAATCATGATTCGTTTAGAACGCATAACTGTGATATTTACTAGAAAAACATAGCTTACTCTTCCAATTCTACATCATTTAGTTAATAGTCATTAGTTATGTCTATTCTTCCGTCAACAAATCGGTGCTCGTGCTAAGCCTGCTGAAGTTTATTTGACTTCTATTATCTAGTAATACCTACTTTGCTTGCCTCTCTTTTGAATTTTTCCCGGGTGACCTCGATGGTGACCCAAAGTTGATGACTTTTTTTGATGGCCGTATTTATCTGTACAATTTTATAACACTAAATGCATTTGTGATTTTAGGTAAACGACTACCATTAATGCTTTTATCTTCTCTATCATGAGGTCTTTACCCTTCTGTGGGACAAATAATCACTCCCACATAATTTGTGAGCATGCAAAATCATAATAATATTTCGGTTGAAAGACTGCTCGCGACCGAGTTGATAATAATGGTTTACCTCAGGGGACAGTGTATATGGCAGTCATATTGGTTATTAAAGCGGACGTTTTTGTTGAAGTTGATGGATTAAAATGCACTATAATCTGAATAGAGGTCGAATACGGGGTTATGAACTTGCTTGAGTGTTGTTTAATGCTAAACTAGCAAGAATTTCAAGATTTTTTTAGCTAAGCCAGCTGAATTTTTGCAACATCGAGAATAGTGCGCCTGACGATAATCACCTTTAATAGAGGCTGTCAAACGCAGTTAGGAGTACGTATGACGACGCTATAGATTACTTTAAAGCGATATTGCCTGACTTTTTCTGTGGACATACCACGAACAAAATTGAAAATACTCTTACCGCATAATATTTTAAGAATCATACTAGAACAGAGTCAATCTAAAAGAATATATGGCAAAATCACCCTTATCTCTATCGCAGGCAGATTGTATGATTCGTCATTATACATGTGTGTCCGGTTGCAAACTGTCGCCGTTATGTATAATGCCTAAGACAAATTGATGACGCTTCTGACCGTCCATTTTGTCAAGAGTTTTACTATTTACATTTATTATGGTAACCATGATTATTAACAAGTTCGGCAGTAAAAACTGAACAGTAAATTGCAATACGCGTCTAGGTCGTCACGCCACCTTTTCTTGGGCCTTCTTACTTTAGTATTTTTTGTAATGACATACATAGTAGGATGAAATATTCGACCAAAACTTTTACTGTGTCACATTAACCAAGCGCAGGAAAAGAAAACGACTGCCCGTTTATTTTTAAACTGATCATAAAAACCTCCATAATGTTTAAATAACAGTTGTGAAAATGATTACTATTTATTTATTAGCAGGAGTCCGCCAAACGCCAGTTTACATGGATACTTGAGCGTGTTTAATAAGCCGGATAGCTCCAAAACTTTTTTCTCAAGCTCACGGTTTTTTTAATGATTGCGACGAATCTCAAAATTCGCATAAGT
Organism: Polymixis flavicincta; assembly: GCA_949987655.1. Classification (NCBI taxonomy): domain Eukaryota; kingdom Metazoa; phylum Arthropoda; class Insecta; order Lepidoptera; family Noctuidae; genus Polymixis; species Polymixis flavicincta. The sequence goes on from OX465184.1 coordinate 19,076,984, forward strand.
ATTGTGCAATTGTTTTTAGTAAACGTCTTTAAAAACACCTGTTTCTTGCGGCACGTACTTGATTTCATTTTTTTTTTGGAAGGACTTGCACTACTCGACGTCACTATAGTTGTTTTGTGTAGCAGCGCCGCAGGTGGTACAAAATAAAACTAGTTGTATCAATTCGTTTAGGCATTAAGTATACGGGGATCGAATCATCAATTGTGTTTACAGGACTTATATATATTGCCTGGCGTTATACACTTTGTCTTAGACATCATACATAACGTCAACGGACGGCGCCGTATGTAGGTATAGTGACGAATTTTACTATCTGCTTTCGATATAGCTAAATAACATAACGCGCGTACACCACGCGGTGCGCAACAGCTATGAGCGATTACTGTATGTACAGACGCCAGCACATCAAGCTACTTCAATGTGTCAAATTTCTGTGATAGATTTTCAACTTTATAACGTCAGCGTATGGTTCATGTTCAATTGGGAAAATTTGACAGTTTGGGGTAGCTTGATGTGCTGGCGTCTGTAACAAGCGAGCCTCTCAGCGAGTGTTCTCTTTGATAGCTCTTGTCGCTATAACAAACGAGTACTCGTCGGCAGCGTACACAGTAAGCATTTTAGTATTAAAATAATCATGTACTTATATCTTTTAATTACACAGGGCGTAGAAAAAGAGAAATATATCATCTTTATACTTTTCTTGAGCGAGGAAATTTATAAATCGATATACATCCTTCCTGCTAATATTGTAAATGTGAAAGTTTATTTGTTTGGATTTTTAGATGTGTGATACTCAATCACGCAACAACGGCTGAACGTATTTGGATGAAATTTGGCACACATATAGGTTATAACCTGGATTAACACATATAATACTTTTTATCCCGTGGGATAATTTACGTCCTCCACGCGGGCGAAGCAGCTGGCAAAAGCTGGTGACGAATATTTTTTTAAATTAAGTTTAAGTTAAGGTATAAATAATTCCGACTTTGATCAACGATGATTCAGTTAACAACTCCTTAGAACTGCCCATTACCGATTCCTATCAACCAAGTAATTGATGATAGCTGTACTAAAGCAATTCTTTGATGGGAAACCAATCAGCGTATGTGAAATGTGTCTCGGTTCCCATGCACTTTCCTTGAGCACGCCGACTCCAAGCCTATGACATTGACGATGGGAATATTTGATGAGAAAATTATCCTGTCATGGTTAAGAAAAATTATTAACCATATAAGAAGGTGAACGAGGGTGGTGTAACTACTTTTCACAAGGCTTCTTCAGTGCCTTTAGCAAGGTTTATAAGGGTTTTTTAGAGAGGCTTGTTGTATCGATCAGGTTAAGCTACGCTTGTCGCGGTTGGTTCGTGGATGGGTGACCGACCATGTAGTCCTCCGTGCCTCGGAAATAACGTTAAGACGTTAGTCCCGGCTGTGATTTCTGTAAGAACGGCAGCCGTTACGGGTTGTCAGAAGAACGAAAGTATGACAACCAGTGTTACCAAGGGGTATCGTATTATCCAGAAACCGGATTGTGGAGGTCAAAGGTATAAAATACTGTCATTTATCTGCATCCGGTTAGACTGGAAGCCAACCGGAATATAGTTGGAAAAAGGCTGGTAGATAATGATGTATACAGGATAAGTTTTTAACCAGTGCGCAAACTGTAACCATGAATTCAACATAATTATCATTCTAGAGTCTAGACCAGTTGTATAACCGACGAAAAATTTCTGCGTCTAGAGTGATATGCTGAATTCGTGGGTACAGTTTGCGCACTGGTTAAAAATGTATACTGTGTAGGTCCGCAGTGGTGCTTTTTGTACTTTTCTTCCTTCGGTGTCTTTAAACAAGTTTATGGGGTTTGTCAGCTATTATCGTTTCAGGTGAATTGTTCATTGTAGAATTATAGAATCTTGAATCTATTAAATCTTGGATTGATGTTTAAGCCTTATTATATGGATAGCTGAAACTTTGGTATCAAAGGCTATCCGAAGTGATTCCGATATAAGGTCCTTGCTTCATCATCATCATCATTTCAGCCGAAAGAAGTCCATTTCCGGACACAGTCCTCCTCCAAAAAGGGGGTTTGCCATAATCGCCACGCTTGGATTGGTAAGGACCAAGGGGTTATTTTCACCAAAACCTGCTACATTTAATTCGTAGTCCATGCGGGGCCATTTTGTAATTGCATTTAGAAAATAAATCATTTTAAACAAAAGGATTTTTTTGCTTAAATAAATCCGACACTCACTTTTCAGGCACACTGAAACCGGGAGTCTGTTCCCGAACTTGAAAACACACTTAAAAAACCTTCCATAAGCGACCTAGTTAGCAAATATTCCACGTCCACAAAAATCGTTCTACAATCTGACCCAAGAGTCCTCTGTGTCAAGTAAGATTTGTAGAACAATAATAGGTATTCCTACCCACATAATATAAAACAGGCTCCATAAAAAGCTTGGTAAAACATGATATAGGTAGTTAGTAGGTACTTTGTTTAAGAAAGGAGTAGAATTGTAATTTTTACAAGATGGGCAAATGATACATCATGTTCTAAAATTACCATGTTCTTGTATTTCCTCCAAATGTTATGAAGGATTTTTCGGAGAATTAATTATAAGAATCTGGGAAATGGAGTTTTTGGCATATTAATGCACTCCCGGGTCCTGAGGGATTATGTTTGGTAAGTCGGATCTTTTAATTTTGGGATCATTATACGGGGACCGGTGTAGTATGTAGGCGAAATTACACCTTTTCGTTAGTGCGTATTCGGGTGCCCGGAAGACTACTAGAATTCAGGCACGCGATGCACTGAATTACGGGCGAATGACTACGAGTAGTTTGAATGAAGTCGAGACTGACGATGAGACGACCGACAAAGCACTGATAGAAGACAAAATGATAGGGGACTGGGGTCGGTTAAAAATATATTTTTGAATGGGCCTGCTCTTGACCTGGATCAAACCTGATGGCTGAAGCGATAAATGAGGTCTTTGATGGAACCAGTGTGCCCAGAAGATGGCAGTTCACTCTTGTTTTGAAGGAAGACCGGTTAAATGTGGGGACACAGGCGCTGGGAGTGAGTTCCACACTTTGCCTGTGCGCATAATGATTGTGGAGGAGAAGTGCCGAGTACGGCATATCCACCGAGTGCGGATGGGTACTCTGCAGTACGTCTGGTAATCCAATGCTAAAAGACCAATGGTGAGAATGTGTTACTTGCGTTTTCTATTATACCACTGCCTGATTATACACCTAACACGACAGTTCTGTATCTTCAACCATTTTGTATGTTCATCATCACTTTTTGCCGACGGCTTTCTCTAAGGCCGATTTGTCTATAAAATAAATCTGCAGCTTATCCACTCGTGGTTGGTCTAGCCAATCATGAAATCTTTCAGCTTTACAGCCAATTAATCTGCCTAGGCTTGTCCTAACCAATATACATTGGGGTCAGCTTCCAGTCTAATCGAACGCTTCTTAATACCAATATTTTACATCTGACCTCCACAACCCACTACCTGGTTAATATGATACTCCTTAGTAAGACTGATTGTCGGACTTTCCAGCTTCTGATTACCCGTAACGACTGTCAAAAGATTGACAGCCGGGACGAACGGCTTAACGTGTTTTCCGAGGCACGGAGGAGTCTCGATATGTTATGGAACATCCACGAACCGACCGCGAAAAAAATAGGATAACCCTCCATTATTTAGCCACCTACTCCTCATTCAACCTTTTAACCACAGAAGCTTAATAACGAATCACTTATTATAACCAGCAGATTTAACGGAATAATCTACACCAGCAACCAGCGCTTGGAGCTCCTTTGAAGACAGATGAAATGGATGTTTCCGTTAGACTTACCGTCTTCATTTTCATACAATTTTCTACATGAACAGTAACAAAATTTATTATCATAATATATAGTAAGTACTCACCAACTAAGTTTATGAAATATCCTTTTCGAAATTGGTTAACCGTCGAATAATGAAATTGTTGTCATACCAAAGTTTTCTTCAACGTTATAAGGTTTCTGAAGTCACTCACAGCCACGCGTTTAAGTTAAATTCCCTAGTTTAATGCCTATTTTGTATTACTCGTCTTCCATTTATTTTTCCAACCTCCTTTCTGTCATTACTGATACCTAATTTTTTTAACTTATGTTTTTTTTATAGGCTCCTTACTAATTTAGACAAATTTATTTCCTAATCCAAAACGACAAAAGAGGGGTTTCAGCAATACTAGCCAATAATTTTCTCACTGTAGGAAAACTCCCATTTTCACCAATCTGCCTAGTCTTTTGCTACCGATGTTGGGGTTGGTTTCCAGTCTAACCAGATTCCGCTGGATACCAGTATTTTCCATGGAGCGACTGCCTATCTGATTGTCACGACCTGGAATTCTCATTTTTATAAACGGAGCCCGGAAGAAGAGTTCAGCGTATTTAGTTGTGAGCATTGATCGAATCCATGCCAATATTATAAATGCGAAAGTAACTCTGTCTGTTACGGTTTCACACCAAAACCACAGAACCGATCATCGTGAAATTTGGTAGCGAAATTGCCTGCGAAATGGAGACGTACATTTTACGTGATAGCCACTTATTCACGCGGGCGGAACCGCGGGCAAAAAGCCGATATAAAATAAAATATAAGTACGTACGTGCAGGTGTCCGTGTGTCAAGACGGTCGGAAAGCGACTTGCGATGGTGCACTGCTTTTAATCAGTGGGCGGACGAAAGCACACCCGAACGACAAGCTGTCTTTAGGTACACTTTCTTTTCATGTATGATTCTGAATATTGTTATGAAGATATAGAGTTTATTTCTATTTTGTGGTCTAGATTTGGTAAACACTTATTGCTACAAGGTGACAACTTTCGAGGGACAGCCTTGCACATCCTTTCATTCTGGGATACACTTCAGTATTTGAAATTCATGATTATCTAATCAATGTTAGGTAAATTGAATCGTGATAAGCAAACTGAAATCTTCTAATTGTTTTTCGAAACTAAATATTATAGAGAAAAGTAACAAGATATTGATGGCTAACAATATATATATTTCGAGCCTGCTTCCTTGATTTCCTTCCGCTAGTACTTTCTTTGTCTGTATTACACTTGCCACGTGTATTAAATGTACAGTCACGAGCATTAATATGTATACACATCGCCAAATACAAAAGCGATTTTCTTTGAAATAGCGATTGCAACCTTGAGATAACTTAGGTATTACATTTACGTGTGGGTCCAAAATATTATTTTCATAATAAAATAAGATTACAAATAGTAAAAGCGGAAAAAATCACTTTTAAAAGTTGGTAAGCGTATATATATTATTGCTCGTGACTGTACATGTCGGTGCCATGACCACACAAATAACATGAGTTTCAAAGTAAAGTATAGTTTACGCATACAAAATTTCCTTCAAAGTTAAGATAACTTAATGCGAATTAACCGTATTGAAACTAAATGAAATGAAATGGTTATTTACGTACACGTTAATGTTTTAAAACTTGATGACTGAGAAGAAATGTCGAAACAAACGAGATGAAAGAGACATAATGATGTTTTGAATACGTTTAGCGTTATATGAAATTTATTAATTTGTGGTGAAAGTGGACCATAATGCACATACCAGCCTTAGTTTAGTCACAAAAATAAAGAAGAAATTAATAAAAAGTACTTGCATGATACATATATAGCTGAAGTCCAGCTTTCAGTTGACGTGTACTAACAACGGGCCCAGGTGGACTGTGGGATATGCGGCACGCGTCACGATTAAGGGGCGGTTCTGAAGTATTCGTATTGTCTTGAAATCCTTTGGAATTTTCATTAAATGAAGGTCTGTGTGTAAAATATGTATATTATAGTTCACCGTGCCTTTTTAATCGTTTGGGAAATAATGAAGACGTACTCCTTTTGTGCAGAATAAAAAAAAGATGGTGTCAGATAAAAAATATTTTGGTGAATGAAATAACTTTATCCACTCTCATAAGGTACCATTATTAGTATAAACGTACATACTTTATAAACCAAATACCGAAACTGAAAAAAAAAAAAACATTTTATAACACTTTTTCTCTAATAAAAGATTTTTTAAACAATTTTTTTACCAATACGACACAGGTCAAATCTAAGAAGTCAATATAACTAAAGAGTTTCCGTCAATATTTTTGTCTAATGGAATGCATTTGCGGGGCTCGCTAATTTTTATCATTACGTAACTATTTCTTACAATGTATTCTTTGATCATTTTTTTAGTAGGTTCAATCCCAATGTATGAGAGTAGATACAGTAATGTATGAACCTACACGTGATTGAAAGTGAAATACTCGTTTAAGACACTGTTGCATAATGGGGTTACCCATTATGGAGCAGTGTGTTAAAAGACTATTTCAAAATGCTTCCGACTTTTAAGTGTCACTACTTATTTTAAAGTATTTGAACTTTAACTTTCTGTTTCTTGTATTTTTTTCGAAATTTGGGTGACAACGGATGATTTGTATGACTTAGGTTATGAAATCTACGATGGGCAGAGTTCCAAACCAGTGAAATTCTACTATAATAATATAAATAATTAATTAATAACGTTAATAATTAATTAATGATGTTAATAATTAATTAATAATGTTAATAATTAATTAATAATGTTAATAATTAATTGATAATGTTAATATTTAATTAATAATATTAATAACGAATAATATTAAAAATCCTACTAATATTATAAATGTGAAAGTATAGATGTTTGTTACTCAATCACGCTAAAACAGCTGAACGCTTGTAGAGGCAAACACATAGAAATACTTTTATATCGGTTGTACGTCCCCGTGGCATAACTTTCGTCCTACACACGGGCGAAACCGCTGTCAAAAGCTAGTAGATATTTAAAAAATCGCATTCACGGAACCCCGACTTTATTGGAAAAAAAGAAATAGTAAGTGGCGAGCTATGAAATTATCCTGTCATTGTCAACGATAGGTAACCTCTCAATCTGAAAAGTGATGGCCTCTGATTTTTTCCTTTGAAGTTTTGCTTATTATCCACCCGTTTCTACTCACTGCTGTCCATATTTTATTAATTATTCGTATCCGTTGGATTTTTACCTATTCTTGTATGTAATTTTAAAGGCATGACGTGGAATGGAGGCTAGTTTTTATAGGCTAAGTAAAATGTCTACCAAAGATTCTTTTCATGTTGTCTTTCAATCCAAGCCCATTTTTTACATACGGGATTGAGTAACAAACCTTTACATTGAAACTTGATTAGGTAGTAGGTAAGTCCACTATTCATTCTGCCAAAATATTTTTTCTCTATTGTACCTTTAATTATATTATTAAAAGATGAACTAGAATATCATTTCAGTTTTAAGATTTCCAGTTGCAACAAGATACATACTCGTAGATACGCATGAAAAACATAACCCTGTCTTTGCAAGCACAGTCGGGTAAAAAGATTCATATCCATTCTTAAAAAACCTCAACCTGCACTCCAATTGTGAAACACGCTTTATTTAACAATGCGAAGGAAGAAAATATCCGCGTAATCCATTCCTTCAATGAATGTTGATGAATTGACATTGAAATGAAAGGCATTGCAATTGTGTGTTACGCAATACCCTTTTTTTGAGGTTGGGAAATCATCAAATAAGTTCTCCCGCTCTGGGTGGAGCAGGAGGGCGTGTCAGACTTTTACTGACTAAAACCCACCCGAGTTCCCTCAGTTGCATGTGTGCCAGAGGCCACGGTATCTCTTTCGAACAATCTGCACCCCTGGCAGGCATCGGCCCCTACGGACCCCACTAGTTGATGTTGGCATCTCTTTGAGGCGCGCGTGGAACAGAACGCGCCGTCGCACACTGGTCCCAAATTAAAAAAAAGTGGACATTGATAGTAGACCGCTGATATTTTTTTTTATTGTTGATATAATGATAACAGATAAGGCAAAAAAATATTATTGTCCTACTTCAAATACTTTTCTGTAAAAAAAAATATTCCTTTTTTTTTTGTATGGGAGCGATTACATTTTACTCAATTTCTCAAAAACTTTAAGCGATGTCGAGATGGCAATCACATATGTTAGAAAACTAATAATTCTGAGTATTTGGCTCGAAGAAACTTATTGCTTATCTCTGCGTACTTTCGAGATAATAGTGACAGAAAATAACAATTTTTTTTAATGTTAATTGTTTGCTTTTTTTTAATCATAGCCTTACTTTAGCACATAATTATAATGTATGCGTAATGTCAAATAAATAAAAAGAGACTTCTCTGTAAAAGAGGTTATGGGGGCTCACTAATGACTGAAAAGCTATGACCTTTCTGAAGGAGTATTTTCATCAGTTTTAAAAAACAATCAAAATGAAGACAAATAAAGCTGCAAACATAAAGTTGAATATGTTCACAAACGATTCTGAAAAAATATTATGGTGAAAGATTAATATTTGGGTCTATATTCTCTTGAGAAATCTCTATTTCCTCGTTTTCCAACGAAAGCAATTCATTGTTCAAGATCAAAGCACTAGCCTCTGGAAACAACTGTTTATGTAAACGAGCAAACTTTGGTTTGATATGGCTGATGTAAGGATCTGAGCTAATTAGAAAGCTGTGGATAATGTCTAAATTAGTCTGAACTCTACCGATTTTTCTTGTATGTGCCATTCTAACATTCCGGAAATCTTTATTCCTCGCTTCGGAAGCTTCTTCGGAAAGCATGCCTATCGGAATAAAGGAGAAATTTTCACAAATATCAGCACCGTGTATCAACAATTTATGGACACTTGAAGGCATGTAATACCATGGATATAAGTTTACATTCAGCATTGCTGTTTCTTTACAATATTCCCTAAACAAGTTGGTATTAATAAGTTGACCAGATGAAATTGTTTGTAAAATGACTGCAAATCTCTTGATTAAAACAGGGTGGATACCCGTTATTTCAGCAGATACTTCATAATTTTCAAAAAACCTTCTTGCCGTGCTACCGTCATTGGTTGTACCAAATCCCTGTTTTACTATGTCAATTAACAAACCAGTTCTTTCCCGGAATTCTTCTTGTGTCAAATTCTTTTTAATTTCTTTTAACAATTTATCTTCTTTTCGTGCAGCCCACTTTTTGAAGTCTAAGTTGTACGAAATGTGTAAAATACATTCCATACATCTTATCCACATATGAAGCGAAGACAGACCATATTTATACATATCTTCTCTGATGAGTCTTTTGGATACAAAGTCCAAGTCATTAATTTTGCTAGGTAGGGTATTGCAAATATTACAAACAGCTGCAGAAGAAGTATTGGAAATCACAGTAGAAATTTTTATTTTACAATTGTGGGAACAAGATTACGAATTTCTTCCTCTAAGGATGCACTTTCCTTCTTTATCAATTCATTTGTTTCTTTTGCAAATATAAAGCCAATTGGACGACAATAGTTTGTTGAAGAGGGAGCAGGATTTTGCCACAAGATAGTACCACTCTCTTCTTCCAAACGAAGCGGAACCAAACTAATCATGAAAACTGAAGAATCGTCAATTTTAGTGTTGGAGTGTGACTTTTGTTTATAATTACTTTGAGAAGATGACCCGTCAAAACCCCATTTGCTTATTAGTTTTAGCAATTTTTTGTCGGCAGAGTTGTGCTGAATTGTTTTTAATATCCTATTGGTTGTCAAATCTAGAAGCGATTGAAGTCTTATCTTAGCATCAGATTCAGTTACAGTTATGTCTGACTCTGGAGGATAACAAGTTTTTTTAGCTTCCAGGAGCTTTTGATAGGATGGAAGACCATACATTTTCTCTGAAGCAAGAATAGTTCTTAAATTTCGATATTGCCATTTTGACAAATTTGTTGAGGTGTAAAGCGCTAACGTTTTATCATCTGGTAAACACGGTTTGTCAGTCTTTTTAGCGAATAGTACATCATGTACCATCTCACATTTTTCCTTGTTTTGGCTGAGTTCGTTTAATATAGCTGCTAATTTTGTTTTTTTAGACTCTTTTAATTTGGCACATAAAGCATAAACTAATTCCTCCTCTGTGTGATCTAGAAGTGTTAGAGAACGCCTTTTCTTCTGTTTATCAGATATATCAACAAATGGTTTTTTACTTGTACCACAACTTAATTGATGAGTATCCACTTGCGTTTCGAAATTTGGAATTACTTCCTCGGCAACTTTAAAAATGCTGCTTAAATCGATATTTTGACATTTTGGCCAAACTATTTGGGATTGTAACCAGTCTGAATTTTTGTTAAGAAAGGTCTTTTGAGCTCTACTGGAAGCAGACCATCTTTTTGAGATATTACTTGAAAAATTACGACAAAATAATTTAATATTACTCAACTCTTCGGAAGACAATTCAACACCAATACGTTCAATAAGGGCATTAAATAAAAATTCGACATTTTTAAAACCACCTCCTGATTTAAGAACAACGTATAAGTCTAAGTTGGTGACAAATGCGGACATATTATAATTTTAAGGAAAATTGAAAACAAATTAGAATCAAAGATATCAAAGACAAAGTGACTTTAATTTTAACAAAAAAAAAATTACGAAAACAAATTCGACGAAAGAAAGACAAACAAAAATTATTTGATTTTAAAATCCAAAGATTCAAAATACAACAATAACAAAACAAACAAACAACAAGCATTTCTTCAAGCGCACAGAAAAAATAAGGACACGTCTTATCGCAACCACATTTAGTTGTACACTGAGGTGTACGCGCGCGATTCGTGACCGTATTACGTTACGTCATGAGAGGCGGCCATCTTGTTATCCCGGCAAACTCGCGTCGAAGCTCCATTTTGCTGGCCAGCGGACCTATTGCGATATGAGTAAGGCTATGAATAAAAAAAAGCGAACAATTAACATTAAAAAAAATTGTTATTTTCTGTCACTATTATCTCGAAAGTACGCAGAGATAAGCAATAAGTTTCTTCGAGCCAAATACTCAGAATTATTAGTTTTCTAACATATGTGAATGCCATCTCGACATCGCTTAAGGTTTTTGAGAAATTGAGTAAAATGTAATCACTCCCATACAAAAAAAAAAGAAATATTTTTTTTAGAGAAAAGTATTTGAAGTAGGACAATAATATTTTTTTACCTTATCTGTTATCATTATATCAACAATAAAAAAAATATCAGCGGTCTACTATCAATGTCCACTTTTTTTTAATTTGGGACCAGTGTGCGTCGACCCGGGCTTGGTCTATCCGTACAGCGAGCTACCCATTACTCGCCATCCGCAAGCCCGCGCCTACGGTGGCCGGAAATCAGTTTGGGATTCCCGACGCACGCAATTACCCAGTAAATTTATTAGAGGCAAGCGCTGACGTTGCATGAGGCTCGTATTCCATAATATCAAAATATAATACCTGAGCATCATGCCTGAGCAGAGCTGTATCTATGTGTACCTATGGCATACTCACATTTCGCCAGTTATGCTCAAGTCCCATGTAAGGGAGCGAGCCTATTGCCATCAACCGGGCACAAATCCAGACTCCGGGCTGCTACTGAGGAATTCCAGGTGGAAAAACCCAATAACACTTTGTCCAACCTGGGAATCGAACCCAAGTCTGTAGCAACAGGAACGTTTGAGACCACTAGACCATCGAGGCAGTCTTAATTTTTTCTCAGAAAATAAAAAGTTCCTTATTTTCTCTAAAAGGTGGTGAAATAAAGACATAGAGGCCAAACTATAATAACCTGTCATCATACCGCCCCTCAAGCACAGACTTAATACTCTACGTCCGGTAAATTACACCGTTCACCATTCAATTTGTCTTTATTTCAAAGTAAAGGGTGAAAACTTCTATTAATATTTCATTGGAGTTTTCCAATAGCTTCTTTCATGTATGTATTTGTTTGTGAACCATTTATTTTGTTTCTTTTTAAATAAATAAAATATTTGTTGTGGAATGTTATAAAAATAATTAGTATTTATTTATTTAAATAACATGGGAGACTTACAGCAAAATCAAACAGATCAAAGAAAGTATATTAGACAGAAAGCCAATTAATTACAGGTCTCCACTTATAAAATAGAGATTAAAAAAAGTTAAATTCTAAGGACATTCACACTAGGTTACTAGGTACTATCGGGGAAGTTCATATCTAAGCAATTTCAAAACAAAATCCCGTGAGCACGATGACCACATCTGTTTAGCGCCCCTTTTGGCCTCGACCAATGAAACGAAAATACGTAGCAAATATTTTGTCGTTTAAGTTTTTTTGTTGTTCGTGTGTTTTACAATCTCTGTTACAATGATCACAGATGTCTGACCCTTTTTCGAACACTAGGAATAGAACAAAATAAACAAAGATGAGAAAGTTTTAAGTGTTTCTTTAGGCACGGATTATAATAATTTTAAGTGGTTCATGAGTAAGCTCCCAGTTTATTCAATCAAACTGCTTTGTCTACAGGTTTCTAATTAGGTGCATTCCTTGAAAAGGGGTTTATGACTAGAGCTAATTTAAAACAAAGGTATTGCACTTTTAAAATTTTATGGAAATTTTCCGCCTCTCACCCAAAAACTCCTATATAATTGTGAGAAATCTACTCAACTTTGGATGCTAATGTTATACTTTTCTGACAGCTTACAAAACCTATTCGTCAATAAAAACCCATAAACTTGTCCCAAACGTGCTCGAACTACGACCGAACGAAGGTCCATTGATATTTATTTCCATTGAAAAAATACGCACTACCTCAGCTGGTTTTTTACTGTCTTTTTTGTTCATGTACAAAAACAAGAGACGCATCAAAAATCTGATGCTGCGATGCTATTGGTTGATGAGATTTCTATTGCGGCCGAGCGCTGCAAGCAGAAATAGTCTTTAAGGTGCTTAGATATGAACTTCCCCGATAGTACATACTACAGCATAATTACTATGTTGCTCGCACTGCATAAAAAACCATCTTAACACAACAAAATAAACTACATGAAAAAGTTATGGCTTAGACACCTCCTGGCTGACGACATACTGGTTAGGAACATATCTATATCGTACTGCTTACAATGCTTGTTTAAATTTCTGCTTGCACGCACAATTTACGAATTCTGCCTATAATTAGTTGAAGCAAATGGCACGCACAAAGGTGGATTGTATCGCTTACACTTCATGGGGATGTTGAAATAAAATTTTGACAAGATATCGGAACAGTTTATAGTATTGTTAAAGATTTTCAATAAACACACACAATCAGAAATCTCGCGGCGGTTGAGTAAAGGTAATATGAAACTTTATACATAGGCTATGGTAGTTTTCCGAGTGATACGGTATTTTTTGATGGAAACATAAGTATCTTATGAACCTTTTTTGGATGCTCTCAATGCGGTTAATATATTTGTAGTAACATGGGTTCCATATTTCCGACGTGTATTCCAAGTGGCTTCTAACAAAAGTACAGTATAGAATTTTTAAAGTTTTGGCTTGAGTGAAGCACTTGGATAATCGCATTATGAAACCCAGTGATTTAGAGACTTTAGCGACTATTGCATCGACGTGTATTTCAAAACTGAGCTTGGAATTGTGGTGAACCCCCAGATCACGGACAGAGTTAGATCTAGGTAGAGCTTGATCACCTAGGGTATACGATGTAGCAATGATTGAGCGCTTCTGAGAATACGTAATGACCGAGCATTTAGCGGGATTAAGGTCCAACTTGTTTCTTTGGCAGTAGTCCTCAAGGCGACGAGGATCATTCTGGAGTGCCGTTGCGTCCACCTGCGATGATATTGTGGCATATATTTTCATATCATCAGCAAAACACAAAAGTTTGGATGAAGTCAAGCAAGAGTCGATGTCATTAATGTAGATTATAAAAAGCAATGGCCCGAGCAAGGAACCCTGCGGGACATCACTAGGAACAGGAACCCAGCTAGATATATAATTATTTAATACTACTGCTTGGGACCTATTAACAAGATAAGAGGAAAACCATCTGAGTAGATCACCACTAATTCCCATGCCATATAACTTGGATATCAGAATGCTATGATCAATACGGTCAAAGGCTTTGCCATAGTCCGTATAAACGACATCAACCTGCTTTCCGTTGCACATGGCTTCAGTTAAAAAATCGTTAAGGAGAATTAGGTTCGTGACAGTAGACCTACCTTTTAAGAAACCGTGTTGGAACGAGCTAAATGAATTTTTAAGAGCAGTATAAACCTGATTATATATTATTCTTTCAAAGACCTTTGCTATAATACACAGTTTTGATATCGGCCTGTAATTCGCTATGTCTGTTTTGACACCTTTTTTATGTATGGGCGTTATAAACGCAGATTTCCATATTTGCGGCACAACACATGTATTTAAAGATTTTTTAAATAAAATTGAAATAGGTTGCGCTATCGAAGGTGCACACCGAACAAGGAGTTTGGATGGAATGTTATCAGGACCTGCCGATTTGCACGTATCCAACTTTCGAAGCAAGTTAATTATTTCATCAAGATTAACATTGATACTGCAGATATCAGATGTTAGGTTCGACGAATCATTAAAGAGAAAAGGAGAAGAGGTTGGATGACTAACACTGGGATTAGAGAGAAAAGTAGAATGGAAGTATTCGGAAAAAGCCTGACAAATAGATTCCCCCGTGCGCAAGGTATCACTGTTATAACTGAAGGTGCTTGGAATTGCGTTTGAGTTATGACGTTTTTTTACAAAAGTCCAACAATATTTTGGGTTATTTTTAATTGAATTTTCTGTTAGATCCAAATAATTGCGGTAGCATTGAGATTCCATAGTTTTCACCCTTTCACGAAGAAGCTTGAATGTTAGTTCATCAGATATGTTGCCATAGGTTTTGATTTTTTTTAAATATTTATATTTTTCTTTAATTGTTTTAACAAGTGACGAACTATACCATGTTGGATACTTTTTATTCCGAAAAAGTTTTTGTGGAATATATTTTAATTGTAGATCAAAAATAAACTGATTAAAGAAGTTGACTGCATCATCAATTGACCGCGCGGAGAACTCAGTTTCCCAGTCAGTCGTATAAATGTCTCTGCTGATGGATTCATAGTCACCTTTATCAAACAAAAATTGAGGACGAGGCGCACATTCAAGCAGAGGTGTTACAGATAGGTTTAAATTAACTAATAACGCTGGGTGATAGGCATCAATAGGTAGCAGTGGACAAGAACATTCAGTTACGTTCACTTTTTCATTGGAGAGGACGAGGTCTAGGATTCAACCATACCTATTAGTTACCGTGTTATACTGTCCAAAATCAAGAGTGCATAACTCATCACAAAGCAAAACTTCGTCGTTAGTGTTAGGGTTCAATGGGACAAGCGACAGGTTGTCAGATGGAACCCATTTAATACCGCTCATATTAAAGTCACCTATTACGAGAAAGGTATCAGAAGTATTATCAATGACTGTTTGGTTTAATTTAGCAAGAAAATTAGAAAGTTGTGAAGAAAAAGATAGACCTAAGTTTTGATGGCATAAGTAAATATCACAAATATGCAAGGTTATATTGTTCCGTGTGATACGATTTTTTAGGTGTATAGATAGCCAAAGGTCCTCTGCTGTAGAATGAAAAATAGGTTGGCAAATAACTGATAGTTCTCTACGAGTAGCAATAAGAACCCCCCCACCACGCGATTGTCCGGTCAAAGCATAGTCTCGGTCGCGGCGCCAAACAATGTACCGCCATCCAATAACCAAGTCTCAGTAAGTACTATGATATCATACGAGTTTAGTAACATTTGACGATAGAAAGAATGACTTTTAGTTCTAAGACCGCGAACGTTCTGATAATATATGTTTAGGTTAATACTGTTAATAGTGAATGAAAATGTAGTCAATAGTTGAATTTAAATCGGTGTGATATACGAGTAATACATTAATAGCATTCATCAAACAATAACAAATATTAAGGTGAAATAAAAGTATAAACATGCAAAGAAGATAAGTTTTAAAAAAAGTTAGCGCGCGCGCATAAAGGATACGACATTACGTAGTAAACAAATGTGCGAAAAAGCAAGCAGTAATGCGTGGCGCGTACAAGTGAGAGCGAGTCAAACATATTGAAATGCATTAGAGCTTCGAAGTAAACAGCGCGATAAGAAACAAAGGAACCGTTTAGCTAAACAAAAGAGAGGTGTCGAGCTCATTAGTGCGATTGAGGTGCTAAACCTTTTGTAAACAAATATTGAGATACTTAGGATAACAAAAAATATGAACGATTGAAGTATAATAAAACAAAGAACTAAAGTAAAAAAGTTACTGAGTAAAAATAGGAAGCATTTTACACAATCTTGTTTAAATCGGATTCTTTACGTACTATAATAGCTCCTTTGCAATTAGCATTTTTTAATATATGGATTTTCCCATGCTTTACCCCCAACGAACTCATAATATTTTTCCTTGGCCAAGGTTTTAACCTTACTTAAGAGCTTCTTATACTCCACGCTTAGGTGATCATTGACGTATATGCGCTGAGATGTGCCTTGAAACCCGATATGGGATGGGCATAGGTCCTTAACGGCACGTGCAGCTGCGATAAAATCCTCTTTCACATACCGGTTCAAAAAACTCACTATGATCAATTTTTCGTTAGAATTGAAAATTGGCACCCTTGAAATATAATTGATCTGTGATTTGGGGCAGCTGTAACTCACCTTCCGGCCAATCGCTTCAATAATCGAAAAGAGATTTTCATCTTTTCTTATAGGGACTCCTTTAATCTCAACATTATTTAGTCGAGATCGCTGTTCATATTTTGCGAGTTCGAACTTGGATCTCTCCAAGTCAGTCTGCAAGCAGCTTACAGTTTCCTGAAGTTTGTCAATTTCTGTTGCTTTTGCTTCAACCTCCACTAGTCGAGTGTCAAATTCATCAAGCCTGCCACTAGTGCCTTCACATGTAATTTTTAACTCAGCTAATTCTCCCTTTATTACCCGAATATCATCTACGAGGGTCGGCAAATTGAGTAACTGGCTTTTCATGTCACGAATTTCACTCAAAATGGTTTCGAGGGAGGCTGGTTCAGGAGCTACTAGAGCTGGGGATGACGTTCGACATGTGGGGCACTTCCATTGCGCCATTCTGCTGGCGCCGAGTTTTCTCCATCCGGCTTCAGAAATATTAGCACATCCGAAATCTAGATGTTTCTTGCAGCTGCCGCATTGGACTCCGTCGTTGAACTGCTCGTTGCAAGTTGCGCACGTTTTCATGTTGAAACTCAATATAAACAAATTTAAATATAAAAGCAAAACTAGCGAAAATTTTAGTTTGGTGTAAAAGTTAAAAAAGGTTGACGATCTGTTATTTCGAGCGACGCGTACTGTTCTAATGAATGTCCACAGACGAGTGATATTGGCCCAGTGTCCTTAGCGAGCGCTGGCCGTAAGGACTGATATTGCACTTACGGACACACAACACTCTCCAAAGACACACAGCACATTTCCTTTAGCTTTGTTTTCAATTCTCTTCCTACTTGGAGCTTTTACAATGTTGTAGTGCGTAAGTGCAATTTCATGTAGTAATTATATGGGTGTGAGTCTGGAGACCCGTCATACAGGTCCTGAACTCAGTATAGACTACAGCTCTCACAGAGGTTTGAATCTACTTGTAACCTAGATACCATGTACCAAACTTGTACCTTTTTGAGAGAAAAATAAATACAGGGTACGGTTTTAACCAGTACACTAACTGTAACCATGAATTCAGCATAACATTCTAGACTCCCCAGGCCAGAAATTTTTCGTCGTAAAAAAAATAGAAAAGTGCAATACCTACGCTGCTGAATTCATGGTTACAGTTTGCATACTGGTGAAAAACTTATCCTGCATATCATGTTATTGGTCGATATTTACACGGTTGTAATAAAATCGTGGCGGGATATTTTTGCGCGTTGGATTTTTGATTCTCGATGTTGAATTGAGCATTGAGAATCCAACATAGTGCGTCTCAGAGCGAAAACCGAACAGTTTGTTTTACTGTTTGACTATCAACTCTCGGCGCAAATGCCGAGAGTTGATAGTCACAGTAAGTTGAATCCAGTCCAATCCTGCCGCGATTTTATTACGTCTCCGTGGGCTTAGTAGGTGGTCTCATCATCTGCCTTTCCTATGTTGGGGTCGTCTTGACTGGATCTCGCTGAATACCTACCAGTATTTTTTTATGGAGCGACTGCCATTCTCACCTCCACAACTTAGTAACAGGGTAATAAGATCCCTCTTGGTAAGACTGGTCGTCAGTCTTTCGGGCTTCTGAACACCGGTAACGACTGTCAAATATCTAAAAATGACAGCCACACAGCCTGACGTGCTGTTCGAAGCAAGGAGGAGTTAATAAGTGATATATTAAATAAAATGCGAGGTAGTTTTGTAGAATGCCCATTTTATTATCGATCAAATACTTAGTACACAATTGTAAAAAAAAAAAAAACTCAATGATATCTCATATGATCGAATACTTATAAGTTTTCTACATAGGTAAATGGGAATCCATTTTTAAATTACACGCGTGTAAACCAAAAGTTGCATACATACTCGTACCTTCCCGCAATAAATTCCTAATAATAACAATTAAAACCTTTTCCGTTTCCCTTTCACGTTTATGTAGAAATACAAAAATATCATTTACGGAGTTTCTTCAGGCTGAGGTGAACTCGTGTGCTCATTTAGTAAAGATTTATTACATTCCATCCCTCCTCTCGAGCGGTTTGCAAGCCAGCTTTAAACACTTGTCGAAATTAAATATTCAATTATATGAATCCAGACTAAATTACAGCGTAATGATTTACCCTAAAGTAGGTATAATGATATATCCTCAACCATATTTAATCAACGTTCAACAATTCCACACGTCTTTGTGGTTTCCCGAAACTTTTTCGTTTTGCACACAATTACCAAATTTACCAAATAAGCATCGTTTTTCGTCGAAATTGAGTCTAAAGTCATTAAGGATAAAACCTATAATTATTATTTTAGAATGAAATGTTCGAATTTATGGTCTGCGGCCATGAATATATTTTCCACTGTACAGGGATTCGCTGGAAGGAAAATTTAAAATGTGGATTTATAAATATAAATTTAATAATACCTATTACGAAAGAAATATTTGAAATCACAAACGGTTTTTAAGATATTTTTCAATCTCACAAGTGTAAGAGAAAGAGAAAATAAATGAGAATTAAAAAAAAAAACAGCAGTAAATTGATATTTTATGGAGTTAAAATTATCTCTTTTTGTGGCATCATTTTTAGTCACGATATCTGAATTACTAAGAAAACTGAACCTGACTGTTGCTCAAGTAGCCACGAGGTTTGAAAAAGATCGCATTTCAGAAAATAATGACACAAAGAAAACAAATAGAATAAGAAAGTGAAGGAACTACATACGTATATCAAACCATTGGTCATCATAACCGGCTTCCAAACGTGCTGCACGTACTGCTTCTCTTAAAGCATGAGTTAATACTGCAGCGAGGCAAAACGCTGGTTCACCAGAAGCTAAACGATAAATATTTTTGTTAGAGAAATCTTTGACAATACATTTTTATACTACCCTAGTTTTAGTATAATGCGAAACTCGAAACACGTGTCTAGTAATTTTATGTAAAGAATCTATGTAGGTACAACATTTCAAAACTGTATCATGAAAAATCACAAATTTAATAAGCTTGTTATGTTACTTAGTTGTCTAAACAAACATGGTCACCACGCGGCACCCCGTGCCGCCAAAATCAAAAAAATCAAAATCAAAATATTTTTATTTCATATAAACCTGCATGGGCACTTATGAAACGTCAGAAGCTAGGTGCACGGTTCCAAATTGTTGTTTCCTATGGAGAAGAGCCGGCAAGAAACTCCACGGTTACTCTTTTAAAAATAATTGGCTTTAACAATATTTTCAAATTACAGAGATTAAATGTATGGGAGGACAGCGCAGGCCTATCAATAAGTACCAGGTACTTAGACGAATACAGAATAGAAAATCGTCTACAAATCTACAGTCAGTAAGGCCTACAACGTTCTCTCATTCACAATATGTAAAATAATCTACATAAATAAAATGAACCTAAATAAAATTGATGTATAATGTCAATTAATGACGAGAATATGTCAGCATTGTAAAAATAAAAAGAATTAAAAAGAACTTTGTATTTGAGAGCAGTTAATAGACTTTCACATAGTTATGCTGTTAATGAGGTAACAGGGAAGCCACATGTGCAGAAGGAATTAATGCCAAACTTCCCTGTCTTCAACGTAGTCTTTTATCTTATAATATGCTTTTTTGATAAGGACACGTTTGATGTGCGTTTTAAACTTTCCATCGCTAAGTTCTGTAACCGACTTTGGCAACTTGTTATAGAAGCGGATACTGTTTATTAGAAATGACTTGCTAGTTTTAGTCAATCTAAATTTTGGAATCACAATTTCATCTTTACTACGTGTATTCAGATTATGGAAATCGCATCGTTTTTTGAAAAGGCCTAAGTTTTTGCGAACATACAAGATATTTTCTAGGATGTAAAGAGAAGGCAGAGTTAATATATCAATTTCGCTGAATTTGTTTCTAAGAGACTCGCGAGGCCCCATTTTATAGATTGCGCGGATTGCCCTCTTTTGTAAAATGAAAATTGAATCTACGTCAGCTGCCGATCCCCACAGCAGAACGCCATAAGACATAATACTGTGAAAATAAGCAAAGTAAACTAACCTAGCTGTGGCTACATCAGTCAACTGCCTTATTTTTCTTACTGCGTAAGCAGCTGAGCTTAATCTACTTGAAAGAGCTCTAATGTGAGCACCCCATTGCAATTTTGAATCTAAAGTAATTCCCAAAAATACAGTTTCCGAAATAGCATCCAGTTTCTTGCCATCAAGTTTTAAGTTTAGACCTACTTGGGGTACATTTGGTAACGAGAACTTAAGACATTTAGTTTTGTTCGCATTGAGTAAAAGATTATTAGCAGCAAACCATTTCGAAAGAACAGCT
Source organism: Polymixis flavicincta (assembly GCA_949987655.1). NCBI lineage: Eukaryota > Metazoa > Arthropoda > Insecta > Lepidoptera > Noctuidae > Polymixis > Polymixis flavicincta. The sequence goes on from OX465184.1 coordinate 19,097,962, forward strand.
AGACTATCATTGACATGTAAGACATCCGTATCTTTCCTATCTATTCTAAAAATAAGAGAAGTGTCATCAGCGAATAAAATTATATCCGAGAATTTAGCCATCAGGTAAGGAAGGTCATTAATATAAACTAGAAATAAAAAAGGGCCAAGAATTGAACCTTGAGGCACGCCCATCTTAACTAGAGACCCCGAGGACGTCGCCCCATTAACGTTTACTTTTTGCTGCCTGTTTGATAAATAGGAAAGTACAAGATCAGCAGCTTGTCCACGAATTCCGTAGTGGTGTAATTTACAGATCAGTGTATTGTGGTCAACGCAGTCATCGTCGTATTGTGCTAGCTCAATGATCATATTTAAGCAGTAGGTACCTAACCGTACGGTGATTGTATTGTAATTAACTGGTGATAACATTTTCCATCACACTTTCAAAACTTTTTTGGGAAAACATATAAAATGGTGTAAAAATAATTGGAATCGATTCAGTTACTTATTCTGAACAAAGTATATTCAGGTTTTGCATATACTACAAAAAAAAAAAATGTCATATATTAGGTCTTTACCTATGAAATTGCCGTTCTGCAGTACTGGCCATTTCAAATCAAAATAATTTTTGTTTGGCTAAGAATTCTAATTTCAAATTAATTTTATTTTAAAAACATGGATTTTTTTTTCTAAAAGTAGTCATTTCTTTATTGATTAGTGTTACATTTTCATCGCATTTCAATCTTTTTCGTCATCATGGATACGTTAAAAATTCGAGTAATTATGGAATATGAGTACCGTCGTGGCAGCAACGCGGCACAAGCGGCACGCAACATCAACGACGTTTACGGAGCTAACACTACAAACCAACGCACCACCTGTTATTGGTTTGCTCGCTTCCGTTCTGGAAATTTCGACCTGAAAAATGAACCTCGCGGTCGTCCGAAGACTTTGGTCGACAATGACGAATTAAAGGCGATTGTGGAAGCTGATGATACACAATCTACGGCTGAATTAGCAGCAGCTTTCGACGTTAGCGTCAAAACAATATTGGTCCATTTGCGTCAAATTGGCAAGGTAAAAAAGCTTGACAAATGGGTGCCCCACGAACTCAATGATCGCCAGCGCGAAGTACGCGTCGAGACGTGCCTTGCACTGCTCAACAGACACACAAATGAAGGAATTTTGAACCGCATTGTTACCTGCGATGAAAAATGGATTCTGTTTGATAACCGTAAGCGCTCAGCAAGTTGGTTGGATCCTGGTTCAGCACCTAAACAATGCCCTAAACGAAAACTTACCCCTAGAAAAGTGATGGTCACTGTTTGGTGGTCTAGCGCCGGTGTGATTCATCACAGCTTCTTACCAAACGGGGTGAGCATTACTGCAGATGTGTACTGTGAAGAACTGAACACAATGATGGAGAAGCTGGCGCATCTCCAACCAGCATTGGTCAATCGCTCGTCTCCGCTGCTCCTGCACGACAACGCGCGACCTCATACTGCACAGCAGACGGTCTCCAAGTTGCAAGAACTGGGGTTGGAAGCTCTCCGTCATCCGCCCTACTCACCAGACCTTGCGCCTACAGACTACTACTTTTTCCAGAATTTGGATAACTTCTTGGCGGGAAAAAAATTTAATACCCGAGAGGCAGTACAAAATGCCTTTGAAGAATTTGTTGCCTCCCGTCCAGCTGATTTCTTTAAGAAGGGCATCAATAAACTGCCACTGCGATGGCAAAGATGCATTGATTGCATGGGTGATTACTTCGATTAATACAAATAAAAAATTCATGAAAAAAATTCGTTTAAATTTTTTCATACAAAACGGCAATTTCATAGGTAAATACCTATTATTAGTTAGTCGAAACGCCAAAAAAAAGTAAAGAAACCTTTCGATTGTAACACTCCAAATGGATTTCTAGAGTTTCTTCGGAAATATACTCTAAAATCTGCAGGTATGTCTTTGATTCCTGGAGGCTTATAGGTCCATGTACGATCAGTAAGTAGCCTACCGCTTTCAGGGTCAAATACCATTTTCTCTGAAGTCCAGTAACCAAGACCCATGACAAAGGCTCCTTCAATCTAAAATTATTTGAAAAGTTTACAATCGTCGGCTTTATTGTTAATAGGATATGCATCATTATCTCATCCATCCATTTATCATAATTTAGTACAAAAACCTACCTGAGCAACATCTATTTGTGGACTTAAGCTTCTACCTGTATCTTCAAGCAAATCTACCCTTCTAATATCATGATTTCCTGTTAAGATATCAACTTCAACTTCGAGAGCGCACACTCCATACACCTCATACGGCTTCACATCATCTTTGCTTGAATACATATAAGAGGCTTGTAAATCAACTCCTACCGTGTATGCTTTCTGAACAAGATCCTCCCACGAAGGGTTACCCAACATTTCTCTTACAGGAGCCAATCTTTCCATAATAATCTCACAGGCTTTCATAGTGGCAAATGATACGCATTCACTACCAACACTGGCCCCAGTCGCCATAGCATTTGGAGACGTAAAGCTAGAACTTGGCTTGACACTGATCTTCTCCAAAGGAATCCCAAGCATATAGCCACAAACTTGAACAACTTTTGTATTGATACCCTGACCCATTTCGATCCCTCCATGAGTTATCATTACTGACCCATCCGCATGGTAAATGGATATAAGTGAATTGTATGGTCCAATGTAAAATAGTTCGTAATTCATTGGCATAAGTGTCAATGCACGTTTTCTCCACCTATTGTTATTGTTAAATTCTTTTACTTCTTCTAGTCTTTCGTTATAGTTTGAATCTTTTTTTAGATGGTCAATAAGGTCTGGTATAGGATTGTCTCCAGTAGCCATATTGACTGATTTGACGTGTAACGAATCTTTTCCGGTTGTGTGGGCAATTCGTTCCATAATATTTTCTATCATTGCTAAGCCTTCGGTCGAAGCTGGAAGTTAATAACACCGTATTATTATACATATGACAAAAATATGTCACCAAAAATAATGAGTCTGACTTTGTTTACATAATTTTCTTCTTATTTCTTTCGACTTTAAATAATATTTAGGTTAATTAGGAAGTGTGAATGTAATATGCAAATTGTGCAGTCTTTTAAAACCTGTTTTATTTTAGATATGAGTTAGACATAATGTCGCACATTAAATTCTTCGTGTATAATTCTTTTTTCTATTCATACTTCTCGAGATGGAAACGCTTATGATTTGGGAAAGGACTTTACCATCTGCATTGAATAAATGAATGCTTTTTGAAGAGAACTCCTTCTAACGTACAGTTTATCTGCCTAGGATTTTCGAGCTTTGTTGGGGTCGGATTCCAGTCAAACCGGATGCAGCTGAATTTAAGTATTTTACATGAAGCGACTGCCTATCTGACCTCCATAACCCAGTTAGTAGGTAAAACAATGCCCCTTGGTAAGACTGGTTGTAAGACTTTCAGGCTTGTGACGACCCGTAACGACGGTCAAAGATCCATGAATGACCTAGCTTAGGATACGGAGGGGTCTTGGTATGTAAAGAAGGTCACCCATCCACAGACCAACCATAGCAAGCGTAACCAGATTGATCAATCCGTACGGCTGGTTTTAGTTAGCCACAACACGTATCTAAGCGTACGAGCAGAAATATTTTACTACTAGCTTCCGCGTGCGGTTTCGCTCGCGTGGAGGTCGGAAATCTTCCCGCAGGTACGTACTATCGGGATAAAAAGTCCTCCTATGTGTTAATCTAAGTTATAATCTGTGAGCCAAATTTCATTCAAATCCATACAGTAGTTTTTGCGTGAAAGAGTAACAACAACTTTCGCGTTTATAATATTAGTAAGGATGAACATTTCGGCAATAATACGTATCTTACTTCAAGATTAATTAATGAATATGGCTAAGTAGTAACAACCGCACGAGTCGATCTAGAATATTTTACTCAAAAGTTGGAAGTTTAATAAAGAGTCTTACTTTGTTTTCAAAACCTCGATACTAAAGTAATATATTTATTTTGCAATACTTACAGGGCGCTCTACACCACGTGTTGGATGGTGTGTCCGTAGCAACACTGTTAGCTTCAACATACCATCGTCGAGGGTCATAGCAGTTGAAAAAATGGTTCACTGTTATAGGTGCGATAGTCTCGTTAGGAGAACATCCGTTGTCCTGATAGAAAACATTCTTTAGGTACTGGATTTCACCTTCTTCGTTAACTCCTACCTGATCGTAATAGGTAAATAAAATAAAATCAATAAGGGTAAAGGCACATAACTTAATCTTAGGAATAAACATTGAAGTTTGACAGCTATTGCATTGAAAATATGTCGAACTGGTGCCGATTTTTTGTTCACCGCCTGAACTAAAATAAGAGTATTGCTATCTCTTATTGACAGACCATGAAAGAAAAAGACGCTTGAACTAAATTACGTCTCGATTGCCTTGAAGAATTTAGTTCGTCGCGGTTGCGTTGTCAAATCTTAGTTCTACTACACTTGACAGCTATCATTTATTTCCGTCTCTTTCTTATTTCATTAGAAGGAAAAGGGAAGCAATTGTCTAAATTAAGTTTAATTGGTGCACAGCAGAATCCACTACCAATGTCATATTTTTTCAAAGTTATTTGATCATTAAAATATTAGTTCTTAACCCCCTAATGAACCCTCACGACGGGGGATGCTGTGGCCCGGGGTGGGGTCGTCTTGGCGGTGTCTCTGGACATCGCCAATGCCTTCAACACCCTGCCCTGGAGTTGCATCAGGTAGGCACTCCGGTATCGCCGGATGCCGACCTACCTCTGTCGTGTGGTCGAGGCCTATTTGACGGACAGGGCCGTCATCTACCCCGGTCACCTCGGAGAGTGGAACCGGCGAGAGATCGACATCTCTGGTGTCCCACAGGGATCGGTCCTGGGGCCGCATCTGTGGGACATCGGATACGACTGGGTGCTGCGCGCCGACCTCCCTGACGGCGTCAGTGTAGTTTGCTACGCTGACGACACGCTGGTCCTGGCGCAAGGGCGGTCGTACCAGGTGGCGGCCGACTTAGGGACACACGGGAATGCGACAATCGTCGATAGGATCCGGCAACTGGGACTCGAGGTAGCCTTGCACAAGTCCGAGGCCATGTGGTTTCATGGTCCTCGGAATGCGCCACCGACGGGTTCCCAGATAACGGTGGGAGGGGTTCACATCGGCGTCGAGTCGACAATGAAGTACTTGGGACTCGTCCTCGACAGCCAGTGGAACTTCGCGGAGCATTTCCGCCGTTTGGCTCCCAGACTGAAGCGGGCCGGGGTCCGCGTCCGGCCCTGGTCCAGGCCATGGTACGGAGCGAGAGGGCATGGGGAGCCGTCACCTCCTTCAGCGAAGCAATGATGCTCGCGAAGAGGGAGGCGGCGCACGTGAGGGAGAGGCAGCATATGCGCCCTCGCGACCCTAGCCGCCGCAGGATACGCAGAAGCCCTGGGCGTCGGGAATCCCAGGCCGATTTCCGACCACCGTAGGCATGAGCTTGCGGACGGGGAGTAATGGGTAGCTCGCTGTCCGGTAAGGACCAAGCCCAAGTCGACGGCGCGTTGTGTTCCACGCGCGCCTCAAAGAGATGTCAGCACAAACGTGATGGAGCCCGCAAGGGCCGATGCCTGCCAGGGGTGCGGGTTTGTTCGAAAGAGATACCACAGCCCCTGGGATACGGGCTAATGAAGGAACACAGGTGGGTTTTAGTCAGTCAAAGTCTGACACGCCCTCCTGCTCCACCCAGAGCGGGAGAAGTTAGTTGATGATTTCCCACCCAAAAAAAAAAACCCCTAATGAAAGAAAAGATGTAAATGACTTGATTTAAATATCAGAAGAACATTTTGGAAATTAAATACGTCTGTTGAGAAAAGGGAAAATTACTTTTCGTATCAATGGATATATTATTTTATACCCTTACCCTCATTAAGGCGGTCTATTTCTGATGAATGAAAGTAAATATCATGGAAGGCATTTGGAAAAATAAAGAAATTACGTTACGTAATTAAATCTACGTGTGTTTTTATAAGAAATAATACATTCGTTTTCTTGAACATAACCAAAAGTGTACCTTTGAACCTTACTTTGTAGCCACTGGTCGTAGATTAAGATTCTCAATGAATAATAGTCTAAGTAGCACTTAATTAAGGTCCGAACTTTAATAATTAAATAGTTAGCAAGCAGGTTAATGGACATAAAATCCTGGTACTAAGTCATTCTGTAAAGGTAATACCTAAGTATTCACTTACCTCATAGTTTGAAATAGTGGGTAGTCGTTTCCCTACAATTCTCATATTAGTTTCTAATGGTAGTATGAATCGGCAAGTTCTTCCTAGGTGGTGGGTCACTATGGCTGCAGCACAAGCTATTTGACAGGATCGTGTTATTTTGCCCCCGTAGCCACCACCTACTCTTCGAACCACCACTTGTATGCTGAAAGCATTACACAATTTTGTAATAACTGTTATGTACAATTCATGGGCATATCATTGTTTTCAATTGCCTCTTGACACCACCTTGTGATAATTACAGTTCAGTCTTCTGAATTTCTACAAATGTAATATCCTTCATGTCGCTAGCATGAAAAATAGAAAATTTTGTTGGCCCAAAACTTCGCCACTTCCACAGCGTTATCGGTTGCAGCGCTGAATTCACCTTGGCTCCATATTTTGGGGCACAGAGGGCAAAATAGGAGGTAGAGCATTGTTTATATAAATGTGATACATACAAAAATTACACACCTGTTTGTTGGCTTATTCAAACATTGAGCAATAGCAACATTAGTCAAATCAAGCCACTGAGTCGAAGAAATAACCTCCAAACCATCTTCAGTAGGTCGAACAATACAAGTCTGTGGCTCCATGTAAAAATGATATTGTGTTTCCAATTTATATTCGCCATTGATAACAAATTTAACATCATTACCGATCTCTTTTGGCTGTAGAGTTCTATTATTAACTATTCTTTTGTCTTTTTCAGGAGATTTTAAAACTTCTTCAATTTTTAATAAAGGCTTGTTATTGCTAATCGATTTATATTTTATTTTGACAAGCTTCGCTGCTTTGTTTGCAGTTTTTTCTCTGTCAGCAACTATAATTCCTACTGGGTCTCCATAAAACTTTATTTGGCCTGAGCACAGTATTTCTTCATTTACGTCTACTAGATTACAACTCGTTGCTGTAAATGAATTAAGTCCGGGTATATCTTTAGCACTGTAAAATGCTATGACGCCTTGCAGTTTCTAAAATAAAATGCTGTTGTGAATACTTTGCTTGTTATTTTTGTAGGAAAGCATAGCTATGGCTGGTAAAAGAAAGGACCTATATAAGACTGAACCACTCCTCAAAATGACAAAGTTTTACTTATTGCACCAGTACTGAGAATTTTCAGGAAAATCGTTTTTAATTCAAAAGTGCAATCAAATATTAACACGATCCAAATACATACATTTTTAAGTAAACTTAAAGTATGGCCCTTCTCTTACCTGTCAAGCTATACATAATTTATTTCATAACGTGTTTTGAAATTCAAATATATTTTCTTACAAAATACGTCTCATAGTCACTAAAAGTATAATAAAATCCATACTAACCAAAGCCTCAGTGGTATCAAAATCGCTTATGACACTTCCCGGTGTAACATTAGCAGTGACAAAAGCTGCAAACACTTCATTTGGTTGTGTTGGCAGATCATTGGCAAATATAGCCTCACCACTACACTGTACCAGTCCTTCCAACTTCGGTATAGGCTGATTCAAAGGCCAGATACTCTTGTCTGTGTCAAAGATTTGGGTTCCATGGGATGTGGCCCTTTTTATCACCTCGCCTCCTGATTTTAGCTTTGGGTCTACTCTGTCATCTGGGCATAGGCTGAGAATGGCCTGCAAAATTTAATTTTACAATACGAATAATCCGGGACAAGAATATGTTTATCATGTAACTGAAGTTGTGCAGATTTCTTGTATTCATTTTAAAATGTGTGAAATTCCATTACTTACTTTGTAATACAAAGCAATAGCTAAAAATTTTCTATAAGCAGCTGATGGTTCAGGTGGAGCTTCTTCAGGCATTATTTCTTTACTCAAAGACTTCAATGCTAGTTGCAGAGTTTCGTTTGTAAAAGGGTCTTTACCAGCTAGGACAACTTCTGTTTTTGTAGCGTGAACGAATTTTGGTGATATACTTCCGTATACTATAGTCGCTTCTTCTAACAGTTTTGAATTGGCTTTGAATTTTAATAAGAATCCAGCATTAACTATTGCGTGAGCGTTTTGAGATCTGGGCATTATCTGAAATATATTAAAATGTGTGATAAATTCGTTGCGTTATAAATTCCTTATTTTTCCTAAAAAATATAATGGTCTTGAGCGATTTGACTTGAGACGGGACTACAGACTACGATGCGATTTGAGTTAGCGACACCCAAGCGCGTCATATGTTTTCGTCCGTTTCTATCGCAAGTCACGTGTCACTTAAGCTAGTGCGGGTCGTGGTCAAGTAATTCATGTATAGAAATAATATTTGTGTTACCTTATATGTTTTAAGCTTACTATTAGAAGAAAGAGGCGGTAACATTACGTTGACGATTAATTTTCGTTTCATGTCTGTTTTCAAGAAATCGGTGAAAGACACCACTTTCATTGCGCTTACACCTTCAGCTGAAAATAAAAGGTTTTTTGTAAAGAGATTTTAAAAGAAATATGTCGAGAGGATTAAGAATTTTCATACCAATTGTGATCATAGCGCCAACAGTTTCAAAAAGTAAAAATAAATCTGATTGAAATTCATTGTTAAGATATTTCAAATACAAGTTTCCACCAATTGTGCCAATCTAAAACAAATAAAACATCTTAAACTACTATCATACAGTAATTAAAAAAAAAAACATACAACTTTATTTACTTACATTTCTAACAGGAATATGTGCTACGAGATCCATATGATCGTACAATACTTTCAAATAACCAAAATCTTCATTCGTCTGTGATATGACAAGAAAAACTTCCATCATTTCGGAAAGCGGCATTCCTGCTCCAATGATTAGATTTACATCTATTGTGTGAATTTTAAGTTCCACAACGTTGAAAATATCTATCAATGTGGGAGGATAATCAGTGACGTGGTAAACTCCTAAAAGAACAATATTAGAATTAAACAATACTCGTCCAACAAATTAATATACCCGCATAATATTTAAAAAAAATACATACCTTGTCCAGTATTTCCAGCAATCAATTTATAATCACTATTTTTACTGATCACTTTGAAGACGTCATCTAATGTATAGGTTTTAAACCATTTAATTATGCCACAATCTACTACTATCATTTTATTACTGCTGTTTTCTATTACACACCAATCTTCATCAGTTTTTACTTCACGGGCTTTGCAAATTCTACTTGTTTCTTTACGATTGTCGTTTTTGTTTATGTGAACGCAACTTCTAGCACATTTGTCACGGCAACATTTTCCGTCAGATAAATCTTCGAGGTCCATGAGCTTGTTCATTAGATCTTCGTCTACATTGTTTGCAAACGTTTTAAATGCATCTGCAATTGGCCTGTATCCAGTACATCTGCAGATATTACCAGCAAAGGAATTTTCTACTTCTTTCATAGTCAGGTTCCTCTTTTTTGCTTCGTAAACGCTGTGAGAAAAAAATCAAAACAAACAATCTATAATTGAACGTGCTGATCATTTTGATACTTTTTTTGTGTGGAATTTTATGTTTTAGTCTATTTCATGTCTCGTCAATTCTATTTTGGTTCGAGTTATAAGAGAAATCTTGGCGTATTTTAAATTACTATGGTTACGTGGGAAGATGAATATACTTACAAGATTCTTTCAGCGGAATGTTATATTAATATTATTATTGGAAAGGTCAAAACCACGGCTTATAAGCTAATAAAAACCTCAGAGAAAAAATAATTTTCTATTCCACTAGCTAAGTTCTAAGAAAATTATTGTAGGCAAAATTGTCTAGTCTTTATACATTGAGTTTGCAGCTGTTATAACCATTTAAGCTATCCTTTCGTTGTCTGGTAAGTTATTGTGAATTTAGTCAACTAAAAAATTAGACTTACTTTGAACCTACATGATACTGGTGCTATATATTATGGATAATGAGAGTAAGGGAAGAGAGAGTGCACCTATGGTTGCACATACACATGTGCATTATAATAATATATCGGCTGCGTTGATGGCTGGTGGCATTATCGAAAGTCGATCAAGAAAACTATATTAGTCCTCTTGAGTGAGTTTTGGTAATGGATGGATTATGTAGCATGTAAAAGGAACACAATTTAAGATAGATTTTAAAGGAACTCCTACCTATACATATTCATGACCCATCCAGGAGTGCAGTAGCCGCACTGGGTGCCATTGAACTTTGCTAGTCTGCTCTGTATGTCGTGGTAACTGGTCTTCTTGCTGCCGATGCCTTCAACTGTGGTCACCTCCCAGCCATGGCAGGATAGCACTGACACTAAGCACTAGAAGTAAATTGTTCAGAAAACCTTGTGGATATACGGAAATGTGTATATTTCAAAACATGGTGCAATACTCCTCTTCACAGTAGGTAGCTAGAAGAAAACTATGACAATGCAGAATACATGAAACCAAAAATCAATGATATTATGCTTGCGTTTGACTTACTTAGTGGTGGATAAGTTATAACGGGGTTGACGATGGTGCATCATTGCGCAGAAATAATCTATTTACTGAACTTATGAGCAAATAATTAGAACTAACTTACGGAATTGACTGAAAACAGCTTGACTTCATTGGTTGGAGGTAAAGCTGCGCGTACGGCGACGATGCATGCACCACATCCACCCTCGTGACACATTGCCTTAGTGCCGCGCAGTTCTGCCACAGTACGGATATAATCGTTCAGAGACACATCGGGACCAAATTTACCGTCCGCTTAAACAAAAAAGGATCAGAATATTAGCCTCCTATATTATTTTTGATGAAAAATGTACCCGAAAAGCATGATGATGTGATGAACGATGTAGAAAAACAGTAGAAATTTTAATGGACGAAAAGAATAACTCTTGTGATGAAGATACGAAATTGTATTGAGGAGACATCGTGTTCAAAATGTGTTCGTACATGTTCTCCAACAAAACCATCGTAAAATTAACAAAAGCTTTCACCTACCTTCATATGGTTTCCCATTAATTTTGAACACAATTTTAGCCATATCCCCTTCGCGTCTATTACCAAACTAATTTGTGACTCCGTACTTTGTAGTACCACCCTCTTAATCATCTCCAATGATACTGGCATAATAAGAAGGCCTTATTGTTAAATTTAATGTTGCTAGCGGAAATAATAACACAATTGGTAATCTGTGGACTAATGAACAGTTTGCATTTGATTAAGTTGAACCTTACTGTATAATAAAAAGAATTGTTTACTGTGTACACTGTAATTTTTATAATGGTTGGTGTGTATTGCTTTATTGTTGGTTGACAACTATCATGCAATGTTTTTAACTTGGTGTGCCTGTGACTTCACTCTTGGGTATTTTTATTTGCTTTTCTTCTGTGAAAGACCTACGGGTCTTTCGAGGTTTATTCAATATAAACCTCGGAAGACCAGTATGTCTTTCTAATTCAATTAGGCATCTAAATGTTTTCTGTAATCTCTTAAGTCACGCACTGCGCCTTCGTGGTGGATTATGGCCTAGTCCCTCTCGCAGAGGAAAGGCCTATGCCCTAGCAGGGCGAACGTTATAGGCTGATTGTGCCTAAGCTACTGAAATGGTACTAAAGTTGACGTTACCTCCCCAAAAAGGTTCTATATTAATTTTAAAAAAATAGTAGTAAGTTTGTGCAAATACTTTAGCGCGTCAAACATATTTTTTAAACTTGATGAGGTCGGTGTTTCCTATCTGAAGACTCTGTGAAGAAAGGCCGAAACTGGTACTGGTACCCCTTATCTTACTAAGGGGTATGATGTTACCCAGTAACTGGGTTGTGGATGTCGGAGAAGCAGTTGCTCCGTGTAAAATACAGGTATTTAGCTGCATCCGGTTGGACTGGAAGTGAAGGCTAGGCAGATTGACCTAAGATATTTAAATACACGTAGAAAAGCCTTTGTCAAGCAGTGGCACATCACAAGATTTTAATAATATAAAAATAATTATGCTGGTGCAAGATCATTATTGGTTTTATCTTAAGGTAAGTCTTTATTGTAAATAACAAGAAGCAACAATCAGGGAGGACTGATTAAACAGGCAAGTCACTCCTATGATCTAAGATAACAGTTTTATGAGGACAAATGCAAAAGCATTTCAAACAAGCAGTTTTTTTTTTGAGGACGGGGTATCATCAAATAACTTCTCCCGCTCTGGGTGCAGCGGGAGGGCGAGTCAGACTTTTTCCGACTAAAACCCACCCGTGTTCCTTCAGTAGCCTGTGTGCCAAGGGCCACAGTATCTCTTTCGAATAACCCGCACCCCTGGCAGGCATCGGCCCTTGCGGACCTTACCAGTTGGTACGACGGTAAGGTCCGCAAGGTAGGACGCTACGCCTCTTTTAGGCGCGCGTGGTCGACCCGGGCTTGGTCCTAACCGGACAGCGAGCTACCCATTACTCGTCATCCGCAAGCCCGCGCCTGCGGTGGCCGGAACACCTAGGGTTTCCCGACACCCAGGGCGTCTCCTGCGCCGACTAGGGCCGTGAGTACTCCCATATACTCCCTCACGTGCGCCAACTCCCTTTTTGCAAGCATTACTGCTTCGCAGAAGGAGGTGACGGCTACCCACGCATTCTCGGTCCGTATCATGGCCTGGCCCAGAGCCGGACGCGAGCGACCGCCGCCGCCGATCTCCTCCACGAGGACACAACGGTGCTCTGCCCAAGCCGGGCAGACCTGCACCGTATGCTCCACCGTGTCCTCCGGGGAATCTACGCAGTATCATAAACAGCTGGTAAGGATAGTAGCTTACTAGCACAAAAGATTGACTAATGAACAAAATAAAGAAATGATGTACGTAATTATAGAACCTAATATTAGCTCCAAAGTAAGGTTGTTTTTGGAACAAAAAAGTAGGTAATTAGTCGTTACGAAAGTTTTTCGTAATAAGCCCACTAATTAACAAATTCGTAATTAGAAGCAGTCTGTAATTAAAACGAAAACCTATTGATTATAAAATTATGTTACGATGACGATTGGATACGGCAGGCTTGAATTTTTCTATTGGTTTTAATTGACTAATAAATATGGAATATATAATTGATCCTCTAAAGATATATTGACCTTCTAATGTTGATCGTTTTTTGAGAGAAATGATTCAGTGTTGGCACTCCGACAGTTTTTCCAGCGATATTGCCCGCGTAGAGAAGTTATCTCATGGGAACGTCTGATAGTTGCAGCAATTTCCGACTCGTTACCGATTGATTTTACTCTATATCCCGGTAGTACGTATTACTGAGATAAATACTATCTTATGTGTTAATCCAGGTAATATATCTGTGTGCCCAATTTCATCCAAATCCATCTGGCCGTTTTTCGCGTGATTGAGTAATAATCAACCAAATATAAAAACTTTCACATTTATATTAATAGATAGAATTTGCACATTTGTACGGACACTTAGCTTCATTATTCTGCCAAACTCTCCGATGGTTTTAGCGTCAGATATGTTTAGATCATTCTGTGTACTCTGCTCTGTCCCTGTTGTAGCAACCATCCGCGATGCCTCTGCACGCGTAGCATAAACATTGTTGAAACGAAGACAAAATTACAGATTATCATAGGACCGAAAGCTTTAAAAAGCTAGTAAAAACTAAAAAAAAAAAAAACATCAACCGACTTCCAGAAAACACTACTAAGTGAAAATTTATTTTAATTTCGGAAGGCGGTGACTTTGGATATGTATTTTTAATTCTTTGTCACCGCCTTCCGAAATTAAAGTTATTTGCGGTTGATGTTTTTTTGAAAAAACGTTTTATTTTTCCCTTTTCAGTTATAGTAAATACCAATTAAAAATTTCATCATCCTTGGTGTGACGGAAGGGGTTTACGTGGGGTATAAATAACACCACGTAACCTTGTCAGCATAAAAAATATATTTAAATAATAACGAGCAATGGGAGTAGGTAGGTCTATGGTACAAGATTTTCTGAATTCCCCTAGGAGCAGCACAGTACTCTCCTGGCTCAGCCTGGTGCGACGATGACCCCAGCGGGTGTGCCACGCTGTAGACGCCAGGAACGGTGACGGTCGGCGGATGGTTGCGCCCGACCCGTAGAAGGTCCGAACGTGCTCACGCGGGCAAATAACTGCCCTGCAAGGAGCACGACGGTAGTCGCCAACTCTCGCGGTTAGTGGCCCGACAGGTAGTGAGCGGATGCCACAGATAACCTTTACGGGTGAAACCCGCACTTTGAACCCTGGAACATAACGTCCAGCGTGTCACAAGTTGAACGTTAATCATCTCCGCTGATTGTGACACCAAGGCATAAGCAAAGCGAGAAGTACAGTGCGCTAATGATGATGACGTGTGGGTGTCACAATCAGACGGAGTTTACATATAAGTATGGAAGGTGAGAAACGCAACATGACTTGCACATTTTAAATTATAGTCGTGTACATAAAAAATGCGCAGAGCTAATGGCAAATAGCAAAGAAAGATAATCACGCAGAAGGCATAATAACTTTACGACAATAAAACGGGCAAATAGGCACACGCCCTAGGTTATCCTAGATGTGTGTGTGTGTGTCTATATGAGGCAACGTAGCTCCCGAACAGATGAACCGATTTTGATTTAGTTTTTTTTGTTTGAAAGGTGTATTAGTCGGAAGTGTTCTTAGACATGTTTCATCAAAATCGGTTCAGCCGTTTGAAGATTATCAGCTCTTTTCTGGTTGAAAAAGGGATTTTAGCCTCTTCCATGGGTCTGATCAACTCAAAATTTGGGATTATATTACTTCAATGATATTAGACGAAAAAAATAACCTTGAACTGATGCTGGAGCAACACCTGGAATTTCCAGGAAACCCAAGTTATTCACCAACGAACCGCAGAAGTATCGTATTTGGGCTCATTAAAAACGCCAAACAGAGGCCTAGCCGTCCCCCGACTTGACAATGCCCTGATCCTAAGCGGGGGAGTATTGTAACGTTGTATCGTTACAACGTTACAATACCGTTAATGTAAAGAAAAAGGGTTTTTACCTCTGTAAAAATCCTTTTTCTTTACATCTACTTCCATCTGTAAGGTAACCCCTGTCATTCGTCCTCATTTATCCATCATATCACTCATTCTTGATCCAGTTAATCTAATAGAACACCAAGAACACCATGTGTGTGGTGTGTCCATCCTAAAAAGTTTGTAACCATTTCAGAATAAACCCCTTTCAAACAAAAAAAGAATTTTACAAACCGTCTAAATATGACGGAGTTATGCCCGAACAAACATAAAAAAATAAAAAATAAATTAAAAATTTAAAAAACCCCCGACCCAAACATAAACTCAAAAAAGTAAAAAATAATATTTATAGGCCTTTTAATTTTAACGTAATATTTTGATCAGGGCATTGTCAAGTCGGGGGACGGCTAGGCCTCTGTTTGGCGTTTTCATTGACCGTCCCCCGACTTGACAATGCCCTGATCAAAATATTACGTTAAAATTAAAAGGCCTATAAATATTATTTTTTACTTTTTTGAGTTTATGTTTGGGTCGGGGGTTTTTTAAATTTTTAATTTAATTTTTATTTCTTGCTTTTTAAACTTAATGTCTCCCTTAAATCACCATTTATCTATAATCTATTCATTGAGACCTTTTCAATGAGCCCAAACACGATACTTCTGCTGTTTGTTGGTGAATAACTTGGGTTTCCTGGAAATTCCAGGTGTTGCTCCAGCATCAGTTCAAGGTTATTTTAGTAATAGAATCCCAAATTTTGAGTTGATCAGAGGCTAAAATCCCTTTTTCAACCAGAAAAGAGCTGATAATCTTCAAACGGCTGAACCGATTTTGATGAAACATGTCTAAGAACACTCCCGACTAATACACCTTTCAAACAAAAAAACTAAATTAAAATCGGTTCATCCGTTCGGGAGCTACGTTGCCTCAGACAGACACACACACACACACACACACACACACACACACACACACACACACACACACAGACACGTCAAACTTATAACACCCCGTCGTTTTTGCGTCGGGGGTTAAAAATAGAAACATATCGAATTGATAACCTCCTTTTTTTAAGTCGGTAAAAAAAAGTAATGACACTTTGTATACAAGATAAGTTTTTATCCAGTGCGCAAACTGTAACCATGAATTCAGCATAATATAATTCTAGAACCCCCAGCGCAGGAATTTTTCGTCGGTTATACAAAAATAAGAAAACAGCTGGGTCATACATTTTGACCGCGTAGGTATTGCACTTTTATATTGATCTCCGTCATGGCAGATCGCGTTGTGTGATTACATGTTCCAATGTGTAATAGACGCCAGCCAACACATCTAGCTACCCCAAACTGTCAAATTTTCCCAATTGAAAATTAACCTTACCCTTCGTGCCTAATAAAGATGAAATTCTATTAAAGAAATTTGACAGATTGGGTTAGCTTGATGTGCTGGCGTCTGTACTTACGCTTTTCTAATTTGCTAGCTTTTGCTAGCGGCTTCGCCCGCCTGGAGGTCGAAAGTTATCCCAGGCAGTATATGCGGCCCTAGCCTCGACAGGAAATGCCGTGAGCGTCGGGAATCCCAGTCCGGTAAGGACCTAGCCCGCGTCGACGGCGCGTTGTGTTCCACGTGCACCTCAAAGATATGTCAGCACCAATTGGTGGGGTCCGCAAGGGCCGATGCCTGCCAGGGGTGCGGGTTGTTCGAAAGGAATACCGTGGCCCCTGGCACACAGGCAACTGAGGGAATACGGGTGGGTTTTAGTCAGTAAAAGTCTCACACGTCCTCTGTTCCACCCAGAGTGGGTGGACCAGGAGGGCGACGCTCAAAAAACAAACATCCAAATATACAAACTTTAACATTTTTAATATTTGTGGGATACTAGGATAATGTGACCATCGTCATCACGATGACACAGGGAAGTAAAATGTATGGAAATACATTAAATGAAGACGCCTTACGCTCAAAGTTATAATGTGCATAGTATTTCCATACATTTTATGGACGTGGACGTCTAAGTTTATATTTGGCGATAGAAATTATAAAAGTGCACAATGAGTTCGTTTTGGAAGAATCTTCTTTCATTGCTCCGTGGGAAGAACGAACAGTATACTTAGTAGCTACCTAGCAACGATGACGTCAATTCGAATGGTTCGAAATTTGAAAAGCGTACCCACGATTATTTACTTTTACAAACAAGTTAGGTACTTCACTCTCGAATTTACAGAACAGTAGTAAAAAATTGATAATTTGAAATATTTTTGTTTGTGCTTAACAGTATTTTTTTAAATCATTACTTAAACCATGACGTGTGACACCTCGTAGATTCCTAGAACACTTAACATTTTAAAATAACATTCCAGATTGATTTTCCGGTGTCACCTTCGATTTTCAGAAAAAAAAACCGACATTTTTTTCTTTTCACGGAATGTGTTGCAGTCAATAGTATAGTTGAATGCATAAAGCTATAATTTTCGCCGTGAGAGGTCGCAGGTGTACCGATGGTTGACGGCCTCTACAATTTTTATTGCGAATTGCGTCATTGGAAAGTCTCTAACTTTTCATGGACACTGTGACATCAGAAGGCTCACTTTATTTTGAAACTTATGTTAACATGCTCATTTAAAATTATTGCTTTTTTAAAATTATTTACTAAATTTAATCTTGACTTGGTAAACTTGTATTAAATTAAATTAAATATACATTTATTTCAGGAAATTATTCCCATATTAAACAGTAAAAATTACATGGAAATATAAATAAGAATTACATTATAAATACATTAAAACATAACACATAAAACATTGCATTACAAATAAATAATAAATTAAAGCTAGTAAAAATAATAAATAATAGTCATTACGTTAAAATTCATTCGATTACAATTAATAAAAATGATAAAACAATAATCACTTAATACATGGTGACGAACTGGCATGCAGGCATGCAGGTACTGGTATTGATTTGATTGAATGTGTTAACAATGTATGAGTGAGTCTTCTATACTAATATTATAAAGAGGAAAGATTTGATTGATTGTTTGTTTGCATTGAATAGGCTCCGAAACTACTGAACCGATTTGAAAAATTATTTCGCTGTTGGGAAGCTACACTATCCCCGGGTGACATAGGCTATATTTTAAACCCGTATTCCCAGGGGAACGGGAACTACGCGGGTGAAACCGCGGAGCCCTGCTAGTTATTAATAAAGCTTAAACTGTCTGCATGCTCTAGTTAAGGTAGTAAGTATAAGAATAATTTTAAACTAAATATCTGTGACATTGTACCTACTTTCAGTGCAAATAAAGTTCAATTCTATTCTATTCGCACAGATAGGTACCAATACCAAGACCACTCCGTGCTCCGAAAAGCTGTTGGTCTCAGCTGTTATTTTTGGTTCTTTAATAGTCGTTACTGTTCGTCAGAAGCCCAAAAGTCTGACAACCAGTCTTACTAAAGGGATAACGTTTTACCTAGTTACTGGGTTGTGGGGGTAAGATAAGCAAAAGCTCCATGCTATACAGACAGGGTAAGTTTTAATCCAGTGCGCAAACTGTAACCATGAATTCAGCATAACTATAATTCTAGAACCCCTAGCGCAGAAATTTCTTTTTTGTATAACCGGCGTAAAATTTCTGCGCTTCGGAGTCTAGAATGAAATGCTGAATTTATGGTTACAATTTGCGCACTGGATAAAACCTTTTCCTGTATAATGGTACTCAGCTGCATCCGGTCAGACAGGAAGCCAACCCTAACATATTTGGGAAAAGACTAGGCAGATGATGATGTGTTGGTGATAGAATAGAGTACTTTAAGATTGACACAAAAAGCCATTTATTTTTAATTGCACTTTGATGTTTTAGATGTTTAGAACGTGACGAAGAGAATGTTCACTCTTATTTCAAAGAGAAGAAGAAAGAAAAGTTATAACAGAACTGTATAATATATTCACAATTCTTAAAGAAGTTGAAATTTTGTTTTAGAACTTGAGAAAACTTATTGAAAAGGTAGGTTTGCAAGTTGGTGCAGATTAATACAATGTGCCATGGAAACCAACGAGTGTGAAGCATTCAAATCAAATCGTATCAAATCAAATCATTTATTTGCATATTACAGGTTCAGAGAATGTTGTAAAGGTTCATAGGGTACACCCTATTTTATTGTAACCATAATATGAGGTGTGCAAATATAGGTATTAGGAAACATTATGACATTTATTTAATATAAGACACACATTATTCATAATCAGTTTTCTTATTAAGTTACATTGTCACTGAAAACATACATAAATCGTCAATTAAATTAAATCTGAACAAATAAATTATAACAGTAATGTCAAGCAAATTAATAATGTCACAGTAATTGTAATTATTATTGTATTGAGTTAATGTAAAAAAAATGTTATAGTTAAAATACAATATCTTTATCCTCGAAGTAGTCTTTTACATTATAATAACAATTTTTAAGTAGGAATGTGTATAATTTCTTCTTACAAATTCTTCGATTCCAAACATACACAAATGACGCATAATTCTAACTACATAATATCACGCCTGTCTATGCAGAAAGGTAAATAGTAGGTAAAGTCAGGTAAATAAATTGTTTATCATAATGACACGCTACGTTAATTTTGATTTAAATATCAAATTTATGGAAATCTTTGACATTACAAATGACCTGAGGGGCAATTATTGTAATTTTAAGAACGTTCACATTCTGATTTCAGTCTCTATTTGTCGAAATTCCTCGAGTTGGGAAGTTTTTGACATGTGATTGTCACCGAGGTGAGACTGAACTTTGCTAATTATGAGAATTGGCATTTTTAATTTATATATTACGGTTGCGAAAGACGGTTCAAATAATTATCCTGGCCATTCAAGGAAAAATACCATAAACATTAAATACCATCTCATCGTCAAATTCATCTCACCTTCTCAAAATCAAATTCTCTCATCTTTAAATTATTGTGTCCGATGGTATTTCTTAGTAAAGTGTCTCAATATTGAGAACCCACTTAGATCTATATTCTAGGCTGTCTGCTCCGTACTGACATGTTGTTGATAGATACATTATCATGTAATGATAGGCAACACCTGCTTATGTAATATGTTCAAGGGAATGGGTACTTTCATACGTTATGATGTCGTCACGACATTCTGAAATTCCTCTATTTAAAATAACCCTCCTTCTGGTGCAGTCGGGTGATTATTTTATACAGCGGCTCAGGTTAGACTAGAAGCTAACGTGAGGCAGATGATGATTACCTATTTAGCCATCACTCCCATTTCTAAGCACACACGATTCATCTACCTATTCTATGTTCTTCCTCCGTTCATATAAGGATGTGTCTTGCATTATATTGAGGACAAATAGTTCGAGACGAATTACGTATCGTGTCGGAATCGTATCGTCTCCTCAAAAAAACGTTCTCCTATGTCTCAATAATCTGTATTGACGGATATGTATTACGTGTACAGATCAAAAATCACGAAGTCGTAAACATTCAACGACCTTGTCTGTCCCTTCGAGATATTTTTAGCTGCAAGTGAGCGGAAAACTTATTTTTCTTCATTTCGCTTCGAGCGTTGGGTCGAATCTGATTCATAAGTTAACGGCAATAGGACTTTCATAAATTTGTTCTATTTTTATATAGCACACTATATGTGCGATGCTTAAAAACTTCGATCAACAACTTTACATAACATGTCTTGCGAATCTATTACAATTGCTGTTCGAGATTGTTTGATTCCTGGGTCGTGTGTACACAACCACATATATGTAGTCACGCGTTTTCCCCAAAAAGATGTAGGTAGTACTATTGTTTTTTCTGACTGTACTTTGGATAAATCTCGTGGACCCGTTGTGAATTCATTTTGGGAAGCATTTAAAACATTAGTATAATTTTTTCATGCATCCGGTGGGAAAAGAAGAATAATAGAATCGTGGACCTATGGGAATAACCCCATAATCTAAAATTTTTTAAAGTCCTTAATTGTTTTTAATTAAGTTAACATATTTAATCTTTAATGTGTGGCGGAAAGCGATTAAATTTAATTGGCGCAATGCAAAACATCTATGCTGAAATTTAATTAAATGTGACCTGTAATGTTTTAGAGAGACTGTGGTATTTGGAACGAGAAGATATTGCGAAGCCTCCCGAACGCTGCCCAGTCGAGTCGGAGCTGCGGGAATCGGCTGGATGTGGGAAGCACAAGGCCGGTCGAAGTGGAGGAGCCTGGGGAAGGCCTATGGCCAGCAGTGAATGTCTTTCGGCTGAAATGATGTAATGTTTAAAAACCCCATTCCTTAGGCACTTCTCCTTTTCCGGTTAGATTATGTTAACAAGGCAGGTACATAAAACTCTTGCAACAATATTATTAAATCTGTAGGTCAGTGATGAAACTATAGTTAAATATAAACAAAACTCTGTTGGACCTAGGCCTAAATAAACAATCTGGTTTGTTTAACAACAAGGGAATACTAACAAAACATCAAACTGCTATTACGTTGAGTAATCGGACCAATACTCCCGATTTATGTTTGAGGTTATTACGAACTAGATAAAACACATTAGTTCATCTACTATAGGTATTTTTACTAAGTAATTATATGTCTGGTGAAAATTATGGAATATCCGTGTCGTGTGGTGTCGGACGTTAAAGAATAGAACCATCCCATTTCTTTCCGTGGGTGTCGTAGAAGGCGACTAAGGGGCTTACCAGAGAATGGGCAGCAGCGTTCTCAATGCATTTTACCACCATACTGCGATCGCCAACCCGCCTGCCGAGCGTGACGATTATGGCAAAACCCCCTTTTCTTGGAGGCTTATGTCCAGCAGTTGACTTCTTTCGGCTGAAATGATGATGATGATAGAATATCAGGGTCAGGTATATTTGCCTGATACATGCTGAGCTGGACTCCCATTTGGATCCCATTGGTCCCATTTTGAGATGCACACCGCACCTTGTCACTTGATTTCAATGATACAATAGTGTCACTATATTTCAAGCATTCTTTGTATAGATGTATTGCACCTTGTTTTTATTTCAATTCATGTTATTTTTTATCATTTAATTGTACTTTTGTATGTAGTGTTATGTATTTTAGTTATTTTATTGTTACAAAAAGTTTACTGACTATTAAAATAACAAATTAAAAATCATTCGTAGGCACTTAAATACTTTGCGTTGACTATTTTGACTAGTGTAGTGCATTGCGTTGCATTTTGTGTGTACTATCTACCTGATGTTCTTATGGTAATTTTGACAATAGCTGGATACACACCGGATGATCCAACGCCTGATCGGACGCGGTAGCAGCGCGAAACAAATGCGCGGTCGGTGTGGACGTGCCGCGTGCAATGACAGTTCATCGATGACAGTTGACCACTATTCTGTATCGTAATCGTAAAATGTACTCTAACGCTATGTTGATTTAAAATCCTAATTTGAATGACAAGTTATTTGCTGTGTCGGAACAGTGCTGTTATTGATAACCTTTAGCGCGTTCAGTGTGGACGGTTGCCTGCAGATCGGGCGATCGGCTAAAATGGATTTGGACTGGAGCGCGCAGCAGGATCGCAGGTTTCCCAAGACAGATCGTGAAAAAGGATTTCCGATCCACGATCACTGAGCGCCTAGACGTGCATTGTAATCTTAAAAGAAGGGTGTATACGCAACTGATTATACTACGGTCGTTATCACAGAGAAACTAACTTTTAGCCTGTCAGTTTCAAGTCTACGTTTAATCTTTCCACAGTTGAGTTAGGAGAGTTTACTGAGATGAATCGACTAATAACATAGACACCACGCCTATTTTCTCCGAAGCGTTATGCTGAGGTATCCACAGATAAAGAGGAAAGATTTGATTGTTTCTTTGTTTCTTTGCATTGAATAGGCTCCGAAACTACTGAACCGATTTGAAAAATTCTTTCACTGTTGGGAAGCTACACTATCTCCGGTTGACATAGGCTATAGTTTATCCCCGTATTTCCACGGGAACGGGAACTACGCGGGTGAAACCGCGGAGCGCTGCTAGTAGTGTATATAATGGCTCATGGACCCAAATCCATACTTCTACTTAGAAATTCCTGATGGAAAATCCGACACCATATGCCCAACCTGGTAATCAAACCCAGTACCTGATGCTCAGTAGTAGCACTTACACCCATGATACCAACGAGACAGTCAAATCAATTTATACAATGGTTTGATTTACTGATTACCTGAAATACTGGACGATACTGCGATTGTGTTGCTACGGCGTAGCTGATGCTACGTACGCTCTCGTAGCCGGTGATCGATTTGCTACGACTAGTTGTTCAAAAGAGGCATAATAATAGTAGATAACAATTGCAATAAGAGATATTATAAAAATCTCTCCAATTTACTTGATAAAATCTTCAATTCATTCACTGACAGACAACGCACCGCGTTCTACGAATAACAGCCGGGACCAACGGCTTCCCGAGGCAAGGCGGGGTCTTGGTATAAAGAAAATATGGTTACCCATCCACGGACCAACCGTGGCAAGCTTAGCTTAACCTGATTGATTGACCTGTGCGACTGTTATTATTTATTCATATAATTATACTTTATCGTACACCAGAAAAAATACATAACAAAAAACAAGGTACACTACAAGATATACAATGGGCGGCCTTATCGCTTTCCGCGATCTCTTCCAGGCAACCTTGGCATGGACAGCGATTGGTCTGGATATAGAATGGGGATGTTGTTGGCGCAAATAATAAATATACAATACACTAAAATAGATACACAGATATATACATACCCAATTTAATTTATTACTTGGCTACAAGCCCTTCTTGTCTCACTATAAAATTTAATTAATGTGGAAAGTTAAAATAGCAAACTAATAAAAAAAAAATTAAATTAAATTAATTAAGTTCTAAAATTAGGAACACTTAAGATACACTTATTATTTATTATGCATAGTATAATAATATACTTCGTCAGGAATAGTATTCCGAGATACAGTGGTCACGTGGGAGATACAAGCCTACGCCATCACTACTGTAGTACCAGTAGTGTGTAATAATAACTCTCCAACCACTTTTATTGCTTGTGCGAATCCGACAATCAATGAGGTTTTAATTAACAATTCCGTTGGTGTATGTTTAAAATTAGATTTAATCGTTTTGTTTGATTAGAAAAACAAAACGACTATTTGTGACTGACGGAATGGTGACTGAAAACGTTTCTATAATTTAGTATTTTGTTGCAATTAAGTCGTAACTAGTGACGTAAGCAAGCATCACTCCCGGAATGCGAGACCTTGGTTTGTAGACCATGTTGATGTAATGTAGCTTATTTGACAATTATTTTTTATTTCAATTTAAAATGTTCCAGCTTGTGTTCAACAGCCATGAAGATGTTTTCCACTGTGCAAGGAGTTGCTGAAACAAAGAAGACTCAATATTATTTCTTTGAAATTAAATCGTACGGTCCTCAGCTTATAAAACAAAGGCAGTTAGACAGCGCGGAACACCAAGAGTGAAGCCAAAAAACCAAATACAAAAGCGTCGCATTGTATATATGCGAGGCTTTAGTATTTGTTTTTTTGACTCTTGGGTGTTCTGCGCGATCTATTTGCCTTTGTTTTATAATCTAAACAAAAAAAAAAAAACAAATACTAAAGCGTCGCATTGTATGTTACATAAAATGCGACGCTTTAGTATTTGGTTTTTTGGCCTCACTTTCGGTGTTCCGAGCGGTCTATCTGCCTTTGTTTTATAATCTGAGGTGCGGTCATACAGTACTACAGTACGATCACAATTGTTATTTGACCGTGGATTTTGCATAACTGTCAAACCACAGAGATTTTTATTCCCGTTTAAATGAGGTTTCTGTTGGGTTGCCGTCACTGACACGACTGTCTAGCACAGTGATATTTAATCTCGTTGCTCTTAGGCAGCTGTCGGTTGTTGCTACTACAAAGGTATTCAAAATCACAATAATCTTTATTCTTGCCATCATAAGGTTGCTGTTGTTTTGCTGCCATTGACAAATCTGTCAATGGCAGCAAAATCACAGTGATCTTTATTCTTGTTACAATAAGGTTGCTGATGGGTTGATGCTGTCAGATAGTTAATAACTGTCTTTACCGCACACGGCTCAGTAGCGAACTCATTTGTTTAACATACCTAGGACACTGTTCAAAATTCAAAGTGTAGTTTTTTAAGAATATAGAACTTTCACTTTGTGATTCTTAAGACCAGCATTTTGTACATTATTTGTTATCCTAATATAAAACGTCCAAATTTTATTTTTCAAGGAAACCCTTCTATCCCTTGTTGCCGACAATTTTTTTTTTAAATGGTTACCGACAATTTTTTTCTTTTATTTTTAATTCAAAATAAAACACAAAACAACAACATTTCAACATTTCTAAATTCCTATTTATTTTATTCTGTGCCTGCAGGCTTTTCCTGTTCTTTTCAGATAAAATACTGCTTACACATATATTTAATGATTATATGTGTTTATTAAAATTATTTTGTAAGGGTTAAACTGAATAATAAAAATAATATGGGAAACGGTAGAAATTATCTAGTATTGTCTGATTTTCTTTTGATGTTTAGTAAAATGGGAACTGTTAACTTCACTGTGTCTAAAAAAAGCGAAACCAAATATGTATGTCGTTTTTTCTAAACCTATCGACCAGATCTTCGGATGCAGCTCAATACCTGTATTTTACGTGGAGCGACTGTCTATCTGACCTCCACAACCCAGTTCCTAGGTAACACGATACTCTTTGGTTAGACTAAGTTTTATGAAATTTGTATGGCACGAATCGTAATTATCTTACCCAAATCAAACCACACGTCTTCGTAACCAGCATCAAGGCGAGCGGAGTGAATAGCTGCGTGAACCGCATGTAGGAACACGGTTGCTAGGCAGAATGCGGGCTCACCGGTCGCTGTGGATAAAAAACACGTGTAAATACATTTGATGAAATTTCACCCTTGTAATTGCGGTCTACGCATCAGACGGATAACACGCAAATTTCCACATCGCGCAAGCAAAATTTACCGCGAAACTGGCATTACATAAACAACGTCCCGTCATTAATTGTCGGGCAGTTGGCAATCAATCACAACTCTAATCGGAGGTTCCTTCCTTTTCTACGAAGTTTGAGTGAACTTCACACCCTATTCCTTGGGAGGAACAGGGTGTAAAGTTCACTAGTGCAGAGGTATGCCTCTATAGAGCTATGAAAAGCACAGTGAGACTTGTAAATTTTGATATGAAAAATCAAAGCATTGCAGCCATCATAAATTCAAATGTACAGACTGCGCTTAATCGCTACTATAGAACAGAATAGAATTGAATAGAATATTTTTATTTCACACAAAGTCCATTGTAACAATTTTGCTTATCCTCTAGTGTTAGTACATATACAGAAGATATATATACTACAAGATGATTTGATTGGATTTTACTACTAATTCCAGGATTAAGCTTTTATTCAAAAACGGCTAATTTGCAACTTTATATTTGTTAGAATCCGCGTTTAATTATGAGAAAGGGGTGCTCAATCCAGACGGACACAAGTGTGCTGTAGTGGACAGATAGTAGATAGCAGTTGGCTAGTAGTTTGTTCCAAGATTACTTGAAAATGTCGGGTAGAAAGCTTTAAGTATAAATGTCGATGGCTATAAGAGTAGGGGAAGACCAAAGATGGACTCTGTGAAAGATGATATGGCAAGAAATAAGGTGACTACCGAGATGACGTCTAACAGGAGAAGTTTGGATGAAACAGACATATAGCGCTGACCACAAATAAAACTGGGATATAGGGTAAGTGAAAAATGCTCACTTGAATTTGTGGAAATCTTGTAACGGTCAAGTAAATAAAATGACTTGAGAACTTGCAAGTCAGCCAGCGAGTCTTTTGACTTCCATCAACTATCGGTTTAATGAGTAAATGCCCCTACAGTGTTATAGAGTACCTGTTTATGTAAATGGCTTCGGCTACAATTTGTGGAGTAGGACATACATATGTTTGATAAAAGCATAACCATAATACGCCTACAGTGTTCCCACGGCTGGGACACAGACCTCCACTCTGTGAGAGGGAGTGGGCCCGTAATCCACTATGCGGGCGCAGTGCAGGTTGGTAGATGTCACACGTCTTGGATTTTTGGTTCTAGGACATGCCGGTTTCCTCACGATGTTTTACTTTACCATTTTGAGAGCATTGGTGATGTAAAATCTTATAATAAATGTAATTGTATTGTTGTTGTGTATGTAATTGTATTGCAATATGTTTGCTATATCCGAGAAAATTCATTAGTTATCAAATTGACTACCAAATTTAATAATTGTAGATTATTTTACATATTGTGAATGAGAGAACTTTGTAGCCTTTGCAGACTGTAGATTTGTATACTGTACTTTTTCTATTCTGTATTTTCATTCCTGTAAGTACCTGGTACTTATTGACAGGCCTGCACTGTCCTCCCATAACTATTATCACTGTAATTTGAAAACCTTGTTAAACCCAATTTTATTTTTAAAAGTGTAACCATGGAGTTTCTTGCCGGCTCTTCTCCATAGGGAGCGACAAATTGGAACCGTGCACCTAGCCTCTGACGTTCCATAAGTGCCCATGCAGGTTTGTATGCAATACAATATTTTGATTTTGAATATTGTTCGTTTAATTGAGTCAACTGATCAACTGAACTAAACTGTCTGACTGTTTCATGACAGTTGGGACAAATAATTACAGTTGAGATTAATGTGTTATTAGATTAGCTACTTTTGACTGTGTACTAAAATTATATTACTTGGTTATTACATATATGTGTAGATTTCATCTTCATTGTCAGAACTAGACAATAGGGTTCGTAACGTAACCTACCTTTCTTATTACATTCGTTAGCGCTCTATTCATGTTGAAAGGTCTATGATACATTAAAACAACAATAATGGCCTTAGTCTACGTGATTAAGGTTAACGAAAGATTAACTCAGATTTCAGTACAGTAACTGGGCCCTAATTTACTATGACCACTTAACGATTCCTTACTTCGAATCCTTTCGAAGTAAGGAATCTTTAGTTTTCCGGAAGTCACTATCAGTAGGAAACATCTATAATAATGTTATAAAAGGTAAAATTTGTTTCTTTGTAAGTTCATAAATGTACGGCTAGGCACTAGGCTACGTGCTGTTCTGGAACTTCCCATGGGATTTTGCATTTTATACCCCAATTATTAAGGTTTTTTATCATCTCGCTACGACTCTTTGGAAAAGAGATTTTTTTTTCGAAATAACGCTTTTTGAAAATCAAGCAATAGTGTCAGCGGGCAATGGAATGTGACGCAGCGGGTCGGGACTTCAATTTCCCGAGGGCGAAGTCGCGAGCGAAATTCTAGTAAATAAATTAACACCGTTGTAAACCCCTCAAAACCCATTACCTTTAGACTGCAAAACACCAAGTTCATTATATCCGTTTCTACAGAAGTAAATCCGCATATCAGATGGAATGTCTTTGATTCCCGGGATCTTGTAAGTCCAGGTTCTATCAGTAAGAAGCTTTCCAGTAGAATCATCGTATATTATTTTTTCTGAGGTCCAGTATCCTAAACCCATAACGAAGGCTCCTTCAATCTAAAAAACAACATCTACTTTAGAATAATAATGAGAGGACCTGTGAAACTTAATTTAAATATTATTTTTATAAGGTTTTTCAAATCACCATCATGATCATGTCTTGCCTTTAACCACCTAAAGATGGGTTGACCGGATGCAGCTGAATACTAGCATTTTATATGGAGCAACTATATGTGTTATATAAAGTTTTTATATGTTTATATACACACACAGGTACTCCTACACTCGGCACTTATCTCAAAATGTAATTTAAATAAAAATAAAAAACTTGTATTAAATACCTTTGTTATGTATTAGTCTTGGAACAACCTACCGTCTCGCTAAGAGTCGGGCGTTGGTAGCTGCGCCACAGTTTTACGAGTAACTTTTGCAGCTATCATCGTATAACATTGTTTGTCTTTTAAATGTGTGTTTTTGTTCCCAATACACGATTATTATTATCATATTATTATATGTTGTAAAAATCAAATATAATTATGTTTCTTCTTAAATAATTATTAAAACCAATCAAACTTACTTGAGCAACGTCAATTTCTGGACTCAAACTCCTTCCAGTATCTTCCAAAATATCAACTCTTATAATGTCATGGTTTCCAGTTAAAATATCAACTTCCAATTCCAGCATGCCAACAGCATACACATCATAGGGTTTCCCATCCAATGAAGGGTTGAATATGGAACAAGCTTGAAGATCCACTCCAGCGCCATAAGCTCCAGCGATCAGTTCTTCCCATGTAGGTGTACCCATCTTTTCTCTAATAGGTTTAAGTCTATCGTTTAAAACTTCACAAGCTTTCTTAGCAGCAAATACAACGCACTCACTACCTACACTTCCACCAGTAACAATGGCATTTGGAGAAGTAAAGCTAGTACTAGGTTTAACACTGATCTTTTCCAAAGGTATACCAAGTGCATACGCGCAAACTTGAGCTGCTTTAGTATTTAGACCCTGTCCCATCTCTATTCCTCCATGAGTTACCACAACGGATCCATCACCATGATAGATTGAAATGATGGCATTAAAGTTCCCAGTATAACCTATATCAACTGTCAATGGTATCATTTTCATGGCACGTTTTCTCCATCGATTATTTTTATTAAATTCTTCAACTAGTTTCTTCCTGTCGTCGTAATTTGCGTCTATTTTTAATTTGTTTATCAACTCTGGTATTGGATTTTTCTCTGTAGGCATGTTTAGAAGCCTTACTTCAATAGGATCTAATTTTAGACTGAACGATATCCTCTCCATCATGTATTCTATCATAGCAACGCCTTCAGCGGAAACTGTATTAAAAAATAAGTAAGATTTGACTTAACTGACATAAAAAAGTGCAATTAACAAAATACATAAAAAATGAAAATGTCTTATTTATTAACAGTTGATTTGCTTGTTTCATCAAACAAACAACTAGATAGTTCAGAATATATAAATAGTATGTTAATCAGTAATGTGATGATTAAATAATCTTCAGCACATTTACACAACAAGCGTATTTGTTTGAATGACTTATTTTTGTATTTGATCTAGCTGATTGTTTATTTGACAAACATTATGATAGCGTTGTGTTGTTTATCTAACTGCACTTTGGTAATTAGCTATGCATAATTCTCATTTTCAGGTTCAGTTAAACTGAAATCAATTTGTTTGAAATCGGTTGTAATATCTGTCAATAATTTTGTTTTAATTTTCTTGTAAATGTACGATAATTTTGTATGTATACTTCAAAGTTTTGAATCCTTACTGAAAACCTTTAAAATATAAGATCAATAACGTTTTTGGTTAAAATTTAAATTAGAATCGACAAAATGTAGGAAAAAATCGTCAATTGAAAATAAATCAGCTTTCGTTCACTTACACGGCGCCCTACACCAAGTGTTGGACGGTTTGTCAGTCAAGACACTGTAAGGAGTGATGGACCACCTCTTGTGATTATAGCCGTTGTGGAAGTGCATGACAGTGATAAATGTGAGAACTTCGTTGTAAGTGCAGCCGCCATCTTGGTAGAAGGTATTTTTTAGATACTGGATTTCACCTTCAGCATTTACACCAAGCTGAAAGATCCAAGTTTGAAGAATGATATATATAATTATTATTAGTATCTTCTATTTAACCTATGTATAAACTTTTCATCATCATTCCGTTTGACCATCTCATGTAGAAACAATTCGATTATTTTAATTGCCAGTTTGGTTTTTAGAGCCGGGCAAAGTTGATTTGGGTATTTTCATCTAGAATATCTCAGGCAGGCCGGAGTCTACATTTTAATTAATTAAAAAGAGAAATCCTTAATACTCTTTAAGGTTTTAATTTTGTACCTCAAAGTTGCACTTAGTAGGAATTCGCTTTCCAATCGACTTCATATTTGTCTGCAAAGGCAGAACCATTCTGCAAGTTTTGTTCAACAGATGGGTAACCAGTGCTGCAGAGCATGCAATTTGAGCCGATCGGGATATTTTACCACCGTAAGCACCTCCAACTCGACGAACGATCACGTTTATACTGGAATCATAAAGAAGAGCGAACTAGTAATTACATCAAGAGTGAAGTGCATTTTGTTAAAGCAAGAGATTTCAAAATAGATTTCCATGAAATACCTGTTAACAGGTACTTTTAAAGTCTGTGCGATGGCAACGTTGGTTAGATCAAGCCACTGTCCTGCCGAGAACACTTCCATTCCATCTTCGGTAGGTCTAGTCACACACGTTTGGGGTTCCATGTAATAATGGTACTGTTCTTCCATTTCCAATTCTCCATGAATAACAGTTTTAACATCATGTCCAACATCACTCGGTTCTACGGGTTGGTCTGCTCTCACTCTTTTACTCTTTTCTGGAGATTGTAAAACCTGGTCAATAGTCAGCAAAGGTTTACTCTTGCTTATTGAACTGTATCGTATTTTGACAAGGCGAGCAGCGTTGTTTGCTGTTTTCTCCCTATCTGCTACTATTATGGCTGCCGGTTGTCCGTAGAACTTGACTTCTTTAGGACAAAGTATTTCTTCTTGAGCAGACATGAAAGGTATATTGGAGGGGGTGAATATATTATCCCCTGGGATGTCTTTTGCTGTGTAGAACGCAATTACACCTGGTAGTTTCTGAAAAAATATGTATAATGCACATAATTATAATAATTCATTATTTTTTTATTTAAATTATGTAATTTAAGGTGTTATAAATGTTTATAACACCTTAACAGATGTATTATATTATGTATGTAGCTATCAATCATATCATATCAAAGCGATAGTTAACGGTTTTAGATAGTATAAAACTATAGCTGCATCCATACTTACAAACGCTTCAGAAGTATCAAAATCTTCAATCATACTGCCTGGAATTGCATCAGCAGTAACAAAGGCAGCAAATACTTCATCAGTTTGCCCAGGAAGATCATTAGCAAATGTGGCTTCCCCACTGCACTGTACCAATGCTTCTATCTTCGGAATAGGCTGATTTAACGGCCATATGCTTTTGTCGGTTTCAAAAGATTGCATGCCTTTGGATTTCTGGCGTTTAATAGCTTCGCCTCCTGATTTGTATAGTGGATTAATTTTGTCACTTGGACAAAGACTAAGTATTGCCTGAAAATTTAGACAATGACAATTAATACAATTTATTTACTTTACTTTACATGCAATCTCATTATTTTTGGTGTTTTCTTTTGTCAAGTTTTCAACTGTTTCTTGTGTCTGGTTTATCTCCCATTAAGCAAATCTCTTGCCCGCCCTCTGTGACAACGTACAGTGTACCCTCATTTAATGTTTTGTTTTTACTTTCAGTTTTTTCTAGCTTTTGATATCTTGCCAACATACCTTATAGTACAAAGACAACGCTAGCATCTTCCTGAAAGCTGCTGAAGGTTCAGGTGGTGCCTCGACAGGATTTATGTCTTCTTGTAACGTTTTTAATGCTAGCTGCAAAGTCTCATCGGTATAAAGATCTTTTCCAACTAAAACTTCTTCAGTTTTTGACGCATGCGTGAATGTTGCTGAAATACTGCCGTATACAAGTGTAGCTTTTTCTACTATACTTGTATCTTTTTTAAATTTAAATAGAAATCCTGCGTTCACAACTGCGTGTGCATTTTGAGCTCGAGGCATAATCTGCAACAGAGAGAAAACATAAGATACTTTAAAAAAATACATATCGATTTGTAAAATAAAATATAATTAATATCTAGACTATTGACCAGAAAGTTTTATCTAGAAACCTGTTTACTAACTTATTTATTTAATCAATCAAAAGTCATTTCTTCAAATTAGGCTGAGAATCAGCACTTTTCGAACGTCAAAATACATAAGACAGTCCCCCAAAAACGCCCACCCTTCGACACTTCCTAGTGCTTTAGCTGGGAAGAAGAAGTGGCGCAACAAACTCCCCAGCAGCACAGCTGTCTGTTTAGTCGGATAGACTTAATTCTATACATACATAGGCAAAGTAATAAACAATAACACATATTACCAAAAATAAAAGTCTCCTGGTATAAAGGGCTCTATAGCTTATGCAATGCTGGATTATAGTTAGATCATGTCAATAACTAATGACATAATAGATAGATAATAAAAATAAAAAAAACACTTAGTCAATAAAATTGAGAGAAAAAAAAGGATTTAACTATATGAACCCATATAACTTGTCACTAGGTACGCTAATTCTGGAGAAAGAACATAAACATTGTCTTGTGTTAATCACAGCGACCAACTATTCTTGTCATTTAAATAGTCGTTAATGGAATAGTAAGCCTTAAACAAAGGATGGATTTTACTTGAGCTTCAAACGCATCAAAATGCAAATATAGCCAAGAAGTGAGAAGCTTGTTATAAAAGGTTAACCAAGCCCACCCAACAAATGAGTTATGAACCTTATGAAGTCGGTGAAAGAGAGCGCGTAGTTTGCCCTTATTTCTAGTGTTAACGGTGTGAATATCACTGTTTTTAGTGTACAAGTGTATATGTTGTCTAATAAATAAGATGTTAGCTAATATGAATTGTGATGCCACTGTGAGAATACCAATATCTTTAAAAAAGTCCCTCAAGGAAAATCTGCCACCTAGCTGGTAAATTGCACGAACAGCACGTTTTTGAAGGACAAACATATTTTGAATATCAGCGGCTTTGTCCCACAGCAGAATACCGTAGGACATAACGCTGTGAAAATAACTAAAGTATACTAATCGAGTTGTATCGACGTCAGTGTATTGTCTTACTTTTCTGACGGCGTAGGCGGCTGAACTGAGCCTCCCTGCTAGGGTTGATATGTGTGATCCCCACTGAAGTTTGGCATCTACTGTTATGCCCAGAAAAACTGCCGAGTCTACGGTTTCAAGCACCTCTTTATCTAAGACGATATTGGGACCTAGATTTCTAACATTCGGTAAGGCGAACTTTACGCATTTCATTTTTATGGCATTGAGAACAAGGTTATTTGCCGTAAACCAATCCGTAACCATTGAGAGTGCACTGTTTACGTCGTCAAAGTCTTGTCTATTCCTATCTACTTTAAAAATAAGAGAAATATCATCTGCAAACAGCACAACATCACAAATACCCTTTAAATAGAATGGTAAGTCATTAACATATACTAAAAACAAGAATGGGCCGAGTATTGAGCCTTGAAGCACACCTAACTGAACTGGCAGGCCGGAAGATTTTTTACCATTAATTTCTACACATTGAACCCTATTTTTTAAATAAGAATTTATTACGTTTAGACCATCGTTATGGACACCGTAATAACGAAGTTTACGCAAAAGCGTCTCATGGTGCACGCAATCAAAGGCTTTGAGAGATCACAAAAAACTCCAATAGCATTTTGCGAGCTCTCCCATGCGTTAAATATGTGTTTCAACAGAGCAACACCCGCATCAGTAGTTGAACGACCTTTTGTAAAGCCATATTGCTCATTATGAAGGAGACTATTTAAATTAAAATGTTTTAGCAACTGCTTGAGTATTAACTTTTCAAATATTTTGCTAAATGCAGGTAAGATAGAAATAGGCCTGGAATTACGAATGTCATCCGACCGATTCGAAACTAATGAAATCCCCAGAGGGGGGTCGATAAACACAAATTCGAGTTCAACACAAGACAACTCAATAGTGCGCTCAATAGAAAGGGTAGCTAAATCTAAACGTTGTGTTTCAAACAAGTTAAAATGTATTTATCTTGTTTGAAACAAGCACTAAAGATCCACCGCGAATAGCAATTTTTCTTACAAATGCACTTTGAACAGTAAAATTATCATCATTGATAAACACTACTTCATGTTCCTTCAACCAGTGTTCAGTCAAACATAACACCTGAACATCATAGTTCTCCATAAATAAGCTAACTATAGCTCTTTGCCGGACAGACCCTGCATATTTTAATGAATAACATTCAACATATGCGGCTCACCCGTTGTCGCACCTAAAAGTTTAAACAACTAGGCGAATCAAAAGTAGTGTTAGTACCACTAATAATACTTTAAGAACTGTACGGACTCATCAACAGTACATTTACTTTGCGAACGCAGCAACCTTCTTGGATGTCGTGTGTCACAAATTTTATGCTATAATTAGAACGTTAATACGTTCTAATTATAGCATAAAATTTGTGCAAGGCACATCAAGTCAGACAATAACTGTGGAACTAACCACTGGTCAAGAATCGCTACCACTTTAACTTGTTAACCTTCTACTTTTTAATATAACTATAAATTAAAACTTGTGGTTCTTTCTGTGTACTCCATAACTACATCAACATTAACAAAGTAATAATGTACGGTGCCTATAACTATTGGCTCCAAGCTCCGTGGCTCCAAGTACAGACCCCAGCACATCAAGCTACCCCAATCTGTCAAATTTCTTTGATAGATTTTCATCATTATAACATAAACAGAACTTTCGTGTTCAATTGGAAAAAATTGACAGTTTGAGGTAGCTTGATGTGCTGGCAGTCTGTACATTAAATGAATGTAGTAGAGGCCTTAATGTCAAAGGTATTTTCTACCAGTCAGCCTTTTGGTGTTGCAGAGACAAACAGTGGTAGGTGCAATTATGAAAAAATTAAGAGCAAGTATTTTATTTAAATGTAAATTAACACCTATAAATAACTATAAATATAACTACACATATTTGATTATTAATAAATATAAAGGACAAATAAATAAACATACACGAATGACCTACTTAATTGTACATGGTAAAGAAATCCATGTAAGTAGACATATTTTTTGCCATACCTTATAAGTTTTTACTGCACAGCAATGCGAGAGCGGTGGCAGCAAAATGTTTTTAATAATTTTGCCTTGCATAGATGTTTTGAGAAAGTCCGTCATTTTCACCTTTTCTTCCTTGTTTACGCCTTCAGCTATAAGGGATTAATATACTGGATTAGAAAAAAAGAGTTATACGGTAAAAGGGATGTCTGTTTTCCACTAATACTAAGCGACACCTCAATCAAAGCACACAGTTGGATTTTTAAGATAACAGTGCAATAATATGTATTTAGGCCATTGATATAAAAAAAACCCAAGATACACAATCAGCGTCACAAAAACGTCCGCATAAATGGGCGCAATGTCACTAGTATCGTCAGTCATCTCTCAGGATATTGCTGGTCTTTTTGGACATTGCTTTGTAAAACCACTTTAAATCGTACGTGTAAGATTGAATTTGCAAAAAAAATGTGTTTTATCATAACTGACGTATAATTGGGGACAATATTGAGTGTTGCTTTTATTCGAGACTATGCAGCTTGGGTTTCTATGGCATTATTACATTTAAGAGTTATCAAGATTCAATACTCAAATATCAACAGTTTTATGTATCTACTAATTATTATGAATAAAACCTAATCTAACCTACTTGCTAAGTATTTGTTCTTATTCTATGATCATAACTTTGCACATACTACTTTTTTTCTTTTTTTTGACGGTGGGAAATCATCAGATAACTTCTCCCGCTCTGGGTGGAGAAGGAGGGCGTGTCAGACTTTTACTGACTAAAACCCACTCGTCTTCCTTCAGTTGCCTGTGTGCTAGGGGCCACGGTATCTTTTTGGAACATTCCGCACCCCTGCAGGCTTAGCACGAGCATCGATTTGTCGACGGAAGAATAGACATTACTATTAACTAAATGATGTATAATAGAAGAAGATAGCTATGTTTTTCTATTAATTATCACAGTTATGCGTTATAAACGAATCATGATTTTATAGATAATCGTATATATTTGGTGGCTGTCGAGTAGAAAGTTTGTTGTCAGTGTGATTTTGACAGTTTGGGAAGAAATATTCTTCTGAAATAGTCTACATTTATAAGGACCTAGACAAAGATCGTTAGAAACAAAAGACAAAATGACAGATTGTAGAAGAGTATCTGCGGTGCGATG
Source organism: Polymixis flavicincta (assembly GCA_949987655.1). Classification (NCBI taxonomy): domain Eukaryota; kingdom Metazoa; phylum Arthropoda; class Insecta; order Lepidoptera; family Noctuidae; genus Polymixis; species Polymixis flavicincta. The sequence continues at coordinate 19,135,119 of OX465184.1, forward strand.
TCAAAAATGAGGCAACGTCATGTAACTTTGTATTGATAAAGCACAGTCTATTCTTCGTAGAATAGAAAGCGTTATGCTAAGCCTGCTGGCAGTTACTACTTCAATGAAGAATATTGAATAGAAAATGGTAGGTAATCAGTAATCACTGTTTCTCTTACCAATCGTCATCATAGCTCCAACAGTCTCGAAAAGTAAGAATACATCTGACTGGAATTCATTGTTGAAATGTTTTAAGAACAGGTTCCCACCTATTGTGCCGATCTGAAACACACAAGTTTAAAAATCAGTTACGACCAGATATACCTGCACACACAGGTGTGATGTTATACTAGCGGTGTCCCTGCTCCGCACGCCATAGGTGCAATGACGATAAACATCGAGATTACTATGCTTTAACGAACTATTTAAACACATAAACCGTTCGAAAATACGCTGAAAATTGCATGTGAAGCCATTGTGGAAAGCGAATTTGTTTTATACCTACCATATAAATGTACAAAAAACGGGGACAATAGCGGTTGGATCAGTTTTCACTGAAAATTGGTCGACGAATGGTCTTATAAATAAATATATCCGTATGTCCGCAAGTATTAATGTTACAATGGTTAATATTTTTCCTTATTCCTATAGGCAAATTACAATACGTAATAATACTTACATTTCTTACAGGGATATGAGCCACTAGATCCATGTGATCGTAAAATTGTTTCAAATACGAAAACTCTTCTTTCTCTGTCGACAGTTGTAGGAAAAGCTCCATCATTTCCGACAGTGGCATGCCAGCGCCCAGTATAAGGTTCACATCCATCGTATGCCCCTTAAGTTCCGCCACGTTGAATATATCAATCACGTTTTTTGGATACTCCGTGACGTGGTATACACCTGCAAAAAAATATTATCACTACATATTGTGTGTTTTATAGTCTGTGCTGAATAAATGCATTGCCTATCTTTCTTTACATTCATTGTATGCTTTTTACTAAAACTACTAACTAACCCGGCAGACCTTGTCCTGTCAATTTTTTAATAATTCGTACAAAATTCCCATTTAAAATGCTCCTTCTATTTTACCGATTTTTTTACCTCATTGGCCAAATCAAGTATTAGTAGAAATCATTTTTCAAACCGAAATAAACTTACAAAACACTGTCGATAATTGTGCGAGAAACTTTTGACGAATTATATAAATTAATTTCTACATTTTGACGGTGGTTGCAAGTCAGAAAATTCTTATAGGTATAAAAAATATATAGGATGGTAGGGACATCGGCGCGCAAACTGCAACTAATTAAGTATATTTTATAGACCAGAATTCTTTCATATGTTTAAAAAAAATCTACTCTTTCATAGAACAGTGCAATACTATCACGATTAAAATGTAATGAAACAATTTGTTTTTTAAACCATCAGAATTTTCAACGCTGGGGTTTAAGTGCTGAATCCAAGGTAACTGGGAACTACAAGGTAAAGGGAACATATAAGACTGCGCCTGACCAGAGGGCCTAGACAAAGTGACATTCTATCAGCAATAGCGATGATGGACAAGTTCAAAATATATTGGATTGACGTAAGGCATCGAAGGTTATGTCAATCGAGTTGAGAGTCGTTGTACAAATACCTACTAGTCACTCTTAAGTGTTAAACGTGCCTTGACCCCGAGATACCGGTTATAAAACAGATCTATGAAACAACACAACTATGCCATATAACAAAAAAGCAACGACTTTAAAAAAAGTGGCTATCCTTGTACCTACTGTTTGTTCTTCGCATAACAAAAAAATATTCGTTACCTTGTCCGGTGTTTCCAGCAATCAGTTTGTAATCTCCAACACTCATAGCTTTGAATACGTCACTCAGATTGTAAGCTTTGTACCATTTATGCTTCCCAGCATCTACCACCATCATCTTTTCATCACTTAATTGAACGAAATCATGTTCCTGTTCATCTGTTTCTACATCTTTATTATTTTCATCATTGGACTTTATATCTCTTTTAAAACATTTGTCTTTGTGAGAACATTTTTGGGTGCATTTAAGTGCACAGGGACTTATAAACTCCAAGTCTTCGAGATCACATAGTTTGTCTAGAAGTGACTTATCAGCGTCTTTAGCGAAGGATTTAAAAGCATCGGCTATGGGTCTGTATCCGGTACACCTGCACATGTTACCGGCGAAAGAATTCTCTACTTCAACCGAAGTTAGATTTTTGTTTTTTGATTCGTATAAACTGAAAATAAGATAATAATGGAATTAAAATATATGTTTTTTTGTACTTTATGATATACTAATAATAAAGCTGAAGAGTGTTGTTGGAACCTTTGGAACTAATCGTATTTGAAAAAATATTTTTGCAATTGTTAGCTAAATTTTTGAGAAAGGCCATTTAGGCTATTTGACCTCGCGTTAGGACCCTTAGAAGCCGAACCAAAATAAAAAAAAGTCAGCTAGTCAAGTAAGCGAAAACGAAGGAATAGCGAGAGCAGGTGATGCGATGCGACGGATCCGTCTCGATCCTTTCTCGAGCCGGCCCGCGCCGCTTAGCCTGTAGCTTTAAATTCGTCCCTAAATAATAATAATTCCGATCAAGTCCGTCCCTTGCTGGCCTCTTCTAGCGACACCCTAAGCCGAGGTAAATACGTACAGGGCGTGTCGTTAGCGTGTAGGCAACTTTGTATATCAGTGATTTAGGCATTACATTTAAGTGTTACCAAGACACCAGTGTGCGATAAAGATTCAATACTTGACATGACAAAAAAAAATACAAGTTTCCCCCTCCGGCATCACTTACGAGTAGCTAGAACTATCTTATTGGTGCCAAAACGAAAATTAAAGAACGGTAAATTTAGAAAGTTATTTAGGTCCTAAAAACATACACATTCGAACATCACAAAAGGAATTGCGATATTGATGACCTAGTTTTGTTCGTCTTTTTACGGCATCGTAAAACATTAGTACTCTTTGCACGTTCGTATAGGAAAAACTTGATACAAAATTGCGTAGGTTTCACAAAATCGTTTGTTTATTCAATACTGGATTGTTACACAAGAAGTGGATGTTCCGGGAAAGATGTGAAAAATGTTTGGAGTGTGGAGTATCGTCATTTTACAGATAAGATACATCTAGTAGTAGATTTATATATACGAATTAATGCAGGTGCTACCATCCTATTGTTGATGGTATATAATTATATTTTTAGTAACACTGTTTGTAATTCTCATGGTTTATCTAACCCGTTTATAATAATTAAATTTGCTTAAAGAATAATGTTTACTTGGCCATAATTTTTTTGACGTATAAATCTGCTTATCATTTATTTTTTATCCTCTTCTATCTGCCTTATATCTGCTTATATCTAGCCTTTGAACTTTAATCAGATTGGTTGTTTCTTCACGGGCAGTTTAAGATTGTTTGCATCTTGTGTGCGATGCGTCATCTTGTAATTAAAATTTTTAGTGTTGGTTAGGTTGACTCTATTCGTTCTCTTTTGAGTCTGTAGGTAGAATCTGAGGACTTTAAGAGTGTTACAGCGAGTCTTTATGTCGTTGGAGTCGTTCTTTATAGTTCGTGCAGGACCTTTCTACAACCACTTTTACAGTTGGAATTTGTAGGTACTCATACTTCAATATTTTTTATAAACCAGGGTGCATTATATACGGTTTTTATTGATTTATTTTGGAAGTGTTGCATGATCTCAATATTTGAGTGCCTTGCCGATCCCAGAGCTCTATACCATATATCCAGGTTTAAGGACGCATTTGTCTTAAATATAAGGAACTTGTATTAGTAAGGGGGTAAAAATTGCCAATATTTCGTCATGGTATTTACCTGTACATATTCATGACCCATCCAGGAGTGCAGAACCCACACTGGGTGCCGTTAAACTTGGCGAGTCTTTTCTGTACGTCATGGTAGCCCTTGATTCTGTTCCCGATACCTTCCACTGTGGTCACCTCCCAGCCGTGGCAAGATAGAGCAGAAACCAGACACTGAAAAAAGATTTAAAAACATCAAGATTGATTCAACTGTTAGTGACTTTTGATTTCTATTGATTTAGAATCAATAGCTCTTGAGTAAAGATCGCGAGTTGGCAAGTGTGGAAACCATATCATTGCAAAATGGATTAAGTACTTCAATAAGGTAGCTGGGATAAATTGGACGCAGAGAATCAGAGGCTAAGGGCCTACTTGGGAGCAGTGTTCGACAGGTTGTGTGAATTAAAGTTAAGACTGACATGATTTCCATCGTCACGTTAAGGAGAAGCGCTGGGGTAGCAGTGTTGCCAACTGCTACCTTGAGGCTATAGATAGAAATTTGCAAAAAGTTGCTAGATTGTCAGAAAAAAAAGTTTCTAGAAGTAGCAAAATGCAATTTTTTATTGCTATCGTGGTTTGAATCGAAATCGATAAAAAAATGAGCATTATTTTTATTATTAAAATGTAAGCTTGTTTTGTAATCAATGAAAATAGCAGAAGATGTCAATGATTGCAGTTTCATATTTTTCCTTTCATGTGCATTTTTGAGCGGCAGCTATTTTTTAAAGAATAAAACGAATACGCTACATAATAGTTCCATTGTTAAAGTTTAACATCAGGCAAAGAAACTATTTGATGAAACCACGGATTTTTACCACCATACACGCACTCTAAAATCGACCAGGTTTCGTTTTTCTAGTAATTCGACTTCAAAATCTCAACAATATTTAGGTAACTTACGTCATGCGAAAACTTGCAAGAGTTACAAAGTGTTGCTGCTTGACACCGAAAAATTGCTAGATCTAGCTATAAAGTTGCTAAGTTGGCAACGCTGCAGGGTAGCCCGCGAAATTCAAAGTCAAAGCATTTATTTCAATTAGGCACTTAAAAAGCACTTTTGAACGTCAACATTTTTTATTCGCAGGTTAGTGTCAGTCTATAGGTAAGTTGATTAATTGTTTTTCCGAGACATTTCCAAGCGGTTGGTCGACTCTTCACGTGACCAAAGGGCTGGCCTATTTTTCGGCCAAAGAATCAGCATTGCCATACAACGTGGCAATGCTGCCAGCCTTTTGGGCACTTTTCCCATTGACAACGATGCGGACGTATTTTTGGATGCTTTATGATTATTTTCTTTTTATATACCAGTACATAATATATTATAATTTAAAGAGCTTGGATAAAAATAAAGTTGATTAAAATATGATTCGATTACATAAATTATAATCACTGAAATCATCAATACAACCCTAACCGTCTTATTACAAAATGCGATCTAACCTTAGTTGTAGCCTAAAGCTCTGAACCAGTTAAATGATAAATGATTTTGCATTTGCATTTCCAACTTTATGTCAATGTGGATATAGTTCTTAATACAGAAATGATAACTTAGCACCAGACTAAGTTGTCAGTTTTGTAAAAAGATCGGCATTTCGATTTATGTTAGGTTCTTAATTCAAAAACAGACTCGACGGTTTAATACCTTGTTTAGTAATAAGACCGTCTATGTTTAACCTGATAGTGACTTTGCAATTTGCAGAAAACGTAAGAAAAAATTTAAATATCGCGGAAAACCATACCACATTTTACTTAAAAAGAAGTTTCTTGATCTTGACTAAAACAGCACAAGTCAGACTCCAGGACAATTGAAAGAGCGAGGATTTTATTTGAGGAAAAATAAATCTTAAATTACTATTAACTACAAAATGGCAGAAACTGTTTAAAACTTGCTGAACTAGGTCTATAGGGCATCAAATACCCTTCAAGATATTTAGTGCTTAAGTAAAGAGGCTCCGATTCTCGATACCCCTCTTTTATATAATAGAATATGTAGGCGTTTAGTATCAATAAGAAGCCTGAAATAAAAACACGTACTTCTTATATCATGATTGATAAAAATAAACTAATAAATACGTCGTCTTTTACGTGGGATGCCTGTCATTAAATGTTTCAAAGAAGCGTAAGAACGTTTAGGAATAAGTACATAATAAGTAGGTTTACAGACTTCTAAGCAGTCTTTTTCTAGCATACCTATAAGCATTTTACAAAGGCTTTTGATTCTGTATTAATGTCATAGTTGTTGTATGGCATTACTAGAGAATTTCGTGTGTCATATTCCGGACATAACGTTTAGCGTCAATTGTGCAACGTTTTGATGTTCCAAAACGTGTATTTGTTAACCATAAATACAAAACATTAGCCACAGCGAACGGGTGTTTTTTTTTCTATTCGCTTCAGTATCATAAAACCACCCAATGTAAGCTTGTATATATGAAGCGCCGTGGGGCCCTGGTTTTTTTTATGGGTGGGAAATCATCAAATAACTTCTCCCGGTCTGGGTGGAGCAGGAGGGCGTATCAGACTTTTACTGACTAAAACCCACCCGTGATCTCTCAGTGGCCTGTATGCCAGGGGCGGCGATATCTCTTTCGAACAAACCCGCACCCTTGGCAGGCATCGACCCTTGCGGGCGTGGGGCCCTGGTGACTTGTACAAAAGGGTGACTTGTACCAAAGGCGTTGCTTGCAATGCCTATTTCAGGCACCAGTCTCACATTAATGTAAATTTGTCCACAGCTAGTTTTAATCAGTTAAAAAATAAATATACTTTTATTTTTATCAAAATTATCACTGAATCGGTGTGCTTATAAAAAACCTTTTGTTAACGTTAATTATCATCATTATAGGTGTAGGTAAGTCATTATGTGTTTTTTTTGGGTAATGAGGATAAATCGTTGTTGCTAGTTTTGCAGTAGGCAACCTTATTACAATAAAAATAACAATTTAAATTGAAAAAAATGCCATCATTCAGGAGGAAGTTGATAATAGCCTTGGTTTTTATAAATAATTCAATGCCAAAGGTTCAAAGGTTGGAATCCGTTGGAATAGATCAAGCCAATATAATAAAACGTGTCAATTTTCCTTATCATGGTTTTAAAATACTAGACTGGACTTCGCACGGGTTATGTGAGGTCAATAATCTTCTAGATATTCATTTTAATTATATGCTCTAATAGGCAGTTTTGATCTAAATTAATTGCACAACGTATCAATCCAAGATAAAATAGCGTAAATAATCCTTTTTCTTTAAAAATGTAAGAGATAAAAAATATATTTACAAAATTAAAAAAAACCCGGCTGCCTAAAAAGTAAACTTTAATTTAAAAAGATGGAAACAAGAAACTGTTTTTAAAAGGATCAATATTAGACTGAATATTATATGCAATCTCATGCAGTCGGAGGCATCATCTTAAAATTAACAATAAAAACCTTTATTGTTATTTATGGGTAAAAAATGGGAACGTAAGTTATCATTAAGAGATAGACATATACCATCGTGGAGTTTCTTTCCCATTCTTCTCCATACGAAACTATATTTCGGAATGGGCGACTAGAATCAATTCTATTTTAATGTAAATGTTGACGTTCAAAAGTGCCTTTTAAGTGTCTAATTGAAATAAATGCTTTGACTTTGACTTTGACCATCGCGGCCTTTTCAGTAGACCTAAAACAGCACCCTTCAATAATTACTGATACGATTGCCATTCTTTCATATGTTCGAAAAAATTGTCTGCTTAGCAACGTAAACAACGCCATGAATGTTGTGGAACTTTCAAAAATGAAAGCGATTCCTACTAATAGGTATTGTATTACGCAATTACTCCTTTATTTTGATTTATCTTATCAATGTAAGCGCCGAAAACAATGTTTTTACATCATTACAAATCTCTGAAATTCTCGGCTTTTCTATATTAAAACACAAATGTGTCTACATAAATAAAAAGAAAAGTCCTGACTGACTGACTGACTGACTCATCAACGCCCAGCCGAAAAACTTGGAGCTAGAAAGCTGAAATTTTGCACAGAGGTTCCCTTTATAATGTAGACAAGGAATTAGGAAGGATTTTTCGAAATTCAACCTCTAAGTGAGTTAAATAGGGGATGAAAGTTCTACGCGAGCGAAGTCGCTGGCAAAAGCTGCGCGTATGTAGATATTTTAGCCAGTGCGCACATTTTAACCATGGATTCAGCATATCATTCTAGAACTCCTACCGTAGAGTTATCCTATGTAAACTTTCCGGAAGAAATGATAGTGTAAACCAAAATCAAAATTCGTTGTGTGGCTAAGGAGAGGTAAGCGGAGAAACAGACGAAAACAGCTACTTTCTACTATTTAGAGAAGCTTTTGGCAAAAGCCGGCAGAATTATGATGTGTCAGCTAATTTTGGGTAGCTTTATCTTGGCTTATCTAGTTTAGACTTTGTTTATTGACTTCGTTTTACCACAATCAATTCATTTAAAAATTACAATAGATTAGTTTGGCCGATGTGACGGTGCTACAGCCAGAATTTTCTCAGCCGGCAGATAGGCGCGACGCGACAGTGGTAGAATAATTTCCACGAAGTTTTAAAAGACATTGTTCCACCAGAGTCTTGTCGCACCAGTCTGCGGTAACCGTAAAATCTGAAGTTACTTACTAAATAGAAACTAAATAGCTAGGTACTAACTACAATTTGAAGGATATTTTTTTTACCAGTGCGCAAACTTTTCGTCCGTGATACAAAAAAAAAAAATATTCTGCGGTTCCATACATTTTGACCGCGTACGTATTGCACTTTTCTATGAAACTGCAGATTCTGTTTTTGTATAACCGACGAAAAATTTCTGCGCTGGTGGGTCTTGAAAGTTATGCTGAATTCATGATTACAGTTTGCGCACTGGTTAAAATTGTATCCTGTGTGCACAGTAATCCTTCTAAGAAGTTACGTAGAACCACATTAAAGTCACAAAAAATGGCCATGACATCTTATGATCATATCGTGAATATTATTTTAAACACATTTATGTTATTACAATTTTTTTAGTTAGGTACCTACATTATAATGTTGGCTATGTTGTGTAGATAACCGTTATATTATTACACAATGATTTAGGTTGACTTGTTTTGCAGATATTTCGGATAAACGCTCCAGACGGCGCGATGCGACTCTAGGGATCAATTTCCATGAAGTTTTCATATAAATTGTTCTCTTAAAGGATGATATGGCTAGAAAGGGGATGATTACTGACTGTCACTGACAAATAAAGAAGTATGGAAGAAAATGACAATTTTGCGCCGACCTCAAATAAATTGGCCCCTGACACACAGACAACTGAAGGAACACGGTTTTAGTCAGTAAAAGTCTGACACGCCCTTCCGCTCCACCCAGAGCGGGAGAAGTTATTTGATGATTTCCCACATTTCATCCAATTCCATCCAGCCGTTTTTGCGTGATTGAGTAACAAACATCTAAACATACAAACTTTCGCATTTACAATATTATAGTAGCATAGCAGGAACTAGTATAGGAATGGTAGGAAGTAGGATTGTTGCACAATATTAATTAATTAAGTTTATGTATCCTATATCGCCTTTAAGGGGACAATTTTCGCGTGCTCGAACTCACTGGTGGGCCTGGCTAAAAATCACGCTGTTTCACCAGGCTTCGTATCCGACAGAAATAGTATCAGTGATAAGCAGTTAGACGTTAGTCTACACGCACAACGTTATTGAGTGAGATGCAGGAGCATTTATAGCAAAACATTCGTTAAGAAAAGTCCTTCGGAAGATCGGGTTTTAATGAAAAAATCACGGCATAAATCAATGACCAATAAAGTTTATTGAACTTATCGATAATTGAACATTATCGGTATCGACTTGGTTTTGGAGATTTTACACTTCTTTTATTAGGTACTTAAACACGCCCAAAGTTAGGTTAAATTAGCAAGAAAAACTAATCTTTGTTGCCTCATAACTTTTTAATAGCTTTTTATTTTAGTATTCTGTTTCCGTACCGACAATATTAATAATGAGACAAAACCGTACCATGTTTAAGTTTTGATGTACACTGTCAAACAGTGGAGTAAAACCCTCCCGAAGTTTGTATGGAAAAAAATTGGACTTGTTTCACCGATCCCCAACTTAGACATACAGTGAGCCCCAGTCTTACTCTGTGTCTAAGTTTATGTCCACACTGGTCTAGATATATGTCCCACCCGTATGTAATGGGTCAGTCCATTTAGGTTAATTGACCTCTGGGAGTGCGGAGGTTAGGATAGCGGCAGCCGCTCTCTCGAAGTGGTCTTGTGGAATGTAGGTTGACGGTGTAGTTTGAATAACTTTGTGGATCTACGACAACTAGATTTATCGATGTACCTCTTGAGATTATCTCCGCTTGTAACTCACAAGTTAAAGCTGCTTTGTTCGTGTCTGTACAGTTTCAATCGAGATAAGAGCCATGCAAAATTGAATCAACATAGGAGTGGTTCTTTTTCTTGAAATTGAGTGATCGTCAGCGGTTTGTTGGACATCTCTCGTATGGCATCCTCGATATAATTTTTTGCCAGGGCTCTAATTCACTATGAACACTTAACAATTCCTTACTTCGAATTCAATTCCTTATAGATCACCCACGACATCTGCTAATATCGTATTAATAATATCGAAAAATTGTCTTCGAACATCTAGAATGCCTATTACATTTTGATTCGTTACCGTTTTTTTTTTTTTTGCGTGGGGAATCATCAAATAATTTCTCCCGCTCTGGGTGGAGCAGGAGGGCGTGTCAGACTTCTACTGACTAAAACTCACCCGTGTTCCTTCAGTAGCCCGTATGCAAGGGGCTGTGGTATTTCTTTCAAACAAACCCGCACCCGTGGCAGGCATCGGCCCTTGCGGGCCCCATCATTTTTTGTGCTGACATTTCCTTGAGGCGCGCGTGGAACACAACGCGCCGTCGACTTGAGCTTGGTCCTTACCGGACAGCGAGCTACCCATTACTCGCCGTCCGCAAGCCCATGCCTACGGTGGCCGGAAATCGGCCTGGGATTCCCGACGCCCAGGGCGTGTCCGTATCCTGCGGCGGCTAGGGTCGCGAGGGCGCATATGCTGCCTCTCCCTCACGTGCGCCGCCTCCCTCTTCGCGAGCATCACTGCTTCGCTGAAGGAGGTGACGGTTACCCATACCCTTTCGCTCCGTACCATGGCCTGGACCAGGGCCGGACGCGAGAGATTGCCGCCGCAATCGTGGCGTGCCCAATTCGTTACCGTTACATTGGTTTCTACAAGACACAATATTGACGTGGTTTGAACTAGTAAGATTCCGCGGGGAATAATTATAACGATACAGAATTTGGGTCTAGAAAAGCAGTGTGGTATCGGCCTCGAACTACGAGTAGGTCGTAAATTGGAACCTAGGCGGACAATTTACTTTGTGTATTTCATTTCATCACTACTGCTATCAAAACGGCGAAGGAAAACATCGTGCGGAAATCTTCATGTCCTAAAACCAAAAATTCGAAGACATGTGACATACACTTAACCGCACTGGGCCCGCGTGGTGGATTATGGCTCACTCCCTCTCAGGGAGACACCTGTGTCTCAGCAGCGCGAACATTATAGGCTGATTTTATTTATTTTATTTTTTATTTCATTTCAATAACAATTTACATTGTGTCTGAATTTTTACAAATAGGTATATTCTTTTAGGAAGTAATAAGAAAATAATTAAAATAATAACAATATAAACAAATGATTAAACTAGTTCAACACAATATCATTTCCTACCTACACTAATATTATTTACATTCATAAAAGTACAAAATTAAAAACAATGTTATCTGTGTATGTAGTTTTTGACAATGGGAAATCCATTTGGCCACACGGCTTATTGTGCTATTAAAAAAAAATCAGGAAGTAATCGTTTATTTGTTTACTTACAGAATTAACAGCAAAGGTCTTGACCACATTGGTAGGAGGTAAGGCTGCGCGTACGGCGACGATACAGGCGCCGCATCCTCCCTCGTGACACATCGCCTTAGTGCCGCGCAGTTCCGCCACAGTGCGGATAAACTCATTCAGAGATACATCCGGACCAAATTTACCATCCACTAGAATTGATAATAATTATTAGTTTCGGTAGCTCTGATATGTGGGGAAAAATCTGAAAGGTCAGGTAGGATCAGCCAGTCTTCTTGTAAAAATCTTTCTGTGAAAATTTTGGTGAGCTTGAAGTGAACTGTCAACCCGCCTGACGCTGGGAATTTACAGCTCCCGTCACGTAGATATTATATTATAGATCAGGCTAAAGAGTGACCATAAGATTGTCACTCTTTAGCAAGTGTAAGCTGGCTGGTAGCAACTGATAAAAGCGGCCGAAAATCCTGTTAGATGGAGTCATCATCCTCATCATTTCAGCCGAAAGACGTTCATTGCTGGAAACACACCTCCCCAAGCACTGCCACTTCAACAGCCTTAACGTAACATTCTCCAGTACACAGTCGGCACCTCAGAACTTTTCGGTCCCATCGGCCATCTTGTTCTGCGAGTGATGTGCCCTGCCTCTTCAGTTTGCCAATGCTTCAATCTATGTCGGTTATCTTGGCCGTCTTACGGATCTCTTAATTTTTGATTAGATCACAGAGGGAAATTCCCTCTTCATTAATTACCCGTTGAGTGATTTCCAGCCTTGTAATGAGGCACATTGTCAGCGACCACGTTTCAGTGCCATAGGCCAGACAATGCGGTATGTGGGACAAGAAAATATGGTGTAGCTTCCAGAAAGCGGGCAGCTTTCTGGAAGGCGAGTGAGATTCGGTGATTGGACTCTTTCCAGAAAGTTGGACCTACCTAACTGGACAGTTTGTCCTAGGTAAACATAGTCGTTCACTTCTTCGAGTGTCGAGTTTCCGATCTGTTAGTTTGAGTAATGATTGGAATTTTGTTACCTTCATATTCTTTTCCGTTGATCTTAAATTTCATTGACGTCATCTTTTATTTTGGAATGCACCTGGTACCTATAAAGATACAAAAACCTTTAAAATTGTTTGATGTGACGTGTTACCCTCACGTAAGACTGTATTGTATACTTGGACTAGATCTGCAATAAATGATTGTCCTATATAGGTAATTGGTCGATCATCATCATCATCATCTGCCTAGCCTTTTCCCAACTATGTTGGGGTCGGCTTCCAGTCTAACCGGATGCAGCTGAATACCAGTATTTTACATGGAGCGACTGCCTAGCTGACCTCCACAACCCAGTTACTGGGTAAAACGATACCCCTTGGTAAGACTGGTGGTCAGACTTTCGGGCTTCTAACGACCCGTAACGACTGTTAAAGATCCACAAATGACAGCCGGGACTAAAGGCTTAACGTGCTTTCCGAGGCACGGAGGGGTCTTGGTATCTAAAGATGGTCATCCATCCACGGACCAACCGCGGCAAGCGTAGCTTAACCTGGTCGATTGACTCGTGCAGCTTTTGTTATTTAGCCACAAGCCCCCCTAGTCCTATACAGGATAAGTTTTTATCCAGTGCGCAAACTTTATCCATGAATTCAGCATATCATTGTAGACAGTAATTTTTCGCCGGTTCTACAAAAAAAAAACAGCTGTTCCATGCATTTTTACCGCGTAGGTATTGCACTTTTCTATGAAACCGACGAAAAATTTCTGCGCTGGGGGTCTAGGATGATTATGCTGAATTCATGGTTAAAGTTTGCGCACTGAACAAAAACTTTTCCTGTCGATATTTTTATGGAAATCAAGTGTAGAGATCTGGTTTTACCATGCAACCTTTTTTGGGTAACAATGAGTTATTAGCATAAGATTATGAGATTAACACTATTAAGAATTTAGAAGGCAGAAAATAATAATGACTCAGCTTGGTGAGGTCAGATATGTCATGTTATAAAATGTCCACTATTGATTTATTGATGTGTTTTTAAATTCCGTTACTTTAAAATTGTTTCTTGTGTTTTGTTTTTCATACTTAGATATTAATTTTATAGTACAGTGCTCGCCCGAAAGTCTGACAACCAGTCTTAGCAAGGGGTATTGTGTTACTCAGTAACTGGGTTTTAGAACTCAGATAAGCAGTCGCTCCATTTAAAATACTGGTACTCTGCTGCATCCGGTTAGACTGGAAGCCGACCCCAACATCGTTGGGAAAAGGCTATGCAGAAGAGTGCTCATGGCACAATTATGACGTTATGGGGCATTTGGTGCTAAGTGCTAACCTAAAAGAAATTTGTTACACTAATCTTTAAGAAAGATTTAAGTAAGACATTTTTTAAATAAATCATAAAAACAGTGTAACAATTGTTGGGTGGCCATTAAAGCAAAATAAAATTTAACAATTTCAATAAGTAGTCTTTAAAGCATTCCTCTTCTTCTGCAAAATTTACAAACGCCGACAAAAAAAAATTACAAGAAAAAAATACGTGTATGAGTAGGTACACATATACACACACAACTTTACATATAGAGTTTGTAGTTGTACAGTCACCAAAAGAAATAAGTAACGAGGGTCGTCGAATATATGTAGTTGAAGTTTATTAAGAAACCGATGGAAGGATTGGAATAAAATTAAGAGACAACAAATAAAACATAAAATACTCACACTTCCGTCACTTTATATCTTAGAAATCGCCCTATTTGTCAGAAATAACCCCCATTTGTTTCCTCAAATATCGGACATTGTAAATTGTAATACGTAATCGCCGGGATAATAGTAACATTCATGTTCAGCCAGCTAAGACAGCGCTAATGTATAAAAGCGTTGTATGCAGAGCGCCAATAATGTATAATAATATCCCTAACTGTGTTAACAAATTAAACAGACCAATTCAAGCAAACATATAAAAAATATTGACAGAAAAAGCCTAATATAATGTTAATACATTTTTTAATAATAAATCGCTCTGAAGATACTGACTGAATCTGTTTAATTTAATTTGAATCGCTTAACTATTGACGTAATTTTTTAATTTATTGTTAATTGTTGATTTGTACGTTAATTGTTTGTATTTTTATGTCTTATTGTCTTTCGACCTAATTTGTACACCAGCCATGGTCAAACATGTTGAGCCAAAAAAACGTTGTAACACGTATAATAAGCATCATACGAGTATCATGTATATTATCTACAATTTTTTTTTGCAAAATAAATGTATCTGAATCTGAAAAAAAAAAACAGATTATTTATCAAATTAAATTTAATTAGGAAACATCCATCGGTTTATTTCTAAACTTCAACTGTATCCGACGACCCTGGTTACTAATCTTTTTTGGCGACTGTACATACTTATCAAAATTATTAAACTTACAATGCGGTTAAACTATTTCATAACAATTTTATTGTAGGTGTAATAATGCTTTGTCATTATTTTTTTCAAACCCTACCGGTTTTAGCTTATATACCGACTACCATTAAGCTTAAATAACACGGCTATCAAGAGTGACGTCATAAAATCGACTCCAAAGTCCGTCTTTTTTGAAATGTTACGTTGTAGTTATGAGAGTCCTTTTCTTTATTAAGAACAGCAAAGTGATTTATTGTTTGTGTACGATAAAATAGTTAACGCTTTGCATTACAAAATGCTAAAGTTATGTAGCTGTATATAGCACTGTGTGACCTAATGATCGCCTCCACAAGAACACGGCCGTGCTCCGCCCGAGCCGGACAGACCTCCACCGTGTCCTCAGGGCGATCTACGCAGTGGAAACACCCGGGCGTTTCCTCCCGCCTTATCCAAAACAGGAACCTCCCGACACAACCGTGTCCGGTGAGGACCTGCTTCAGGCGGAAGGTGTGGACGCTGTGGTGTCTCTCAGTTCTCAAAGAGGAGATTACCTCCGCAATCGTGGCGTGCCTAATAAGTGTTAGGTCCAAAAATGTTTTTTTTTTTGTTTCTTTCTCCGCGACTTAAGAATCCTACGACCGAAGCTCGCAACTAGGATTCGGGCGGAGACAATATTTCGTCCGAATATTGCTATCGTTGCGCTAGTGTTAGTACCTGTCGAGGATACATACCTACAGTGAGCAGTACGATCACACACACATTGACAATGGCTTGACGCGATAGCGCTACTAGCTACTGACCATTTATGATGAATTTGGACGTGTTCCGTAATACCAAAAATGATGAATGAAAACTTATTGTATTTTAATATTTTTTTCGACATTCTATAACTTGATAATATGAGCTATGCTTCAGAGACAACAATATTACGGAAATTGTTGGTTATAGTACCAAAAAAACAGCGAGAAAACATGTCATTTACGCTGTAAAAATGTGGGAAATGCAATTCGCTTAAACTTCATTTGAGGTAAGTATTTTGGAAAAAAAAAACCCTACGAGCCTAGATAAATACTGTCTGAATCCGAATATCACCATAATATGGTGGAAATATGCTCAAGTTGCAAATGATTTAGGTATTACGTATGTATGGACAGTTCATTGTACGTAGGCCTCTCCATTTTACACCGTGCAGAAATGAATCTACTAATTTCACAGAAGCAGTGGTGGCCCAGTGGAATCAGCTGTGACTCAGAAGTTGCAGGTTCGAACCCTGATAGATGTTTTACTATTTTTGAACCGACGAAAAAACGGAGGAGGTTACTCAATACGACGCGTATTTTTTTTTTTTTTATTGATGATCACGCATAACTTTTTCCAGAGTAGTCCGATTTTGATAATTCTTTTTTTATTGGAAAGGGTTATACCCTGAAATTGGTCCTATATAAATTTTGAAGAAAAATTCCAACCCTAAGGGTAAGAAAACAGGGGATGATTGATTGTTTACTCACAGATTTTAATACTGAGTTGTGTATTACAAAAAGTAATCCACAAAAAGCAATCAAAAGTTAAGCATGTAGTAATTAGTAGATTATAGTCACAAAAAATTATAAAATAAAAACTTTTTAATAAAAAAATTAAACCGCCGAAAAATCGAAAAGTAAAAAATAATAAACTATCTTTATCCAACCCCAATAACTAAGTTCGGAAGTCGGTGACTTTGGATGTGTATTTAATTATATGTCACCGCCTTCCGAACTTAGTTATTGGGGTTGGACAAAGCTAGTTTATTATTTTTTACTTTTCGGTTTTGCGGCGGTTTAATTTTTTTTATCAAAAGTTTTATCACCACTGCTCATAAAACGGCGAACTAACAATTTGAAGGCATGTGACATCTACTAATCGGCACTGGGCCCGAGAGGTGAATTACGCCCACACACGGCACACACCCCCATTGGGCCCTCTGATAGAGAGGAGGCCTGTGTCCCAGCAGTGGGAACATTACAGGCTGATTATGGTAATACATAAAATTAATGGCAGAAAAAAAACGATAGGTAAAGAAACACGCGTGAATGTCTAGCAAACATTGTGATTACATAAATATTGACATAATACGCAGAAGTTTGTTTTGTAAGCGTTGCGTACCTACTTTATTTGCTTTATTACCGCGAAATGAGGTCATGAATGATCTTTGATTGAGTTATGGTAGGTAAATAGCAGAATATTGACTTCCATCCATAGACATCAGTTTTTAGGCTAGGCTACGTTCCAAGTTATATATGTATATAATATCGATTTGAGCATTCTCACACCTGTTCCGAATTACAGATTTATTAGAAATAGTACTCCTGGCTAGAGTCGCCACCTACAAAAATAAGAATACGAAATTTGTGGTGTATAGGTACACGTGTAAATAGGTTTTAACATTGGGTGAGCACTGTTAGAGCGTTCACGAGCGTTCCGTATTGTTGATAAAAATGACAGCTCTTAGCTGTCATAATCGGGATATCCTTTATCGGAACGCAAATTATCGTTGATGTGAGCTCACAGCGCTATTTTTATCAATCGGAAAGCGGCCTTAGATGGTAGAACCATTTCAAGTAGGTCCGTATATCCCTACGTAAAACGCGCTACGGACGTAATGAAATCTCAGGGGGTGTTTTTCGCGTATTGGATTAGCAACGCACTGCTCAGCGCCGAGAGTAGAAAATTGAACAGTAAAACACAGTTTACATTTTCCGTGCACCGAGATGCACTCCGCTGAGTACTCAATGCTCGGCAACAGCAAGAGTTGCAAATCCAGTTCGTGAAAGTGAAAAAATCAAGTCACAATTTTATTACGTCCTTAGGAATATCGACTAAAATCCCAAAAGCCACTAGAACTATCCTACTAGCTTCCGCCCCTGGATTCGCCCACGTGGAAATCGCGGGAACGTACTTCCGGGATAAAAAGTATCCTATGTGTTAATCTAGGTAATAATCTATCTGTGTGCTAAATTTCATCCAAATCCGTTTCAGTAGTTTTTGCGTCAAAGAGTCACAAACATCCATACATACAAACTTTTTCGTTTATGATATTAGTAAGGATCCTACTCCCACTAATATTATTAACTAGCTTTTGCCAGCGGCTTCGCCCGCGCGGAACTTCCATCCCCTATTTAACTCTCTTAGGGGTTGAATTTCGAAAAATCCTCCCTTATTCCTTGTCTACATTATAAAGGGAACCTCTGTGCAAAATTTCAGCTTTCTACGGCCAAGGGTTTGGGCTGGGCGTTGATGAGTCAGTCAGTCAGTCAGTCAGTCAGTCAGGACTTCTCTTATTATTTATATATATACTAGCTTTTGCCAGCGGCTTCGCCCGCGCGGAATTTCATCCCCTATTTAACTCCCTTAGGGGTTGAATTTCGAAAAATCCTTCCTTATTCCTTGTCTACATTATAAAGGGAACCTCTGTGCAAAATTTCAGCTTTCTAGGTCCAAGGGTTTAGGCTGGGCGTTGATGAGTCAGTCAATCAGTCAGTCAGTCAGGACTTTTATTTTTAACCCCCGACGCAAAAACGACGGGGTGTTATAAGTTTGACGTGTCTGTGTGTGTGTGTCTGAGGCAACGTAGCTCCCGAACGGATGAACCGATTTTGATTTAGTTTTTTTTGTTTGAAAGGTGTATTCCTCGGGAGTGTTCTTAGATAAGTTTCATCAAAATCGGTTCAGCCGTTTGAAGATTATCAGCTCTTTTCTGGTTGAAAAAGGGACTTTAGCCTCTGATCAACTCAAAATTTGGGATTCTATTACTTCAATGATATTAGACGAATAAAATAACCTTGAACTGATGCTGGAGCAACACCTGCAATTTCCAGGAAACCCAAGTTATTCACCAACAAACAGCAGAAGTATCGTGTTTGGGCTCATTGAAAAGGTCTCAATAAATAGATTATAGATAAATGGTGATTTAAGGGAGACATTAAGTTTAAAAAGCAAGAAATAAAAATTAAATTAAAAATTTAAAAAACCCCCGACCCAAACAAAAACTCTAAAAAGTAAAAAATAATATTTATAGGCCTTTTAATTTACGTAATATTTTAATCAGGGCATTGTCAAGTCGGGGGACGGTCAATGAAAACGCCAAACAGAGGCCTAGCCGTCCCCTGACTTGACAATGCCCTGATTAAAATATTACGTAAATTAAAAGGCCTATAAATATTATTTTTTACTTTTTAGAGTTTTTGTTTGGGTCGGGGGTTTTTTAAATTTTTAATTTAATTTTTTTTACTTTTTAGAGTTTTTGTTTGGGTCGGGGGTTTTTTAAATTTTAAATTTAATTTTTTATTTATAGACATAGATATAGATGTGAAAGTTTGTATGTTTGTTACTCAATCACGCAACAACGCCTGGACGGATTTGGATGAAATTTATCACACAGTTATATTATTTACCGGATTAACACATATAATACATTTTTCTGGTAATACGCTCCTGTGGGATATTCTTTTTTCCTCCACGCGAGCGAAGCCGGTGGCAAAAGCTAGTAAGTATTAGTAGGTTAATAATTTTGTCGAAATAAAAACAATAATTATAGCAGGATCACGTCCTAATTCAATAAACAAACGTAGATTATCTCGAAATGCAGGAACAAATACTAGAAAAAATGGCCACCAGTACCAACAATCTTTAAGTTTGTGTACAGGTGATAATTTGTGAAGCGGATCTATGTGGACTTTGAAACTTTGTATTTTTTCATGTTTTCGGTCATTAGGATCTATTTAGATAAGGAGGATTGAAAAATGGCGAAGGTATTAAATTAGTCAATTCGTACGAATTTACTCGCCTGAATCACAATAAAGTTATGAGATAAGGTCACAACTAGTGATGTGCCGTTCCCGGGAATGTTCCCAAAGTGGGAATGTTCCCAAAAGAATCTTTCCAGTGCCCGGGAATATTCCCAATTGCTGGGAACGTGTCTGTGAAACCATATAGAATTATAATAAAAGTAAAATATAATAACATACAAAGTTACTGATAAGATTTAGTAAGTAAGTAGATTTGACATGTAATGAGTACTCATTTAGTAACTTGTCGTTCATTGTATTAATTTTAGAAAGAGGTAAATAAAAAATTTCGAATGTAGGAGACTAGGAGGTTTAGAGATTCACCATCAACATCATCGTCATTTCAGCCGAAAGACGTACACTGCTGGACATAGGCCTCCCGCAAGCTCCGCTACTTCAACCGGTTCTGTGCTTCCCGCATCCAGCGGACTCCTACGGCCCTCACAAGGTCATCGGTCCACCTTGTGGGAGGCCTTCCAACTTTACGTCTTCCGGTACGCGGTCGCCACTCCAGAACTTTTCAGCCCCATCGGCCATCTGTTCTGCGAGCAATGTGCCCTGCCCACTGCCACTTAAGTTTGGCAATTCTTTGGACTATGTCGGTTACCTTGGTTCTCCTGCGGATCTCTTCATTCCTGATTCGATCACGCAGGGAAACTCCAAGCATAGCCCTCTCCATCGCCCTTTAGGTGACTTTAAGCTTTTTATGAGGCCCATTGTGAGCGACCACGTTTCGGTTTCAAATGTCATCACTGGCAACACGCACTGGTCAAAGACTTTCGTGTTGAGATATTGCGGTATGTGGGACGAGAAGATATTGCGAAGCTTCCCGAACGCTGCCCAGCCGAGTCGGATTCGACGATTCACCTCTTTCTCGAAGTTGGACCTACCTAACTGGACAGTTTATCCTAGGTAAACGTACTCGTCCACAACTTTCAGTGCAGCTCCTCTGACCGTTACTAGAGTGGGTGTTACATGGGCATTGGAAATGACCTTTGTCTTGTCCATGTTCATCCTCCATGGTCTCAGCCATGACAACTATATCATCGGCAAACCGAAGGTGAGTGATGTACTCGCCATCGATGTTGATGCCAGCCCCTTTTCAGTCCAGAACCTCCTCCAGTGCAGCGGTGAAGAGTTTCGGAGAGATAACGTCTCCTTGTCTTACACCTCGCTGCAGAAGGATAGGTTTCGAGGTCCGGTCCTGGAGTCGGACTGACATGGTGGCGTTTTCGTACATACACTTCAACACCGCCATATACCGATAGTCGATCTGGTACCGTTGGAGGGACTGCAGTACAGCCCACGTCGCGATCGAATCAAAGGCTTTTTAGTAGTCCACAAACTCTTAACAGAGAGGCAGATTATACTCTTCGGTCTTCTGTATAACCTGCCGCAGTGTATGTGTGTGGTCTACTGTGCTAATGCCTTTACGGAACCCGGCTTGTTCGGGAGGCTGGAAGTCGTCAAACCTGCGCGCTAGACGGTTTGTGATGACTTCGGAGAACAGCTTGTAGACATGGCATAGAAGTGACATGGGCCTAAAATTCTTATGAAGGGCATTGTCACCCTTCTTAAAGAAAAGTACCACCACACCTCTGTTCCATGCCTGTGGCGTTTTGCCGTCGAGTATGACGGAATCAAACAGCTTCTGGAGGGCCTTAAGAACGGGTTTCCCGCCGGCCTTAAGGAGTTCAGCTGTGATTCTGTCATCACCCGGCGCCTTGTTGTTTTTAAAGCTGCTTCTCGTACAAGCTGACGTCCGGGATGTCTTCAGTATACTGTCGGGTCAATCTAGCTCTTGGGTCGTTTGCCAGATTCGTAATGGGGTTGCTTGTTGACTTGTATAACTGTCCATATAATCTCTCAATCTCTCTCAACAGCTCAGGCTTGGTGGATACGATCCTGCCTTCATCGGTCTTCAGTTTCGTAAGCTGACTCTGCCCAATAGACAGATCCCTAGCAAAGACCTTGGAGCCTTTATTCCGTTCTATTGCGTCTTTAATACATTCTCTATTAAAGCGGCGGAGGTCGCTTTTCAAGGACTTAGAGATCTGTCTGTTAAACTGCCGGTACTCAAGCGCATCGTCTGAAGACTGCAGGACCATCTCGCGCCTCTCCTCCATGAGCTGCAAAGTAGGATCAGAGAGCCTCTTATTTTTATTGATACGATGGGCCTTGAAAAACTTAGACCCTTATGGACAGTTTCCACGAACCCATCGTTACCCGCAACCCGTCGTTCAGAGATTATGTACAATATTTTGAAACGTTATTTAAATAGACTGGTAGAATACATTATCCTTTTCTTTTTTTCTTGTGTTTTATCTTGCAATAAGTTTTTAAAAACTATGAGCAGATGAGTTGTAGGAAGGTCTGGCAGGGAAGAGTTATTCCTCATCAGGAGCAACTTTCATATGAATAACGAAGCTCTCTCCAAGTTATCCAATTGTAGGATGTTGCGTCTTTTAAGTCTGTTGACACAAGCTGGTATTGTGAGCGGCCAATTTGTTGGGATGTCTCTACAGTCTGGATTGTTTGTTACGCCGACCCGGTTAGTTGGAGCCATAAATCATGCACAAAGGATAAGTAAATAACATTTCTCAAAATTAGCATCACACCTGCACAGTTACCCCCCCGAGTGGGTTCCCGCATTGTCGTTGCGGGGGGGCTTAGTAACCGTGGTCTCCCATCCACGGTGAAGCCAAGAGGAACCCAACGGTGGGGCCGCTCGTCAGGGCTTTTGCCTTCAAGCCATTGACGTAGCGGCCAAAAAGTAGGTTGCGGTGAGGTGCACCGCAACTGAGGTGGGCCGCGATGTCGAATGGGAGGCATCGCGGCTGAGGGTTACAGGCTGCGGTAGAGGAGGAGTGCCGGCGCTTCTGAGCAGCGCTCTTCCCTTCCGTGGCCTGGACGGGGCCGCCACCGTTTGATGGCGGACGCGGTGGGGCCGCAGGGGAAGAGGAGTGTCGGTATAGCGTCAGCCGCTCTCCCTATCCTCTGCGGCCGAAAAGTGGTAGACGGGACGGCGCGTTGTGTTCCTCACGCGCGCCGTCAAAGATGTCAGCAACCACTGGTGGGGTCCGCAAGGGCCGATGCCTGCCAGGGGTGCGGGTTTGTTCGAAAGAGATACCACGGCCCCTGGCATACGGGCTACTGAGGGAACACGGGTGGGTTTTAGTCAGTAAAAGTCTGACACGCCCTCCTGCTCTACTCAGCAGGAGAAGTCATTTGATGATTTCCCACCCAAAAAAAAAAAAAAAAAAAAAACCTGCACAGTTAAAAGGATAGTTTTTTTGTTGTCAGTTTAACTCTCCAACTACATCAATTAACTGCCGAAAATTCTCAGTACCACATTATGGGTGCAAAAGATATACATTGAATTTCTATCTTTTATTATTTTAAACATGCGATAAGAACCCTAATCTAAAAATTTTAAAAAAGAAAAATCTTTAACTTTTGAGTTAGTGTTCCCACTAACTGGGAATGTTCCCGGGCACATGGGAACATTCCCGGGAACATTCCCGTTGGGAAGTTACTGGGAACGGGAATGTTCCCACGGCACATCACTGGTCACAACACACTACATGCAATAAAGTGCACAAGTTCAAATCTTGTCAATTGCCTAATACGTATTTTTGAATTTGTCGAATAAATCAACTTCGTGCGAGCCGTCTACGTAAAATAATATATAATTTAGAAGTGTCGATTACCCCAATTCGGGCGCAAATCTGTGGTAGCGAATGTGGCGATAAAAAAGATGTTGCAAGAGTATCTTAAAGTACATTTATCTTAAAAAAACATTTATCGCCACTGACCCAAGTGAATGAAGGCCAAAATATGTTAAAATTATCTAGAATGTAAAAGAATGTTAAATAATAAAATCTGAATGAATACTACCACAATACATAAAAAATGGAAAAGTAGCTCCACAGAGCTACTACAGTGTACAGAGTTAGACAAACATGTCTGCTATAATTTTACACCTAAACCACATAATCGACCATTTAGAAATTTTACGCATTTGTGGCCTGATTTCTGTAAGTTTATGCTACTTTTTATCCAGACTGATTTAAAAAAAAAAACACTACATAGTGAAAAAATGCTTTAATTTTGGAAGTCGCTGTCTTTGGTTTTGTATTTTCGTTTCTTACCACCGAAATCCGTAATTTAAATTATTTTTTTACTTTGTAGGTGTTATTTTTTGGCTGTCGGTTAATTAAATAAACTTTATTTATTTATTTATTTAAATGTACAACCGATGAGAGAGATTGAGAACCCTTCCTTCCTTTTTTTGAAGCCGATTAAAAATAATGAAATACAAAATAAACGCAGGCGATGTCGCGGACAATAGCTAGTTACAAATATTTTAAAATATACTCACGTGCAATTTCGTAACAAAGTTATAAGAAAACTTTAATTTTTTTAATCCTATTTTACTCCATTTCTATAAACCTTACTAATGTCGTTACAAAAAAAAAAATAAACTGGCACAAAAATCTAAAAAAATTAAATACCCATAAAACACAACACTATTCGAAAGCCTATGATATTGAACTGACTCGAGGCTGTTACTATACCATACTTGCTAACTCATACTGTTATACATAACACGATGATCTATGTAAAAAAAACTTTATACAACTTGTAACGGAAAGGGTATATACATACCAAGGGCACGGCTTCTTTGGATGATATCAAACGATACTGGAAAGCTTTGTTATTCCTGTCTCTACATGTTCGAAAGTTATGAGAATTTTTAATATTTTGATACCAGAAACCGAACTTTTCAAATTGAAATAAACACATCACACATCACTGACATTGCGAACATTTCTGTTCCTATTTTTATTAATTTTGTGACATTACGATTTTGTTTTTGATTTTACTGAACCAAGTATTATTTATTAAAATTTCAATAGATACTTATTATATATTTTTCTTTCTTTTTGGAAGTCAAATTTTATGAATTTCTCAAATAGGATTGAAACTATAGTTTTGTATAATTTAGAAGCATTTTGTCAAATTTTTGTAAATGTGAGTACCATGCATCCTTATAATATGTTGTTTTAATGTACGTCGACTTGAAAAAACGTGGTAGTTGAGAGTATGTCATGCTCACTTAAATGTCTCACTGATGGTGGCGTGTGTGTTGGATCATTCGGTTCCCTAGAAAATGGTTGAGCTGGATGGTGCTGATCCATGCGTCAAGTTCGTGAACGGGCGCCGTCGGTTGAGACTGGTCATCTCTTATCTGCCATGGCTTATTTTGAATCTTATTTTTTTTTAATTTATTTTATTACATTTTTTTACATTGTTCTCACATATAGAAGCACCAAGAATAATGTTCCCACACACACAAATTTTGTAATACCCACGATTTAAAAGAGTGTCCTTGGAGTTTCTTGCCCGTTCTTCTCCAGAGAGATCTACGTTTTTGGAATGGGCACCTAGCTTCAACTTCGATTTTTGTTTGACAATTCAAAAGTGCCTGTGAAAGGTCTAATTGAAATAAATGCTTTGAGTTTTGAGTTTTGACTTGGAAGAGATTTATCGTGATATTGGCAAGTAACGTTATTGACTTACGTATACATATAGTGCGGTGACACGTTTGTTATGATTTGAAATTAAGAAACATAATGAAACCAAAAATGTAATATCAATTCTTAGAGTATTTTATTTTGAGCTGAAACTATGTACAGACGGCAGCACATCAAGCTACTCCAATCTGTCAAATTTATTTGATAGATTTTCAACTTTATACCGTAAGCATAAGGTTCATGTTCAATTGGGAAAATTTGACAGTTTGGGGTAGGTTGAACTGCTGGCGTCTGTACCTATAGTGATTCTATACCAGCTGTTATCTTTAGTGCTTAATGATCGCAATAGGGTTTCTGTTTCACTCCGCATAAACATATTTTTTTTAATTCATTTTTTTTTGTATGTGTATTATAAGTTTATAACCTATTTATGTACCTAGCTTATTTATTATTCTTTATAATATAATTTGTATAGTTTTTATAAATCATTTTTCCTCTCAACCTAAGCACCTGCCATCTAATCTCTTCACCACCCATGGTTGACTGGTAGAGAATGCCTAAGGCATTAAGTCCGCCTTTGAACGTTTTTTGTGTGCGAGAAGTTTAAATAAATGATAAATAAATATGTCAGAGATCGGACTAGCATACTTGGATTGCCTCGTTGGCCGCAAAAGCCACTGCGGAGCATGACGTTTCAATTCCCAGATCGGGCAAAGTGTTATTATTAGGTTTTCTATGTGGAATTTCTCAGTTGCAGCTCGGAGTTTGGATTTGTGCCCGCTTGATGGCAATAGGCTAGCCCCCTATTACATGGGACTTAAGAGCATTTGTCCCACGCGAGCATCGGCGCATTTATAGCGGATTTTCGTGATCATTTCATTAAATATAAACATAAGTTAACATTTTTTTCAGTCAAGCACTAGATTGTTGGTATTTCCAAATTTTCGTATTCAGTAATAAAAATCGACATATACATTACTTAGTATGATTAAATGTTTTTATTAAAAATAATTGTAAATACCAACGATCTAGTGCATGGCTGAAAAAAAAATGTACTTTTGTTTGTATTTAATGATATAATAGTGAAAAACTACTGTAAATGGGTGTAGGTACTAGGTACACCTCTGCACAATCCTTTGGGGCAAACAAGGCGTGATGTTATATATTATGTTATGGACTAACATAATATAGGATGTTGAATTTTTTGCTTACTATTTTTTTATTTCCATTCCGAATGAAAAGGATTCTAATGAAAGAGTTCTAAAGAGTATTGACTTTTATAACATAGCATTACGCCAGTAACATATCATTACGCCAGTATTCCTCGAAGGGTTAAGCAAATATGTAACTGCCCACATTTTGCCAGTAATATTTTAGCCCCATGTAATAGGGGCGAGCCTATTGCTATTGACCAGTCAAGAAGAGAACTCCATATGGAAATCCCAATAACACACCTATTGACTTTTACTAGATTGAAAACTTTATACTTATCGAGAAATCGAAAGCATACAGGAAAATTAATCCTACTTATAAAAAAAAATGAGAAAGTTTGTATGTTCGGATTTCAGTTACTCAATCACGCAAAAATAGCCTGACATACTTGGTTGAAGAAGTAATGCTCGCATAGAGGGAGGCGGCGCACGTGATGGAGAGGCAGTATATGTCGCCGCAGGAGACGCCCGGACGTCACGAATCCCAAGTTGATTCTTGGTCATCGTAGGTGTGGGCTTGCAGATGGTGAATGGGTAGCTCGCTGTCCGGTAAGGACTAAGCCCAGGTCGACGCGATGGCGCGTTGTGTTCCATGCGCGCCTCACAGAGATGTAAGCATCAACTGGTGGGGTCCGCAAAAGCCGATGCCAGCCAGGGGTGCGGGTTGTTCAAAAGAGATTTCGTGGCCTGTGGCACACAGGCAACTGAAGGAACATGGGTGGGTTTTAGTCAGTAAAAGTCTAAAGCCTGCTCCACCCAGAGCGGGAGAAGTTATTTGATGAGTGTCCACCCTCAAAAAAAAAAAAATATTTGGTTTAATTTAGCGGACAGATCGTTTACAACCTAATCAATTCCAACACAGCATAAACCAACCAACCCAACGGAATTCTAAAGATGATATCAGATAGGCCGAAGTCTGCAATTCTGGAGAGGCTTATTCGGCTTCACGTGAAGAGATGACGCATTTTTTTTTTAATGTGAATTTATTTTCAATGTAATAGTAACATAGTTTTTAAGACCTCTGTTACTAACATTGTATGGACAATTTTAATTATGTCTGAAATAAATGTTTTTTTTTACAAAGCAAAATCAGCCTACAATGTTCCCACTGGCACTGCTGGGACACTAGCCTCTTTGGAGCAGGAGTGGCT
The DNA here is from genome assembly GCA_949987655.1 of Polymixis flavicincta. Taxonomy (NCBI): domain Eukaryota; kingdom Metazoa; phylum Arthropoda; class Insecta; order Lepidoptera; family Noctuidae; genus Polymixis; species Polymixis flavicincta. Next base: position 19,162,935 of record OX465184.1, read on the forward strand.
GTAAGCTAACACGCTGGTTGGTTAATACATAGGATACTTTTATTCTGGTGGTATGTTCCTATGGGATAATTTCCAACCAACACGCAAGCGAAGTCGGTGGCAAAAAATAGAGAAAAAAACAACTTACCCGGTATAAACCCAGTCCGTTGCTTTAAATAAATTAAATGCACCTTTACCTGTTAATTAAAATTCGATAAACAAAGCATGAAAGGGTAAAGAACTTATTGTTTTCTTATAAAAAAAAAAACATGGTTGATCAAACACTTTTTTCTGCATTGTGGGGGCATAATTAACCGGTCTAACTAGCAAATTAACTGACATAATAGTTCCGGGTGTGGTTGTTTATCCTGCGTGTACTTTTATACATAATTCTAATACTTGGATACTAAAATATCACCGGCGATAAGACACACACATGCAAAATTAAATCAAATGAAATCAAATAATTTATTTGCATAATACATGATAATAGGTCTTTACCTATGAAATTGCCGTTTTGTATGAAAAAATTTAAACGAATTTTTTTCATGAATTTTTTATTTGTATTAATCGAAGTAATCACCCATGCAATCAATGCATCTTTGCCATCGCAGTGGCAGTTTATTGATGCCCTTCTTAAAGAAATCAGCTGGACGGGAGGCAACAAATTCTTCAAAGGCATTTTGTACTGCCTCTCGGGTATTAAATTTTTTTCCCGCCAAGAAGTTATCCAAATTCTGGAAAAAGTAGTAGTCTGTAGGCGCAAGGTCTGGTGAGTAGGGCGGATGACGGAGAGCTTCCAACCCCAGTTCTTGCAACTTGGAGACCGTCTGCTGTGCAGTATGAGGTCGCGCGTTGTCGTGCAGGAGCAGCGGAGACGAGCGATTGACCAATGCTGGTTGGAGATGCGCCAGCTTCTCCATCATTGTGTTCAGTTCTTCACAGTACACATCTGCAGTAATGCTCACCCCGTTTGGTAAGAAGCTGTGATGAATCACACCGGCGCTAGACCACCAAACAGTGACCATCACTTTTCTAGGGGTAAGTTTTCGTTTAGGGCATTGTTTAGGTGCTGAACCAGGATCCAACCAACTTGCTGAGCGCTTACGGTTATCAAACAGAATCCATTTTTCATCGCAGGTAACAATGCGGTTCAAAATTCCTTCATTTGTGTGTCTGTTGAGCAGTGCAAGGCACGTCTCGACGCGTACTTCGCGCTGGCGATCATTGAGTTCGTGGGGCACCCATTTGTCAAGCTTTTTTACCTTGCCAATTTGACGCAAATGGACCAATATTGTTTTGACGCTAACGTCGAAAGCTGCTGCTAATTCAGCCGTAGATTGTGTATCATCAGCTTCCACAATCGCCTTTAATTCGTCATTGTCGACCAAAGTCTTCGGACGACCGCGAGGTTCATTTTTCAGGTCGAAATTTCCAGAACGGAAGCGAGCAAACCAATAACAGGTGGTGCGTTGGTTTGTAGTGTTAGCTCCGTAAACGTCGTTGATGTTGCGTGCCGCTTGTGCCGCGTTGCTGCCACGACGGTACTCATATTCCATAATTACTCGAATTTTTAACGTATCCATGATGACGAAAAAGATTGAAATGCGATGAAAATGTAACACTAATCAATAAAGAAATGACTACTTTTAGAAAAAAAAAATCCATGTTTTTAAAATAAAATTAATTTGAAATTAGAATTCTTAGCCAAACAAAAATTATTTTGATTTGAAATGGCCAGTACTGCAGAACGGCAATTTCATAGGTAAAGACCTAATATAAAGGTGTTACAGGTAATTATAAAAGGTTCATTGTATTAAACCTAATGAGGTGTGCGAATGTTTATGGGAAGTTGTGTTTATAAACCGTTTAAGTTAATAATAATTAAAATTATTATTAAGTGTTTTGTGATTTATATTGCTAACCTCTTCTATGGACTGTTAGTTTTCTGAGAATAAACAATTTTATTTTAATTTATTATTTGTGTGTCATGTGGTATAAATATATTTGTTGTAGGTACTCACCTATTCATTGTGTATTTATTAAAAGACGCAGATTAGGCCAAAAAACATATCGATTCCAATGGTTTTCCTGATTTATACTGGTGCCTAGGTTAACTCTGCTTTATCGCAATAGCTTTATTGCATAGAAAACCGGGAAAAAATATAATGCTTTTTGCGTCCTTTCATTGCGTATAATTTGACTGACATGTCCATCACAAATACCCTTGAAACTGTATTAGGTACCTAGATTAGATATGGTGTATTTCTTCACATAATGTTGGAGACATTCATTAGTATGATGGGAAAGCAACGTAAAAAGCGCAACAAACCAATTCATTATAATTTTCAATACAATCATTTACTTCAAATTGTAACTTAAGCTTCCGATATTATTTTTGTATTTAATTTTATTGAGATTTCGTCAACAAAGTTACAGAGATATTGTGTATGTTACAGGATATCATGGGTCATTTATATGCACCTAACTCGAATAGCAGTGCACACAGAACAATACTTTGAGGGACACCTAAACTTAGAAGTAAAATAAGATAAAATAGACTAACCATCGGAATACAATACTGGTGCTAGATGGCAGAAATAAATAGTGAAGTACCCAGTACCTCTCCGGAAGACCGTTGTGTCTATAATATGTTTCAAAGGTGATTTGTTCACGTCTAACCGCTTAGTTGAAATCGTTATGTATTTGAAAACATAATGACTGCGACCACACGCTCTAAATATTTTCATAAATATAATAAAACCATTTTTTTCTCAATTTAGTTGTCATTTACAAAATAATTTCCGGAAGTAGCGACCTTTATTAAGAAATTGTATGGAGGGTCATTAAAATCGCATCAAGAGGCAAATTACTTGATAATACAACGTGGTGTTCTCCTGTGTGCTAATCAGGTGTAATTGCATTCTAGTTATGACGTAAATATAGTTTATCTGCGCGTGAACATGCATAACCAGGTTCTTATAGCGATGGCGGAGCAGGTAAATATGTTATTAAGGCAATTAAAGGACAAGGTAACGTGGCTGCCGTACAGAGTAATTATTGGAATAATCGCTGAGCAACGACGTGCCTCGGTGGCCACTTCAATTATTTAGAAAGATAACATACATCCATGTGTTTGGATGGCTTTTTTTGGCTGGGTAATCGTTAAATAACTTCTCCCGCTCTGGGTGGAGCGGCAAGGCGTGTCAGGCTTTTACTGACTAAAACCCACGCCAGGGGCTACGGTATCTCTTTCGAACAACCAGGGAATCGGCCCTTGCGAACCCCATAAGTTGGTGCTGACATCTCTTTGAGGCGCGCGTGGAACACAACGCGCCGTAGACCTGGGCTTGGTCCTTACCGGACAGCGAGCTACCCATTACTCGTCATCCGCAAGCCCGCGTCGACGGTGGCCGGGAATCAGATTAGGATTCTCGACACCCAGGGCGTCTCCTGCGGTGACTAGGGCCTTGAGGGTGCATAAACCGCCTCTTCCTCACGTGCGCCACCTCCCTCTTTGCAAGATGTGTTTGAATGGCTTAGGTGCAATTTTTCTAAGATCTGAAAATTATTTAAAGAATAAAAATTCTGTCGGTAGTAACAACACCGACTCTTTATGTTGTACAAATAGCCGTATCAACAACATAACAGACAATTCAATTTGTTCCAGACAAAAAAGAATGTCGTTGCCTCGGGGAACGTTTTAATAAAATATATAACCCATTACGTTCCGATGAGGTCGGTAAATATTAAATTGCAAAGAGGGAACAAATTGTTTGTTTATTAAACATGTTTCATTTGTGGTTTTTGCAGTGTAACGTTACAATTTTCTAGCATACTGACTGGACTTTCCTATTAGTCTCATCACAATTATTATAATACTAGCATATGCCCGCGTCTCTGCCTGCGTGGACGACGGTTATGGCTTAAAAAATTGTCTATGTTCTTCTCCATATTCCTTCTCTGCCAAGCGTACGTCACGCGGTTTAGGCGTGAAAGCGAAACAGACAGACAGAATTACTTTCGCATATTTTACTACTAGCTTTGGCCAACGGCTTCGCGCGCGTGGAGTTCGAAAATTATCCCACGGGTCAAAGTCAAAGTCAAAGTCAAACCATTTATTTCAATTAGGCACTTAAAAGGCACTTTTGAACGTCAACATTTCGTTAAAATAGAATTGATTCTAGTCGCCACTTCCAAAATGTAGCGTAATGTTCGTACGGGAACGTACAACCGGGATAAAAACTACTCTATGTGCTAATCCAGGTTAATCTATGTGGGATTGGAATGGTAACATGGTATGAGGAATGAACCAAAATTATTTTACTCAAGTGAAAAAACAGGGCAGTTTCACTCCCTTTTGTAATTATTATGACGATGTCATCATTTTCAGCCTACAGAAGTCCACTGCTGGACACAGGCGTCTCCAATTGTACGCCATTCAGCTCAATTTTCAGTAACACTCATCCAGCTGCTACCAGCCCCACCTTGCGAAGATCGTCGCTCCACCTAGCCTGAGGGCGTCTTAACTAATGTTCGCCGATTCGCGGTCTCCACTCAAGAACACGTTTACCCCAACGGACCACCATTATGACGATATAACGTCAGGGTAATTAAAGAAATCTGCACCATCGGTATATTAGAAACAGCGACCTTAACCGAGTAAACATAGTATTAAAATAAATAATATTTTAAACTAAAAAAAAACGCTTTAAAAACCAAACTAAAACGTACAAAAACATTTCAAAAAAGCGTGCGGTGCTGTTTGATGTATTTTTATAATCAATTAATATCAAGCAAGCCAACCTGTTTTGAAATGATTTTCTACTCTTTTAGTTTGGTTTTGAAAACGTATTTTTCAAACTATTCATCATCATCATCATCATATCAGCCAAAGACGTCAACTGCTGAACATAAGCCTCCCCCGAAAGGGGGTGATTTCCCATAATCGCCACGCTTGGCAGGCGGATTGGCGATCGCAGTATGGTTGTCAAATGCATAGAAAACGCTGCTGCCCATTCTCTAGTAAGTCCCTTAGTCGCCTTTTATGACACCCACGGGAAGAAATCTGATGGTGCTATTCTATTACGTCCGGCAGCACAAGGGGTGCTAAACTATTATTTATTTAAGCTAAAACGTAATTTTCGCTTTTGTTACAAAGAGTACCAACTATGATGGTAAAGGAGGATCCTCCGACCAGACGGGTATTGAGTCTGGTGGGCAGCTGCCCGACAGTTGATGTCGGGATTTTGAATATGCTTGAGTGTCGTGGTAAACTCTGATTGCGCGATGTAGAATTTCTGAGAATGGTTCGCCTGTGGCATTGTAGATGGCGCCACTTTTCTTTTTACGTTTTTTAATATTTGTTGTGAAGTATTTATTTTTGTAGTGCCGCTACACCATGTTTAGTTGTTCGTGTATGCAATTGCTATAACAGTTTCATAAGGCGTTCATTACCCGATTACCGTATAAAGCCCAAAAGAAGGAAGTATTCCCGCTTGAGCATCAAGAGCACAAAATGTAAGGGGAATACCTTGGTGCTCAATGCATTGGGTGCTCTAAAAATTGGTGCTCAGACGGGAATACTCCCACAGAAGGGCTATAAATCTTTCTAGCTAGGTACTTCCAAGTATTTGTTTAAAATAGTTTGTCTCCTCATTGGGTTACACAGACACCCATAAAAAAGCGGTTTTGTTTATTTATTTTACTATTTATAGAAGACCAGCATCTGCCCGCAACTTCGGTTTGGCTTTTTTTTTTTAATTTAGGAAATCTTTCAAATAACTTGTCCTGCTCGGATCTGGGACACTTGCGCGAAAGACATTTGTGAAAATTTTCGAACCCCGAAAACCTTTATTACGACACCCATGATGGAAAAGTCGAAAATTTTCATGGCCATCGTCTTTGATTTTCATTTTGACCCCAACATCGGCATTAGAACCTCCAAAAACCCGGAAAATGACACCCATGATGGAAAATTCGAAAATATAGGTACCTTAAGTGGGTACCTGACTACATATAGGAAGAAATTTAAAAAAAAATGTGTCGTAAAAAGCTACGAAGATTACTATTTAAGTCTAATTGGATTGTTTACTTCGAGTCTGTTACACCCCTGCCCAACCCTTTGATAGAAACTTTTTGCGACTTTTTTGCGCAACTGTCCCTTCGCGCAAAAGTCCATGCGCGGAAATGTCTTTTCGCGCATGTGTGTCCGCGCAAATGTCTTTTACTGACTAAAAACCAACCGTGTTCCTTCAGTGTACCAGGGGCCACGGTATCTCTTTCGAACAACCCGCACCACTTCGTTTTGGCTTGGCGTTCAAACGCAAAAATATTTTTTCAAATTCAACAAGTACTTCCAGAGATTACCGCGTTCAAACAAATAAATTATTCAGCTTTATGTATTAGAAAAGATTAAATGAAGATTAAAAAGACGACAATCACCAAGAAGAAATAGGAAACTGTATTAATACTAATCCCGAATGACATTAGAAACAGATAGTAAGCCATCGTTCTTCATTAGTCGCTGCCTGGTTGATAAAGATATTACCATAATCGCATCGTCATGGAACCATGACGAACACTATAGAATTATCTAGTATGTTAGCCTCCCACTCGAGTATTATGAGATATAATACTACTTTATTATCTGTAGTAATACAGCAAATATTATGCAAAGGGACTTGTAATTTGACGCAAGTAATACTTCGAGGACGTGATAGTGACCCATTTGCAACAATTAAGCACCCCCAGACCTATTCAAAAATTAATGAGACTCGAGATATCCCAATTTTAAAGAATAGTTCTAAATTTCCCAGAATTCATCACGACAACACTTTTTCACAACCCACAAATTGAATGGTCTTCATAGCTATTCAATTAGGTTCCTAATCCTTTATACCAACCAAATTTTGTAAAAAATCAAACAATTAATTTAAAAATCATCTACAAGACAAGTCAAGACAACCTGTAGAGAGCCAAGCCAAGATGTGTCCGACAGGATTACTCATCGGCGATTTGTCAGGAACCTGAAGGGGATAAGTTTCTAAACACCGGTGGTAAAATTTAACTGTTACTGGAGTGCGCATGGTCTATTTCGTAACGGCTGCTTATCACTTCCCGTGACCCAAGAGTCCTTGAGCAGAGGCTAAGCGTTGCAATACCGTCAGTCTGTTGAAACATGCAGCACTGACAGGCGAATATTTTTATTTTGGTAATTCAAAAATCATACCAAATACCAAAATATTTTTGGCACTTCATCATCATTATTTCAGCCGAAAGACGTCTACTGCTGCACATAGGCCTCCATCACTTCAACCGGTTCTGTTTTTCCCTTATCCAGCGGATTCCTGCGGACTTCACAAGGTCATAGGTCCATCTTGTGGGATGCCCCCCAACTCTACGTCTTCCGGTACGCGGCTGCCACTCCAGAACCTTTCGGCCCCATCGGCCATCTATGCTCCGAGCAATGTATCCTGCTCACCATTTACGTTTTGACACTTAATTACCAAAAAAATAAAAATGTTGGTAATTAAGTGTCAAAAATATGCAAAATATTTTTGACACTTAATTACCAACAGTTACTGTGTGTTAAATTAGAGCTGCTAAAATAAATTCATTGCTATGTTTTATTTACCACTAAAGTAAATTTAGAATTAACGCGTTCGTCGTATAGTTCACACACTTTAGTTATTAGTGGGAGCGAATAAAGTAAGTAAAATGTAATTTGTTTTATGATTCACGAAAGACAAAAATTATTGAATCGCACCAATTTATTACAACGATACTTATCTCCGCATTATCCTTCATTTGTTTATTTCAATAATTTGACATTATCTCGGGTCTTGGGGTCGGACTTTTGAAAAGCCTATGACGGGCCGAAACTAATACGCAGAGGCCTGTCAGATGCTTTCATTGAAACGAGGCACAAACTTACGATTGTACTACTTGTATATTGCGTACAACGCACGAAGCAAGTGCTTCTAAGAACAACCCCTGCCTGGAGGAGTATTGAAGGATATGAAAATATTGAACTATGGGTTTGGGTGGTTAAAGTGGACTGGTTGAATTATTGAAGGACTATGGCCCCTGCCTGTTCAATGGGGGTTTTTTTTTTTTGTTTTTTTTGTTTGGGAAATCATCAAATAACTTCTCCCGCTCTGGGTGGAGCAGGAGGGCGTGTCAGACTTTTACTGACTAAAACCCACCCGTGTTCCTTCATTAGCCCGTATGCCAGGGGCTGTGGTATCTCTTTCAAACGAACCCGCACCCCTGACAGGCATCGGCCCTTGCAGGCCCCATCATTTTTTGTGCTGACATCTCTTTGAGGCGCGCGTGGAACACAACGCGCCGTCGACTTGGGCTTGATCCTTACCGGACAGCGAGCTACCCATTACTCGCCGTCCGCAAGCCCATGCCTACGGTGGCCGGAAAACGGCCTGGGATTCCCGACGCCCAGGGCGTCTCCGTATCCTGCGGCGGCTGGGGTCGCGAGGGCGCATATGCTGCCTCTCCCTCACGTGAGCCGCCTCCCTCTTCGCGAGCATCACTGCTTCGCTGAAGGAGGTTACGGCTCCCCATGCCCTCTCGCTCCGTACCATGGCCTGGACCAGGGCCGGACGCGAGAGATCACCGCCGCCGATCGCCTCCACGAGGACACGGCGGTGCTCCGCCCAAGCAGGGCAGACCGCCACCGTGTGCTCCACCGTGTCCTCAGGGCGATCTTCGCAGCGGAAACACCCGGGCGTTTCCTCCCGCCCTATCCGAAACAGGAACCTCCCGAAACAACCGTGTCCGGTGAGGACCTGCGTCAGGCGGAAGGTGAGGACGCCATGCCGCCTCTCAAACCACTCCTCAAAGAGGGGACTTACTGCCGCAATCGTGGAGTGCCCAGCACTGGGTTGCGACAATCGCTCTCTCCATGTCACCATGAGATCCCGCCGGAGCTCTGTCCGCTGTGCCGCGATTTCCTGCGGCAGCGGAGTTATGCCCCGGCGTTTGGCCTCCTCGCGCCACTCCCATATCTGCGCGAGGACCTTTGCCTCCAGATCCCATGGCGGTAATCCGGCAAGGAGGCCCGCTGCCTCGCCGGAGATCGTGCGGTATCCTCGGATCATCCGTATGGCCATGACCCTATGGGACGCCCCCAGCTTGCGAGCTGGGTGGCGCCTCAATGTAGGCGCCCACACCGGCGCCCCGTATAGGGCTATGGACCGCACGATCCGCGCGTAGAGCCTCCGGCAGGAGGCGTTTGGCCCCCCTAGATTGGGCAGGAGCCGCTTCAACGCAGCCCCGGCCCGCTCCAGTCTGGGAGCCAAACGGCGGAAATGCTCCGCGAAGTTCCACCGGCTGTCGAGGACGAGTCCCAAGTACTTCATCGTCGACTCGACGCCGATGTGAACCTCTCCCACCGTTATCTGGGAACCCGTCGGTGGCGCATTCCGAGGACCATGAAACCACATGGCCTCGGACTTGTGCAAGGCCACCTCGAGTCCCAGTTGCCGAATCCTATCCACGATTGTCGCAAACCCTTGTGTCGCCAAGTCGGCCGCCGCCTGGTACGACCTCCCTTGCGCCAGGACCTGCGTGTCGTCAGCGTAGCAAACTACACTGACGCCGCTAGGGAGGTCGGCGCGCAGCACCCAGTCGTACCCGATGTCCCACAGATGCGGCCCCAGGACCGATCCCTGTGGGACACCGCACGACATCTCTCGCCGGTTCCACTCTCCGAGGTGACCGGGGTAGATGACGGCCCTGTCCGTCAAATAGGCCTCGACCACACGACAGAGGTAGGTCGGCATCCGGTGATACCGGAGTGCCTCCCTTATGCAACTCCAGGGCAGGGTGTTGAAGGCATTGGCGATGTCTAATGACACCGCCAAGACGACCCCACCCCGGGCCACAGCATCCCCCGTCGTGAGGGCTCGCACGCGCATGATGGCGTCCACCGTGGAGCGCCCCCTGCGGAAACCAAACTGGCTCTCCGCCAAATCCGGCCCCACCCGCACCAGCCGCCCGACGAGGCGGTCTGCAATTACTCTCTCAAAGAGCTTGCCCACCTCGTCGAGCAGCACAATGGGTTGGTAAGCGGACGGAGAGTCCGCTGGGCGCCCCGGCTTCTTAATGAGGACCAGTTTCCCCGTCTTCCAGCGAAGTGGGAACTGGCCCTCCTCCAAGCATGCGCTTAGGAGCCCTCTTAGTCGAGGCCCAAGAGCCTGCAAGGCCAGGACCCAGGCTTTGCCGGGCAAGCCGTCGGGTCCTGGGGCGGTATTCTTGGCATTCAGCCTACGTACCGCCACTCTCAGGTCTACCTCGTTCACCTCTGGAGAGTCGTCGTCGTCGTCGGTGTGGTCCGCATCGGGCACCGCAGGAGGCGGAGCCATAGGCGGGGGAGCGTGCTCCCCTCGTGAGGGGAACAGAGCGCTCACTACGTCCTGCACGAGATTGTTCAATGGGGGTGACTTACACATTCAGTATTGGCCCCCCGGGAACTGCCGCTAGCACATAGAAACGTAGCGAGTTGTTGGCAACTTGTCCTGAGATGCTTGAGAAGTACACAAGTATTCCACTGCTATCAGAACAAGCAGACCCGGAAGATAGTCAAGATTCCTATCAACACTTACTGTAATGCACATTTGCTCTTGGAAATCTCCACTCAAGCCGGCCAATAAGGAGGCGCCAACCAGCTCGCAAGTTGAGGGCGTCCCATAGGGTCATGGCGATCAGAATGATCCGAGGATATCGCACGATCTCCGGCGAGGCGGCGGGCCTCCTTGCCGGATTACCGCCATGGGATCTGGAGGCAAAGGTCCTCGCGCAAATATGGGAGTGGCGCGAGGAGGCCAAACGCCGGGGCGTAAGTCCGCTGCCGCGGGAAATCGCGGCACAGCGGACAGAGCTCCGGCGGGATCTCATGGTGACATGGAGAGAGCGATTGTCGCAACCCAGTGCTGGGCACGCCACGATTGCGGCGGTAAGTCCCCTCTTTGAGGAGTGGTTTGAGAGGCGGCATGGCGTCCTCACCTTCCGCCTGACGCAGGTCCTCACCGGACACGGTTGTTTCGGGAGGTTCCTGTTTCGGATAGGGCGGGAGGAAACGCCCGGGTGTTTCCACTGCGAAGATCGCCCTGAGGACACGGTGGAGCACACGGTGGCGGTCTGCCCTGCTTGGGCGGAGCACCGCCGTGTCCTCGTGGAGGCGATCGGCGGCGGCGATCTCTCGCGTCCGGCCCTGGTCCAGGCCATGGTACGGAGCGAGAGGGCATGGGGAGCCGTCACCTCCTTCAGCGAAGCAGCGATGCTCGCGAAGAGGGAGGCGGCGCACGTGAGGGAGAGGCAGCATATGCGCCCTCGCGACCCCAGCCGCCGCAGGATACGGAGACGCCCTGGGCGTCGGGAATCCCAGGCCGTTTTCCGGCCACCGTAGGCATGGGCTTGCGGACGGCGAGTAATGGGTAGCTCGCTGTCCGGTAAGGATCAAGCCCAAGTCGACGGCGCGTTGTGTTCCACGCGCGCCTCAAAGAGATGTCAGCACAAAAAATGATGGGGCCCGCAAGGGCCGATGCCTGTCAGGGGTGCGGGTTCGTTTGAAAGAGATACCACAGCCCCTGGCATACGGGCTAATGAAGGAACACGGGTGGGTTTTAGTCAGTAAAAGTCTGACACGCCCTCCTGCTCCACCCAGAGCGGGAGAAGTTATTTGGTGATTTCCCAACCAAAAAAAAAAATAAAGCCGGCCAATAAGGGCATTAAAGACGCGAGAGTTCTCTTCTTCGCCAATAAAGGCAAAACCAGATATAAGGAACAAGACTACTCTGCTCGCTCTGTCGCTACTGCCCAAAAGCTCGCCACATGCAGCCTTGCTGGGTTCTGTATCTCTTGGTATGCTCGTCACCTGTTGCGGCAAAGTAAACTCTTAATATTATCAGTCGTTTGTGTCCCACAGTCACTGCAGGGTAAAGACCTCCGTTACCGCTTTCTGCTTATCTTTATCTACGTCTGTTTGTTTCCAATCCTTTGGAAAAAAGTCGAGTTCGCCCCGCCATTTACTCCTATCTTTACTTTCACCAATCTCGAAGAAATTGAGTCTCAATCACTCCAAGGTCATAAAAGAAAATTCCATTAATATTAGGCGTAAACAATACACGCTTGATATTTCGACATTTAATCATATAGCATGTATGGGAAACGTTTCGCAACAATAATGAGATACGATCACTGGGTGGCGGAACAAACCGCGGCATTACAGTCTAGATATACATCTGATCGACGTGTTACAGTACAACAACAGAGCCTACGGACTTGGGTACTCTGGGGAATATTTAATATTCGGGAATAAATATCGTAAATATTCAGGCTTGTCGGGAACATCAGCATTAGAAATTACCTCGTATTTTATTTGCGGTTGACAAATAGACCGAAAGGTCTATGAGTTCCTATACATTCACCATAACCATTAGCAGGGAACTTTAAGTGGGGCAGGTCAAGTTTTTAGCACTTAAAAGTTGCGCCAGAAATAGTTCAAAATCGCTTAAACCTATTAACGTCTCATATTGACTTGCTCTATGACAAATATTGAGTGGACTGTAACCTACATAACGGAAATTGGTAACCACACACACCCACAATACACTTAGGACGAGGCTTTTCTCAAAAAGAAATGTCTTTTTGTGCGGGGACAGTTCTTCAATGGATTATTAAACTACCAACCTGCTCAAACAATAATACTGTCTTATATCTTCGCGCACCTCATTTATTTTTCTCAAGTGTCACTTCAACTTTATCTGAGAATGGATAAAAACAAGAGATATTTTTGGTAGAACTTTTTTTATTTTTTATTTTTGTGGACAAACAAAGTCAAGCTGGATGATTTATATTGTGGTTATTTCTAAGAACCAACAAAATTTATCGGTTTGTACCTATAAATTTAGACATAAATAATAAACTATACTGGTTTTATTACCTTTTTATAACTTTCTGGAGCGTACTCAGGTTCTCAATTCTCAGGTCAGGCCAAGTTTGTCTAATTGGAAACGAGAAAATACTGGAATAATTATACCCAATCACTATTTTCTCTGAAACATTCAACTGCTGGTTTAAGGATGCCATGCTGTCATCAAGCGGAAAGCATATTAAACCAATGGTTCCGGTTGTGTTGACGGCTCGTTTAGACGTTCAGGGTACTCAGAAGCCCGAATGTCTGACTTACCAAAGGGTACCGTGTTACCCAGGCTAATGACTTTCATCAGTCGGCTGGGACAGACCGAATGCTGAACGCGGAGACTCGGAGTTTTTTGGACGATATTGGGGAGTGACTTAAATCTTGAAGTGGTCCGTGATAGTATATTTTAAGATATATTTAATCGTATGGCAGTATATATATAACTAACTATCTGTAGCTTGTATTTGCCCACCGTGCCTCCCTGATGCAACTCAAGGGTAGGGTATTGAAGGCATTGGAGATATCTAGAGACACCGCCAAGGGCCACAGCATAGGGCTTGCACGCGCATGATGGCATCCACCGTAGATGCTGCCTTGGTGGCGTGCATTTAGTTGGACCCAATCGGTGGTTCTATTAGCCCATTTGTCATCTAACATGCGGCAGACATGTCCGGCCCAGTCCCACGACGTTCTGGGTAACGTCCGTGATTTTAGTTGCAATAAGCATTCCATTTAGATGATCTTACCTACTTGATAATCAATTGTCAAATTGCCAAATACCCATGTAACACCCACTCTCATGACGATCGGAGGCGCTACACTCGAAGTTGTGGACGAGTACGTTTACCTAGGACAAACTGTCCAGTCAGGTAAGTCCAACTTCGAGAAAGAGGTCAATCGTCGAATCCGACTCGGCTGGGCAGCGTTCGGGAATTCACAATATCTTCTTGTCCCAAATACCACAGTGTCTCAAGACGAAAGTCTTTGACCAGTGTGTGTTGCTAGTAATGACCCATGGTACAGAGACGTGGTCGCTCACAATGGGCCTTATCAGAAGGCTTAAAGTCACCCAAAGGGCAATGGAGAGGGCTATGCTCGGAGTTTCCCTACGCGATCGAATCAGAAATGAAGAGATCCGCAGGAGGACCAAGGCAACCGACATAGCCCGAAGAATTTCCATACTTAAGTGGCAGTGGGCAGGGCACATTGCTCGCAGAACAGATGGCCGATGGGGCTGAAAGGTTCTAGAGTGGCGACCGCGTACCGGAAGGCGTAGAGTGGGAAGGCCTTCTACAAGGTGGACCGATGACCTTGTGAAGGCCGCGGGTATCCGCAGGATGTGGGAAGCACAAAACCGGTCGAAGTGGAGGAGCCTGGGGGAGGCCTATGTCCAGCAGTGGACGTCTTTCGGCTGAAATGATGATGATGATGATGACATGATAATCAGCCGCCTACAATCGGGATTCAAAACTATAGCGCGCACATGAATACACGTTTTAATTTAATTACGCCTATAAAGTACGATTTAGTGCTATAAAACTTAGCTCATTACACACATTTTGTGGTTGACATTCATATCTGTAGTACTTACGTGGTAACAATATATTTTTTATATTAGTCAGTCACCAGTGTCTGTGAGATGATTAGTTGTGAGTACGACATATGAAATATGAACATTATTCTTTTCTAGTTTATTTTCGACTTTCATATTTTATTTCTGGTTTTAGTAATTGTTGTCAGTAACTATTGAAGTCGTGAATCAAAGAATCAAATCGTAGGCTTAATAAATTGGTAGGTTATAGTGTTTTGATTTAAGTGTGTCCATGTAGTTTAATGCCCGTTCTTTGTCATAGGAACCAGATGCTTTGGAATGGGCCAACAGCTTTATCTTTTAGCTTCTTAACTATTCAAAAATGTCTTAAACGATTTAATTGAAATAATTAATAAAACATAAATGTTTCAGACGTTACAGTCCATAGATTGTTAGTAATTAGTTAGAATTTATGCTTATCTGCTATGTTAGTAATTTAAGTAGATAACTATGAGTTTCTTTACTTAATTAAACCTACAGCCACCTCCACCAGGTGCCTTTGGATGAGGCTCTGGTCTCACAACAGTCAATTTCAGGATGCCATTCCGACTGTTACGTAAACGTTGTAGTAAGGCTTTCTTTCGCATGATGGCATGGAAGCCATCCGTATGAGCTTTCGCAAACATCCCCGACGCACTACAACGCCACGGCAGCCGCAATAGCATCCTGAAGGCGTTTTTATATTGCACACGCAGGACGTTGAAGGCTTGTCGTATGGACTTAAGTTTTTGGAGTGTTCGATCCTTTAGAAACGTACCTGATAGAACTGCCTACAGGGTATGCGGTCCAAAAACTTTGATTCGTAAGCTTGGTTAGCTGATAGAGCTGGTTAGTAACGAAGTAACTCACACTCTGTGTACACTGTGTGTGGAAAAATAGACATGACTAGTAACTAAATGATGTGCAATAGGAGAAAATAGCAATGTTTTTCTATTAATTATCACAGCTATGCGTTCTAAGCGAAACATAATTTTGTAGATAATCGTATATACTTTGTGGACGTCGAGTAGAAAGTTTCTTGTTTCTATGTTATCAGAAACCACTGAATTGCTTCTGTAGACTCTTTTCCAGACAAAATCTGGTCTCACACAATGTTATGATAGTCAGTGATGGTCGTGGTCGTGTCAAGGGTTGTCAACAATAAACATAGGTACAGTTAGGTACAATAGATGTGATGACGACTACCTAATAAAAATAATGTCTTGGAAAGGATAGAGGTACAGAAGTAACGTTGAATTTTTCAGACAATCTACAATTTTTTGCATGAAATCTTGAGTTAGCCAAAACACAACCCTACTTGCTTACTCAATAGTTCCGTTTTAACTTTAGCCGACATATTATTTTTTCAGCGCAACACTTCGAATTTATATACATCTTCAAGTATCTTTTCCTAGCGGGACTGTATGCTGCTAGTATACCTCACACCGATCCAGCCAAGTTTTCAATGAGCTCACTCTATGATTCCACCTTATCGATGATACATCCTGTGGTTGCAGCTGGATCTAATCGATGTAAGTTAATATTTAAGTTTAATATGAATATTTGTGAAGAGAACCAAGTCATTAGGTACCGGAATTTATACAAAGCTGGAATCCATAATAAGATTACAAAATGTGAAAGTTTAACCATTTATTCACGAAAAATACATATTAATCTTCTGTCAAACTGCTGTACAGTTTTTCGGCAGTGTTCTCGTGGATACACTTTGGTGATAACAAAGCACTTAATGACTACTTATAATATACACATGGACGCAAAGTCGAAGCAAAAAGAAAAACAAAAAGGAAAAGAGTACACACTAAATAATATCGAATGATGGGCTCAGGTCGCTTTACCCATCAGGCTTGCATGAACAACATAGCACAGCAATAACAGCAAGTTACTTTGTCTGTCTGATACCTTTTTACACCTTAACCACTCGACTGTCAGAGTATCAAAATTTGATACTTGTCAAAAAACACGCGTCTGTTTGGGTATACCCATTTGCGTTTTATGTCTAAATTGATACAAATCAAATTGAGGTTAAATCCACAATTGATAAATTAATTCCAATTAATTTGAATATGATTGATCAAACAGATGGAGCAACGCTCATTGAAAAATATGTGATTAACATCAAGAAATATGAAATTATTTAGCATCATGTTTTACGTTATGTAACTTTACGAGAACATTTCTCTATCAATATAGGAATAGGAACTAGTTCTGTAAGCTATAATTTTAACCCGACTTCTAAAAAGGAGGATCTTCTCAATTCAATTCAATTTTATTCATAAACATTGTGCATTGTGTTTGAAAATAATAAAAAACAACAAAAAAATACTCACTATTTCATAATACACGTAACACAGTGGTCATATCAAAATTAAAAACATTACTCACATCTTAAACAATAATATATCAATTCAATGTCAACTTATTAAAATAAAGAACAGAAAATCAAATATAAAGTTAATCCAATAAAAGAGTTTAATGTCAACTGAAATTAATCCTACATTTATTATTTACAAATAATGTCCCTAACATACATTATACAATCATTTCAGTCGACAATTCAATCAATCAATCAATTAATTCATATGTATTTATTTTTTGCCTCAGAATTTCGTTATTTACAAACTGATTTAAAAAAAACTACATTCGTTTGTAAGGGTATATTTACCGAGTTTACATTTTGTCAATTTCTGATTAGCGTTTTTTGTTTTAGCTATAATACAAAATTCATGAAACCCACGCAACCTTACGTTCATATCACATAAACTTTTTGTAGTGTCCTCCAAAGTTAAATTCGATTCCTTTTCATGGATTACTTTTCTGCGTGTGGGCAGAAAAGTAATCCATGTTTTTCTTTAATTCCCAAATCGTATCTACGGTCCAATTTGAAACTTTGAGCATTTATAACTTACTTGAAATGAATTGTAAGGAACGGAAGAAGTAAAAATTGACTTGTGCGCTCAGGATCTCAAGTTTCCCGGTTATTATTGTGAACTTGATATAACATTTCCGAGGAAGTTTTTAGTGCTTGGTAACAATAATTGTAGAAAACCAGAAGTTAAATTACAGACCCTCCCATTCTCCTAGGACTCTCAAGTTATTGCATTACAATACAAATGGTTGGTTTCGAAAACCATTACGATGAAAATACAGGAATTTGTTATTGAAATTTCTGTGTGTATGCACATAATTGTAGAAGTGATTTAGTATTGTTTTTTCATTCATTAAACGTAAGTTGTGCCTAAAAGCCTTTTATACCGTTAAAGATTATACTGAGGACAAAAATGCTTGTGATTGACCTGATCCAATTTTTCATACTGAATGTTCTTTTTTTTGGTTTTTGCAAACTTATACTCTTTGACATTTGATAATTATTACATACACTTTGACATGAATATTTACTTTGAGAGGTATTACGTTATTATATTATTGTTTTAACTATTGTGAATGTGAGGACTGTGTGGGTTATGTTTTGTTTTATGTTTCATCTCTTTATCAGTTAGTTTTTAATGTTAATCTGGCAGTTTGAGTACTTTATGCGGCCTACCCAAATGTCCCTTCTTTGGTATTGTTCGTCAAATCGTTGAGCTCCTCAAGTGCTGAGTTGAGCCGCATGATTATTGATAAATGCGTGAACGGATTGGACAGGTCCACTCAATCTGTTTGGTTCTTTCCTCAAAAGACTGTTTCAGACACCATTCCACATGGTCTTCACATGATCTAACCAAGATTATGTCTGGACTTTAAAAGACACTGTGGCCTCTGAGTTTTGTTTAGGCCTTTCTTCTCAGAGTAGTCAGGAAACGCCGACCTCATCTAGTTTAAAAAAATATGATTGACGTGTAAAAGTGTTTGTGCAAATCTACTTACAGAGACAAAGTCCTTTATCATTACATTGGGTGTTAAAATGATTGCATTCCTACTTATACCGAGAGTGTGAGGGCTCGTCGCTAAGTAATAACAGCTGCACGAACCGATCGATCAGGTTAAGCTACGCTTGCCGCGGTTGGTCCGTGGATGGGTGACCATCTTTACTTACCGAGACCTCTTCGTACCTCGGAAAGTACGTTAAGCCATTGGTCCCGTTGTCATTCGTGGATTTTCGATAGTCGTTACGGGTCGTCAGAAGCCCCAAAGACTAACAACCAGTCTTACCAAGAGGTATCGTAATACCCAATAACTGGGTTATAGGCAGTCGCTCCATGTAAAATACTGGTATTCAGCTGCATCCGGCTATTCCTGGAAACCGAGCTCAACAGTTGGGAAAATGGTGGGCAGATCACCCTTGCGTTCCTACTTTAATTCGAAGAAAAGCTTTTGAGAGCATCGTTCTAAAAGTAACCAAATGATTTCAGGTGAGGCTTTCAAAAGTTTTTTCGGCATAACATACGAGCAAATGCAAGAGAAGAACAAGTCCAACTTCCATGACGTATTAAACATAGACCTGATCACCAAGAACGGGAATGTCAAGTACAACCTTACTGCTACGAACAGGATTAATCGGTTGATGGCTCATGCCCAAACTATAGTGATACTAATCCATGGTTTCATGGAGAGTTCCGAAGGCTGGATGGTCAACGCCATAGCTCCTGAGCTTCTGAAGAAACCAGAGCTGAAGGTGTTTGCCCTGGACGGGAGGAAGGTTATCAATTTGGAGTATTTTCGATCTTCAACCAATGTGAGGTTCATGGGAGAACTTCTCGGAATGTTTTTGGCTGATGTCATTAAAGGTGAGTGTGCTCGTCATTATAATGTTATATTTTATAATTTCTAACATCAGGTCACGGTACCACGATAAGTTCACGTTCGCACAGACGTAAAAATATCGCATGGGATTATTTTGCGCACTGGATCCTCAACGCATTACTTGGCGCTGAGAGTTGGGTATCGAACAGGGCCTGAATTCACTATAACCACTTAACGATACCTTCCTCGTTTCCACGTCAATCACACACGAAATCTGCCAATGTCGTATTAATAATATCGACAAATTGTCTTGGAACATACAGAATATGACATTTTGATTCCTTACCATATCATTGGTTAAAAAAAACACGATTTTGACGTAGTTTGAACGTAGTAAGATTCCGTGGGGACATACATAATTCTGTATGCTTATAATGTTTCCTCGCGGAATCTTACTACGTTCAAACTACGTCAATATCGTGTCTTTTGGAAACCAATGTAACTAATGATGTAATGTAAGGAATCGTAACGTCATATTCTGTATGATCCAAGATAATTTGTCGATATCATATTAATACGATATTAGCAGATTTCGTGTGTGAGTGACGTGGTTACGAGTAAGGAATCGTTAAGTGGTCATAGTGAATTCAGGCCAAGATTTGGGGCCTGTGTGTCTTATCGACGCGCTGGGATGCGCTCTGTTGGATTTTCAATCCTCGATTTAACACCGACGGTAGAAAATCTAGTGCACAAAAAAATCCCGCCAAATATTTTGACTTCTGTGGAACCCTGAAAATTGACAACTGTCTCAGAAGTTCGGCCTACATAATACTGAGAATACAGTCCTGTAGTAATTTTACAGAAATAATAATATTACTGTAGGTATCAGTATTTCAAAGATGGTAATCTCTTAGTTGTTATTATTAAGTTTGTGTAGCGTTTGAGCACATAATATGCCTACATTTACCTAGAGTTAGTTCAGTGCTGGTAAATAAAATCAGTAAAATGAAAGATGACGCTTTGGTGATTATTGTATCTGATGAAAACGTGAACGCATGGAACAGAAAAACTACAGAAGTGTGGTGGCGTGTTTTTTTTAATCCATTTAAATAATTTAATGGTTTTTCATTTGACAATTGAGGTTGACAGAATTTTCGTCGATGATTTTCCAATGAAATATTTTAAGTTTTCTTCCCTCAATCATTATTGGAAAAATACCGATGAATGTGTTACTAATTACAGCAGTAAATGGTTGCGTAAAAATTCAATCTAAACCAAGTTTGTTTACATTTTCATTTAAGTTTGAACCAACCGTATAAACTTAATTTTACTTAAGTTTTCTGAGTCTAAGGGCGAATTTCCCCAATAAAATTCAAATGTGTTCAGCACATCTTAACCGCGTTCAAGCTCTGACAGTGGCAAAATTGCTGTGGAATATTGACACTTACAGCTTTTGAATATGGTTCAGATGTGCTGATCGCGTTCAGTGTCAGTGGTGACACTAGATCTGATCTCTTTTCCAGGTGGCCAAGATCCATCCAAGATCTACATAGTAGGACACAGCCTTGGGTCTCACATTGCAGGTGTAGCAGGAAAGAAGGTCTATGAACTTACTGGCAAGCTTATTGGCCGCATCACCGCCTTGGACCCAGCTGGTCCTTGCTTCAGCAACGTCAGTGCCAGCGGAAGACTTGACAAGACTGATGCGGAATATGTTGATGTTATACATAGCAATGGAGGCTTTTTGGGCCTTAAAGAGCCTGTAGGTAAACGTCGATTGTTATTGTAATCCTACTATCCTACTAATAATATTGGATTAACACATAGAATACTTTTATCCCGGTAGTACATTCCTGTAGGATAATATCCGGACTCCACGCGGGCGAAACCGCTGGCAGAAGCTAGTATTTTTTTATAAAGGGACGGATTTTTATATACCCTTTTTAGGGATGCGACGATGCGAATACTCCCATCCCTAAAAAGTTGATCAAACATCTACATATATGGTAATTTCTGATATGTTTGTAGAACTGAAGAGCAGTGACGACCTAGTGGTAACGGTCGCGACTTACGAGTTGTAGGTTCAAACCCTGACGGGCGCTTTGTTTTCTGCAAATTATTTCATCACCACTGCTCTCAAAACGGTGAAGGAAAACATCGTCAGGAACAGGCGTGATCTAGAACCAAAAGTTCGAAGACATGGGAGATCCACCAACCCGAACTGGGACCGCGTGGTAGATTAAAATCCACTCTCTCTCACCGAGAGGAGGCCTGTGTCCCAGCAGTGGGAATATTATAGGCCGATTATGCTGCAGAACCGTTGATGTTTTACGCAAGAGTAATCTTCATCAACATTAGTCTTCCGTGTCGTTAAGGGTACACTAGTCGCAGGCTCGAACTCACTGGTGGGCCTGGCTAAAAAGCACGCTGTCTCACCAGGCTTCGTGTCCGACAGAGGTAGTATCAGTGATGAGCAGTTAGACGCTAGTCTACACGCACAACATTATTGAGTGAGCTGCAGGATCAGTTATAGTAAAACAGGCGCGTAAAAAATTAAGAAAAGTCCTTTGGAAGATCGGATTTTCTGAAAAAAGCCACTGCATAAATCAATGACTAATTAAGTTTATTGAACTTTTCGTTAGTTGAGCTTTGTCGATACTGACATAGTTTTCGAGATTTTATACTCCTTTTATTACTTAAACTCGCCCGAATTTAGGTTAAATTAGCAAGAAAAACGAATCTTTGTTGGCTCATAACTTTTTAATGGCTTTTTATTTTAGTATTCTGTTTCCGTACAGACAATATTAATAATGAGACAAAACCATACCATGTTAATTAATTTTGGATGTACATAGTCAAACAGTGGAGTAAAACCCTCTCGAAGTTTGTATGGAAAAAATGTGGACAAGTGTCACCTTAATAGTCCATTTCAGCAACAAGGAATAACCGCTCTTTTACAGAAAGCAAGTAAAATATCGGTTGCTATACCGTACACAAATCCTTTCAAACCACTGCCACTATGTACATTGAGCAAGCAGACTTATTGCCGAAGGCATTAACGAGCGCAGGCCATTGTTCTAAAGAAGTATTAGTGGTGTTGACTGATGTCCTGAGTAGGAACTTACAATATCCTCCACTTTTTATGACGAGCCACTTCTCTGCTTCTAAGTTTTGTGAGCGGTATCAATATGGTGTAAGCTACTTTTGTATTGTATCTCAAGTGCTTAAAATGAGGATTCTTGATTCTGTTCTTGACAATGTATTATAAAATTAAGTAAGTCGGTTTTTCTTGATAGGGTTTGGTGGTGGGAAAAGTCTAGGCAGATGTTGATGATGGTGCCAAACTCTTAACGAATAACAGTTTTCTCGAAGGAAGTTTAGGTACCTATAATATAATGTAAATATTGAAATAAGGTCATTTGGGTAACGGAAAAGCGGCTGTAACTTAACAGTGGGATTAATACCTTTAAATAATGATTATTATAGGTAGCCTGATTAGCAGTGGTGTATCAATGATACCGGCCGCGATGTATAAATTATTTCATCACCACTGTTCTCAAAACCGAGAAAAAAAATGAAAAAGTGAAACAGAAATCATTTTTTGCAGGTTATACTTACCTCCCCAGACGTAGCTCCACTTTTGTACATCCCTACATGTTTTTTTTAAAATATAATGAATTTTTTTCACCTAGTTAAAACTACTCTTGCATTCTGTTGCATTCCTTAAACATAAACAAATACACTTTTTTATTAAGAAAGAAAGGAAGAAAACCGGCATGTCCTAGAAACAAAAAATCGAACACATGTGATATCTACCAAACCGCACTGGGCTCGCGTGGTGGATTAGCTACTCCTGCTCGAAGAGAGGACGCCTAACAATGGGAAGACTGACTGATGAAATGATTTTGACAATAAAATTGTTTCCGAAAAATAAATACCTTTTCTGAAAAAAAGTTACCTACTGTATTAGCAATGGTTCCGTGTGGTGCCGTACGTAAAGAATAGCACCATCCCATTTCTTCCCATGGGTGTCGTAGGAGGCGACTAAGGGACTTACTAGAGAATGGGCAGCCGCGTTCTCTATGCATTGTACCATCATACTGCGATCGCCAACCCGCCAGCCAAGCGTGGCAATTTTGGAATCCCCCCCCCTCCTCAAAACCGGACGAGCTGGCCGTGCTTGAGGGAGGCCTGTGTCCAGCAGTGGACGTCTTTCGGCTGAAATGATGAATAGCAAAAACTATGTTTACATTCTGAATGAGACTTTCGCAAATTGTTCGTTCTTTATACATAGTTAAATGTGTTGAACTGCTAGTTACTAATTCACCCATTGATTACTTGACCATATTTTTGTTTCGCAGGTCACAAAGACTTTTATCCCAACGGAGGTACTTCACAAGCAGGATGCTATATTTCCATTTGCGACCACAGCAGAGCTTGGGAGCTATTTGCTGAGTCAGTCGCATCTCCAAAACATTTTCCCGGTAAATGGAATTTTCTTTCAGAATGAGTATTTATAAATAAATATATTTCTTTATATATCTTTTGGACGAGAGATTGTGCTGAGAATAGGCAACTATATTTACGAAGCAAAAGGCAACTATTCAAAAGCAATCGATTTGTAGAACCCCATTTGCTATCCTGCTGTGTGTCTGTCTGTTGCACCGTACCCTTTAAACGAGTGAACCGATTTTAATGCGGTTTTTTTATTTAAAAGTAGGTTTTCTAGCGGTAGTTCTTAGATACGTTTCATCAAAATCGGTTCAGCAGTTTGGAGATTATCGGCGCTTTTTTAGATATTATTTTGGGTGCAAAATCATCATCATCATCAATCTTTCTGGCCTTAACTCATGTTACTTGGGGTCGGCGACACGTTTTCTTCTTTACGTTTTCTTCTTCTCCACGTTCCATTCTCTACTGTCAACCGTCACGCCATTATTTCTGGGTAATAATGTTGCATTTTACTCTGCCTTTTTGTCTCGTCGTTTAATGGCTGATGTTATTGCTGGCAATATTTGTAAAAGAAAAAAAAAAAATACAGTAGCACTCCGGGATTGCCAACAGAAGTGAAAACTTGAACAATTACTTGTGTATTTTTTAAATCGTCAGGAAATAGTTTTTGAATCGTCAGATTATACAACTTTCAACGTTGTTCGTTCGTATGTTCGTGTTGTCAGTGGTGTCGGTAACAGTGTTGCGAGTTCAATTGTTTTTTCCCATCTCAAAAAATTCCCAACGCCCCTAAAGAAGTTTTCACTTCAAAAATCTATGTCTATAAACTTTTCTTTCGCTTTTTTTGACGACTAAGCAGAGAATAAATATTTTATTCTAAACTAGTTTTGCCCGCGGCACTGCCCGCATGGATGTTAGACATTTTCCCACGGAAACGTGCTACCGGGATAAAATCTAGCCTATATTACTTCCTAGAACATCAGTTAATTGCCAATGTAAATCGGTCCAGCCGTATCGAAGATAAGCCGGAATAAACAGACAGACAGATAAAAAATTATTTATTTTTTTGTTATACTTATATACCAGATATACTTTCATAATTTTCACATGCATTTAATAAAAACCTGTTTTTTTACATTACAAACCAACATTTCAATAATATTTATTTCAATTTAATGTGTAGATCAGATCCGTAGAGAGATGACTTCTCAAGACTACTACGTAGGTCAATAACTTTCCACGTTACTTGCCAATATCATGGTAAATCTCTTCCGAGTGATGTGTATAATTCAATGTGAAAAGTTTGGTTGCTGGTATCAATGTATTAAAAAATCCTCCCAAACATGTAGAGATAATATTAATAAACCCTTCCAATATCGTTTGATATCATCCAAAGAAGCCGTGACCTTGGTATGTATATACCCTTTCTGTTACACGTTGTATAGGTGTACGTATTGCATAAAATTATGATAAACCTTAAGTAGGTACGATTTAATATGGTATCATTTTCTTCACAGCCCGAAGATGCGGAAACTGGACCATGTTCGGCGATGGTCTCTGTTCCAAGAATGAAATATCCTACATGGGTATTGAATCCGACAGCAAGAACCCAGGTCTCTACTTCCTCACTACGAAAAACTCTGCGCCTTTTGGCATGGGTTCCGCAGGAAGTGGATAAGGGCAATACTGAAATAAAAATTTTGATACAAATATTTTTTACTAGCTTTTGCCAGCGGCTTCGCCCGCGAGGAAGGTGCATCCCCTATTTAACTCCCTTAGGGGTTGAATTTCGAAAAATCCATCCTTGTTCCTTGTCTACAGTTTAAAGGGAACCTCTGTGCAAAATTTCAGCTTTCTAGGTCCAAGGGTTTGGGCTGGGCATCGATGAGTCAGTCGACTGACTCATCAACGCCCAATCCAAACCCTTCGTCAGGGCTTTTTATTTATATAGATAGATTTGCTTTTCGCAATGGGAATGGTTCTTATCTGCTTTTTTTTGGTGATTTTTAGGCTTTGCTTAGCAGCATCTTTATCACCTGATAACAACTTTTTTTCAAAACATAAGTCCTCCAGACCATATTTCGGCATTGGCAATCAATATCAGCGGAGACCAGCTTTGGGCGCGAGAGGTATTTAGAATGCACAAGTTTGTGCGCAGACACAGGTGCACTCTCTCTTTTCTCACTCTCATCGTCCGATGGGACGGCAATCCAACACGATCGGAGAGAGATCAGGTGCAGGGCCAACGGCATAACCTGCACCACCAACTTCCAAATTCCGGGCTCTGTAATCAGCCAATATTGTTCCCACTGCTGGCACACAGGCTTCCTTGTATAACAATCTACAATTATTATGCCTATTCCGTTCTGTATCGATGTCAGAATCACACAGTCCTGTTTCAAGGGGCAGTGACGCCTGAAAATCTTGCCAACCAAACTTTGCAATCCCGTTGGTTCGTATGTCCGTGTTTCTGAGAAACTGTCCGGCACTACCCATATATACTCATTCCTCAGTTTTTCAGAAACACGGACGTGTGCCTATCGATGTGTTAAAATATTAACTGACCTTTGAATGTATCAAACTGAGGAATGGATATACAAGGTGTACAGACGCTAGCTTGGTGGGAAATCATCAAAAAACTTCTCCCGCTCTGGGTGGAGCAGGAGGGCGTGTCAGACTTTTACTGACTAATACCCACCCGTATTCCTTCAGTAGCCTGTATGCCAGGGGCGGTGGTATCTCTTTCGAACAAACCCGCACCCCTGGCAGAACATGAACCATAAATAAGCTCACGGAATAAAGTTAAAAATCTATCAAAGAAATTTGACAAATTGGGATAGCTTGATGTGCTGGCATCTGTACCTAACAGAATAAACGCAAGTCCTGGAAATAGTTTGTTCAGAATTGACTAATGAGTCCATTTCAATAACTTTTTAGATCTTATTTTTTGTCATAATATTGTGCCATACTGGCCAGTATGGAAAAATATATAGGAATTTAAAAAGAAAAACCAATCTAAAAGTTGAGCCGATTGAGCCAAAAAAGAAAATCTTGTTCAAAGCCAATAAGGGTCAATTTTAAATCCTTGTTTTTGTGGTGCCGGACGCAAAAGAATATCACCATCCCATTTCTCCTCGTAGGTGTCGTAGAACATAGATTAGAATATAGAAGGCGACTAAGGGACTTCCTAGAGAATGGGCAGCAGCGTTCTCTAATGCATTTTACCAACATACTGCGATCGCCAACTTACCTGCCAAGCGATTGATTGTGGCAAAGTGATTATGGCAAATCCCCCATTTTGGGGGAGGCCTATGTCCAGCGGTGGACATCTTTCGGCTGAAATGATGAGAGTAATGCCACGGTTAACATGATTTTCTTAATAATAATCAACAGCTAAAAAAAAACGTTGGTTATTGTATTAGGCTTTTAACTCAATATTTCAATTGTGATGTATGAGGTGTTGCGTTAATTATGTAACACAATGTCTACATTGTGTAAAAAAGAAACGTCAGGTTTCTGATTTTCCAAGGAAAATATTTTTCCAAGTGCTTTGAACTGTAAGAAAATTATTACTCTTCTTTGTTTTTAACGAAAAATTTTCTTTGTCATAAAATTCATTTGGTATATTTTGGTAGGAACTGACAATATTTTTCCGGTATTTGCAAAGTTTTGGTGAGAAAATTGGCTTTATTACGGCAAAAGTTTCCGAAACGATCGACAGTAACAGAAAATCAAAATTTGTGAAAAAAATTTTGAACATGGCGTCAAAGTGAAAAGAAAAGAAAACTTAGTTAGTTGCTGAATAGAATTTCTGAGGTCGTACGGTTAGTAAAAAAAGTCGGGATGATGCTTCTTTAACATATACAGGATAAGTTTTTATCCAGTGCGCAAATATTAAACATGAATTCAGCATATCATTCTAGAGCCCCTGGCGCAGTTTGTCGCCAGTTATACAAAAAAAAAAACAGCTGTTTCATAGAAAAGTGCAATACCTACGCGGTCAAAATGTATGGAACAGCTGGTTTTTTCTTGTATAACCGGCGAACAATTTCTGCGGGTCTAGAATGATATGCTCAATTCATGGTTAAAATTTGCGCACTGGATAAAATCTTTTCCTGTATAACCGGGCTTACACGGTTCTGAACAGACTTTCAATCGAATCGAATTTAGAGTATTTTTTCAAAGTTGTTCAACTAAAATCGAACCATGTGAACCCAGTATAGGACACAATTTTTTTCCACAGGTACATTGTATTTCGAAAGGATGCGGGAAGCACAGAACCGGTCGAAGTGGCGGACCTTGGGGAAGGCCTATATCCAGCAGTGGACGTCTTTCGGCTGAAATGATGATGATGATGAAGACATTGTTTCTCAGCTTAGCTTTAGCTTTAATAACTTAATGTTTAGCTCATTGGTTAAGATAAAATAAAACTGATAAGTTAGGTAGGCACCTCATCGACTTTTGTCTCTGAACTAACCTACCTTATTAGGGTTCCGTACCTCTAAAGGAAAAAACGGAACCCTTATAAGATCACTTTGTTGTC
The DNA here is from genome assembly GCA_949987655.1 of Polymixis flavicincta. Taxonomy (NCBI): domain Eukaryota; kingdom Metazoa; phylum Arthropoda; class Insecta; order Lepidoptera; family Noctuidae; genus Polymixis; species Polymixis flavicincta. The sequence goes on from OX465184.1 coordinate 19,191,120, forward strand.
CGTCCGTCCGTCCGTCTGTCAAGACCGTTTTTCTCAGGAACGCGTGGAGGTATCAAACTGAAATTTCTATATGATACTTAGTTCTACTGTCCCTGGAAGCTGTAGAAAAATCAACCTTCTAAGTCAACGCAATCAAAAGATACAGCCATTTAGGCCGCAAAATTCCGCAAATTTTCGAAACTCGCACGGGAATCAAAACCTACAGGGTACTTCCCGTGAACTTAGAATCTTGAAATTTTGTACGAAGTCACGTCTTATAGTACAGATATAGGAAAAATTACGAAAACCGAAATTTTTTTTTTTTTTTTTTTTTTTTTTTTTTTTTTTTTTTTTTTTTTTTAGGTCAAGTAGGTACCTACATTGAAACTTTCCAGCAGGCTTAACAAGACGCTTTCTGTTTCTACGAAGAATAGACAATGCTTTTTCAATACAAAGTGATATTTCGTTGCTCCATTTATGTCACTGTACCGTAGATATCCTTCCACAATCTGTCATTTTGTCTTTCGTTTCTAACGAGTTTTGTCTAGGTCCTTATAAATGTAGACTATTTCAGAAGAATAGTTATTCCCAAACTATCAAAATCACACTGACTACAAATTTTCTACTCGACGGCCACAAAGTATTTACGATTATCTACAAAATCATGATTCGTTTAGAACGCATAACTGTGATAATTAATAGAAAAACATAGGTATCTTCTTCTATTGTACATCATTTTTTTATAGTTAATACCATGACTAGTAACTAAATGATGTACAATAGAAGAAGATAGCAATATTTTTCTATTCTCTTTCAATCTCTCTATATCTCTTCTTCCGTCGACAAATCGGTGCTCGTGCTAAGCCTGCTGCTCGAGTAGAAAAACCGTTTCCTTTATCTAAAACTTCCAGGTGCTTCATAAAGTTTTTTATAATATACAAACAAAAAAAAAAAAGGAACCCTGAATTCCAAAAAGCAGATTTTCCTCGAATTCAAACTCAAACAATTTATTTCAATGAAAACATTTATAGGCACTTTTCAATTGACAAAAGAGTCGGTCAGCTGGAAAGAAGCTAAATACTTGTCACGCGCCAAAAAATGTGAGGACAATATTAACGTGACCAAATTAAACGTTGCTCACGTGGACCGTTTCCTAACAATTAACCCCCTAGCCACGAGTGTTCCCGAAGTTTTTTTAATAACAATGAGCTCAAAAACTTTTTTTTTTCGTTATAAAAGGAATCCGTTAGAAGTGGTCGACGTTTTGTCAAGGTTCATCGTGCAATAAATACCATTTGATGTTTTTTTCCGCATTTTGTTATTTTATTGCTTGAAAATTATTATTTTCAATTTACTTTATCAACCCTCGGTTCGTGAAAAGAACAGGGAAATTCAGAGCATCATTGTTTAGAGTAATTTATTTTAGATATTATTTTTTGTTGTTTTGGTGTTACGTGGTTTATTTCTTTATATTATTAAGCGAAAAAGAGTTTTAGAAGCAGTATTATGTCAGCACAAACTGATGGGCTGAAGTGTTCCTGAGAAATCGTGATAAGACTGATCGAGTTGAGGGGTTCCAAAGATGCTTTTTCCAGGTACTAGATAATAATATTAGGGAAATATAAGATATAAATAAATCAATCAAATCAAATCAAATCAAATCAAAATATTTTATTTCATATAAACCTGCATGGGCACTTATGAAACGTCAGAAGCTAGGTGCACGGTTCCAAAATGTTGTTTCCTATGGAGAAGAGCCGGCAAGAAACTCCACGGTTACTCTTTTAAAAATGATTGGCTTTAACAATGTTTTCAGAGATAAAATGTATGGGAGGACAGTGCAAGCCTGTCAATAAGTACCAGGTACAAGTAGACGAATACAGAATAGAAAATCGTCTACAAATCTACAGTCTGTAAGGCCTACAACGTTCTCCCATTCACAATATGTAAAATAATCTACATAAATAAAATGAACGTAATTGAACATAGTGACATGATTAACATGACAATCACTAAAAAATCCATCAGAATCGAATGGCTATACGAGAAGATACGAGAAGATTAGATTTATTTCCTGATACCTACTTCATTTTCACTAAACCCACACAGATTCTATTTACTTTTTAGATAGGATTGGAGCTTTGTTCCTAAAATATCATTCAGTAGTCTTACCACTCACAAGAGATATTTTGGGGCCTTAATTTTGTCTGTCTAAAGAAGTTTTATATAAAAACTTGCTTCCGCCCGCATCTTCGCCCGCGTGGAAGTCGGAAATTATCCCGCGAACACATACCACCAGGATAAAAAGTATTCTGTGTTAATCTAGGTTATAATCTATCTTTTTGCCAAATTTTATCCAAATCCGTTCAGTGGTTTTTGGGTGATTACGTAACTAACATCCAAACATCTTCACAAACTTTCACATCAATATTAGTAGGATAAATATTTCTCTTCTGACGTCAATGATGTACAGTGATGTGATCACTATCCTTCACTCAAAACCACCTCAACAAGTTCCAGGGTTTATAATAATATGGCTCAGGTATATGTGTATATTATTTAGGTACTTTTCCATAGAAAACTCTTCAAACAAACTAATTCCCCTTTGCACCTTCAAAGGGGTTAACTTTTAAAAGTCTTTTGTTTCTTTTAAATTATTTGACTTAAAGGCTTTATGCCGAGTTTCGAGTTAATCAAGACACGCAGTAAAATCATCCCTTGTAAAATTAACTACCCTTTTTTACCCCTTTAGGGATAGATTTTCGAAAAACCCTGATACACGTTATTCTTAATTTTTGGTTTTAGGTATAAATACTGAGTTTCGACTTAATCAGACAGTTCGTTAAAATTCTTCCATACAAACTTTCACAACCTTCAATCCCCCCTTTAGGGGGAGTTTAGAAAAACAATAAATGACTAACTATATAATTTACTTAGATAATTATTTGAGCCAAGTTTCAAGTTTATTAACTCAAGGAAAAAGATTTTTCATGCAAACAAAATCTCCCTTTTCACCCTATTAAAGGTCGATTTTACAAAAACCCCTTCTCACCCCCTTCTTACCCCTACATTATAAAAGGAAGCCGTGTGCAACATTTTACGTTCCTAGTCCTAGTAGTTTCAGTTGTGCGTTGATTTGTCAGTCAGTCAGTTTCTCCTTTTATATATACATATATAGAAGAAGAAGAAGATAGATAGATAAAAGATAAATAAAGTGACAACCAGTCTTACCAAGGGGTATATTGTATTACCCAGTGGCTGAGTTGTGGGGTCAGTTAGACAGTCGCTCCATCTAAAATACTGGTCCTTAGCTGTATTCGGTTAGACTGGAAGCCGACCCCCTTGTCCGAGCCGGGGAAAGGCCAATCAGATACTGATGAATATAAAAATAAAGGATAGAAGTAAAACATGTTTCATAATATTATTTGTTTATTGACACTCTTTTTTACAACAGTCACCAAAATGTGCTATATCGTAGAATAAGAAGGTACAACATCAATCTTAATGTGATAATCAAGAAGCAAAATGGTAATACACTACGTGCAGGACCAATTAGCGTTTTCTGAAATAACGTCCACTAGGTGGCAGCACTGAGACGTCAGGTCCGGGCACCGGGCAAAAGTGTCAAAGTGCCTACGGACTGAATGGTGAACGAATGAATGAAGCCAAAGACATCGAATCATCATCGTCGAACTGGAAGACCACTTGTCAAAGTGGCGCCAACTGGTGGCTTGAATATTCAAGAAAACCCTCATAAAGAGGTGCAATGTTGTACCAGTTCCATAGTTTCTCTAATTATCAACTATTTTAATGCAACTTGTGCCAACACGAGAGTACCTAAGTGAAGTTCCTTGTAAGGCAACTGTCTCACCGCCAACGATGAAGCTATTAGCTATCAACGATCTTTTCGCTCAAGAAACGAACGATCAATAGGTCTTCATTCGTAAACATGAGTAACAACAGTGTGAAAGGTGTTGCAATTGTTATATTACAGTTTCTGTATGTTTTACCATTTGGCGTACAAATATACAATTATGTAGGTAGGCTTTTGCCAATTAAGCTAATTAATTTAAGTGTAACTCAGTAGTATTCATGTCATTTTCTTATTTTATTTTAAATGGAATTTAATAAAAATGCAAGTAATGTCAATATTAAATAACAATAATGTCAATAAGTTACTGGATAAGAAAAACATTTAAAGTTGACTGTCCACAGAAATATTTAAGTCGTCATGCATAACGTTAAAAAGACTGTAGGTCCCGTTAAGTAAAAAGAGTTTGTCGCAGCGACAAAAGCTATCAAAGAGAATACTCGCTAACCAACGCTCGCTTGGCGGACAGGACACTCGCTGTGAGACTTTGCTGGATACAACGCATACCTCGTACTCGCTGCTCGTTGCTTGACAACTCGTTTTAGTTCCTAGCTCAGCTCTCTTCTCGTTTATCGCCGGCGGTGGAGGAGTTGCCTAAATAGGGGAATTGTTATTCCACGTAAGGCCACACTACATTCCTCTTGAAATAAATCCTTTCGGCGACAAGTATCAACAAAGATGTGACATAAGTACACGCCAGCATAGTGAGAGGTATCGAGATTTGTGACAAACGAATCTGAATGAGGTGAGATTTCGTACATTTCGGTTCTTCAAAGTCGGTTGATACTATCCGGTTTAGTATGCCGGCTTCTTTAATGCGTAGTGTGCTGCAACATAAATAAATCATCATTATAGAATATAATAAAAGAGAAAAAGATGGGCTTGTCGCCAAGTAGGTGATAACAGCCACACAGGTCGGTCCTGTGTGGTGCCGGTGCCAGGCAGATGACGAGAACAGAAGACAAAACTTGTATGTGACACTTGTCCATATTTTTCCATACAAACTTCGGGAGGGTTTTACTCCCAACTTACCAAAAATTAAACATGGTATGGTTTTGTCTCATTATTAATATTGTATGTACGGAAACAGAATACTAAAATAAAAAGTCATTAAAAGTTATGAGCCAACAAAGATTCGTTTTTCTTGCTAATTTAACCTAACTTTGGGCGTGTTTAAGTAAGAGAAGGAGTGTAAAATTTCGAAAATCAAGTCGGTACTGACAGAGCTCAATTATCGAAAAGTTCAATAAACTTAATTGGTCATTGATTTATGCAGTGTTTTTTTTTTTCAGAAAACCCGATCTTCCTAAGGACTTTTCTTAATTTTTTACGCCCCTGTTTTACTATACCTAACTAATCCTGCAGCTCACTCAATAATGTTGTGCATGTAGACTAGCGTCTAACTGCTCATCACTGATACTACCTCTGTCGGACATGAAGCCTGGTGAGACAGCGTGCTTTTTAGCCAAGCCCACCATTGAGTTCGAGCCCGCGACTGGTGTACCCTTAAGACTCTACACAGTCTACAGTCTTTCAAATATATTTTTGTAAACTAATGTTAAGTAATGGATGGCAGTTTGTTGTAGACACTTAAAAGTTGAATTAGAGGTGACATTCATGATAACACGAGGTATTTTTTTTTTCCTTGTGGTTGGAATTCATTTTTGTTTAATGGTATTTGTAAAAAATTTCCAATAAAGACTGCTTGATACATTTACTAACAATAAATTCGATGCTAGTGTAAGTTATTAGAGACTCACCCAACTTTAAACTGATCCTTGTATTTGAAATGTTTGGTAGTGTAGAAATATTTCTGGATTTTCGTGGCCAGAGGGACCGAAACCAATTTGCAGATGTCATGGTTATCGTAAGCTGAAAGTGAAGTTGATTTCTGTTATGTTTATAAACTTTTCTAACTATTTACTCTAAGTAGGTACTAAATTAAATGACTAACTAACTAAATACATAAATAAATACGAAAACACAAGTAGTCGTTTCCGCCGACGGCGAAGGAAAACATCGTGAGGAAACCGGCATGTCCTAGAACCAAAAATTCGAAGACATGTGACATCTACCAACCCGCACTAGGCCCGCGTGGTGGATTACGGCCCAATCTCTCTCACCGAGAGGAGGCCTGTGTCCCAGCAGTGGGAACATTATAGGCTCATGATGATGATGAAGTAGTCGTTTATTGTATGTCTGCATAATTTTTCACTACTTAGAGCTGATTTTTTATCGACACCTTTCCTAATTTTATCTGAAGAATAAATTTGGCGGAGTGAAATTAATATATTGACAAAATAGTAGATTTTTATACAAGGGTCGAAGGAAATCAATTCCCTTAAGAGGTATTTAGAAACCCGAGCACAGCGAGGGCAGCTATAGTTCGAGTAGGAATTGATTGGTCTTTCACCAGTCAGCACTCTACTTTTCATTTCGAATTTAAGGAAAGTAAAAAATAGCAGTTTTTCTAAAACATTTATTGATAATATTAACATGATTAGTACCTATTTCAAATTAATTGAGAAGTTAGAAGAATTTGTGAAATTTAAAGTTACATTTTTGCTTGGAATATTTGCGCTGTTTGATATGTTACGAACTTATGACAAATTTGGCTGTGTTGAATTTCTGTAAAAGTAGGAGACTCCAATGTTTGATTAGATGGTGGAATCCATGGCGCAGATTCCCTTGAGGTAGTTGGTTGAGGCGAAGTGGGGCGTAAAATAGTCTCAGTTAATTTGTTTGAAATTTTATTTTGAACAGAATCCTCAATTTAGCCTTCCGCGACTGTGCTGGGTTTTCATCCTCCAAGTCTTTTTAACATTGTCAAGTTCACCCCAGAATCGGCTAACAGGTCGCTGACGTTCTTCTAAAACAATGCCCGGTATACTGTTCACAGTTTGATAAATTCAAATTTGTTGCTATTATTTATAGCATTTTCCATTTTGGTAATTGAGAAAAATGCGATCCATTTTTATGTCATTAGGTCTGATTTCTTTTTTGACTATTTGTGTAAACTCTTCTCGTACAACAAACGTGCGCTCAATATTTGTTTTTGTCTTAGTCAATTTTACGAGTAATAATTGGCCTTGATTTTCAAAGTCGTTAATTGTTACATTTGTGAGTTCACTGCTTCTGCAGGCGCCGCTTATACCGAGTATCAATTATGTACTACCTGTGAAAAACATGATTTCTTCATTACTATTAATCTTTTAGGTACCTATGTAGATAAAATAACAAGCAGAGATCTTTTACTCCAGAAATGCATACCTATCCAACGTCTGTACTCGCAATCTGGTCAGTATGTTTGATTGATATTATTGCCCTTTTTTATGCAAACCTATTTATAATACATATCAGTGTAAAGTCGTTGGGATCGACTTTTATGTTTAGAGTAAAAGACCTCTCCCTACCTAGATAAACGTTTATAGCTTACCTTCACTGCCAAATTATATCTCTTCAGGGGCTTCATTTAAAAATGTTTCCACTTCTTAAGAGGTGAAAACCTTCGATTTTTTGCTCTTAAACCCCTGAGACTGTCTTTTCAGAAACGATGTTAGATTATGGAATCTTTTTAAATCGATATTGTGTTTTACTTTTAGTGTACTCTTGAGCATTGAATACCTGCTCCATAGCGTAGTAGGCTTTATTTTGGCAGATAGTCCATTGAAGTATGTAAGAAATACCTACACTTTCGGAAAATGATTTTATTTTCTTATATTTTTGATAACTGTATTTGCCTCGTCTTTAACAGAATCTGGGGTCATCATTTCAGAATCACTTTAACTCATTTTTAATAAGATATTAGTCTAAATAAGCCGAGATTTCGATACAGCTTACAGAGTTAGTATCCCGCCAAATCAAATCAGTCTATTTCAAATTTTAACTTTGGAACACACCCGCGTCCTGCTGCGGGCGGACCTGCTTACTTTTTTTTTTCGCACTGGCTGTTTATACACTCACAAGACCGCAGCATATTTTTCGCCGACTGCGTAGCCAAATTTAGTTCTATTTTTAAAATTTATTCCCGCCATAGAGAGGGAAGTAGCATCTTCCACCCGCTACTCGGATCAAACAAACACTACTTTCCGGGTTTAGGAAATGAAAAATTGTTTGAAACTCTCATTTAAATGCCTTAGACTAAACCTTGTTGTTCATTAAAAAGACAACGCATATATTTAAAACTGCCCTAAAAGATAACAAGAGTACACACAATGCTGAATATATTGTAGTGGAACTTACTTTTTTTAATATACGGATATATAGTAGTATAATCGGAGAGTAGAGCGACATGTCCCTTCTTGACAGCATCCAATCCATCTTTGACTGTCACAGATTTCAGCGTCAACAGCTTGCCCAATATTATACGAAAGTTGCGGTCTTCAAACTGTTCAATTAAACATTATATTAGTAAAATATTTATAAAATATAAAACATTTTTTTTTTTGTAATAGATTAAAAAAGCAACTAACATAGTTATATTTCGAGCCTGATACCACTGGCGCAGCGTGCACTTGTTCTGAAGAGTGAGCCGCCATATTCCACTCAAACAAAAATATTTAATTTAGCATATAAACATCTTAATACGTAATTTATTTGCATAAATAGTCTATTAAAGATGAATGGGCTAAGGTTGACCGCGAAAATTTTTTACCCCTTTATTTTAATAAACGTTGCTTTAAGTTACGAGGCTAAACATAAACGTTAAAATGTACCCAGGCTGATTCCTGGCCACCGTAGGCGCGGGCTTGCGGATGGCAAGTAAAGGGGAGCTCGCTGTCCGCTTAGGACCAAGCCCAGGTCGTCGGCGAGTGTTCCACGCGCGCCTCAAAGAGTTGTCAGCATTAGGACTTGCAAATAATAAAAAAAAAACACATTCGAATGTTCGATATTTTCCGGGTCCGCAAGGGCCGATGCCTGCCAAGGGTGCGGGTTGTTCAAAAGTAATACCGGTGCCCCTGGCACACAGGCAACTGAAGGAACACGGGTAGGTTTTAGTCAGCAAAAGTCTGACACGCCGCGCTGTCCTAAGTTATTTGATGATTTCGCAACCTCAAAAAAAAAAAAAATGTATGGTTAAACATCAGTCACGAATCATGATGAGACATGATTTCCATAACAATCACTAATTACATGAAGCTAGCTTGTTACATGAAGCTGAGTTTCCTCAGAAAACAATCCTTAGATATTTCAATTAAATTGATTTTTTCGATAGAAACTAACCTAAAAACGAACTTTTTTATTTATCACTTTATGTCCATGTTTAGAGGGCGCCATATTTAATATAATGTGACGTCACAGCCGAAGATCAAGGCACTTCTAACGATGCCTTGTGATGTAAAATAATGATAAGTATCAGTTATCCGGGAACAGATGTACATACATTTATACATACAAACATGACCGCTATAGTCAAGACAAATATATAGCAAAGATAGAAGCATTGCTCGCTTGCTTTGGTGAAACTGATAACATTAAATTCGATATTTTTTTTCACACTCACTCGCTCAACTACCGCCACCATCATATAATCGACAATGGCACAATCGTAGTCACTTTCAGCCAGGGTGTTCAGATCAATGCCATGTTCCTTATCATTCACCAGGTTGGATAGCAGGTTCGAAGTATAAAACGTGTAGACAATGTAGGCAAACACGAAGAATATGAAGTAAGCGATCCTTCGAGATGGCAGCTTGGGGTCTATTGGTGGTACTGTGGAAGAGACAACACATTAGTAGCATACGGGTTGCTCAAATTGGCGTGAAGTTGACTGAGGAGAGAAATAATAAATAGGTAGGATTATGCATCATAGGATCAGGTACAGGAACAGTGGATCAGGCAATCTACTAGAGGAGAGCAGACAGGTGGACTTACCAGGAGCCTCTGGTAGGTCCACCTGTAGCTCCCACGTCCAGGTGCTGCTCTCCTATAGTTCCCACTTTAAGAGATCTGATTCTTTTGGTGTACGGGGGAAATCAATCGAACCAAGCGAACCGTAACAAGATAATTCTAGCCCATGTGAACAGGCCATTTTAACGACCAAAAATGCTCAAACTAAAGCAATCAACCACATTTTTCTCTCGCAAATTGAATGGACTGAAGATACACCTCCACTTGGAAATAGAGTTACCCTTTCCCAAGAGTGAGCCAAACCTTATAGCTTAAACTCTAGGGGGCTTAAGTAATAAGTTTCTCCTCAAAATATTTCGCTATCATCAAAAATGTATCTGCAAAGCGTGCTAATTAGTATATTATGATACAAGTGAGCTAAGTTGCTCATTATACACGAGGCTGTGGGTTACAACCCGAGCCGTAGGCGAGGGCGTAAATCAGCCGAGTTTCTAGTGAGCAGGCTGCTCACGAGTTTTCATAAGCACCTTTTCAACACACTTGCGAGGAAAACACAAACATTTATTGCATAAATCGTTTAATTATTTAATAATTGATGAATGTACAATTTTCAAAACGATATTGAATTGTTTTTCATGGCAATTTCACAGTTCGTGTTATATTGTTACTTGCCACTTCTCTAATACCTTCATTTATTTCTTGTGTAAATGTCGGCACCAAATAACTCATGCTACGTGATGTACATGATTGTGGTTCGGGGCAAAACTTTTTGTCTTTGGCTACAAATTAATGGCTTGCGTTATTTTGTCACTGATTTTTGCTTTGTTATAAATTGAGTCTTCTATGTACGATTGAACGACTGCGTCAGAACGGCATCGGCCACGTCGCTTTAAAGTTAGTATATGAGCCCCCGAATCAGCCAATATTGTAGCCGACGTTCTTCTGAAACTGTGTCCAGTGCAAAAATCGGCCTCAGGCAAACCTAAATACTTCGCCATTTCTCTTGGCATATTACAAAATTTGTTAATACCGATTGTTTGTGCCTTTCTAAAAGTTTTGGAAAAAGCGGTCATGTTTTGTTTTTGTTGAACGGGTATCTTGTTATTTTTTCACTTTTTCACGAAACGTTTCTTGAATTGTAAAAGATCGTGGAATTTTGGTTTTAGTGTGGGTAATTTTGACAAGAAGCATATCTCCGTGGGTTTCTACTTCTTTTGTTGTAATACAAATAAAAATAAACTGTACTACCCGGTTAAATTGAAAATGCTCCGTTTATTCGCATATAATTTACAGTTAGGTACGAAGTAAACTTTGTATGGATAATTCTATTATGCACGTGTGTGTTATAGTTCAGTTTATGGCCCTAAGAACGATGTAATAAGGCTCACTTTACGAGCAAGTGTGTTGAAAATTATATAACAACATCATCTGATTCTGCCACATACTGTTAGTTGGATGACACCTTTGAAAAAAGAATTTAGGTACATTAAAATTAACTAAAGTCTTTTGGCCTGAGCCTTATTTGAAATTACCTCTTACTTTTTATAGAAGGTTAAAAAAGTATGAGCTGCCTAGCCCATTCCTAACTATTTTTGGGGCAAACTTTCCGTTTCTTTTTTCTTTACCTTTACCGGATACAGCGTATAGCGTATTTTACGAGGAGCGACTGCCTGTCCTCCACAACCCAGTTACTGGGTATACCAAATCTTCGGTAAGACTGTTTGTCAGATTTTCTGGCTTTTGACGACCCATATCAACTGTCAAAGATCGACAATTACCTAATGACAGCCGGGACCAACAGCTTTCTGAGTTTAATCTAATCGATCGACTCGTGCCGCTTTTATTACTTACTTATCAGATACCTAACTTAATAAAATTCAAATATTTCAAGCAAAATATAAACAAGCAGCGTTTATTAACATTAGCAGAAAACTCAATTTATGTAAGCGTTTCAGGATTTCGTAGAATTAATCTAAATACCGAATTAACGCTACAAAGCTACTAAATGAGAATCACTAAAATCGAATTCGTGTTCTGAGAATATTTAAATAAATGGCAGCCGTAGATATTAGAGTTCGAACCTTTTTTGGAGTCAGTACACTCAATTAGGTTATTTGCTAATGTTATTTATTCTCAATTGATATTTTAGGGGTTAAGTTCAACGACAGAATATATTTTTAGACGTGGCTGTGATCATTTACCATCTTAGTTCACTGAACTTAATATGAAAAGTTACAAAAAAAAAAAAATATTCAAATCGAATTCACAGTGCTTTAGTTTGTAAATAAGTTGCGTTTCAAAAGATTAATTGAGATTGATTTGGACAGCAAGAATTCTCTAAAAGTACTTCAAATCTGATTCTAGTTTTTTTAATAAGTATGACGTCAAAATGGAAAAAAAATCGTAACTGAAACCACTTACTATGCTGACAATAAGCACCAATGACCATCAGAGATTCATACGCGTAGCTGCACTGCCATCCACCCAGTACGCTGAACTCCCATCGTTTGAGGATGTAGAAAAGAAAGCTGATAAAGAAAGCCATGGCATACAGGCAGTTCCAGACAGGCCTGGTGAAAGGCTTACTATAGAATGTGGTGAAAAATTCACTATTGGTTCGGCTAAGAAGGAAGCCAAATCTGGAAAAGATAAAGTTTGCTAAACATTAATTTAAACTAAATTGATGAGTGTAAAAGCTTTTCTCTCTTCAGTTTTACTTATGTTTTCGGACACAGAGAGCAATATAGGAGGTAGAGTACCGTAAACCGGGGTTACTTTATTCAATATTGAACTTTGAAGGTTCATAGGTATCTCTTTAATTTGCGGCAAAAAAAAAACAATAATCGGTTTTTTTATAACTCTTGATTCCTGTACGATACGTGAATAAATACTTTATAATGAGAAAAAGATAAAACTGACTGATCAAAGTTATATATAAGATGTAGGGTTACTTTGATACCCCCTATTTTATTTCGTAGTTACAAGGTAACCCCAAATATTAGGTCTTTACCTATGAAATTGCCGTTCTGCAGTACTGGCCATTTCAAATCAAAATAATTTTTGTTTGGCTAAGAATTCTAATTTCAAATTAATTTTATTTTAAAAACATGGATTTTTTTTTCTAAAAGTAGTCATTTCTTTATTGATTAGTGTTACATTTTCATCGCATTTCAATCTTTTTCGTCATCATGGATACGTTAAAAATTCGAGTAATTATGGAATATGAGTACCGTCGTGGCAGCAACGCGGCACAAGCGGCACGCAACATCAACGACGTTTACGGAGCTAACACTACAAACCAACGCACCACCTGTTATTGGTTTGCTCGCTTCCGTTCTGGAAATTTCGACCTGAAAAATGAACCTCGCGGTCGTCCGAAGACTTTGGTCGACAATCACGAATTAAAGGCGATTGTGGAAGCTGATGATACACAATCTACGGCTGAATTAGCAGCAGCTTTCGACGTTAGCGTCAAAACAATATTGGTCCATTTGCGTCAAATTGGCAAGGTAAAAAAGCTTGACAAATGGGTGCCCCACGAACTCAATGATCGCCAGCGCGAAGTACGCGTCGAGACGTGCCTTGCACTGCTCAACAGACACACAAATGAAGGAATTTTGAACCGCATTGTTACCTGCGATGAAAAATGGATTCTGTTTGATAACCGTAAGCGCTCAGCAAGTTGGTTGGATCCTGGTTCAGCACCTAAACAATGCCCTAAACGAAAACTTACCCCTAGAAAAGTGATGGTCACTGTTTGGTGGTCTAGCGCCGGTGTGATTCATCACAGCTTCTTACCAAACGGGGTGAGCATTACTGCAGATGTGTACTGTGAAGAACTGAACACAATGATGGAGAAGCTGGCGCATCTCCAACCAGCATTGGTCAATCGCTCGTCTCCGCTGCTCCTGCACGACAACGCGCGACCTCATACTGCACAGCAGACGGTCTCCAAGTTGCAAGAACTGGGGTTGGAAGCTCTCCGTCATCCGCCCTACTCACCAGACCTTGCGCCTACAGACTACTACTTTTTCCAGAATTTGGATAACTTCTTGGCGGGAAAAAAATTTAATACCCGAGAGGCAGTACAAAATGCCTTTGAAGAATTTGTTGCCTCCCGTCCAGCTGATTTCTTTAAGAAGGGCATCAATAAACTGCCACTGCGATGGCAAAGATGCATTGATTGCATGGGTGATTACTTCGATTAATACAAATAAAAAATTCATGAAAAAAATTCGTTTAAATTTTTTCATACAAAACGGCAATTTCATAGGTAAAGACCTATTATAATGCCAATACAATTTCAAAAATCAAAATCTCTCAACGCCAAAAATAAGTAACTTTTTAAATTAAAATTATAAGTGAATTCCGCAGGAATCGATTTAACAGTTCTTCAGTGTTGCTAAACTAGAAAAAAAAACTACCATGTTGCGTTTAATTTTACGCAATTAGCGATTTTATATGAAATGGAAGTTTTGATCAAAGTCATCCCGCGAATCAATGCAAACCCGGTTCACCGCTATAGTATGTGACACTGCTCCACATACATAGCCTGGTGCCGTTCCGTCGAGGTAGCCCCCACTTTAACAGGTTGAAGTTACATCTTCCCACTTGTGTCCGTCATAGTCAGTAATAATTATTCGCTTATCTATCTTAAGGCGAATTCTTGTAATTAAAAACGTTCAAAATCTAGTCGCAGTGTCATCTTGGCGACAACAAAATGTCAAAACTGAGATCAGACTGTGAACGTTTCTTAATATTACGAGAAATGCCCTTCAGATCTGCTCCACTGTATGTCACTGCAGGGATCTAGCAGAATATCAGCGTCTATTTGCCTGAAACATGAGCTGGACTCTCACGTGGTGCAACCTTGAGACGCACATCGCACTTTGTTCGTTATTTCATTTGAATTTGAATGTGTGCCCAAAGTGTCATTACTATAGTGAACACCTATCTGATCTAGAATACCTGTCTTCTCTTCTATTTTTTTTTTGTGTAGTATTGGCACCTTGTATTTCGCTATTTCCTAGTATTCATTTAATAAGTTTTTATTTAATTATGATTTCGTATGTTGTGCTATGGTTTTTGTGAACACAATTTTTATTATTTTATTTTAAATGAACGATTTGGTTATCTGTTTAACGTGACGATGCCATGGAAGTGGCGAAGTTTTGGGCCAACAAGATCTGACATACAGTCGTACCAGCTACTCGAAGATGATGAAGTTTTACTCATGGGAAATTAGAATTGCGGTGTTTTATGCTGATAGAAGTTCTGTGTAAGATTTAAACCTTTTGGTGAACTGTTTTCTAGTATAATAGTGACAATTTTATAATGTACTAGCAGTGCTCGCGGTTTCACCCGTGTACTTCCCGTTCCCGTCGGAATACGGGGATAAAATATAGCCTATGTCACCCGGGGACAGTGTACCTTTCCAACAGTGAAATAATTTTTCAAATCGGTTCAGTAGTTTCGGAGCTTATTCAATGCAAACAAACAATCAAATTGTTTAGTACAAATAAACCCATCAAAGTGAAAGGACGTTTTTTTTTTCTTTCGCTAATCACCTGTATGCAATAGTGAACCTTATTCACCAGAACATATGGTCCTTCGAGCGGATTAGCATAGCCGTGACCTATTTTAATTACGTCAATATTTGCAACAAAGGTGTAATATTGGAATCGAAGAAATACGGACGAGTTTGTACTAACTGTGTGAACTAACTTTAAAATATTGCGCGGAGTGTAACGAACATTTTATAGTGATTCTGCGAACTATTAGTGTGTTTTAACGCGAACATTTAACGTTTGGGTGCAAAAATCTCAATCTACCTACGTGAAAAAGTTAGAAAAAAGTTTTCGTCGTAGTTTGGCGATTTACGTCTTTTATATATAATTTTATTGGTAAATCAAAGTGTAAAAGATGGAGAACATTGAAAAGCGAATTTTGCTTCAAGCTGATGTGTTTGAAAAGGTGCAGAAAGCCTACTCAAATTACAAAAAGTCGCCCAAGGACAGAATAACCGAGGGTTATTTACAAACTAGGATGGATACTTTAGAAACGTATTGGAAGGAATTTAAGTGCGTTCACGAGAAATTGGTAACGGAGGTATCTAACAAAGACAGAAAGCAATTAGCGTATTTTGCAGAAGATAGATGCGATTGTTTTGAAGAGTTGTATTTTGCATATAAAGGAGAAATGAAAACTGCATTAAATGAGTTGATATCAGACATAAAAAAAATCGGATAAACTGGAAAAATTAGACGAGACTAGACCAACTGCTTCTAGTAGGGATATCAAATTACCACGAATTTCGATTCCTATCTTCGAAGGAAATTATACGGAATGGAGATCGTTTCACGACCTGTTTGTGGCATTGATACACAGAAATGAGTCATTGGAAGATGTACAAAAACTTCATTACCTTAAGAGCAGCTTGAAAGGAGACGCAGAGGTTCTTCTGCGCCAGTTTGCCATCACGGGTGAAAATTATGCCGATGCGTGGTCAATTTTGAAGAAACGTTATGATAACAAAAGGTACATTGCTAATTGTATATTTAAAAAGTTTTTTGGTCAAAAAACAATATCTCAAGAGTCAGCTTTCTCGTTGAAAAATTTGTTGGATACGTCAGTCGAGTGTATGAATTCTATGAAAAACCTTGGCCTACCGACAGCGCAGTGGGATGCAATTGTGAACTATGTGGTTGTTTCAAAGCTGGATCCTGTAACCCATAAACAATGGGAGATTATTATTAGTGAAGATAATTCTGATGACTTACCTGGTTTTGAAAGGCTTAAGTCCTTCCTGGAGACTCGGTTTCGTACGTTGGAAATGGTAGAACCTGAAAATAAAATGAACAAACCAATTAAGCCCAAGACATATCACGCTACTACCACTAGTGGAGAGAAGCACTGTCCCTTCTGCAAAGAAAACCATTATATTTTTAACTGTAAAGAATTCGCTAAACAACTCATAGAAGAAAGATATAGCTTTGTCCAGAAAAACAACTTATGTTTCAACTGTCTCATTCCAAATCATTCCGTATTTAAATGTAAACAATCAAACACATGTAAAATATGCAAAAGGCGTCATCATTCATTATTACATCGGGATTTTACGAAACAAGCAGGTGATATAACAGCAACTAAAGAAGAAACTACAACAAATAAGGAAGAGGTTAGCAAGTTAACCGCACATGTTTCAAGAGGAGAACAACCTGGTCAACACATCTTGTTGGCAACAACATTGATAGACGTGACATCGAGGACCGGACAATCACACGTCTTCCGTGCTCTGATTGATCAAGGCTCAGAGGCTTCGTTCGTGACTGCAAGAGTCGTCGAGTTATTGGGTCTGAAGAAGACTCAAATCAGCGGTGAGGTCTCTGGTGTTGGTGAAGGTAACAAACTTTGTATTAATCATTTAGTAGGCTTACACATTAAGTCGAGGTATGAAAGTAATTTCTCTATTGATGTTAAGGCGTATGTATTAAAGTCATTGACTCGTAGGCTACCTTCTAGAGAAATAAGAGGTTACGACTGGCCTCAACTTAAAGATATGAAATTGGCTGATCCTACTTTTAATGTTCCGGGTAGAATTGATATTCTTCTCGGAGCTGATGTTTATGGTACAATAATAGTATCTGGTTTGTTAAGAGGACCGGGAAATATAATTGCTCAGCATACACACCTAGGTTGGATATTGTCAGGGGATATGTACTCACAACCCACTTGTGCACAAAACATTATTAGTTTACATGTTACCAGGCTTGTAGAAGAAGACAACAATCTTTTGAAAAAAATCTGGGAAATAGAAACAGAAGACTACACAACCAAGAAAGTATGGACAAAGGAAGAAGAAAAATGTGAAGAACACTACGTACAGACAACAACAAGAGATGCATCAGGAAGGTATGTAGTACACTTACCTTTGAAACAAAGTATTGTAGAGACCGTGCAGGCGTGCGGTGAGACTAAACAACAAGCTACAATAAGATTTAATCAACTGGAAAGGAAATTTGCAAAACATGAAGATTTGAGGTCAGAATACACGAACGTCATACATAAGTACTTGAAGATGGGTCATATGAAGAAGGTTGAAAGCGAGGATAGAAGTAAAGAAATTTACTTAGCACATCATGCTGTCATAAGGGAGGATAAGGATACAACAAAGGTAAGAGTTGTTTTCGGTGCTTCGGCCAAAGGATCTAATGGACAATCCTTAAATAGCAGCATGATGGTCGGCCCTACACTGCAACCTGATCTTCGCGTTCTTATCATTCGCTGGAGATCTCACAAAATCTGTGTTGTTGGCGATATTATAAAAATGTATCGTCAAGTAAGAATGACAAACAAACACACAGATTTACAACGTATAGTTTGGCGAGATAATACGTGTGAAAACATTGAAAGTTATCAACTACTTACCGTGACGTTTGGGACAGCATCGGCTCCTTATCTTGCGGTACGATCTTTGAACCAACTAGCTGTTGATGAAATGGAAAGATTCCCTCGTGGAGCGGCTGTCGTTAAGAGTTCATTCTATATGGATGATTTGATGACTGGGCATGAAGACCTATCTGAAATAAAGCTTGTTTGTGAGGAAGTAAACAATCTGTTGAAGGCGGGTGGTTTTGAAATGCAGAAGTGGTCCAGCAACTCTGATGAAGTCTTGACGTTTTTACAGGGAGACCAGGAAACTCCGGAATCTGTGAACAAAATAGAAATTAAATTAGATAAGTTCATAAAGATACTTGGACTTACATGGGACAGGAAAAATGACACTTTCCAAGTTACAGTGAATCTACAGGAACCCAGGATTCCTATAACAAAAAGGTTAGTACTATCTGATGTGGCAAGTCTCTTTGACCCGTTCGGTTGGCTCTCTCCAGTAGTTATCGCAGCCAAGATTATGATACAGAGATTGTGGCTTAACAATCTCGGCTGGGATGATGAATTGCCGTCAGATCTAGTAGCCGAATGGCTTAACTACAGAGAGGAACTTAAAGAGTTACAGACCATTGAAATCCCACGCTGGACAAGGGTGACATCGCACTGTAAAGAAGTTCAGTTACACGGGTTTGCAGATGCTTCATCTGTTGCATATGCAGCAGTAGTTTACATAAAGGTGTTAGATGAAAATGATATGGTTCATGTCACAATAGTGGCGTCTAAGACTAAGGTGGCCCCACTGAAACAACTGACAATCCCAAGATTAGAGCTTTGCGCTGCGGTGTTGTTGGCAAAGCTATTGCACGAGGTATCTATCATATGGGATGTAAGTATGCATCAAGTGTATGCCTGGACAGATTCCATGGTGGTTCTGTCCTGGTTACAGGGTCAACCAAGTCGATGGCAAGTGTTTGTTGGAAACCGAGTGTCTGATATAATTCAATTAATAGACAATGACAGATGGAATCATGTTCAATCAGTCGACAACCCCGCGGATCTAGCGTCAAGAGGTGTAGCGCCGAGTGAGTTGGCAAACAATGAGATGTGGTGGGCTGGACCCAAGTGGCTGAAACATAAACAAATAGACTTTACAAAAAGGTCTATTCCTCAAACAGATTTAGAGGAAAAGAAATCATTTAATGTTACATTAGAAGAAAAACCTGTTTGGGAAAGATTTTCATCCATGTCCAGATTGAAAAGAGTTTTAGCACAATGTTTAAGATTTTTAAAACCTAAGGAAGAAAAAGAGAAATATTTAACAGTTATGGAAATTAATGAAGTTGAAGAAAGATGTGTAAAATATTACCAATACTTAATATATGAAAATGAAATAAATGATCTGAAGATGAACGGAAAGGTTAAGAATAGAAGTTCTATAATTAGTCTCACACCTTTCTTGGATAAGAAAGAGCTACTGAGAGTTGGAGGGCGACTGGGTAAAGCCAATATACCAGAAGATGCGAAACATCCGATTATTATACCTTGTAAACAACATGTTACTCGACTTATAATAAATGAAGCCCACACAAGAACTTTGCATGGAGGTTCCCTTCAGATGTTGACATACATCCGTAGCAAGTATTGGGTAATTGGTCTCAAATCAGCTGTTAGAGAATTCATTCGTAATTGTAAAGTATGCATCATACATAGAGCGAAAACCAGACAACAGCTGATGGGTGAGTTACCAGCGTCTAGAGTAACTCCTAATCGTCCTTTTTTCAATAGCGGAGTGGATTATGCCGGACCCGTACAGCTGCGAACAGCTAAAGGACGTGGTCATAAGTCTACAAAGGGCTACATATGTGTCTTCGTCTGTATGTCTACACGAGCCATACATTTAGAAGCAGTTACAGATTTAACGTCACAGGCCTTCATTGCAGCATTCAGACGATTCGTTGCAAGAAGAGGTCACTGTTCCCACTTGTGGAGTGACAACGGCACGAACTTTGTGGGAGCCGACAAAGACTTAAGGAATATATTTGAACGGGGCAAGGCTAATCTGGCAGCAGAGGTGGCTGAACTTCTAGCAAATGATGGCACAACCTGGCACTTTATACCGCCAAAGGCACCAAATTTTGGTGGCATATGGGAGGCTGGCGTCCGGTCAGTAAAGAAACATTTAACTAGAGTAAATGGTTCCACAAAGTTGACTTATGAAGAGATGGCTACGTTGTTAGCCCAAATAGAAGCCTGTCTTAATTCGAGACCTATCTGTCACTCAGATAACACAAAGGAAACATTGGACCCGCTTACCCCGGGTCATTTTTTAATTGGTGAGCCATTAATCAATGTGCCTGATATAAATTATGAACACAAGAATCTAAGTGTATTATCTAGATGGCAATTTCTACAAAACAGGATACAAGATTTTTGGCAAAGATGGAAATCCGAATATCTCAACACCTTGCAACAACGTCATAAGTGGCAAAACAGCGTGCCATCTCCGCGTGTTGGGGATATAGTTATAATTAAAGAAGAGGATCTCCCACCTGCAAAGTGGTTGTTAGGGAAAATCATTAATTTACATCCCGGTACTGATCAACTCGTTCGAGTAGTAACAGTACAGTGCAAAGGAGATAACATTCTTAAGAGACCATTATCAAAGTTAATTTTACTGCCCAAGGCACCAGATGGTAACTAAATAGTAACGTGGGGGTCAGTTAATTTCATGTTTTTTTTGTTGTTTTTTACATGTGTAGTAAGACTTGCGATATTTACTTTAATTCATAGCACAAAAGCGCATACTTAACTCATTACCTATTAGTCACTGTAAATGAGTTATGCTAAAAAGGTCATTGAACATGTGTGTTCTAAGTTCATTTTAATTTACTTGTGTTGAGGAACTTTTTTAGGTACAAGATAACGATCATTCTTTTCGTCAACTTTTGTATTAAATTTTGAACCATAATCTTTTAGATTTTATGCTCATTTTTACTTGTTACTTTGTTTATACAGTCCACTTAGCTATTACCTAAATGAATATTAGTTTATGGTGTTATGATTTCGGTTTGTCGTAGGTAGGTATTAATTACCTGATGAAGATTATAAATACCCGATGTTTGGTCATTATTTATCAGCGATCTAAAGTGTCGCGTATTTTTTATGAATGTATGTAAGCTATGTCTATACCTACTATTGCATTGTTATTGTTATGTTTTTTTGTAGTCTTTAATTTTTACAATCTTCTTAATAATATGTATGTAATTTACTAGTAAGTATCTAGTTATAATGAGTTAAGCGCAAATGTTTTCTTTATATACGATACAATGTAACGGAACGATTAGGTATTTAATGATAGGTAACCTAATAGTTTCCTATGCTCATTGAGCAATTAGTGTAAGTTATTTTGCGCTGTATTTCCATTTTTTTGTTTGAACTAGTTAATAAGTACCTACCTAAGATAAGAATACTGTCATTTAAGAAATTAGTAAAAAACTGTTGTTTTTGGAGGGCGGTATGTTTAGTACAAATAAACCCATCAAAGTGAAAGGACGTTTTTTTTTTCTTTCGCTAATCACCTGTATTCAATAGTGAACCTTATTCACCAGAACACAAATCTTTCCTCTTTATTATTTATTAGAGTCGCACAGAAATATCACAAACTTAACTACAACACAATAAAATTAAACACATTAAGAAAGTTAAACACTAGGTACTACGCTACGCCACTTCATAAAATTAGAATTCATCATCATCATCATCATGTCAGCTGAAAGACGTCCACTGCTGGCCATAGGCCTCCCCCAGAGGGGGGGTTTTGCCATAATCGCCACGCTTGGCAGGCGGGTTGGCGATCGCAGTATGGTGGTAAAATGCATAGAGAATGTTGCTGCCCATTCTCTAGTAAGTCCCTTAGTCGCCTTCTACGACACCCACTGGAAGAAATGGGATGGTGCTATTCACACACGGAACAAAATTAGAATTAGATTTATACAAAAAAACTAAAATAAAAAACAAGGTCCTGTACTAGGCCAAAAGGCCACTATCTCAGCATGATGCTGCGAAATTTAAAAAGTGTTTCAGCACTGGTATTCTGATAGGCCGTTTATGAATATTTCGTGTTGTGTTTAATTTTATAGGGTATAATTTACGTTGTTGAGCTGACAAATATTTCGAACATTATCATCTCCATTTCAGCCATAAGATGTCCACTGCGGGACATAGGCCCCCCAAGAGGGGGGTTTTGCCATAATCGCCACGCTTGGTAGACGAGTTGGCGATCGCAGTATGGTGGTAAAATGCATAGAAAACGCTGCTGCCCATTCTCTTGTCGCCTTCTACGACACCCACGGGAAGAAATGGGATGGTGTAATTCTTTTACGTCCGACATCACACGGAGAACATATTATAAAGCAACGGATTAGCAATAACTATCTTCCAAATAATATTCAGATTGTTACGAGTATTTATAGTGTGAAACGCAATTTGGCTGCTAGGTCTTAACAGAGTAAGTTTTATCCCGGTATAATGTTTCCATGGGATAATTTATGATCTCCAGTGAACCCGAAGGCAATAACTACATTTTTAATTTTTCAAACAGTAAGTAATACCCACTTCCTTCAAAATAAATATATACAAACCTCCAAGTATTGACCGCGAAAATAGGAGTCACATGATCCAACAGATCTATGGTTAAGGTCATAGACCTGGCGAACACGTCAGCTGTGCCATTTTGATCGAGGTTCATATGCTTAGGCTCTCCATATATAGTGATATTTCTTGGAAGTTTGTCGATTACGTAAGAAACGCTGTAAAGAAAAATTTTAAACTGGGTATATCAATATCTAAATATATCGAAACAGAAAGTGACACTATATAACGTGTAACGGAAAGGGTATATATGTCGCAGGCAATTTGTATGATTCCGCGTTTTACAAACGGCGTCGTCGGTTTAAAAACGCTCGCTGTTTTAAAATATGCCGAAGGCAAACTGGCGACTCGTTCAATTGTTAAATATTCTACATTGATTGTTATAGTAGAGTGACCATCATAAAACACAGGTGGGACAAATCAGACTTTATTTCAGAAATCAGGTAGGTACCTATTCAAACAGGACCAACTTAAAACGGTTACGTACTATAAAACCTAAGTTTATTCTAACTATTTTCAAGATAACTGCGGCCAAAAGACCTGCCGTTTAAAATATCTAAAGATCGTTTCACCGATTTTTGTAATAACGAATGAACGAAATCCATAAAGGAGAATTCAGCTACGGTTTATTCAACTACAATTAATTAAACTAAGGTTGATTAAACTAACGGTCGATTCACCTACTGTTGATTTATCTGTGGTCTTGTGTTTGATTTATTTGTGATTTTGTGTGTGTTGATTGAATGATTTTCTAATTCGAATTTTCGCGAAAACCCTAGGGATATTGCGAAAACACGGATGATTAGACAATGGTAAAAAAGCAAGCATATAATCTGCCGCAGAAATATTTTTACCATTGTCTAATTATCCACTCGTAGGCAAATTGTATGATTCGTCATTTTGAACTGAGTGAAATAGGTTAGGTTAAAACCGTGACCCACCGCGCGCGAGCCTAGCGAGCGCTACTTCTAAGTTGTTAGCAGAAATGTTTAAACCATTGTCTAATTACAACACTAAACTAATTAATACTCTTAATTCTAACTCATCACATCATTCTTTTTATACCAATAATATTCCTCCGAGCACTAGATCCCATGGACACTTTAGCGTTTTTTACGTGCCGGATAGCCTCAAAAACTTTGTCATTTGTCCACTGGCTTTTTTACTGCTCCTATATGTGAATTGTAAAATTTTCTTAATTCACTATAATAAATGTAAAGACATTTATTATAGTGAATTAAGAAAATTTTACAAACAATACTTTTTTTGTGAAAAGTCCTTTGAACACGTAGAATTTGCACTGTTTTCAATATTTTTCTGTGTCACAAAACCACTCCTCGATGGCACTTTTCTTGTTTTGATTAGCAGCGCCACGCGTGGTAAGAAAAAGAACTAAATACTTCAATTTGCTGCGGCATTCTGTAAACGGCAATTGAATTGTCTATCAAATTTTGTGGCATATTATAAAGTGACAAGGCAATTTACATTTTGCCTTCAGCATATTTTAAAACAGCGAGCGTTTTTAAACCGATGACGCCGTTTGTAAAACGCGGAATCATACAAATTGCCTGCGACATAATTATACATACCAAATGCACGGCTTCTTTGGATGATATTAAACGATATTGGAAGAGTTTTTTAATCCTATCTCTACATTTTCAGAAGTAATGAGAATTTTTATACATTGATACCAGAAACCGAACTTTTCAAATTGAAATAAACACATCACTCGGAAGAGATATATCGTGATATTGGCAAGTAACGTGGAAAGTTATTGACCTTCGTAGTGCGGTGACACGTTTGTTATGATTTGAATTTAAGAAACATATGAAACCGAAAATTTGATAACAATTCTCAGAGTGTTTGAAACGATGTATAGTGATTCTATACCAGCTGTTATCTTTAGTGCTTAAGGATAGCAATTGGGTTTCTGTTACACCGTGTATAAGAAGAGATTACTAAGGCTTCCAGCCTTAGTAGTCTGAAGCCATATTGACAAAAATATATATAACCAGATCTGATTTAATTATGGCTATGCCGATTGCAGATAATGAAAAAATAACTCTACATTCATACTATTATATATATACTATCACGGTCACACTAAAAGCTAAAAAAATAAAAAAAACGGAATTAAGTGGAAGCCTGTTCATATTTTTATCGCTTTTCGAAATATTCTCCGTTCCGTTTCTCATCATTGACATAAGCAATGGGCCCACCTTTCTTAAGGGATCTCTTCCACGCCTTTTTCAAACGCAGCCAACGGGTTTCGTAAAACGAATGTCTATAAGTTAATTT
Source organism: Polymixis flavicincta (assembly GCA_949987655.1). Taxonomy (NCBI): domain Eukaryota; kingdom Metazoa; phylum Arthropoda; class Insecta; order Lepidoptera; family Noctuidae; genus Polymixis; species Polymixis flavicincta. The sequence continues at coordinate 19,216,159 of OX465184.1, forward strand.
TCTATTTCTGGAAATAAATAAAAGTCACAAGTTGCCAGGTCGGGACTGTAAGGTGGATGACTCACTAATTCCATACTTTTGATAGACACATAGTCGATAGTACGTCTGGCGGAGTGAGTTGGAGCGTTGTCGTGGTCCAGAAGGATCCTGCTTCTTGGGCGCTTCTATCTAACATTTTCCAAGACAATCGATTAATAATGATTGACATACCGTCTACAGTCCTTTGATCTTCTGGGACAATTGTTGCGAGTTGAGCCGCCAGTCCAAAGAATGAGGCAATCATCTTTTTCCTTTGACTTCTGTCCTTCTTCACTATTGTCGACCAATCTTCGAATGGAAACATCCACTGCGCAGATTGTCTTTTGGTTTCGCGTTTGGATGTAATATACAGTATTGAAGTCGTAATAAATAATTGAGCGATTAATTTCTCTTGTGAAATCCAATTCGACGCACTCCAGACACTTTTTAAATTACGGCCAATTTATGAAACCAAATGGCATATGAATTCGTTACACATCTACAGAATCCCAAAAAGATCCATTTAAAAAGAAAACATCGGTTGCTTTTCTTACTGGCATATTCTAAGCCTATTCTAAACGCTTTCAGTGTGACCCCTGTATAAATTGAAGTCGCTTTTCGTGCCCCTCTCTGTGATTGCGTTTTTCTTCTTAACTATGCAACGAATGTTGATACTACTTTTACCATCATTTAGAAAATTTATCCTGGTTCATTTTAATATACATATATTAAAATCATACTTACATTTATAAGAAAGAAATCCATAAATCTAACTTTAATCTATTTTTTTAATAAACATGTACATAAATTGGTATCGCTGTGTTTTCTATATTCCGTGATATTCCTAATGTTATGCAATAAATAACGAGAAATACGAGATTTTTCGGGTTAGGCAAGATACATTTGCAAGAAACATCAATTAAACATTCATGGATTTTTTCAATTACTGATTCATGTTTCATTTGTAATATTGGAATAATTGGAATATAATCTTATTTACAATTTATGAGTTGCTCAGACAGATTATAGTAGCTGTCAAACAGATTATAAACATTTTTTACGAGTAGGTATAATTTAAAGTTTATATTTGATTAACTTTAACTTACAAGTCTAAGTACCTACCTACCAAGTTTAGACTGTGTCGAAACAAACAACATACAATAGGAACTTTTTTTTTCATACATACTTCCCATTTTTTAATCTGCTTACTTGAATTTGTACATATCCCGCAAAAGCCCCAGGATCATGCAGCCAGTGACAGTTTGCCGCCACATTGGATCATACGTGTTGATGGTTTTGAGGTGTTCGTGGAGGGTCTCGCATTCCCATAGGGATGCCACATTGACTGTCACGTTCTTCATGTCGACATACCTCATTCTGAAGACAAGCATACATTAGAAAGAAAGAAAGATAATTCGCTGATTTTCATATATACTAATAAAACCTTACCTTACCTTACTTAAAAAGTAATTTAAAAATAACTCATGCCAGAATGGCGTTAGTTCAGCATAAAGGTTCTTACACGCGCAATTTTGTGAACAATTATTGCTCGGCAACACTAATGAATCAATCTGGATTAATTAAGTGGAGCAATCTGGAGCAACAACAATAAATTGCGAATATATTTCGGGAATATTGCTTGCTTTATATTTCATGGGTTGCCGAATATCCAATCGGATTTCCTTTCCATCTCGTTTGGACGTATAACTACGTCTCGTTTTTGAAAGACGAACCAGCCGGAGGCGGAGGCGGCGGTGGGGGAGGGTGTATTGCCTAGTTTTTTTTAAGTTGCTCCATATTGCATGATATTGTGTGACCGTTTTTCTGGCAACAGGTTGCTACATGTTGCTATTGCCCTAAATTGCTGGATGTAGTTGTGATGTCATATTTGACGAAAATTGACCAGGATGGAGCAATTTTAGTTGTTCGTGTAAGCGCACCTTTATGTCAGATGGCAACACAAGGTGTAGGTAGAAATTATTCTAAACGAAAAGAAAAAAAAACCTGCTACTGAAACTAAAATAAAAAGTTTAAAAATAAATAAAACAGTTTTGTTAAGGAAAGTTTGCGTCATTAATTGCCTTGGTTATTGTACCGGGCACAGGTTTAAGCTAATCTAACTCGTCGGTATTATTCCACTGAACGACAAAGACCTCCCAAAGGCCTCCTGCCTAATGTTTAAGTACGGGCCATAAGTTTTAATTGAATCTAAATAGTTCAAACCTTCAGTTTTTGCAAGAAGTTTTATTTAAAATTCTACAAAGTAAAATTACTTTCATAAAATTATGATGTTACAACGTGGATGGATAACGTAAGCTTACTATTTATCAAGAATTAATAATTATTTTTAAAATAATTATTATTTAATAAGATGCAATGTCTAGTAAAGCTTTTGTCAACATTGCTCTTGTTTCTTAAGTTACTCCTTATATTTAATACAGGGTGGCAGGGACATCCAACCAATTACGATAGATTCAGTACTTACATGATTCTGAACCCCCTACGAAAATGAAATTCATCGTATAGTATAGTAAGGACACGGCGTAACCTTTCCGCAGGTAATGTCATTCCCATACATTTTGGCGTAGCGTTTGGCGTGAACGCTAACAGAAATGTGTTTTGTCTAGGCCAGCAGGATATAGATAGGGAGCGCAGGGCGCTGGCAGCCCGATGCAATCTGCTTGCCCGCAGGTTTGCGCGGTGCTTTGGCGAGGTAAAATTGACGCTCTTAAGAGCCTACTGCCAGTCGTTTTACTGGCGCAGCCTGTGGGTTAGGTATACGCAAAAGGCTTACAACGCTCTGCGCGTGCAGTATAATAATGCGCTGAGGATGTTGTTGGGGCTGCCTCGGTTTTGCAGTGCATCGGGTATGTTTGCGGAAGGGCGAGTAGATGACTTTCATGCCATCATGCGCAAACGGCGAGCATCGATGTTACGGGCTGTCAGGGTAGCCCTAATAATATTTTAGCTACACTGGCGGACAAGGTTGATGGACCTTTTGTCAGGCTCTGGGCTGGCAGACATGTGCGTGCACATATAAATGTAGCCAATTAATGTTTAGTTGTTTTATTTTTAATTTACTGAGTTTACTAACATAAACTAAAGTTTATACTAACACTATATGGATCCATGGTCTGTTTTTTTTAAATTTGAATTTGAATAACATACAACTTTCAAAATCAATTCAACAGACACCATAATTAACTGAGCAATTTTGAACAATAATAAATAATAATACCAGTCTACATTATACTCCCACTGTAAGTCAATAGAATTCTCATACTGAGAAGGCTCAAGCATTGGGTGCCACCCTTGTTCAAGACGGGTTGGCGATTTCATACTTACGTATTATAATATCGGTTTTCCTCACGTTGTTTTTTTCTTTATTCATGTCAGTGATGTCCACACCGTCTACTACTAGTAGTACCCAAAACTGTTTTTACAATACGCGAACTAACTTAAAGGCTTCATCAAACAAGCTCGTCGCAAACACGCGACGCTACACTTGTAGAACAATTTCTAAACCTTAAGTTCTAGCCGAAAGTTCCAAGCCAGTTTTTCCATTTCCAAGTTTATTTCGATTTGGGTAAAGTTCTTAATACAAAAATGACAATTTAGCACCGGACTAAGTTGTTACCTAGTTTTGTAAAAAGAACTGCATGTCGAATTCTGTTAGGTTCTTATTTCAAAAACAGGCACGATGGCTTAAGCCATATCTAAATTTGCAAAACCCTTGTTTTGTAATGGGACCGTTTACATACATACTTAATCATGAATTGTAAATGTAACGTTGGTACTTGCCTGGATTTGACCCCACAAGCTCGATATCTTGATAATATTAAGGGTTCGATTAAATAATATACACCAGCAACCGTAGCCGACCACAGAACAACACTGAACGGTTACACGTCATTTAAAACAAACCAATATAGGGAAGTATTAATAATTATGATGTTGTTTTTGCTTGAAACAATATATTGAGGGTTTGTTTTGTACCACGAGGTACAAAACAAACCCTTAACGTATTGTTTGTGTACATGACTTGTTTAATTTTCATTAAAGAAACATATATAACTCACGAATTCTTCCCATGGGCATAGGCAGAAACTAAATAACGCCACCAGCTACGATACTTACGAAATCACAAGGAGTGGTAATAAAGTTTATTTTTTAACCCCTTATAGTAATCTGATATCCAAGTCTTTGTATGTTTACTTTTTAGTAAAGGTGTTTGACATTACACCTGTCAACCTACTATGTAGGTTTAAAAAAACAAATTATTCGTTCATACTCAGACATGAGCAGGTCATACGCGCAAGGCGCGGGCTTATTGCATTGCATGTACAGAGGCCAGCACATCAAGCTACCCCAAACTATCAAATTTTCCCACTTTAACGTGAACCTTAAGGTGACACTTGTTGGGCACGCCACGATTGCGGCGGTAAGTCCCCTCTTTGAGGAGTGGTTTGAGAGGCGGCATGGCGTCCTCACCTTCCGCCTGACGCAGGTCCTCACCGGACACGGTTGTTTCGGGAGGTTCCTGTTTCGGATAGGGCGGGAGGAAATGCCCGGGTGTTTCCACTGCGAAGATCGCCCTGAGGACACGGTGGAGCATACGGTGGCGGTCTGCCCTGCTTGGGCGGAGCACCGCCGTGTCCTCGTGGAGGCGATCGGTGGCGGCGATCTCTCGCGTCCGGCCCTGGTCCAGGCCATGGTACGGAGCGAGAGGGCATGGGGAGCCGTCACCTCCTTCAGCGAAGCAGTGATGCTCGCGAAGAGGGAGGCGGCGCACGTGAGGGAGAGGCAGCATATGCGCCCTCGCGACCCCAGCCGCCGCAGGATACGGAGACGCCCTGGGCGTCGGGAATCCCAGGCCGATTTCCGGCCACCGTAGGCATGGGCTTGCGGACGGCGAGTAATGGGTAGCTCGCTGTCCGGTAAGGACCAAGCCCAAGTCGACGGCGCGTTGTGTTCCACGCGCGCCTCAAAGAGATGTCAGCACAAAAAGTGATGGGACCCGCAAGGGTCGATGCCTGCCAGGGGTGCGGGTTTGTTCGAAAGAGACACCACAGCCCCTGGCTTAAGGGCTACTGAAGGAACACGGGTGGGTTTTAGTCAGTAAAAGTCTGACACGCCCTCCTGCTCCACCCAGAGCGGGAGAAGTTATTTGATGATTTCCCACCCAAAAAAAAAAAAAAAAAAAAAAAGGTGACACTTGTCCACATTTTTTCCATACAAACTTCGGGAGGGTTTTACTCCACTGTTTGACTATGTACATGAAAAATTAAACATGGTATGGTTTTGTCTCGTTATTATTATTGTCTGTACGGAAACAGAATACTAAAATAAAAAGCCATTACAAAGTTATAAGCCAACAAAGATTCGTTTTTCTTGCTAATTTAACCTAACTTTGAGCGTGTTTAAGTAATAAAAGGAGTGTAAAATCTCGAAAACCAAGACGGTACCGACAAAGTTCAATTAACAATAAATTCAATAAACTTTATTGGTCATTGATTTATGCAGTGGTTTTTTCATAAAACCCGATCTTCTGAAGGACTTTTCTTAATTTTTTCGCGACTTTTTTGCCAAAAATGCTCCTAGGTCTCTTTAGCCAGGCCCACCAGTGATTTCGAGCCCGCGCAAAGTGTACCCTTAAGCTTATATGATAAAATACAACACACAACTACCACACAACACCAACACAATCAACCACGACAACTTCAGTAGGAACTACTACGCATCTGACTTCTGAATTAAATCACCAATAAGGTCAATATTTCCTTCGGCGTCCATTTTACATTGAGCAACTGTCTATCTACCATCCACAACCCAGTTGTTGGGTTGCCAATACCCTCTGGTAAATCTTCGGACGTCAGACTCTCGGGCTTCTGACGACCCGTAACGACTGTCAAAGATCCACGAATGACAGCCGGGACCGACGGCTTAACGTACTTTCCGAGTCACGGAAGGGTATTTTTGTGTAAAACTGATCACTTATCATCCTCGCCCCACGGCAAACGTAGCAACTAATCAATTAACTTATCAATTTTCGCTATCTTCAGTCTACCGTGAGTACCTACATTTGAATGTCTTTGGCTCCAGGTAAACAAAGAGTTTAATAGTTACTTGGTTTCAGACAAAAGAAGGAACTAGAGCCCAAACAAAAATGTTCTTCACGTTTCATAGTAGGATGGGGAAATATTAAGATAAGAAAGATAAGATAAGAAGCTACTACAAACATTTTCTGGGATTTTTCTTTCACGCTTCGAGGAACAAGTTAAGTTTCTAAATAATAGTAAACCTTTTTGTTTAAACTCAAAATAAGTTCGGAAAGCGGTGACATAAAATTAAAATACTTATCCAAAGTCACCGACTTTCTTTCGCCGAGTTTTTTTCGGCGGTTAAATTTTTCTGTTAAAAAGTTTATAATTTTTTGAGGCTATAATCTAATAATTAGGTACTACATGATTAATTTTTGATTACTTTTTGTAATACACCACTTAGCATTAAAATCTGTGAGTGAACATAAATTACCCCTATTTTTCCAACTTTAGGGTAGGTTTTTTTTTTAATTTATGTGAGAATTAATTTCGAGGTATACACTATCCAATAAAATAAAAATGATCAAAATCGGACTACTCTGTAAGCAGTTATACGTAGTTTTACATTACAATCAGTGAGTGAACAATCAATCATCCCTGTTTTCCTACCCTTAGGGTTAGAATTTTTTTTCCAAATTCATATGGGACCAACTTCGGGATATACCCTTTCCAAAAAAAAAGAATTATCAAAATCTAACTACTCTGTAAAAAGATATGCGTGGTCATACATAAAAAAAAAATATACGCGTCGAATTGAGTAACCTCCTCCGTTTTTTCGTCGGTTAAAAAAAGAGTTACTACTCTGTAAAAAGATATGCGTCATACATTTAAAAAAAATACGCGTCGAATTGAGCAACCGCCTCCGTTTTTTCGTCGGTTAAAAACACCCACGATACTTAAATTTTAATATCCTATTTCTTATACATATCTTGCTTTTAACTGTTTTCGTCACGATATGGGAATCTGAGAAGACTTAGTCACATCTACTTCAAACAAAACCAAAACGCAGTTTTGTTCGCGACGATAGAAGAAAGAAATGCGTATAACATCTGTGCGGATATTCCATACCTATCCATATTCAATCTACATCGTCTTACATGATCTGACCAAGATTATGTCTAGACTTTAAAAGAGACTGTGACCTCTGAGTTTGTTTCGGAATTTATTTTCAGAGTAAACAGATAAGAAACGCCGACCTCATCTAGAGTTTAAAATATGATACACGGTTTAAACTGTTTGTACAAACCTACTTCATCGTTTCAGCTGAAAGACGTCCACTGCTGGACATAGGCCTCCACCAAGCTCCTCCACTTCGACCGGTTCTGTGCTTCCCGCATCCAGTGGATTCTTGTGGCCGAAACGTGGTCGCTCACAATGGGCCTCATAAGAAGGCTAAAAGTCACTCAAAGGGCCATGCAAAGGGCTATGCTAGGAGTTCCCTTACGTGATTGAATCAGGAATTAAGAGATCCGCAGGAGAACCAAGGTAACCAACATAGCCCGAAGAATTGCCAAACTTAAGTGGCAGTGGACAGGGCACATTGCTCGCAGAACAAATGGCCGATGGGGCCGAAAGGTTCTGGAGTGGCGACCGCGTACCGGAAGACGGAGAGTGGGAAGGCCTTCTACAATGTGGACCGATGACCTTGTGAAGGCCGCAGGAGCAACTTACTTACTACAATAATGAGATCATTTATCTTCAAGTATTAGTAGTACTGTGCCAAACATCCATGGTAACTACAACAAATCGAAACGTTTCCATGGTTATTACAGTATGTGAGAGAACGATCTGTCCTAAAAACATGCTCCCGACATAATGAAGATGTTAATGAATTACGTATTTCTTTATCCTAATATGAGTAACAATATTTCATAGCATATAGGTACTATATTCACAATGTGTAGGTAATTGAATTGCATGCACATTATGAAAGCAGTTTTTCTCAGAATAATTTTCTGAATCGATTTGTGTCATGTCTAATACAGGGTAAGTTTTTATCCAGTGCGCAAATTGTAACCAAGAATTCAGCATACCATTCTAGAACCCCTAGCGCAGAAATTTTTCGCCGGTTGTGCAAAAAGAAATCAGCTGTTTCATAGAAAAGTGCAATACCTACGCGGTCAATATGTTTAGAACAGCTGATTTTGTTTTGTATACCCGGCGAAAAATTTCTGCGCTAGGGGGTCTAGAATGATATGCTGAATTCATGGTTACAATTTGCGCACTGGATAAAAACTTTTCCTGTATAGTATTTTATTCCCCAAAACTACGTAAATCACAGTCACACTGCCGCTGTACAGTCAAAAAACAAACACAATGTACGAAGTACCTACCACGCTAGACCCTAATATGTTGATAGGTTGGTACCTGTGCGACTGTGTGCATGCGAACATTTGTAATGTTTTTCAAATTATGCCCACCATCAGTATGGAAACATAATTTAATAAATGAATGATGTTTTATAAATAAAACTAAAACCTATTTACACATCCTCTTCATCAGCTGTTACAATATAGGTTTTAATATGAGTGTTTGGTAATGGGGGTACGAGCCACTTAAAGATTACATTAGCCCCACCAAAATTTGAAATTTCGCGCGGACAGTCCTTTTCGATTTTCACTAGGTTAAAGTATTGCTTTAAATATAAAACTGTCAATAAATAGAAAAACTAAAACTGAATTTAATAAAATTCGTGATTTCTAGTAAACTAGTGTAGTTTCGTTTATGCGGTGGTAATTCCCAGAAAAACAGATTGAGGACGCACCACCAAACTTAGAATTATGCTGAATAACTTATTTTTTTCACTACTGAAATGTTATCTACTAAAATATTGACGACCTGATAAAGAAAAGTTCTGCTTCTTTATTAAAAAAAAACTTTATTGTACGTTTGCTTTAAGATAATTATGATTTTCAGCCGCGCCGCCTAAATATTGTGCTTGGGAAAATCCCTCCCACCAATCCACATGGTCTGCACATGATCTGACCAAAATTATGTCTGGACTTTAAAAAAGACTGTGACCTTCTGAGTCCAATTAGTACAATGTTCAAAAAAATGTCCAATTCGCATTTGGTCCAATTCGCCTTTCTTCTCAAAGTAGTCAGATAGGAACCGCCGACATCATCTAGTTAAAAAAAATATGATTGACGTGTAAAAGTGATTATACAAACCTATTTACAGAAAGAAAATCATTGATCACTATTGGGTCTCTGTTCTTGTAACTTTTTTATAATTCTTCATAGTTTCCAATACATAACATAAAAACACAGTGGTTTTTTAATTCTAATTATCTCTTAGGCTAACCACTAAACAGAAGGCCAATTCCTGTAATTAAAAACGTTCAAAATCTAGCCGCAACTTATCTCTGCGACAGTCAAATGTCAAAACTTGACAAAAATGTTTGGAAAAACGGAGTATTTTTAATAGATTGAGACTGACACCAGACTGTGAACGTGCTTAAAGTTACGAGAATTGCCGCTTAGCCATCAAACTACTTAATTCATTATTGGCGGTCAACATAAGGTTTGTAACTGCCAAAAATGTGCGAAGATTCATTTAGATTATTTGCCAACATAAACATCTACGTGCACCACTATTTATGCACACACAAAAATATAAAAATAACAGCTAGTATTCTCTTTTCTAGGATACTTCGCAAAAGGTCGGCGGCGGGATAACGAATTATATGACAAAGACGCTCCACTATATTCTGAACTTCGTCAGTCTTTTGTCAAAATACTTAGCAGGCAAGTGTCACTTTATTTTGAAGACTCTCCAAGGTAGTATTCGACACTATTTTAATAAAGGTTTCTTGCTGAGGATTTATACTTAGATTGAATGGAGCTATTTTTAGAATCGTTCCTCGAAAATATGAGGAAAATAACTGAATTTATTTAACATATCCTTGATCATTGAAAGTGATAGATATAGATAGCTATTAGAGGAAAATATAAATTTGAATGTTTCAAATATAGGTCTTTTTGACAAAAAAAAAAAACGAATAAAATATTTCAGCAAAACCCGTGTTTGATCTTTCAAAAAAGGTTTATCAAAACAATCTCACGTCAATTCAATTCGGCATCCATTTTTTTTCATTACGTAGTTTCATGACGCCAATGAGGCTGAAAATTAAAGAACAGTTATTATTGTTATACCAGAATTGCTGAAGTTATTCACGCCCTTCAGTCATAAGAAAGCGACGAAAAAGAAGAAAATCAACATCGTTTCTCGTCTAGAAAGGATGTATGGAGTCCAAAGGGCATTTGATGAAAGAAATTTCCCGACAGCCATATTTTTAATTTGCCGTGGGACTATTCCTCGCATAACATAAATGCAGAAATTATGTTCCCAGAAATCTGTAAGTTTTACAATCTACCATGAACAATCTTTTCAACTGTCCAAGATTTTACGAAGGCTGGCTTTAGAATCCTGTTGATTCCGTCCGTAGCATAAGCGTAATCATATTCTCACTGTTCATCATGTTCACCTATAATGTTCCCACTGCTGGGACACAGGCCTTCTCTCTGTGAGAGGGTCTAGGCCGTAGTCCACCACGCTAGCACAGCGCGGTTTGGTAAACGTCACACGTCTTCCGATATTTGGTTCCGTCCATGCCGGTATCCGTTTTAAGAGCATTGATTATGAAATTATTTACACAAAGTAAAGCAACTGCCTGGGTTCGAATCCACAACCTGTCAACTCGTACATCGGAGCAGTTACCACTGGGCCACCACTGTTTTGTATTTATGCTGATTAAATCACTACACTAGCTCGCTATCACACGAAGTCTCTCCTGCAGGACCATCTCACATTCAACCTCTTCCCACCAATCGTGGTGACTGTGAAATGAAATTAGTGACAGCAGCTACTTCACTACTTGAGTGGTTATTAATTAGCCCTAAGGTGAATCTAGTCGAGTTTTTTTCCATACAAACTTCGGGAGTATACTCCAGTGTTCGACAACGTACACATCAAAAATTTTACATGGTATGGTTTTTTCTCATTATTTATATTGTCTGTGCGAAAACAGAATACTAAAATAAAAAGCCATTAAAAAGTTAGGAGCCCACAAAGGTTCGTTTTTTCTTGGTAATTTAAGCCAACTTTGGGCGTGTTTAAGTGACAAAAAAAGTGCAAAATCTCCAAAACCAAGTCGATACCGACAAAGCTCAAATATAAAAACGTAAAAAAAAAAATTGTTCATTGATTTATTCAGTGGTTTTTTCACAAAACCCGATCTTCCGAAGGACTTTTCTTAATTTTTTACGCTCTCGTTTTACCACAAATGATCCTGCATCTCACTCAATAACGTGCGCGTAGACTAGCGTCTAACTGCTCATCACTGATACTACCTCCGTCAGACATGATGGGTGGTGAGACAGCGTGGTTTTAGCCAGGCTCACCAGTGAGTTCGAGCCCGCGACTAGAAATATTCCTTATAAGATACCGACAGTCTTTAACAGTCATTTGCAAACTAGTACTATTTTATCCTCCTTTATTTGAGGTCGGCGCAATGTGAGTTTTTTTTCCTTACTCTTCTATAAGTTGTCATTTCCGTAGTCACCCTCTTTCTACCCATATCATCATTCACACAGTCCATCCATCGTCTTTTTGGTCTTCGCCTACTCTTATAGCCATCGACTGATTTCATACACAACACGTTTCTCACAACATTTTTCTCATTTCTCCGTTCACATGTCCATACAACCGATTTCCACACAACTTTTCAGTTACCGGTGCCACTTTCAAACTTCCGCTTTTGTACTTGTTTATTATTCTATCCATTCGTGTAACACCACAAATCCCTTTTAGCATTTTCATCGTCTTAGCTGCATACAATTGGCTTTCATTCATCCCTTTTGTGGCCCACCTACCACCCACAACCTAACCATTGTTTTCACTGGCACTGGCAACTTATATTTTCAAAGTTTTAAGAGGTAGGATACAAAATTCAGGTATACTTTCAGAAATAGGGTTTAATTTACCAGATAGGTAAGTGGCGCGACGGCGCAAGCCACAGGTGCTGAGTGCGCGCACTAACCTGCTGGGGCGCGCACCGCTGACTCGTGCGCTGCGCACTCTCAACACGGTGGCGGATGCCATAAGACTGGGTGAGTTCACAAGGGCCACATACTGTGTGGCATGTAAGGTATAGTTAAGTATATTTTAAGTTACTTTGTCGCATTAGATTTTATTATCTGTAATGGCAAGGGGTACATGTGGATAAATAAATATCATGTTCCCCTTATGTTTAAGGGAAATGCGGGAGTCGCAGATTATTGTCGTGACCAGACGCCATTTCATCCACCCAGTGTTAATTCTATTAAACTGATATTATCTAATATAGCCTAAATTATTCCACCACCGTCCACTGTCGTACCCTGACATCCATTTTTTGTTAGGCCCCAGTCTATTGCTAACGACTCTGGTTAGACAAAAGTTTGCATTCGCAAAGGAGATCGAGGAAATATCCATCTATCTCGTTTCCTATTACACTGGATCTAATAAGTGTGATTTGTCTATTGCTCATACTCTGCCTACGTGTGAATGAAATAGTATTTTCACTTCTCATACTTTAAAAGTACGCCAATATAGCCCTGCGAAGCAGGACTAAAGTGACCACTTTAGTCTCTAGGGAGTGAAAAGTAATTAGATTTTTTTAATTTCCTTCATGTGACATAGACAAACTCAAACCGCCAGTAAGTGTGGAGTGTGGACCATCTTCATTGATGAAAGTTTTAGGTTTTTCCGCAAAGAAGGTGGTGCTATGTGTTTTAAACTGTTAATCTGTGACTGGTTAAGAATAAAAACTAACCGCGTAAATTTCAGAATTTTTGTCGTGTCTAAATTTGTTCAGTTTTAAATAATATTTATTTTTTGTTTTTGTACTAAATTGACTATTTTTCTCGCACTCAAAGTACAGTTTGCACCTCGATATTAAACGCCAATTTAATATTCCCTCGGTTTCACTGTCTCCAATTTTAGTGTCAACGCACGCTCGGGATTCAAACCACTTCTGGTATATTATGGCTTCGTTTAGTCCCTCGATATAAAATATACTATTACATATCTACACTGACTATAGAAAACTGAGTCTCTGGTTATAAAGAATGGATATTATAACGTTACGTAGATTTTCGATCTAGAGGCACTGACAGCCCAACGGCATCTTATCGCAGTGAGCAAAGCGAGTTATTCCATATTTCGTATTCAGAATGATTTTATGCGAAATAATTCGTTCTGACATTACATTTCCTCATGTAACTAGAAAAGTTTTGATTCTTATTTTCCGTCTTCAGTAGATACTTTCCAAAATAAGTACAAATATTACAGAAAGTTTTATGAAAATAAACGGTGGTGCTTGTCATAACCAGAATTTCATTAAGATCATAAATTCTAATAATGAACGGGAAAAACTATCATTTCTGAAGCGCTGCCAAAATTCATGCCGAGCATTTAATAATGAGTTTCTAAACAATTTCAATGTTTTCAGTTGGTATGCTTGATGTTAAACAAAAGTTATAATAGATTAAGGGTGTCTACACACCTAAGCCCGGAAGTCCAACACACTGGGCTTATCCATCCTAATTGCGACGTTTTGAAGCCTGGCTAACCCGCCATATACACACCTTAAAACCTATACAAAATATACAGTTTCGTTTCCCCTGAATGTCTTATCAGTGAAAGGGTATACCAGTCAAAGCGAGGTTATACCATTACATAGTTAGCCCTTAGCAAGGGCTTTTCTTAAAAGACATTTGATTCAAAGTGGAAAAGTCTGAATTTTTCACCGCACAAGAGGTCCAAACCTTCTTAAATCAAACGACAAACAAAATATACTTAGTAATAAAGGTGAGGAAATCTTAACAGTATCACAGCATCTAAGAAATTTGTCTTAAACTGTAATTAGATATTGTACAAAAGAACGACCCATTAAAGATTTACATTTACTTTTCAGATGGTGTCTTTGGCCATAAGTGGCGTTTGCCACCATTGAACAGGTGAAGATGAAGATTCATGACATAAAGAAACAAGGTAAAATAATACTAGTAAAGTTAAGATGAACTAAAACAAAAGTTAACCGAGCCTTCGTAGTAAAGAAACAATTTAAAAAAAATAGATAATACTAAGGACTTCGCCCTAGTTACATGAAAACTGATAGTTTTTTCCAGAATCACCAAAAGGGAAATGTTTGAAGCTAGTAAGTGGCAAAAGCCAAATATAAAGAGAGAGATAAAATGTTGTCTGTTTGACTAATTAATCAAATTTTTATTAACTTTCCCCATATGAAAAATAAAAAGCAGTGTTTACCTCGGATTAAAGACCTACGAGTATATATGCAAGAGATGGTTTGGGGCACGATCGTAGCGAAGGCGCCAATAGTTCGAGTGTATCCTTTTCATCCCTTGTAATAACAATCTACTATTGGTGCTTATTTTAAACAATCGTGAATTCTCCAAATGTAATATCTTTTATCCTTTTCGTTCGTTTTCCTACCTACGTATTATCTTTATCTTTTGTAAAATCCATTTAATACAATAAAAAGATACCATGACGGTTCAATCAGGATGGCTAAGTTGTAAGACATTTAAGTAGTCACAAACAAAACATTGAGGAAATAATTCTAAAATTATGTGGTTCACAAAGTTAGCTCCCAAGAAATTCTTGGGAAGATATCCTTTGCGCAAGGGTGCACTTTTCGTCGGCGTGTTTATACTCGTAAGCACCAATTAATTAAATGCTATTATGGTTTCTTTAATAATTTATTATGTAAGGCCCTGGGTTCCCATTTCTTTCCGTGGGTGTCGTAGGAGGCGACTAAGGAACTTACTAGAGAATGGGCAGCAGCGTTCTCTAAGCATTTTACCACCATACTGCGATCGCCAACCCGCCTGGTAAGCGTGGCGATTATGGCAAATCCCCCCCTTTTGGGGGAGGCTTATGTCCAGCAGTGCACGTCTTTCGGCTGATATAATGATGATGATGATGAAGGCCCTGGGACGTTTCTCTTGTCGGTATAACATAATCAGCCTATAATGTTCCCACTGCTGGGACAAAGGCCGCCTTGTTGTGAGATCGGCCGTAATCTACCAAACGGGCAGTTTACGGGTTGGTAGATTTCAGGCGTCTTCGAATTTTTGGTTCTACGACGTAGCGTTTTTCTCACGAAACTGCTATCCTTATAAAAATAGGTACTGATTGTGGAGTACAAGTCGATAAGACGGTCAATGATATTAATAGCTGCATAATGAGCCGGCTACTCTTGAGTAGATGCATTTTATTTACATGCACCTGTAATGATAGTTGTAATGGAGATTTAAATAAATAAATTGTTGCCTCATCATCAACTTTCTGCAGGCTTAGCATGATGCTTTCTATTTCTACTCAACTGTAGAATAGAAATCGCTTTTCTACATTTCTCGGTGAAAAACTGTCCACTGTCCATACGTAAACGTCAATTTTGTCTACTCTTCCGATAACAAAATGCTTGTCTACGGTTTTCGTGCTAAGCCTACTGCCCGTCAGTCAATCAGCCATTGGCAGCCTTGTTCCAACCAATGCTGAGTCCTCCTCCATTTTGTGCTCTTTCATCAATTGATTTGAGACCGGTCTTCCCGGACCGGTTTCATCAAGTCTTTGTCTTCCATACCTGTGGTCCCCACTGACTGCAACGCACGCACGTGCAACGGATTTTGGTTTACTGGGTATGAATTCATATAACACTTGTATCCACAATCGGAACCGCCCGCAACGAGCGTTAGGTTCATTTCTTTTTACAAAGGAAAGTAAACGTTGTGTGCCATGCGTGTGTTGCAACCAGTGGAAGTTCACCTTCGGCCGTCATTGTTGTTGTTGTCTCCTAATTTCTAGCTGTATCACCTTTGACTCACATCTACTCTTTCTTTGGCCTTAATCTGCACTTTGCAAAGTTAGAATTAAAAATAAATGTTCTCGTCGAAATCTTATGTTTCAATTTCCAGGGTATCAGCATAATATGCGTGATCAGCCTCGCAGTCGAAATCCTGTACTACAAAGAATGCAAGGACTGCACTGTTCTTATCATGCACAATGCGTACAGCTTCAGCATCAACGCTATCATCTACTGCATCTTCATGATCTTCATCAATTTGTGGTTCATTTGGGGGGTTAAGTACGTAAGTATTTATTTTCCTAACTGTTTTTTCAAGCTAGTTATAGTTTTATTTTCTTCCTAAAATCGTCATGGATGTAGCCCTGTTATAAACACAGACTAAAGTTGTATCGGGAATAACAAATGAATAAAAATACATTTTCATAGGTTTAAACTGGGAATAACTTTGCATTAGCCTATATCGTTTCCACTGCTGGGACACAGGTCTCCTCTCGGCGAGAGGAAGTGGGCCGTAATCCACCACGCGGGCCCAGTGCGTCTTGGAAGATATCACATGTCTTCGAAGTGTTGATTCTAAGACCTGCCGGTTTCTTCATCATGTTTTGCTTCACCTTTTGAGAGTGATAAAATCTGAGGTGATAAAATCATTTATTCAAAATAACGAATATATCAAAATATAAATAAGATAAGAATAACGTTATTCTGTGTTTATTAGTAAGAGAGTAGGTGTTTAGGAGTCTCCTATGCAGTAATAATAAAAACAAAGTTACTACGATGTTTAAACTGTTTTCAACAAAATTCTCACAAGACGTTTGAAACTGTTAAACAGTTACGGTTTAGTCATAGAAAATTTATGTTACCATACTTTTGATAAGCTATGGTAATATTTTTTTATAAAGTTTTATTATTGAACTATAATATAAAATGTTATATTACATTACTATTTTATATTGTATATTGTAAAATCAAAGGTACAGCGCGATCGCAGGTCGGTAGCAGCACTTTTGACCTTGAGCTGACCTAGCTCTGAGTTCGTATACTGGTTTTGTGACCACTCACATGCGGCTTACCGTACCTCTGATGGAAGAAGAGAGAGGATTGTGGCTAAAGTTAAAACATGCTTGCCGCAGTTGATTGGTGGTTGGGTGACCATGAATTACATTATCGAGACCCCTTCGTGTCTCGGAATACCTCTCGTAGCTAGGTTGTAGACGTCAGATAGGCAATTGCTGCTTGTAAAATACCGGTATTCTGCTGCGTCCAGATTGGAAGTCGAACCCGAAATAGTAGGGAAAAGACTAGGCAGATTATGGATTGACATTAACCATTCACTGATTATATTATTGTACCTAATATATTTTCAGCAAAAATCCTCAGTGGTGTTAAGTTGGGTGGTGATTACCGCGATGTGGTGGGCACAGTCTTTCTTGCTGGTCTTCGTGCTGCTGTGCATGTACATCACGGATACCAGTCTTGGATGGATGGTGGCCCTCGCTTGTGCTATAATTGCGTTCAGTAAGTTGTTTAATATTTAACTCATACTTTCTACGATTGTATTACATAACGCAAAATTCATCCACTACTGTATTCAAAGACAGGACACTAGACAGATCCATATGTCTAAAGATTGAAGTAAAACATTGATTTGAAACTCTGCCAAGAGGCTGCAAGCACACTGTACTGATGTGACTTAACGGGCGGTCATCCCAAATTGCCTCTTTCAGAATCAAGATTAAATGATCAAATTCGTGTATTTAGGCCCTGAAAAAAAATAGGTATGTCATAGATACATCCTTGTTTGAGGGAAATTAATGGTTTAAAACACGATTAATTGCAATTTGCTCGATGAACAAAAAAAAATCCGAAACAGGGTCTAATTCAAAACCATTTTCCGTCTCTTTTCCTAATAATTGCACAAAATTATGTGAAAATTGCAAGTACGATGAGGGAATCGTATTTAGGAGGGAATTTAAAGGATAGATTTTTTAGTTTAGTAGATTTTTTTTGAATAAACTTAAAAAAATCTGAGTCCTGCGGGACGTCATCGAGGGTGGACCTGTGTCAAAATTTTCAAAACTCGCTTATTCTGCGCCTGTACAAAAAAATCTAATAAAATAATAACAAATTAATTTATGAAATTGCGATAGCTCAGAAAAAATATCATGTAATTATATTATAGTTTTAATTCATAAAACGGTTTTCCAAAATGCGATTATTTCTATGCATTATAATGACGTTTAATTGTCATTTTAAAATAGTGTTAACACATTACAAATTACTATCGATGAAATAATAGTCAAGTGAGAGTCGTATTCGTCGTTTATGAAGAACTTTGTGCAAATCACAGTTTTCTAAGATTCTTTTAATCAGTTTCATCCATATCAACTATGATATTTCCTCTGCACCGAACTGTGTTCGCTACTATCATATCCTACATCAATATTACATATTATACAATATGTCTGGCTGTCGGTTGTATACTAATAATTTAAAGAACGTCTGAACGTTCTTTATATTATTAGTATACAACCGACAGCCATAATATGTTAGACTGATCTAACACCAACAGATAAAATAGGAAAAAATTTGCTCAGACAAAAGTGCTATAGGGTACACGACTAAATGTAAGGAACACGATACCAACTTCATTGATATTTCTCGAATAACGGAGCTAGCAATACAAGATTTTTTCTCGAATCCGTGATTTTAAAATATTTATGTTGATGTTCTAAAATAATAGTTTCGATAAATTATAGCTGGAGCAGTAGGTACGTCACTAGACAATAAAGTACGGTAATTGCCCCTACATATGTAGCTCACAATATTTACGGTTCTTTCTGAGCGGTGGCGAACACCAAAAACAAAAGAATATGGTTACAGTGTAACCGAAACAGTACGACCATTTTGAGCGTATTCTACTTAATAAAAATCAGAAAATCAAGATCTTTGAAAATTCTGCCACTAAAGATGTAAATAAAATAGTGGATGAAAATTTGTATTGAAATCTACCATTTTGACGAAGAGAAATACCGTCGGACACACGGCTTGTCTACTTGATACATTCTTGAATTCACTGACAACTTAGGCTGAGCCTTAGCCCCTGGGTCTGGAAGCATGATTTCGATTTAAAGACATTTATTTTCTCAAAGAACAAATTGCACTAGGGTATTTTTTGTTTTGTTTTGAATGGAATATCACCAATAATGACTTCTGCTCTGGGCGGAGCGGGAGGGCGTATCAGACTTTTACTGACTAAAACCCACCCGTGTTCCTTCATTACGAATTCACTGACAACTAATACTTGTCTGGAAATTTTCTGGTTGAAAGGTCTGGAAGCATGATTTCCAAATGAAAACATTGCCATTTTTTATTTTCACCTTACAACCGCAAAACCATATGTATCTATAGCTAGCTTCTGCTCGTGACTTCGTTCTTGTGTTATATAAAACTTCCCTGTATACAACTAAGTCAGATTTGAAGATTTGCTCTCAACAGCTTAAATATACAAAGAAAACAGGACTGGTGTCGCGGGATCAATTGACGTACAGTTATCCGTGTGAGAAGCAGCTAGTCCTAAGGTCGTAACCCGTAGCAATCATAATAATAGTAAAGCTGAAGGGTTTGTTTTTTTTTTATAAATGTTTGATATCGCTATTTCTGGAACTACCAGCTTCAGGCAAAAGCTAGTTTTGAATGAAAATACATTTCTGCATTTTCATTCGAAACTAGTTGATTACATCACATTAACAATTACAACACAACACATTAGCCGATTCCGACACCGCCACGATATCGGGGATCAGATTTTCGCATACGTTTAGTACATGCAGCTACTGAGAAAACTCATCCCCTACAACGGCGACATCTATTATAGGATTATATACTACAATGTTTACGTGAGCGCCATCTCTGTGACATCAATGAAGTTAGTGTTCTGTAGTTAGAGAAAACGATTCCACAAGTAAGCGTGCAAGATACCCATTCAACAATACTTGTTTGCATTATCAATACAAAATTGTCACCAGAGACACCTCACCCCCTTGAAATATAAAAAAAGGAAAAGAAGGTTTTTATAGGATGATATACTATGATATTTACGTGCGCGCCATCTCTGTGACATCAATGAAGTTATTGTTTTATAGATAATGACATCGATTCCACAAGTAAGCGTGCAAGATTCCCATTTAACAACCTGTTTACGTTAACAATACAAAATTGTCATACGCTAACCAACATCAGCATATTCAGCTCTGGTTTCCACCAGGGCTGCCTAAATATGTTGATGTTGGGCGATAGCGGGGTGTTGCGGTTTGAGAGAAGTAGGTGCTATAAGGCGGTCTTTCGGAATGAAGGAGATTCATTTAAATACGGAGGTAGTATTATTTATTATTCTTAGGGTATTAATAACTTATGGCTGATTTTTTAATAGTCAGATAATTTTTACCTGAGGTATAAATATTGCGGCTTGACAACTTTTGCATAGAAAATATGTCAAACTGTCAAATTTATTCTTCAGATACCTGAAAGTTATCTGACTATTTAAAAAATCAGACCTTAGATTACCTTACAAATATTATAATATTATCCTATATGTTTATCTAGGTTTTAAACGATACAATTGTTACTTAATTTAGTTTTGATAATTTCACAAGAGAACCAACATGTTACGTTTGAAACAAACAGAACAACAATTTACATCTCTCGAGATTTTTCAAAACTGTTTACAAAAAACTATTAACACTAAAAACTTAATTTTAACTTGTGCGGTCAAACCTATGCTAATAACGAAGTGGGTGTGGGTAACCTTCACTTTCTATAACTTCTTCTAATCTTGATTTCATTCCATAAACCATATTAAAACAAATGTCACTTAGTCAAATTAATTCCCAAGTTCTCATGACCTCTTCGTCTATTTTTTTTCTAGTTCTGACTTTACTTGAGTCCCAATTAAGCACCATTTGACCCCACAAATTTTCCATCGGGTTTAAGTCAGGGCTTTTAGATGAAAACTACTCCATAACCTGTCTTGACCGATGCACCGAACTGTTATCTTGAATAAAATAAATAGGTCCATCAGGGTAAACATTGCGCACTGTTGGAATCATCACGTCTCAAATAACGTTCGCCATTCATTCGAGCGCCGACTTCAACAAGGTCTCCAGGAGACCAGGACCCGTCGAAGAGATCCATCCCCAATATCCTGAAAACACACAAAAGTATTATTAAAAAGTCAATGTCACCTATATAAAAAGATAATGTCATTGTCTTCTCATGTCATGCAGTAGAGAACTACAACGTAAAATACCTATATAATTAGAAAGAAATTAGTAAAATACCTATATATAAATTATATAGGTATTAAAGTCAGTCATTGTAAAATGGACTCCGCTAAAACTCTTTTATGCTTTTTTTACATTTACTATCCTGTAAAGATTCATAATAATAATTATAACTAACAATAACATGTTATAATAGTCACAGCGCTAATGAGTCTTATTATGAATTTAGCAAATACTTAATCAAGTTATTTATACTTAATCAAGTGAGTTGGTTAATGATAACTATTGCTTACTCAGCGATAAACCTGTCACTAGTCCTCAAAGGTAAGACATTTTGAGAGTTGTAGCGTTCGCCTGGTCTTCTCCACAGTATTGACGGTTGGATTGATTTGTATAAGCAATCAGACGTGGCCCTTGGGGGTTACACTTCACTTCACCAGTTTCTTGATACCGTCGCACCCATAAACGAACTGTATTTCTCTATGAGCAAGTAAATTAAAAAGTTAGATTTCTAATGCAAAAAAAAAAAATGAAAATCTAAACGGATTTTATTACAGATTACACTTACATCGACATTTAATTCTCGAGCAATACTCTTTAAACTTTTGATTTTGTTCCCAAAGGACGATAATTGACCTTTAAAAAGTTACTCAATCGAGGCATGATAATTTCTTTTAAGTCATTATTCGAACAGCACAAGCAGACGAGTAATTATGATGGTGGACGTCATGTTTTACTTAACAAAATTATAAGTTTACCCTCAATCTTCTTCATTATCTATTTTATAAATACGACACAGCCAACATGAATGATGGATGATTTATGAATAGATGGATACATTTGACTATTATGTTAAATGGTTGAATGGCGCAACGGTATAACAACGTGGCTCGTGAGACGTAGTGTCCGAGTTCGATTCTTTACTCCGGCTTAAAGTTTTTATTAAATTTTCAAATTCTGTTGTGAACTAATTCCAGAAACTTGTAAAAAAATATGTTTGTGAAACATGTTTGGAAATATAAAAATATCAATAGGTAGGATGAGATGGATATTTACCTAGCGGCTAGTGGCATGAGCGCCATCTGTATTTTTTTTCTGCCATCTTAGCAGTTTCATTAATGTCACAGAGATGGCGCTCACGTAAACATGTAGTATATCATCCTATAATAGATGTCGCCACTGTAGGGGATGAGTTTTCTCAGCAGCTGCATGTACCTAATAAACGCTTTTACATAGAGTTTTTATTGTCACCTATGTCATCGTAGACAGTGACTGACTCCGATATCAGCACAATAAAGGTGAGAGAACTGGCCATTATTTCGATTGAACACACTTATTCGCACTGCGGACTTCGAGAGGTCGATACTTAGGTAATGTACCTTCTGTGGTCGTTTGGTGAGTCGCGATGGTCATCGATATTCACCAATATCATCACGCTGATATGAAATATATCGGTTTCGAATTGGTATGTGTATAGCTGCCGACATAACGGTATCGGGTTGATGACAATATTTGATAATGTGAAAACGCTCAATAGGTAACTAACAGGACACTTACCCTACACAGGAAACTTTAAGTAATATTTTTAGTTTTACCATACCGTACCTAAAACTAAAGAAAAAATATCGAACCTAAGCAAAAATAATTCAGTTGATCAACTGCAATATGATATACTATGGCATGGATTTTCTGCTGAATGGTTGACAGTACATCGTAAATAAATACGTCTTGCTGCATTTGGGGGAGGCATTTCAAAGGCCCACAGGCCGGAACAACCTAGCCTTCTTGATCGCTTTACGTCTTGTGTACTTTGCAAAATGTGCAGAGTCTATGGCGCTATTATAGTCAAACGGTGCCAAGCTACGTATCCAATTTAAATTATTCAAAACCATAAATCAGTTTTATTTCATGAAGTTCACTTTCGCTATGCTCACTTTCGTGGAAAGAACTCTTGTGCAAAATTTAATGCTTCTAGACTCGGCAGTTTAGGCTGTGCCTTCTTTGTCAGTGAATGTCTTTTTTTTAATTAGAGTTTATGCAAAATCAGTTCTAAATGGGATTGCATCATGGCTCCATACTGAACCGCTATTTCCACAAAACTCCAAACCAATGCCTCACATTAAGCCATTTGTCTACAAAATAATTTACACGTAATCAGAACATTGTTGAACCTGAGTAAAAACGAGGCTAATTTGCAAAAACCGATTCTGTAACGTTTTACGCAAATGACTTAACATCTGAAAGCTTTTAAAGATAAGCCGTGTTAATCTGAAGGTTAAAATCAGCGCCGTGGAAAATGCAGGCAGACTTTTCCGGAAAAATGTTATGTTTTGGAAGTCACAGCCATTTTCAATTATAAAAGCAGTTTTTAAGCCCATTTTTTGGAATAAAATTGTAGATCATCACGTAACGAAATTATACAATAAAATGTAAGAGACAGTGTGACGGAATAAGATAGTTTTCATGGTTTTCAATAGTTAGATTAAAATAAAAATCCAAGCCTTCATCTGCGGAAATAAAAAAAAAAATCATCAAGGTTGTCGTTTTCAAGGTTTACGAGTGTGTTGAAGCCGATAGTGAGGTTAAAATGAAAGTTCAAGATGACGACTACAAAAAACATCGTAATGGTTCATTGTTTTTGATGGTATTTTTTAAAGCATGGCCATATACCTCTTTTGAACCATCATCGACCACTGTTCTTAAACTTCATTCAGCAGATTCCTACGGCCTTCACAACGTCATCGGTCTAGCTTGGAGGCCATCCAACTTTACGTCTTTCGGTACGCGGTCGCCACTCTAGAAATTTTCGGCACCATCGGCCATCTGTTCTGCGTGCGGTGTGCCCTGACATTTGCATTTTAAGTTTGGCAATTCTTCGGGCTATATCGGTAAACTTGGTTCTCTTGCGGATGTCTTCATTTCTGATTCGATCATGGAGGGAATGAAAGCATGGGCGTCTCCATAGCCCTTTGGGTGAGTCTTAGCCTTCTAATAAGACCCATTGTCAGCGAACCCGTTTTAATGCCATCACTAGCAAAACGCACTGGTCAAATACTGCGGTCTTTGGGACGGGAAGATATTTGGTTACAAAGCTCAAAACTCGAGCCTACGTTTTTTCCAATTATTCGTTCCAGGATAAAGTATGATAAATGATTTTATTTCTGTAAGCAGGTGTACAAACACTTTTACACGTCAATCATATTTTTTTTAACTAGATTAGGTCGCCGTTTCCTTTCTGACTACTCTGAGAAGAAAGGCCGAAAATAAAACTCAGAGGCCACAGTCTCTTTTAAAGTCCAGACATAATCTTGGTCATTATTTGAAGACCATGTGGATTGGTGTCTGAAATGGTCTTTTGAGGAAAGAAGTACACAGATTGAGTGGACATGTCCATTCACTGCATCCATGTGTCAGAAATCATACGGATCATCTCAGAACTTGAGGAGCTCAACGATTTGATGAACAATACCAAAGAAAGAACATTTGGGTAGGCTGCATAAAGTACTCAAACTGCCAGAATAACATTAAAAACGAACTGAGAAAGAGATTAAACACAAAAACAAAAATACCACACAGTCCTCACATTCACAATAATTAAAACAATAATAATAATATACTTCTCAAATTCAATATTCATGTCAAAGTGTATATAATAATAATCAAATGTCAAAGAGTAGATCTAAGTTAGCAAAAACAAAAAATAACATTCAGTATACAAAATTGGAGCAGGTATTGTCGCTATGCAAACTCAAACTCAATGCTGTTTTTTTATATAACAAGATCAGGGTTACCATTTACGCAAAGAAATGAAAAGGTGGTCGCTCGCTAGTCCGTCTATATTCGCTCTACTGAATATTATGACAGGTACAATAGATGGTTTGGTTACTTCGAAATAAAAATGTTTGGAAATATTCTTAGCTCTGCTAACGGAACGGAAGATTAAATTAAAAAATCTTTGCGATTCGGAGATTCAGTGGAGTTGGAACAGAAGGATTTCGGACGGATTACTTAATAATGTTTTTCCTAAACGATTTTTTTTTTGTTATCAATTATGATTTAATTAGAATCGTTGAGTACATTTTTTTTTATTCCACAGAGATGCACAATTACTGAGTGTTTATCAATGTATGTGTAATATCACGTGTTGTTGGCAAGATTATTGCGCCACTTCATAACAGCTAAAGCAGTATGAATTGGTAGCTGGCGCGTTAATGGCGGGCTGATTTTTGTGACGTTCAAAAAGGGCTGATTTTTGGTTTGATTTTGTAAATAAACAACTTATGTCCACTGTATTCCGATACCACACAATGTATACTAAGACTGCTAATCTAACCTAATATTAGAAAGATGAAAGATTTGATTGTTTGTTTGTTTGCATTGAATAGGCTCCGAAACTACTGAACTGATTTGAAAAATTATTTATTTATTTATTTATTTTATTATTTATGTACACACAGTAAAATACATAGAAGAGACAGCATAAACAACCAATGAGTACAAAGGTACTGCTTATTTCTTTAGAAATTTCTTCCAGCAGACCTGCGAAAGGAGAAATGAAAAAGAAATGTAGACAATAGTGTGTGAGAACAAGGAGAGAAAATATGAATATGTGACGTCTTAAACTAAAATATACTTACACATATAATGCAGAAAATTTACATACTTATACTTAAATAAATACATAATGATAAAATATATAACTATTATATATATGTGCATATTTATATACATACACAATTAAGAGGAAAGGTAATGCTCTTTTACTCGACATTTGAATGTGGAAATAGTTTTTAAGTCACGAATGCTAGGCGGAAGTGAGTTCCACAATCTTACAGCATGGACAGAGAAGGAATAAGAATAATAACTAGTTTTATGGGGATGGGACTTAAGGAGGGATCTAAGGTGTGATCTACACGGTGCGTCACTAGGACGAGCGTAAGAAAAACGCTCACGCAGGTAGGAAGGATAAGAAGGGTTGTGTAGGATGTTGAAGAGGAGACATAAAATCCGAGTGTTCCTGCGAAGGCGGATTGGGAGCCACTTGAGTTCCTTGCGAAGATGAGAAACGTGGTCATACTTTCGAAGACCGAAAACAAAGCGAATGCACAGGTTTTGCAGGCGCTCAAGCTTGTTTAATAGCTCCTCAGTAGCATCCAAGTAGCTAATTATTTAACTGTTGGGAAGCTACACTATTCCCCGGTGACATTGGCTAGAAAATATTAAAAAAAATAAAAAGGGATCCTTACTAAAACTCCAATAATGTAACCCAAGGTGTAAAAAATACATAAAATATTCTTTACATCGCTTGCGCTGCGAAAACTATTGATAATAGAATAAAATAATGTACGACTAGTGTGTACGACTTTGAAGAACACATCACTATTTACAAAAAGTGACCCGACAGCATATGTCTAACTATTATAGTTATGCCACAATACGTGTTCTTTTATTTTTTTAATTTAATTTAAATGCCGCCGCGAGAAAAGGCTTTTTATTTGTATCTTGATATTAATTATTATCAAAATAAATTCATCATTCATTTCATATTCAAGACTGCTTTAATAACTTTATAAAACTTTTTGAATTATTCAATTCGAATGTTCCATTCGAAAGATCTCACGAGTTTAAAAATATAAGTATTAGAAAAAAGTTGCGTGGTAGCCGCTCACTCTGCTCGGCTGGCTAGGCAGCACCCTAGGCGATGTAGGCGTCACTGGGGTACGCGTACGGGAGGGAAGTCAAGTCGATGTCAAGAAATGAAGTGCCGCGTGGAACACGCGCGCGGTCGGCTCCCTACGCAACGGTCGTGTGCGGAATCGAACAATTTTAGCTTGAAATTATTTTGAACTCGCTTATTAGGTAATGAAACTCAACAAAAAGTTCTTTTTAGAACGAAGAAAAAGCTATTTTCTGAGCAAAACCAATATTTTTCAGTAAGTGGGTACTGATAATAAATTTATATTGTAATTTAACTATCCAAACAGTACGCGCGCAGCAGTCGAGTACAGAGCGTTTGCAGCGGCTTGAAGAGCAAAATATTAGAAATATACAAACTCGCTCTAGGGAATCGAGCTCTGAGCATTTCCAACGCTTACGAGATCAGAGAGAAAGAAACAGACGTCAAAGAATAGAGTTCGCAATCCAGTTTTAGCTCACAGTAACAGATCAGCTTTCAGATACGATCCACAGATTGATTATGCTCAACAGTCTTCTGTCCAAATCGGAGCCATGAATAAGATCTGCTCTAAGTGTTTTGCCAAAAAATGGGCCGATGAACCTAATTGTACGTGCTGTGCTTCTGGAAAAGTTAGTCTCCCCAATATTGAGGATCCGCCACAGTCAATAAAAAATCTTTTGACAAATAATCATTCAATATCTGGACATTTTACAACCAACATAAGAAAGTACTATCCTCTCTCAAATGACACAATACTTGCAGATATATTTCATTCCAGCCGCAGATCAGCTATCCTTGCGTTCAAACATCGTGCCAACGCTACAAATTGATTTAATTAACGAACTACATTTATCGCACTGAATGGCTACAATCTATACATACGAAGTTTAAACAAAACTTAGAACGTAACTCTTAGGATAATGTAAAGTTAATCATTCATTCCGACCGCCCACCGCAGACAGCACACTCGGGTAGATATAATGCTCCAGCTGAAATCGAAGTAGCCGTTCTCTTGGTTGACGAAGAAAAAGGCCCCAGAGAAATAGTGTTGCATGATAGAGATGTCCAACTAAAGGGTCTCTGAATTACACCGATCGTATGATGCACTACAGTATCCCATATCGTTCGTCCCTTAATGTTCGTAACGGGAGAAGACGGTTATTATTTGACCATTCCTCAGCAGGGTACAGCGCGTAACAAGACTGTGACGTGCATGCAACTTCATGCATTTAGGTTGATGGGTACAGCTGTTCTAACCCATTGCATTATTACAGGGACTTATTCAGTCAATATATTGTTGATATTATGGCAAAAATTATATCAGAAAAATTGAATAACATATGTCGTAATCAACAGAGACTGAGGGCTGATGAATACATTCATCTTATAGACGATTTAAATCAAGCCGCAAATTTTAACCCATCAAATATCGGTCAACGCGTTATCTTGTCATCTTCATTCACAGTTTCGCGTTATATGCATGAAAAAACCCAAGCTGCGATGATTTATGTCAGAAACTATGAGAGACCAGACTTATTCGTCACTTTTACGTGTAAATCCGAATGAAAGATGAAGAAATTCATAAAATTATTCACCAAAGACGAAATATTCGGAAGAGTGAAATTTTACATGGCAAGTGTGGAGTGGCAGAAGCGAGGTTTACCACACTGTCATTTGCTGTTTTGGATAGAAATAAAAAATCAGCTAGACGAAATTTATAGTGTCATAGTTGCGGAACTGCCCAACCAACAAAACGATCCGATATTGTACGATATCGTTACAAAAAATATGGTGCATGGACCATGCGGAGAGCATAATTTAACAGCACCATGAATGAAAAACAGTATCTGTGCAAAAAAGTACCCTCGACGTTTCGTCAACGATACCCAAACCGGAGAGGACGGATATCCAGTTTATCGTCGTTGTGACGCCGAAAATGGAGGACAGTGCGCTACGATAAATATCAGAGCAACTAGGTTCATTATTTATTTATTAAATATGCATGACTTACAGCTAAAACAAACAGATTAAAAAATAGTATGTGAGACTGACAGCAAGTCTTCACTTCTAAAAACAGATTGGAAAAAAAAGCCACCGAAAAGGAAAAGGCAAACAGTATAACATTCAAGCTCAAACTAAATTCACATTTCATATTAAATACAAGAATATAAACCAAAACCAAAATCCAAAAAAGAATATGAACCAAAATCTTAATTAAAAAAACCAAGGCTCAGGCACTTTCTGGCCGAGGACACACCTGTTGTGAAAGGATCAAAATCGTGTCGTTTACAGATGCTGTTAAAGTTGCTACTTGCACGAACTATAAATGAATTCTGCCTGTAATTTGTAGACGCAAATGGAACACGCAACGGTGCGTTCCATCGCTTCGACCTTCTGGGAACATTAAAATGAAATTTGGATAGAATATCGGAGTTAGTAATAGAAATATTGAAGATTTTAAATAATGTAATACAGTCAGAGATTGCTCGCCGATTAATTAGGGGTAATATTATATATGATACTTCTTACAGAGGTTGAGGTAATCTTCAGACCGGTCTCTCAGGTTCATTATAGATAATAGATAGATTGTCCCTTATTCTCCACTATTGTGTAGGACGTTTAACGCTCACATAAATGTGGAGTACTGCCACTCAGTTCAATGTATCAAATACATTTGCAAATATCATTAAAGGATCTAACTAAGCTACTTTTAGCGTCAGAAACCCACATGATGAAGTGGAAAACTACGTGAATGGCCGGTACATGTGTAGGTACATCCGAAGCTGTCTGGCGAATATTCGAATTTCCGATCCACGAGTGGCACTCTAGTCTTGCAGTTAGCTGGCCGTAAAGGGTGTCTGTGTAAAGGGTGTATTTTACCGCAGAAACAGCTGAACAAGTGGCCTAAAACCCACGTAAAACTACTTTGCTGGCTTTCTTTGATCTCTCTAATGAAGATGAATTCGCAAAGATACTTCTATACCACGAAGTACCGCAATACTACACATGGGTCAATAATAAATTCACAAGAAGGAGGCGTGGTGTGGACATAGTTGGCCAGTCAAGCATAAAAAAGATGCCGCTTTAGGAAGATACTACAGTGTACATCCTTCTCAATCAGAGTGTTTTTATCTTAGGATGTTGCCACATCACGTTCGCGGTCCAACCTCATTCGAGTACTTAAAAACCGTTGATGGAATTCTCAAATGGACCTATTAAGCAGCTTGCCGTGACAAAGGTGTGCTAGAAAACGATGATCATTGGGAAAATACTCTGAGAGAAGCATCGCTTTCACAATGTCCAGTACAACTGAGTGAGTTGTTTGTGGTAATACTTTTATTTTGTCAGCCAACGGAACCATTAAAATTATGGGACAATTTCAAAGACGATTTATGTGAAGATATTAGACATAGAATCAGACGGCATAATCAGGACTTCGCCTTACCATACAGTGAGGATATCTATAACGAAGGTTTGATACAAATAGAAAATAGACTATTGCAATTAAATTATAAAAGCCTAAGTGATTTTGGATTAACTTCTACAGTTTGTACAGAAAACAATGTTACAGATGCAATGGTACATCACTATAATACAAATAATTTGACCGTTTTTATTAATGAAAATCTACCACAATTAGTCCCAGATCAAAGACAAAAATTTTTTTTTTTTTTGGATACGCCAGGTCGCACTGGGAAGACGTTCCTTGCAAATTTATTACTTTTTAAGATAAGACTATCAGGAAAGATAGCGATAGCAGTTGCTTCGTCAGGAATTGCTGCAACTCTCTTAATGGATCGGAAAACTGCTATTTCTACGTTTAAACTTCCGATAGCTGTAAATCTTGAGTAAAAATCCATATGTTCCATCCGCAAAAACGGGCCTCTTGGTAAATTACTACAAGACACCTCATTGATTATGTGGAATGAATGCACCATGAGCAATAGAGTACATATAGAGGCCGTGGACAGAACCTTAAAATATATTAGAAACTCCTCTGCTCTCATTGGCTTTTGTCTACTTTTGTATTTGCTGGACATTTCCGACAGACTCTTCCCGTCATTAACAGAGGTACGCGAGCAGATATCATCAAAGCATGCTTGAAATCGTCTCCCTTATGGACTTCGATTGAAAATTTAAAATTACGGACGAATATAAGGGCTCATCTTCATGGAATCACAGATAGTGATTTCCCACAACAATTACTGAAACTTGGGGAAGGAATTTTTCCCACTTCAAATTGAAGCAGAAATCGAGATATCCTTTTGGATGAGTATCTAGGCCAAATAATCCATAATTTAGAAATTTTAATAGACATTGAAAATTTGCACGAAAAGGATTTCCGTTGGTTGTGTTCTAGGGCAATAGTGTTACTTAAGAATGATACGGTCAACGAAATAAACAATTTTATTATTCAAAAAGACCCCGGCCAAATAAAAAATTACAAATCGATCGACACTGTAACTAATATTGAAGAGGCACTCCATTACCTACAGGAATTTTTAAACTGTCTAAACCCTTCTAGACTGCCACCACATGAATTGACGGAATTCCAATCATGCTTTTGAGAAATTTAAGTCCTCCGAGCATGTGCAATGGAACTGGAATGGCAATGGACTGCTTATTAAGAGGGGAGGCCTGCGAGGAATTTGAAAAATTGGTATTTGAAGAAACTATTGCCTTCGCGCTGTCAGTAAGTCTGCCCCCGTAGTGTGTGATAGGGACAGCGCTACAGCTCAGAACGAAATTATCACAAAAAAAATTACGAGATCGAAGTCTCGTATTCCCCTTTTTTCTCCTCGAAAACCGAGCCGATTCAATTATTTTTTACACTAACATTTTAAGAAAGAGTATGTTTAGGTTCCTATAATTTTTTTATGTTTAGAACTTTTCTAATTTGTCTGGTAGTCCTCTAACCACGGCGTTAAAAATAGGGCATTTTTTGTAATTTTTAAAGGGTCACATTTTCTTTACTACTTAGTTGCTCAAAAAAGAAAATGACAGGGACGTGCTTACGGCAGATCTTGATTTGGTGAAAAAAGAATATTGCTCTAGAGGCATTATTCAGGAAGAAAAAAGGGGAATACATTTTTATGGAAAATCGCACGCCTTGATCCCTCTTAAAGAATAAGGATAATTTAACTGTAGCGATCATTATCACCAGCCCAGCAGCTGGTCAACAGGCTCATATACCGAGGACACCGATGATCCCAACTGATTTGCCAATCCCATTTAAACGGCTTCAATTTCCGGTTAAAACATCTTTCGCCTTAACTATTAACAAGTCCCAAGGCCAAACCTTCGAATGACTAGGGATCGACCTACGAAAATAATGTTTTACTCATGGCCAACTGTGTGTTTGGCCTAGCGCGGGTCGGAGCCCCTGCCAGCCTTTTTATTTTGCCGTCACAAAATAAAACAACGTCAAATATCGTTTACAGGGAAGCTCTGATGCAATAAATTGAATGGCTTTTGTTTTGTAAATTATTATGATCTTTTTAAAAAAATTAGAAAAAAAAAACAAAATAAAACATTACAATAAAAATAAAAGTTCATATAGGTAGAGCTAATAATAATATTTAAACTTTCTTTATTATTTACTTTTTTTAATAACCTGACGCAAATAGAAGGGTTTTATGTGTGTGTATTATAATTTTTAATACCCGTGCGAAGCCGGGGCGGGCCGTTATATAATATTATAAAGAGGTGAAGTTTGTGAGGTTATATTTTACTTACAGAAACCCACGTTATTTGTGAGTGTCATATGCTGATATTAACCTGAAATAACGGTCGAACAAAAAAAATTGGGATGCCACCCGTGCGAAGCCGGGACGTGCAGCTAGTACATAGATATTCCAAGTCTTAATAATATTTATTCTGTCTGTTTCAGTGATATTCGCTTACTTTATATTGGTAGCCTACGGATACTGGCTGGAGATTCGAAAAACATCGCAACTTCCTGTTGAATAGAGCTGGAATTACAATGATCTGCTGATAAACTTATTTGAATATTAAAAATCCTTTACATCTGCATATGAACTTACTTTATTGTTGAGTGACAGATTCAGAATTTCTCCAAAAGAGGGAGGTGTTTGTCTCTTATAAAACATGAGCCATTTTCAATTGTATTTTTTTCTTTGATCAATATAGTACACAGACAGTACTACACAGACAGGAATACGCCTGTATATGCTTGCTACTTAGATCTGTCAAAAGCATTCGATACCGTAAATTATGACAAGTTGTGGCGTAAATTGCGATGCGAGACGAAGTGGTCACATGACATTATAGCACTATTTGAATATTGGTATAGTCACCAGCAAAATAGTGTCAGATGGGCAGGGTCGCATTCGGACATATACGGGTTGGACTGTGGGGTGAGGCAGGGGGGAATAACCTCCCCGCGTCTCTTCAACCTGTATATGAACCAATTGATCGAGGAGCTCAGCAGCACTAAGGTCGGTTGTTCCGTTGATGGGGTGTGTATAAACAACATAAGTTACGCGGATGACATGGTGTTGCTGAGCCCGTCTCTTTCTGCGATGCGCAGGCTTTTGAATGTTTGTGAGACCTACGCGGAGGCCCATGGGCTCAGATATAACCCAAAAAAGAGTGAATACATGATCTTCAAAGCTGGTACTAAAAGCTACTTAACTGGACCACCTGTCACTCTCTGCGGGTCACATTTGAATAGAGTAGATCGTTTCAAGTATCTGGGTCACTGGGTCTCTGATGATATGTCTGACAATGCGGACATCGAGAGGGAGCGAAGGGCGTTGTCTGTCCGGTGCAACATGTTGGCTCGCAGGTTTGCACGTTGTTCTTCACAGGTAAAAATAACCTTGTTCAAGGCATACTGCCAGACTTTTTACACGTGCAGCCTGTGGACCAACTTCACTCTGCGGGCGTACAACGCGCTTCGTGTCCAGTACAACAACGCGTTCAGGATTCTGTTGGGGCTGCCCCGGTTTTGTAGCGCATCGGCGATGTTCGCTGATGCTACAACCGATGACTTTTACGGAATAATCCGGAAAAGGAGTGCATCGCTTCTGCGTCGCTGTAGAGGCAGCTCGAACGGGATCCTGAGCGTGTTGTCCGAGCGGTGGGATTCTCCTTTCTTGCGGAGATGGCTGCAGCTGCATGCCAGCGCCTGCACATATATATATCTTTGACTCTGGTATTATCTTTGGGCATATTGTGACATTTTATTTTTTACTTATTTATTTTTGACATCTTTAATCATTTTGTATTTGACATATAATGTAATTCTAAATTTAATTCTATATTCAATTTCCGTTATTATTAGTAAGTTGTAGTAAGTGTAACATTTATAGTGCAAGCATGGGAATTGTTAAATTCCTTTTTAATTTTATATGGGTTAAAGACCTGAAATAAATGTTTTTTTTTTTTTTTTTTAATAGTAAGTTTTAGGACTGACTTTTCAATAATCCGATACCTAACTTTTATCTGAGGAATAAAATTTAGAACGCTGACAAACTCAACATTCTTTTCTTATTTGTATCTAGCTGGTTAGCGTCAGGTCAGGATAAATTGGGTTGAGAGGCGGGCCGGCACTAGCCGGGGATCGCGGAAGTCTCACTTGTTCTCATGATCACCGGTGTAAGTGAGAGACGGAACACCGGGGTAGTTTTAGTCAGTAAGAGTCTGACAGACCCCTCGGGGCGGAGGACATCCATGAGAATTTACCGCGTCATCAAAAAAAAAAAAAGGATAAATTGGATAAAGTTGTGGTCAACCATACTACATCACACAAATGTGGTCAAATGAATAAAGTGTGGACAAATGTGGGCAAGCAGGGGTCAGTAGGCAATGATAAGCTGACAAAGCAAAGAGAAACTTATATGAATATTAAAAAGCCTGATCATAAAACACTTGCTATGAAAAAAAATATGCACAAAGATATGTTGTAGCCATGTGAAATGTGTGTATTATTATAACGTAAATTGTCATTTATAACGCTGATAAACTCAATTCATTTTTAATTTGTATCGTCACACCCTATGTTATGGGTAGGTACAATTTACAAACATAATAAATAAATGTAAAACACAGAGACTTGGACAAATTAATATGTGAGTATCGAAGTATCTAAATGATTTTACGACTTCGTACAGTGGCGTTGTGGTATTGGTCCTTGTAATGTCCTAACGGACAATCAGTATCACATATTTCAATTTCATAACGACATATTTACAATCCTTAGTCGGCAGAAACCTTGACTCCATGTTGAGTTTTTCAACATCTATGTTTTCATTCTATTCCCTTCTTGAGCAATATGTGGTCGTGGTGACAAACCTTGGCCCCTAGTGTATCGTTCTCCTGGGGGCAGAGATGAACAGTCAAGTTCCAGTAGGCCCCTACCATCGGCCGACTGGGTTCGGCCCCTTCGAAGGAACCAAACTTGGCTCGTTCTAACAGGTCCACCCTGTGGAGCCGTTGTCATAGGATGAATATAAAAAGAAATGTACCAATAAGCAAAGCTATTGTTTTGAGTTACTTTTTGCACTGGCCTTGCGTAACGCCTTTAACTGGTCCTTGCTTCTCCGGGAATCAGAAAGAGCGTCAGGGTCTATAGGACCTGGAGCGTCTGGAGGATCTGTAGCCTCTGGAGGATCTGTAGCCTCTGGAGGATCTGTAGCCTTTGGAGGATCTGTAACCTTTGGAGGATCTGGTGACTCTGGTAAATTTGGTGATTGCGAATGTTCTTGAGATGGGGTCATTCCAGTCGCATCGATGAGCGCCTTGCGATGACTGTTCACCACCAATATGAAGTATACTGTTACTGAAAATAATTAAAATTTTATTTTACGACTTTCGTATTTTTTAATACTGTTCTTTTATTTTATTTTATGATTTCAGTGGGGCAGCAATATACTTATTAGTATGTTATTAATGTATTTATGTTAAGATAGCTGCAATTTAGGATAATATTAATAGTGTATATTTTAATCAAACTTAAATTTTTTCCTGACCTTACGTCAAGCAGCTACGGTCTTGTTATTAGGATCTGATCACATGTACCACAACCACCGCGATAAATGTGGGCAAGCAGAGGTCACATGTGGGTGGTGAAGCTGCAGCTTTTTGCAATTGCGTTGTGGTAACCACAAAATCAAATCAAATGGTCGACCGACGCATCGTTATTTGCGATGTGCCCGGCGGCTAGTGCGCGGTCTCGCTGGGGGTTGCTTTGTGACTATGACGTGACATTAATGTGGTTAGTGTCGCTTACTCGGTTGATATTGATGGGCAAATGTGTGTGTGTGAATAAACTTTTCATTTCCATACAAATTAGCGCCCATCCCCTTGTGTTGTTGTGTTGTGATTGTGGTAAGTGTGATTTGCCTTTTAACGACACAAATGGCTTTACAATAGAAGCTCTAAAGTAACGACAACATACTCACAGATATACCAAAGCATTGCCAATATGACAGCCAGAACCTTGGCCCTCTGTTTACTTGCAGTAAAAACCAGACCCAATAGACACATCAGCATAAGCATTACCACTATGAATACCAAGGTGTACCAGATCCATATGTCGATGAGTAGAATATCATTCTGGAGAGGAAAAAAATTGGCCTGAATAATGATAGATTTCTAGTTATAATTAGCAGATTTGCCAGAAATAGTATGCACTTCAGCAATCATCGACTATCTTCGGAAATATGCATTTGCGATGATGATATTATTATCTAAAATAGAGCTGGTAGAAATTACACTCAATGCAATTAAAGAAAACTTTTAGTAACTTTATAGCAGTGTGTGATCTAAACGTGCACTGAAGTCACGGTTATCTATGACTTAGGCAGTCTTAAAACGTGATTTATTTGTGAGAGAATAGTATACCTACTATGCGTAATCCTACCAATGCACGGCGCTAACTTCATGCCGTGAAATAATAGAGTACTTAAGTCACACGTATCGTAAAGCACGCAATGATGGGTGCACCACCACGTAGCGTGGTGGCAGTACAAAAATTATAAGCTTTGCCTCTATAGGGGGTTAGTCTTTGGCGTGACGTTCGTGCTAATTCGGAAACACGAAGATTACAGAAGCGCATACTTTTTCTGGTTTACCTGAATTTTCTTTTTGTTACTGTTTCCTGCATACATTGATAAGTCCAACAAATAACACAACGCTAGCTGCGAAGAACATCGCCAGCAGTATCCAAATTGTGAGGAGGAGATAACTCATGGGCATGAAGAACGTGCATCCGTACACCATTGGATGGACCTGAAAGATACAATTTTGAAATAAAAAAACCCATACATATTATTAAAATATCAGCGCGTCGCTCCCGGCAGTGGAGCAGTGATCGCCCAGTGGTATCGCCTTCGACTTACCGAGTTGAAGGTCGTGAGTTCGTACCCAGGCAGGCCCTTTACTTTGTGCATTTAATTTCATTACCGCTGCTCTGAATACGGTGAAGGAAAACATCGTTAGAAAATCGGCATGTCCTTGAACCAAAAATTCGTAGACATGTGACATTTACCAACTACTTGGCCTATAGAGGTATGACGTATGAGAAACAGGGTGTAAAGTTCACTCATCCTTTAAAGAAAAGGGAAGATCCTCCGACCAAACGGGTGTTGTGTCTGGTGGGCCACTGCCCGACAGTTGATATCGGGATGTTGTATACAGGAAAAGTTTTTATCCAGTGCGCAAACTATAACCATGAATTCAGCATATGATTGTAGACCCCGCACCCCTAACGCAGAAATGGTTCGCCGGTTATACAAAAAAAAAATCTGCTGTTCATACAAAAGTGCAATACCTACGCGGTCAAAATGTATGAAACAGCAATTTTTTTTTTTTTTTGTATAACTGGCGAAAAATTTCTGCATTAGAGGGTCAAGAATGATATGCTGATTCATGGTTGCAATTTGCGCACTGGATAAAAACTTATCCTGTATATAATATAGGTATTAGTTGCGGTTAACTCTGATTGCGCAATGCAGGATTTGTGTGACCTGACGTCTTTGATGCGTAGTTCGCATGTGGCATTGTAGATGGACAGCCACAGCCTGCGTGGAAGGTTACGGCCCATTTCCTCTCTAATTTAAAATTTCTAACACATTGCTTCATATGTCCAAAACATTGTCTGCTCAAAAACGTAAAAAAATGCAATGAATGTTGTAGATTTGTCAAAATGAATTTCGTTCCTACTGTTGCAGCTCTTTCAAGTGGGTTACAAAATTACCTCTCAGGGTACTCCACTGAGACTTTGCTGATTGAAAAGCCAAAATAACACTTTGCCCAACCTGGGAACCAACCCACGACAGCAGTACCTACAGGTACTGCTCATGGTCACCACTAAATCAACAAGGCAGTCGATAGAAATAACTTATAACTTAGAATATAACTTAATTCAATTTTATTAAAATAAACTAATAACTCCATCTGTTTAATACTTGAAAAATCACTGTACTGAATGTATGAGTGACTAATAAACTGCTCATTCGCTCTGTCCCAGAGAAAGCCGTTGTTTGAATTATACTAAACACCTACCCACAAATCAGCTTTCTTATACCGAACAAAATAAAAAGCTACACACAATTATTAACGGTTCGCACACATAACATATTTAGAGTAAATCCCGAACAAAGGGACGGCTCACAATAAGCCATTTTGCTATGCGTCCCTTGTCTCGGAAAAAATGTTATATACAATATTGTACCGGTGTATTTAGCTGTAGGAAAGGACGTCAGTCTTTTTGGCGGAAATGTTGCCATCTTCTGCGGGGTAATTGATAGTTAAATAAAACCATTAATTAGTGCACATAAAAGACATAACACTACACAAAAAGTACAATAAATCGGCGCGGAGTCTTGGGGCTCCATTACAATAGAAAATCAATTGGGTCTCATTAGCCGAATTGTGTCTCATTGACCGATCTTGAGCGATTAAATGTTAACAAATAACAGTAATTAAAATAAAAACAAGGCGCCCATTACCTACATCTACAAAAAGAAAAACATAGCTGCTTGAAATGTAGTGATACTATTACATAATTCAAATCAAATGACAAGGTGCGGTGTGCGTCTCAAGGTTGCACCAAATGATAGTCCAGCTCAGCATGTGGCAGGCTACACACTAACAGTAGGAATTGTTTTTTTTTTTGGGTATGAAATCATCTAATAACTTCTCCCACTCTGGGTGGAGCAGGAGGGCGTGTCAGACTTGTACTGACTAAAACCCACCCGTGTTCCCTCAGTAGCCCATATAAAGGCTACTGAGGGAACACGGGATGCTAGGTGCGGCGGTATCTCTTTCGAACAACCCGCACTCCTGGCAGACATAGGCCCTTACGGGCTCTATCAGGTTGTGCTGACATCTCTTTGAGGCGCGCGTGGAACACAATGCGCCATCGACCTGGGCTTGGTCCTTACCGGACAGCGAGCTACCCATTACTCGCCGTCCGCAAGCCCACGCCTATGGTGGCCGGGAACCAGCCTGGGATTCCCGACGCCCAGGGCGTCTCCTGTGGCGACTTAGGCCGTGAGGGCGCATGTACTGCCTCTCCCTCACGTGCGCCGCCTCTCTCTTCGCAAGCATCACTGCTTCGCTGAAGGAGGTGATGACTACCCATGCACTCTGGCTCTGTACCATGGCCTGGACCAGGGCCGGACGCGAAAGATCGCCGCACAGTGAGAATGGTTAATCAACACTAATTGCGTTGTTTACGTTCTGAGCAGACGGAAGCAATGCATTAGCAATATTATAAATATTCTTCAAAATGATTAGGGTTGTGATTACGTAATTAGGGTGCTGGTCTCATTCGTGCCCCATTCATCGGTTTCTAGTAGTGGTAATTGAATAACCAGACGAAATAATAGAAAAAAAAAATACATTATTTAAATTCTGGAGATTTTAAGAAGGATTTGAAACCTACTAAAGAGTACCGTATTGTACCTATGCAAAAGAGTATGAAACATTGTGGACAACGCTCAAATATCTCTTTTGAGTGTACGACTAAACGCCGATAGATACTACGCCGACAGACTGAACACCGACAAGACTTTACTTTGACGGGATTCTTCGCCGACATGACACTTATGTTACGGTTCACAATCTGTCGAAAGCTTACAATCTCGCGAGAAAGATTATAATCTGACTGTCGAAGATAAGTTGCGTCCCTGATGAGCCCTGTTGGCGAAGTGTCCTGTCGGCAAAGAGTCCCGTCGAAGTATGTTCAGTCTGTCAGCGTAGTATCTGTCGGCGTTTAGTCGTACACTGATCTCTTTTGCCTTATATTTGTATCGCAACCCTTTGTGTACAGGAATGATAGCAGCAATCAGAAGAAATAGATGCATTGGTAAAATACACACACTAACAACTTACACATAGGTCCAACCTGATACCTACTAACACAGGAAACCACGAAACAAAAATTATCGCAACTTTTACGTACCACGCATACAGCAGAAATTATCATGGCACCAGTCTTTAGATCTAACATCCCGAGGAATGTGTCTACTTTTGGCAGATTGTTCAATCCTATCATCTCATTAGTAGTATTTACTATGATATCCATTATTAATATTTTGTTTGGAAACTAGAAAGTAATTTTGACGTGCGATTGACAAATTATATTACTTTACTCAATGGTTAAAATATTGTCTTATTGTAGTCTTTGCTCATTGGAGAAATTGTCATGACATTTTGACACTTCGTTTTGACGTTAGGACCACAGACCCAGTTGTTTGAGATCAAAAAGGTTCTAAATGTACTTAAGTCTCAACTATTTCATTACTATTTGAGTAAAATGTGTATAACGTGCTGGAATTGAAGGATATTTTTTTATTGTTAATACAAAGCTAAATGCTTGTGAAGCCGTGATGAAATTAAGGCGTGATGTGTTCCGAAGCTAGTTGAGAAAATTAAGCAATTACATAAATAAAATCGATTAAAGTCTTTGTATTAATATTAAAACATCTCGGACTCGTAGAGTGTCCTAGGGTTAAAAATCATAAACTCCAAAAAAAATATTGAAATCAGCTGCAGGCGTAAATCATAATTAAAACCAAAAAATTGTGAGAACAAGTTACAAGCATATTTTTCAAAATAGGTTCCATTGTTTTTAACCGGAAAATGATTTATTTTTTCCGGTTAAAAATAATGAAACCTTCTACCTACTACATTAATTAGTCACTACAAGTCTTTTGTTAGTGTGTTTCAGAAATAATTAACTTTCAATATTGGACGTTGAAAAGAATTGCTAAATGAGAAAATAATCCTTTGTTTGGGGCCTTTTCGGAATTCGTTCTTTCGATGTAATGTCGGTCAAAATTTCGTATTTTCTTCTGATTAATTTAAATTCGAATTCGTCCTAAAGTATGTTTATCTCACAAAGTATAGCGACGAGTGGTGTCAGCACATAACACACATGCGCACACATACACACTTCATCAGAAGTGTGTATGTGTGCGCGTGTTTTTTCAAAGATGTATTAAAGTTTCACAAATTCTCTTAGACGCGACGGTGCCCCACACGCACACATTCACAGCATGTTTGTACACTAGCTAACTACAAGTAAAGCACGTGTTGCATCGTGAAATAATAATACTTTATCTGTAAAAAATAATTGATGCATTGCCCGCCTACTAAAACTCTTACTAACTCTAAGAATAAAAAAAGGAGACGTTGCTATAATTTATCTCGTTAAAATAGTCACATGCTCTTTTCGCTGACATTATGCAATCGCCGATGTAACCACGTCTAACCCCGAATTTAAAAGCTACACAAATGACTTTTCTCGTAAATCCAGTTTAAACCGGATTTATTATCCTTTTAGTTCTATATCGTTACCCTTTGAAACCGGAGCGTAGGATTCAAAATTCAAAAAAGTCCGTTGCAAACCAGTTTAATCCGGAATAATCCAATTACTAGAACTGGAAAGGGTATGTTGCGTCAGCAGTTAGTGTTTTGGTATTTAACTTTGAACTTTTGCATTTAAAAGGAATTTCGTTACGTATGTGTTATTTCAGGAAGTCACACTAATTCAGGCCAACTGAGTATTTAAACTTTAATGCTGCAATTCCAATGACTGGCTTTCGTTTTATGTAGGTGCTGTTTTTTCCACATATAAATGAGTAGTACTTATAAAGTATTTCGGTTTTTCATTTAGGGCAATTTCAATAGAAATAAAGAGAACTAGTAAAAATAGCTGCACGGGTCGATCGATCAGGTTAAGCTACGCTTGCCGCGGTTGGTACATGGATGGGTGACCATCTTTACATACCAAGACCCCTCCGTGCCTCGGAAAGCACGTTAAGCCGTTGGTCCCGGCTGCCATTTGTGGATCTTTG
The DNA here is from genome assembly GCA_949987655.1 of Polymixis flavicincta. Classification (NCBI taxonomy): domain Eukaryota; kingdom Metazoa; phylum Arthropoda; class Insecta; order Lepidoptera; family Noctuidae; genus Polymixis; species Polymixis flavicincta. The sequence goes on from OX465184.1 coordinate 19,258,434, forward strand.
ACAGTCGTTACGGGTCGTCAGAAGCCCGAAAGTCTGACAACCAGTCTTTACCAAGGGGTATCGTATTACCCAGTAACGGGGTTGTGGAGGTCAGATAGGCAGTCGCTCCATGTAAAATACTGGTATTCAGCTGCATCCGGTTAGACTGGAAGCCGACCCCAACATAGTTGGGAAAAGGCTAGGCAGATGATGAGTTGGCTGTATTCAAGGAATTTGTTAATGAATGAAGTTCTTTCATTTTACAGGCTTTTATTTCTGCCCTGCTAATTCTAAATGCAGCACTTGCAAAAAGCAGTTTCGAGATAAACGCGGAAATCTAATCGCGCGGAATCTTAAAACTCAATTTTGTAGCAGACATCTTTATCCGATTGAGCTGAAATTTTGTATACCTACACGTTTAGTTTGTATGACAATGCATGGTTAGCTGTATGACGTCATTCTAAATCCAATATGGCGGAACACCTAAGATAGTGGACTATTATTTTTTAATGCACACCTACATTATGGATATCAAATGAAAGGGCTTGCTGAGAATAACTCGAAAAATAAGTAAAAATATTTGAAAAGTATAAAACAAGCTTTTATTCAAATGAGCTAAAAAAAAAAAAAAATTTTTACTATACCTTGCATTGACATATAAATAATAACTTGTAACGTCATTACACAATATACGGGGTGTGGCGTAAATAGTGGTCCACCGTTAAGGATTCGATATACCAGATAATTTACTATAACATATTTAAAAAAAAACATTTTTACCCAAGGATTCCGATTTTTTTTTTTTTGTTTTATAAGTATTTACGAAATTTCTAATATTATAGTATGTTATAGTAAATTATCTGGTATATCGAATCCTTAACGGTGGGCCACTATTTACGGCAAACCCTGTAAATGATATAAAGCTTGTCGCGAGATTTACCTCTATATATAAACAAAGTAAATGAAATGACTTAATTTGATGGTTTTTAAATTTTTAAGTTTTCGAACTAATATAAATACGAGTACTTAAATCTTGCGACAAGCTTTTATATCATATAAATTGTGTAATGAGTAATGACTTTATAAGTTGATGGTAAAAAGTATAAGGGAAAAGTTTATTTTATTCTTTTTAGCGCATTTAAATAAAAGCTTGTTTAAAAAATCTAGTTTTTTTACTTTTCGTTTATTAATTCCTAGGTTCTTTTACTTCAAATTTAGTTTTTAACCGATTTCAGAAAGGAAGAGGTTGTCAATTCGTCGGTATGTTTTTATTTTTTACATGTTACGCGATATCTCTGGCAAATTGTGGACCTATTTCGAAAATTCTTTTTAATAGATATATATGGGATCATCCTTGAAACATACCCGTTTCAGGGATGATCCCATATATTTTATTAACTTTGCTTGGGTATTTTTGCGTTTGTTCGATAATACGTATTTAATCAACTTTCTGTAGGTATCTTGATGATGTTCTTATAATGCCTGTCACTGTTGATTACATTTACAAGTAGTGTTGTACGAATTGGTGTGCGGTAGGTACCGTAACCAAAGAGCGAAAATTAAAAAAACCTTTTTACAAAAAAAGTAAATAATGCTTGGCTATTCTGTAAAAATCTCACCGCAAAAGCATAGGTATTTTTTTTTTTTTTGATGGGACCTCATCAAATAACTTCTCCCGCTCTGGGTGGAACAGGAGGGCGTGTCAGACTTTTACTGACTGAAACCCACCCGTGTTCCCTCAGTGTGCCAGAGGCCACGGTATCTCATTCGAACAACCCGCACCCCTGGCAGCATAGGTGACATGAGCTTAAAGTGAGCTGTTATCGTGTCAGCCGATCTGTTCTAGACACAATCTCACCGTGAAGTCTTAGGTAAAGTGAGCTTGTAGTGAGCAGTCCATAGTGTCAATCCCTAGAAGCAGGTGGAATGACAGCTCAATCGGTGAGATTTTTACAGAATAGAACGGCCGAAGCCAGAAATTGATACTATTAACAGCTCACTTCACCTCAGTTATCACGGTGAAATTTTTACAGAATAGCACTACAGTTCAAAAGGCACCGACTTCCGAAATCAAGGCCCTGGTAATTTTTAATGTACTCGTCGTATTGTCGTCACGAGCGATAATTATTCTTACTGCAATCCGATACGGGTTAAAATCTGTTGTAATAAATTCGGATAATAAATGAGCAAGCATTCTCGTAAAATTGCAAATAAAATCGTATAAAATTAGATATTAACTATTTGATAATAATTTAGAATTTAGAATTTTATGGTATATTTTTAATTATAATAATAAATTGTTGTTGACGGGATAAACTGGTTTTAAAGATAATTGAGAGGTGAGTTTGTTGATTTTTTTGATGCATTAAAGTGTGTTTAATTTTGTTTTGAGTTCCATCACTATATACCAAAAAGACTTGAAAATATCATATATTTTTTTGCTTTCAAAATTATTTACGGTTAAAGAGATACTCTTGTTTAAAAAACTACCTTTATGAGCGTTTTCAAGAAATCTCCGCCTTAATGTTATTTTTCACATTGTAGCGTTTTTATTTTCATAAAAAGTTTACTTGCTAATATAATCATTTGTTTGAACTGTAAAGTGCAGAGAATCACACGGTTAACAACATACTTTATTCTGCAGTAATATTGCAGTTGACTAGCGGAATGTAGGTCACTCCTAAGTGAGTTTGTTCGTAACCTGAGATAAAGGTTACACGACAAGGATGCTACGTATCACCGTTATGATAAAATTGAGTTAAGAAAATCTAATATCCCGTATCTAACTATAAATATATCAGAAATTAGTCAGGTCAGACTGGTGGTCAAGCTTTCGGGCTTCTGACGGAGCCGTAACGACTGTCAAAGATCCACGGATGACAGCCGGGACCAACGGCTTACGAGTAACATGCTTTCCGAAGCACAGAGGGGTCTTGGTATGTAAAGATGGTCACTCATCCACGGACCACCCGCGACAAGCGTTGCTTAACCTGATCGACCGCCCCGTGTGGTTGTTATTGCTCAGCCATAAACATCACTAGAATCTGTGTAACAAAAGTTTTATAAGACTTTAAAAATTGGTTATTTATACCCTTTTTTTTTTTGGCTTTTTTAACCTGCTTTTGTCTGTTTTGTTCATTTTGGTGAACCGGTTTGAAAACTATGTAAACCCGTTACAATAAGGGAAGCATTGAAAAGTACTTACTGAAATAAATCAATTGAGCTAGTAATAGAAGACCATAAAGTGCTTCACCTTATTGCACTCAAAAAGTTTGCGCTTTGAAAGTTCGAGCTTTGAAAGTTATACATATTAGTTTTAAGTGTTTCCAACTTGTGTTTTTGTGAGTATTATTGTGGCGGCAGCGGCAGCAGGCTCGAGATCGAAAAAGTGGGTCGCGCCCGCTTAGTAACGCTCCCGTTTGCCTACGCTACATATACATTGGCTATGAAGAATCAAGGAGAAAAAAATCTAACGAAATAAGCGAAGGTACAAAAAGGTACGCCCTTATCCTTAGTGATTGTTATTGAGCTGTAAATGAAATCCAGTTTCAAGACATTGCGAAACTGTTAGACGGAGACCTAGATAGTTAATGTGCTTTCACATTAATTCTATCTCTGTCTTACAGTTTTAAAGAAAAGATTAAGAATCTAGAGATGAACTAATTTAAAACTGCACGCCCGTCCACTAAAACTTCTATAATATGTATGCAACCAGCAGTTTGGGCCACAAACAACCGGGGTGTATAGGATTAAATTAGTTGATCTGTAACTACTTATAACTTCAAAATGCGTAACTTACTACAATATACTAATTTCATTACTTCAACTGAACAACTAAATTCACATCACCTAGGATATGGCGGTCCCATCAAGCCTAGGTACATATGTGTAATAAACATATATTTATGCGGCTACTAGAAAGTCGGCTACTGCAAAGTTCGTGACGTGCGTTCATGACGGCAAAGTTCTCATAAGAAAGGGTGATGGATACTTCGAGATGGATAGCAAGCTAAATGCTTAAAAAGCCTAGACGCTCTTACATTGTTTTAACTCGGTAAAACAATGTAAGAGCGAAAATTGACCAAAACATGTAGCATGCGCACCAAAGCCGAAATAGCAGGGGTGGCCTTTTGCTACTAGGGAACACAACGATTACGATTAAAGCACGATGTTCAAAAACTCCACAGAATGTCAATAGCAAATACAGTGCATACACGTACCTTGGACTGCTACGACACACGCTGAGCTTTCCACCTCCGATGGTTCCAAGGGCAGGAATACAGGAACTCCGGGACGCGAGTATGAGATTCACGCGCGTAAAAGAGAGAAAACGATGGTTTGTCCAGTATTGGGACAAGAGAACGTTGAGCGCGAAAAGAGATGTTCACACACACACGGGCTTTTCGGAAGTGTCTTTCGCTCCAACTTTTTTACGAGTCACGGTATGCACCACAGACTATATTAGGTCTGCGTTTTGCTGTCGCAAACTGATGGAGCGTTGAACATCGGTTATTAGAATAAATTACGTTTGGCCTTTGCAATACCGGGAATAAATAATAATCAATGAAAAAGCCTAACGCCTAAGGATTTTTCATTGTTTATTTAAAAACAATCGTTTTTTTGCAAAAAAAAAAAACGGATATAAACAACACCAATTCAACGCCCGTGACGTGTTCCGTGTGGTGCTGGACGTAAAGAATAGCACCATTCCATCTCTTCCCGTGGGTGTAGTAGGAGCTTAGGCGACTAAGGGACTTACTAGAGAATGGGCAGCAGCGTTCTCTATGCATTTTACCACCATACTGCGATCGCCAACCCGCCTGCCAAGCGTGGCGATTATGGCAAGCCCCCCCAAATTGGGGGAGGCCTATGTCCAGCAGTGGACGTCTTCCGGCTGAAATGATGATGATGATGAATTCAACGTCTACTACCAGGGGCATGAAAACAAAATTAAAGATGACTGAATTACCTACACGGTTGTGTAACAACGATGTTATTATTGGCTCAAAGATTTGGCTAGATGATAGCATAAGTGATGGCGAAATATTTGACTCCAGGTATATCCGTAGGGACAGAGCATCATCAGTACATAGCGGCAAAAGAGGAGGAGGCGTATTGATCGCTGTTCTGAAGTCAATAGACTCCCGGATGTTGCAGTGGGAAACGGCTGATGTTGAAAACCTATGGGTCAGACTGAAGATTGTAAAAGGGAAAATATGCTAAAGCTTAAATATCTGTGCGGTTTATCTTTTCCCTCCAGTTCAACATCGTACACTAGACTTGTTCCATGAAAAGGTCTCCTCTGTCATCGACACAACTGGCGACGAAAGCTTCATAGCTGGAAAATTAGTTTTCCAGTTCAGCTTAAATTCATTCCGAACAATACTGAAAACTAGTTGCAGAACGTTGTAACAAAATTCTCGAAATTTGGTAGTACTTCTACTACACACTAACCTTGCAAATTATAATTATACGTAACTGTACTATTCAAGTTTGAAAAACTCAAACAGAAAACTAGCCTTTGAAGTGAATGAGAGCCTGGCTTTGCAATAACCAACTGCAAACAAAAGACGTTCTTTTCTCTGCGAGTACCTACAATGGAAATGAGTTAGTAAAGTAAATATAGGTGCAGACGTACGCAACTTAAATTACTTGACTTACTGGGTTATAATTAGATGAGGAGCTTGTGGCCAAGTAATAACAGCTACACGAGTCGATCGATCAGGTTAAGCTACGCTTGCCACGGTTGCTCCGTCGATGGGTGACCATCTTTACATGCAAAGACCCCTCCATGCCTCGGAAAGTACGTAAACCCATTGGACCCGGTTGCCATTCGTGGATATTTGACAGTCGTTACGGGTCGTCAGAAGCCCGAAATTCTGACAACCAGTCTTACCAAGGAGTATCGTGTTACCCAGTAACTGGGTTGTGAGGGTCAGATAAGCAGTCGCGTTTGAAAAGAGCAAGTCAGATGATGATCATAAAAAAGTAAAGTAAAAATCGTTTATTTCAACATTAAAATTACAGTATTGAGATATCGTTGGTCCCAAACTAGGCACAGCCTGTATCTTGGGCACCATTTAACATTTAGAACATTTCGGGTTTTTTTAAATAAAAGTTGAAATTGGCAACAGTTAAATTAGTGGAAAGCCTCTTCGAGACTGCAAAACTAAAATTACAAAAATTACAAAATAAAATAAAAAATACATAATTCAGGTAAGAAAACTATTATATAAAATGAATTTATGAAAGATCAGACTTGGTTTAATTTCTTTATTTTGCTGCTGTTCTATGTTGTATTTTACATACTACTTGTGTGTGTGTGTGTGTGTGTGTGTGTGTGTGTGTGTGTGTGTGTGCGCGCGTGCGCACGCGTGTGTGTGTGGGGTGGTGAGTGTTCATGACTCTGCATTGTGTAAGTTGATTTTATTTGTTTATACTAAGAATTGTTTCAGAAGAGGTGTAAGATTGTTCTAAGAGCCATAATTTCACAGTGTGTTTCATTTGGATGTAAGAGAAGTTGTTTATGTTAAGAACCGAGTTTACGTTATTGTAGATATGAGTGTGTAGGAATGATGGTAGACGTTGGGCATACGCAGAGTTGACAGCTGGGTTCGGGATTCGGAATTTCCTCTTACTTTGAAGGGCGATTAAATCGGTTCTTTTCGACACTTTTAATTGCGTTTTAGTTGTAACGGTAAATATGTACAGTTTGCGCACCCCAAGAAGTGCTGCCTCTCTATATTATAATCTGTCAGTAGAGTAACGGTAGGGTTTGAATAGCATGACTTTTAACACGGAACGTTGTGCCCTCTCCAGCTCTAACATATGAGTTTTGGCGGCCCCACCCCAAACTGTTACACAATATTGGAGTAGAGATTGACAGAGAGCAAGGTAAACTAATTTACGAGTTTCGGTAGAAGCACATTCACGTAGTAGCTTTGTAACGTAGATCAGTCTACGAACTCGTTTTGCCATAACCGTAATGTGTAGTTTGAAAGAGAGATGCTGATCTAATGTCACTCCGAGGTATTTTAGATGATCAGTCCTTTCAATTTCGTTACACAGGCACGTGGAAACAGATCTACCGGGAAGGTCGTTAGAATTACATCTGTGTATTTTTAAACTCCATTCCGGAAGTTTAGTGGCATTAGTTTTTCTAAAAATTATGTATTTCGTTTTCTTTTCATTGAGCGTGAGTAAATTTAAATCCAACCAGTTAGCTAACGTACTCATTCCAGACTCGGTTTTCTCATGGACTTCATTCCAGTCGGCGCCGTGAAAAATGATAACTGTATCATCAGCGTAACAAACCAAGTCAGCGTTAGGAATTTCATTCCTTAAAATGTCATCCATGTAAATTGTGAATAAAGTCGGGCCCAGTAGACTGCCCTGCGGTACACCAAAAGAAACACTTAAATCATCGCTCATCTGATTTTCGACTCTAACACACTGCCGGCGAGTCATGACTGGGGTAAAACTATAGTGACAAGGAAGCTAAATAGAACTATCCTACGGTTTGCACACGTCTATCCTAAAGGTCTACGGCTATGGCCGGCCCATCGCCACTGCACCTTACTTATTCCGTGAGCTATGTCGACATTTTTGGCTGCCTGCCAGATCACCTCGTTCCGGACTCGAACCCTTAGAGTGATTACAAGAACATCCCACTCCATAACTCGCTAAGCGAGATTGAATTCAAGGAATAGCCGTACCGCGAATGTCCACCTTTCGGCTACGTAGCTTATGACCTACGGTTACGGGTACGGTTATGATCTACCTGAAGTCTTCAATCCGAATGCCCTACCTGTTATGACAGGCAGGGCGTTTGGATTGAAGACTTTAGTCTTTAGGCTCTGTGGAATAGGTACGTGACTAGGAGACGTGACGAAGCTTCCCAAATGCTGCCCAGGCCAACTGAATTCTCCCGTTAGCTTCCTTCTCAAACTGCATGTCCAGCATCTGATCATGCAGTGATTCAGCGACATTCACGATGTCATCTGCAAATATTAAGAGCAGAACATGTATCTCAATCTCATTCATTGTGGCATTTAGCAACCCGGAGCTGTCACGGCACAATAGCATGCGAGCTACAAGTAGCTTAATCAGCCTATAATGACCCGGCCATAAGCGGGTTGGTAGATGTCACATGTCTTCCTGCAGGCTTAGCACGAGCACCGATTTGTCGACGGAAGAATAGACATGACTATTAACTAAATGATGTACAATAGGAGAAGATAGCTATGTTTTTCTATTAATTATCACAGTTATGCGTTCTAAACGAATCATGATTTTGTAGATAATTGTATATACTTTATGGCCGTCGAGTAGAAAGTTTGTTGTCAGTGTGATTTTGACAGTTTTGGGAAGAAATATTCTTCTGAAATAGTCTACATTTATAGGGACCTAGACACAGATTGTTAGAAACGAAAGACAAAATGACAGATTGTAGAAGGATTTCTACGATGCGATGTTAAAAATGGAGGAACGAAATGTCACTTTGTATTGAAAAAGCACTGTCTATTCTTCGTAGAAATAGAAAGAGTCATACGAAGCCTGCTGATTATTTGCAGAATTTAGTAGAAGTTAACAGCAAGTGTATTAGCGACTAAAACCACCCCAGCCAAAAGCCATTTCCTAACTTAATATAATATTGAAAATGAGACAGTTACTCCAATCTAAAATTGATTTCCAAGTGAACTCCTAAGTACACTAAATAAAGTACCCTAGAGACCCACAAATAGGAGGCCTAGTAAATGTCTTTGTTTTACTGGATTGAGACACGCAACGTTAAAGTCATTGTACTTGGGCACTTCTTATTATTAAGCTAAGTTCCTGGACTTAACTTGTTTAGGTAGTGATATAGGCGTATTAGAAACTAGGTTTTGCCTGCGGTTTCGTCCACGTCATATTTCTCGCTCCTCCGACCCACTCCGTCGCATCAAATCGCTTGCCAGTGCGAGTACTTCGTATTTGTGACTTTGTCTGTTCTTTTTGCTCCTCAGAGTCCTGACGTGATGTTATATAGCCTTCCTCGATAAATGGGCTATGCAACACTGAATTTATTTTTCTGTTCCAACCAGTAGTTCCTGAGATTAGAGCGTTTAACCAAACAAATACTTCAGCCTTACCTTCCGCCTGACGCTGGTCCTCATCGGACACGGCTGTTTCGCATAAGGCGGGAGGAAACGCCCGGGTGTTTCCATTGCGAAGATCGCCCTGAGAACACGGTAGAGCACACAGTGGAGGTCTGCCCGGCTTGGGCGGAGCACCACCGTGTCCTCGTGGAGGCGATCGGCGGCGGCGATCTTTCGCGTCCGGCCCTGATCCAGGCCATGGTACGGAGCTAGAGTGCATGGGTAGCTGTTACCTCCTTCAGCGAAGCAGTAATGCTCGCGAAGAGGGAGGCGGCGCACGTGATGGAGAGGCAGCATATGCGCCCTCACGGCCCTGGCCTTCGCAGGAGACGCCTTGGGCGCCGGAATCCCAGGCTGATTTTCGGCCACCGTAGGCGTGGGCTTGCGGACGGCGAGTAATGGGTAGCTCGCTGTCCGGTAAGGACCAAGCCCAGGCCGACGGCGCCTAGTGTCGCCTCAAAGAGATGTCAGCACAAAATGATGGGGCCTGCAAGGGCACTCTGCCTATTGGTGAAAACCGCATTAAAATTAGTTTCGGAGTTTGAAAAAGCTAAGCGTGCAAACACGAAAAGCGACTTTTTTTTGTACTATGTAAGGGTAAGTATGTACAATATAGTCCAGAGATCTTGCTCAAATCGGAATTGGTAATCTACTTAGATTACCTACTGTTATCGACGCGTTTTATTAAATTGGAAAAGGCTTCATAACACGCTTGCGAGAGTGGAGACACTGTCTGCTTCGTTGTTTTTCGCTAGTTATGAACAACACAAAAAGAAAACTCGATAATACTACCCGGCCTCAGGGAAATCGAACACAAGACTCCATAACATCACGCCTGTATTCCCCAATAGTTAGGTAGAGGTGTCCTTATACCGAGTACACCCACATTTCGCTAGTTATATTTCTCTCTCTCTGTAGTCGGTCCCTCATATCTGAGGATCGTGGTCAGGTTCGAAGTTGCATCTGGAGCTGATGATCCGCCTCCATCGGTTTCTATCCAGCGCATCCCTTACCACCGTATGGAATTTAGAGGACGATGATTCCTTCACCTGATCGGTCCATCGTGTTGGTGAACGACCGCGCGATCTGCCTTCGGTGTTCCCAACCACAATCAGTTTTTCCAAATTTTCATCGCCTCTGCGTACTATTTGGCCGAAATAGGAGAGAATGCGTTGTTGACATACAGGAAAAGTTTTTATCCATTACAATTTGCGCACTGGAAAAAAACTTACCCTGTATGCAACATTATTTTTAGTATACGCGAAACCTGAATGTAGTTTGTTCAGAATGAGTAATTGTATCGATTCCAATAATTTTTACACAATGTTATATTTTTTCCAAAAAAAGTTTTGCAAGTGTGTTGGAAAATGTTATCACCAGTTCATTACAATACAATGGCCGTACGGTTAGGTACCTACTGTCTAATTATTATCAATCAGCACAATACGACACTAGACGCGCGGGCGGCGCGGGGCCCGCGTGGTGACCATGTTTGTGTAGACAACTAGGTAACATAACAAGCTTATAACTTTGTGATTTTTCATGATACAGTTTCGAAAATTTTCACATATATTTTGTACATAGATTCTTTGCATAAAAATACTAGACACGTGTTTCGGGTTACTATATACAACTAGGGTTGTATGAGGTCGACAAGCGGGTTTTTATTCGAAGCTGAGTTAAGATCGATGCATTGATTGGTGCGTATGGCAGTCCACGGTATTCTCAACATTCTTCTCCAGCACCACATCTCAAATGCGTCAATTCTTTGTCTTTCTCGGGCCAAAATCGTCCACGTTTCTACTCCATACAGGAAGATGGGTATATAGTTATATTTAAGTCTCATATAATAGGGGGTGAGCCTATTACCATCCACTGGATCCACGTCTAGACTTCGGGCTACCACTGTGAAATTCCTGACAGTAAAACCCAATAGCATTCTGCCCGACCTGGCTATCGAACCCACGACCTCATGCTCATCCGTAGAATCACTTGCGAAGAAAAGTTAGTCTATCAACTAGTTAACTATATCTATATTCAAGAGTCGCTCTAAACTATTACCATAGACCAACAAGGCAGTATTATTCACTTGTCTTTGTTATATTGTCTGCCCTTTAACTTTATTAACACAACAATTTAATGTCAAGGACAAGTATAGTTTGTTTAGTTTTGTTTATAAAAAACTAGCTTTTGCAAGCAGCGTCGCCCTGCTTGGAGGTCGGGAATTATCCCGCGGGAACGTACCTACTACTGGGATAAAAAGTACCCTATGTATTAATCCAGATTATAATCTACCTACTAAACAAATTTCATCCAAATCCGTGTAGCCGTTTTTGCGGGATAAACGCGAAAGTTTGAATGTATAAATGGATATTTGTGACTCTTTCACGTAAAACGGATTTGGATTCAATTAGGCACACAGATAGATTATAGTAGGTAGTATACGTTCCCGCGGGATAGTTTCCGACTACCACGGGCGAAGCCGCGGGCGGAAGGTAGTTTATAATATTAGTAGGATTTACTTGTTCTTTTTTCTTATAAAAAAAAAAAACTTTGCCCCACACAAGGAATTTCTCCTGTATTGTGGGTGCGTTTACAAACATTTAAACTCACATACACAAACGGCCAGACCCGGAACAACTACTTGTAGGTCATACAAATATTTGTTCCGTGCGAGAATCGAACCCGCGACACGCAGCGCAGCAGTCAATCGCTTAACCACTGCGCCAACCGTGCCGTTAAAATGTCATGACTTTGCTTAGGTATCACAGGTAACAATTTTATTATCTTATTTTGGGAACCCTAGCTGTTAGTGAAAATTCAGTGAAATGTAAATGTCATGACACGATATTATTTTGAGCAAGTAATGAAACACCTAGAAATCATTTTTCTTAGAAATGAAATATATCTCTTTGGAAAGTAAAAATGTACCAGTTTCTTGAGAAATAATTTAAACTTTTCCAACAGAGCTTTGCAAAGTGCAAATCACAAAGTGCACTTTATATTTCCAAGTCAGTTGAAGAAGCTGTTATGTTATTTGCGAGTCTGGAGTAAGTAATTAATTATTTGTCATAAAGAAATTGTTACTTGAAATGACTTCCATTCCAAGTTAATGAAAGACAGTGCGCACGCGCGGACACAGCAACAAGAAGTACCTACCTATATTGTACACAAATATATTTTATTGACGCTCTTAATGGTTCCGCAGTTTCCAACTTTACTAGAAATATTTCATAATTATATTATTTTAGTTAATATCTGGATGACCGGTTTTTTTTTGTTTGACGTTTTCAAAAAAGGAAACCTAGCTAGATCGATCTATCGCCCCCGAAACCCCCTATATTAAATTTCATGGGAATAGTTGGAACCGTTTCAACCGAGATTCAGAACATACAAGAATTGCTCGTTTGAAGGTATTATTAGGTACACTGTATAACCGAATAAACGCAGTAAATGTAGTTTGTTCTTATTTGACTACTCAATGGATTTCAGTGAATTACACTTAATACAGGTATTGTTTTTTCCTAAAATAACGTGTTTTGAAACGAACCTACGATCAGTAGGAATGGCAAAATACGTTATTTTAGAAAGTAGATTGAGCCAATGAAAATTAAATCTTAATTTAAGGCAATAAGACTCTAATCTATTCTAAACTCGGAAATTATCGCACGGGAACGTACGTACTACAGCAACCGGGATTAAAAGTCTCCTATGTGTTGTTAACCCAGGTTTGGATAAAATTTGGCACATCGTTTATCTATGTGCCAAATTTCATCCAAATCCGTACAGCCGTTTTTGCGCCTATCCGGAAAAAAACATCCAGAGAAACAGATAAAAATTGTATGAACTTTATTTTCGACATCAGACTCGTTTCGACACCTCATAACAATAACAAATGAAAGCACAACAAACAAACACAAAAACAATGTACAGTTTTGACTTCATTACTATTTTATTATACGAGTACATACCTATGGATAATACCTGCGGAAAAAACGAATCGCGTAACGTTTGACGTTTTCACAACGAACACAAAGGCACTGCGTTTATTTATTTACAAAAACTTACAGTCAGTACTGGCGCCAAAATGGCGCCGAAAGCAAGTCGATGCTTTTAAACCCGCAGATGCCATTACAATATTTTTACGATATTTACTAGGCATCGTTTTTACGATCGATATTTTCTCAACAAGCATGATCTACCAAAGGAATCCACTAGCTTCTATTCCCAGCCGCTACATCGCAGATAAAATTGAATACTGTTCCATAAAATATAGTGACGTCATTTCTTGTTTCAATTCGAAATAAGAAACATCATCCACATTCTACGTTTGAAAAGATTGTTCAAACTGACATCAGCCAAGTCCTGGCCAAAGATTAAGAATTGCCGCATATAGTCAGGCATGTAGGTAAAAATGTAAGTTGATCGTTTTTGTGGACAATGTGTTATATAAATCCCAAACATTATTTGCTGAGAGACATTTTCCCGACATATTTAGTTTTATTAATTTATTTATTCACACTATGTTTGATGGTGCCAAAATATTCTGCAGCTAAGCTACATGTTCGAGCCGATAAGCAATAAAAGTATGAGGAACAGGGTGGAAACTTCCTCAAACACACACATTGAAAAACTTTTTTATTTTTCACTTTTTAGTTACCTACCCCACAGACATCATCCTTGGCGTCAAAACAATGCATATTTATGCGATAGCAACATTCGCGGTTGATTTGCTGTAAGTTTTTGAAGAGTTCCGTTGTCTGTCTCCGAAACGCATCATCAGATCTATATAAAATTACAATGGGACCATTATGGAGTAAACCCCTTTCGAACAAAAAAAGAATTTTGCAAATCCATTTATATACGACGGAGTTATGCCCGAACATACATAAAAATAAAATAATATAAACATGTCGAATTGATAACCTCCTTCTTTTTAAGTCGGTTAAAAAGGGAAGATCCTCCGACCAGACAGGTGTTGTGTCTGTGTGTTAGCTAATGCCCGAAGATTGATGTCGGGATATTGTAAATAATGTTAATCGCGCGGATAAAACTGCTTGCAAAATTTTGCGTGATATCGGTGTAACGTGCAATTTGCATGTGGCTTAGCAGATGCTATTTAGCTTCGTGGAAAGTCATCGTGGGATCCCGACAATACAATGTGTCATAACCCTACATCGTGAACAAAGAAAACCTTTTGTTTATCACGTAAAATACCTCAACCCTGCTAAAACTTGTTAGTTGTAAAGGCTCGACATAATCAAATGAATCCCGGAATTACTTCCGCGTCCCGGAAAACTACAATATCAAGTAGAATCCTTTATAGAGGGGCCACCAATACGGGATTCGACAGGTGGCAACATAAAGGATTATAAGACAAAACGTTTCGACATAAAATTACTTTGTCGAAACAGAACACAGTCATGGAAAATTATTTAATTTATCTTTACAGAGAATAAATACCTCTCTTTCTTTTGAATTGCTTGAGATTCTTCGGAGGACTTAATTTTCGTGATGCTTGGTGGGTTGTTATGTACTTGTCATAATATACCTAAGTATTTCATGTGTCACACGAAGCTAAGTATTTTGAAATAACTGTTTGTTTGGATGTATGTCAATGGAAATTTTGCGGTGGAAATTTCGTTGTTATAGATAAAATAAAATCACGCTTTAATAACCGACTTCAAAAGGTTATCAATTCTTGATAACCTTTTGAAGTCGGTTAATAAAAAGAAGGATGGAGTGTCTCATCTACAAAACCTTACTCTATGACAAAGCTGAATAGTTTTCAATTAAACGGACCTGCCGACAGCAGGTACGTAATAACAGTAGCGGCATTCTAAAACAATAAATGGACGAGTCTTCAGAACATTGTCTTTTGTCATCACTGTTCCCAGCTTCAGATGAAACTGGTTCAGATTCTGATGGAGTTTTCTCGAATTTTCTTTTGAATTTCTAGTTTTGTGAGCTCTCGTATCCTGAAAATGATGTAACGTTTTGAATATCTTGTTTTTGATGTTTGTTAAATGATTAATGATTTTATTTCTGTAAGTAGGTTCGTACAAACACTTTTACACTTCAGTCATATTTTAAATTCTAGATGGTGTCGGCGTTTTCTATCTGACTACTTTGAGAAGAAAGGCTGAAAGAAACTCAGAAGAGACATAATCTTGGTCTCAATTTGTATTTAGTGACTGGGCTACTAGAGGTATTAGGATAAGCAGGGAAAGACTGTTCGAGCTGTATGGCCTTAAGCCTTACATTAACACCGAAACTTTCAACAAGTATGTTGCTACATATTCCAAAATTTTTAGAAATACCTGTAAGTTAGCTAAAGCCTTGTACATTAGCAACAAGATCCAAACAGCAGAGAATAAAATAAAAACAGTTTGGAAAGTAATTAATAACGAAACTGGTAGGAAAAAAATACGAAATACGGATTATACATTGGAGACTTCGCGTGGTGCCATAAGCTCTAACATAGAAGTAGCTCAAGAATTTGTAAAATTCTTTACTAATATACTGTCTAAAACGACGGATTCTTTAAATTCGTCCCCCGATGTCTCAATTGATTTATTAAGAGCGAACGTTCCAAGCTGTCCAGTTGAATTTCAATTTAAGCACATAACCCCTATAATAGTTTTAAAATCTTTTCGGCAAATCAAAATCAAATTGTCCGAAGATCTATGGGGAATGTCTATAAAAGTTTGTACATCCATAATCGAGACCATAGCACCATACTTGGCTTTAATATTTAATTTGTGTCTGGATCAAGGAGTCTTCCCGGATTTAATGAAATATAGTAAGGTTCTACCACTATTCAAATCTGGGGACAGCAAAGACGCCAACAATTATAGACCAGTATCCGTGCTGCCGGTATTCAGCAAGGTGTTCGAAAAGATAATGCTCAATCAAATGCTTAATCATTTTAATACCAACAAAATCTTACACGATCAGCAATATAGTTTCACCAAAGGACGTTGTACGACTGACGCCGGTGTTACCTTATTAAAACACATATTTGCAGCTTGGGAGGAGGCTCAGGATGCCATTGGAATTTTTTGTGACCTCTCCAAGGCATTTGACTGTGTTAATCACGAAACCTTGCTTTTAAAACTTGAGCATTACGGACTAGGTAAACTTGCGCTCAGTCTAGTAAAATCTTATTTAAATGATAAACAGCAAAAAGTTCATATAAATGGTGTCAATTCAAATGGTTTAAAAATAAAAATGGGTGTTCCACAAGGCTCAATATTAGGTCCTTTCCTCTTTTTAGTATATATTAATGATCTACCCCATTTATTAAAAAACCAACCACAAATGGTGTTATTTGCTGACGATACATCCTTAATTTTTAAAATAAAATGGGAAAAAAACTAAATGCATAAGATTTGCTTTACCAAATGTTAAAAGTACTGATTGTGACGTAGTATTGAATAAAGAGAAACTAGAATTCGTCGATTAAAATTGTTTTCCTAGGGATCACGCTCGACTCAACACTACAGTGGAGTCCTCATTTAACAGCTCTTGCAGGACGGCTAAGTTCAGCAGCATATGCTGTAAGAAAAATCCGCCAATTCACTAATGTAGAAACAGCGAGGCTAGTCTATTTCAGTTACTTTCATAGTATCATGTCATACGGTATTTTACTATGGGGACGGGCTGCAGATATCGAGTCTATTTTTATTCTGCAGAAAAGAGCCATTAGATCAATATATGGCCTCCGTACGCGGGATTCTCTAAGGGAACTGTTCAAAGTTATTAATATCATGACGGTACCTTGTCAATATATCTATGAGAACATCATGTACGTTAGGAAAAACTTAAATCTTTTCAGTAAACGAGGTGAAAGACACACCATTAGAACGAGAAATAGGCACCAATTGGTTCAACCAGGCTTCAGACTGGCTAAAGTAGACTCATCCTTCATGTTTAAAATGTTACAATAAAATACCTCCCCACATACTCGAACTGAATGAATCGAAATTTAAATCTTGTATAAAACGCACACTATGCAGCCATGCTTATTATAAGTTGGGGGATTACATCGCTGACAAAAATGCTTGGCTAAACGCTGCTTGTCCTGCTCCACAAGGTAGCTTAAACTAAATTGAATAACATTGAAAACATTGTTGGAGCTGCTGAAGACTGTAAAAGCTAGATATCTTTGCATTGTATAAATTCAAATTTTTGTATTGTATAATTGCATAGCATATGTGTGAGCACTATGTTCCTTCTATAATGCAAACATTTACAGGGTACGTCTTTCATTGACTTGAATGTGCCCTGGCAGCTGAGAGTATGTCATGCTCACTCAAATGTCTCGCTGGTGGTGGCGTGTGTGTTGGATCATTAAGTTCCCTTCAAAATGGTTTGAGCTGAATGGTGCTGATGCATACGTCATGTCCGTGAACGGGCGCCGCCAGTAGGGACTGGTCATCTCTTAGCTCCCACGGCTTATTTTAATTGTTATTTTATTTTAATTACGGACGCTTTTAATGTGCACTTTTTACATCGTTCTCACATTGATAATTTCAACATAATGATGTAACCAACTTTTTGTAACAAAATCTTGATTTTAAAAGAGTGTCCATGGAGTTTCTTGCCCGTTCTTCTCCATAGGTACCTACGCTTTGGAATGGGCAACTAGCTTCATCTTTCTAACTCACCGACCTTGACAATTCAAAAGTGTAATTGGTTTATTTGAAATAAATGCTTTGAGTTTGAGTTTGAGTTTGAGTCTGATCATATGAAGACCATGTAGACAGGTGTGTGAAATGGTCTTTTGAGGAAAATGCCATACAGATTGAGTGGACCTGTCCAGTCAAGCACGCATTTATGGAACTCAATGATTCGATGAACAATCCCAACGAAAGGATATTTGAGTAGGTCCCATTTTTTTTCCCGTGCCTAGGTGGTTGTCGGCTGCATAACCGGACTTGCTTGTGATAGCCTCAGTAAATTAAGACCTCCAGCCAGGGCAATAAAACTTAAAACTACCGCATAAATGAGTAAAACTTAAGCAAATAATCTCTACATGTCACAGATGGTGTTCACTGTGGCGAATTCCTGCGTGGGGGGGGCAGCCTTATGCTCCTGGGTCGGATGATCTAGACCGACCGACGGTCGTCCACTAGCCCCTCTGCTTACAAAGGGTGGGTCGAGTGGATGCAGGACGTTTTTCACATGTCTTTCTGTTTCAAACAGACGATATCGTGGAGTAACATGGGCGGCACTCGTTGTGCACTCACCCTGCCATCGACGTCCTCACCTTCCGCCTGACGCAGGTCCTCACCGGACACGGTTGTTTCGGGAGGTTCCTGTTTCGGATAGGGCGGGAGGAAACGTCCGGGTGTTTCCACTGCGAAGATCGCCCTGAGGACACGGTGGAGCACACGGTGGCGGTCTGCCCTGCTTGGGTGGAGCACCGCCGTGTCCTCGTGGAGGCGATCGGCGGCGGCGATCTCTCGCGTCCGTCCCTGGTCCAGGCCATGGTACGGAGCGAGAGGGCATGGGGAGCCGTCACCTCCTTCAGCGAAGCAGTGATGCTCGCGAAGAGGGAGGCGGCGCACGTGAGGGAGAGGCAGCATATGCGCCCTCGCGACCCCAGCCGCCGCAGGATACGGAGACGCCCTGGGCGTCGGGAATCCCAGGCCGATTTCCGGCCACCGTAGGCATGGGCTTGCGGACGGCGAGTAATGGGTAGCTCGCTGTCCGGTAAGGACCAAGCCCAAGTCGACGGCGCGTTGTGTTCCACGCGCGCCTCAAAGAGATGTCAGCACAAAAAGTGATTGGACCCGCAAGGGTCGATGCCTGCCAGGGGTGCGGGTTTGTTCGAAAGAGACACCACAGCCCCTGGCTTAAGGGCTACTGAAGGAACACGGGTGGGTTTTAGTCAGTAAAAGTCTGACACGCCCTCCTGCTCCACCCAGAGCGGGAGAAGTTATTTGATGATTTCCCACCCAAAAAAAAAAAAAAAAAAAAACCCTGCCATCGAGCTAGCAGTAAAATATTTTTATTTGAATTGATATGGTTATGGTTATATTGAAGACTAGTTTTGCCAGCGGCTTCGCCCGCGCGGAACTTTCATCCCCTATTTGACTCCCTTAGGGGTTGAGTTTCGAAATATATTTTCTTATTCCTTGTCTACATTATAAAGGGAAACTGTGCATTTCAGCTTTCTAGGTCCAAGGGTTTGGGCTGGGCGTTGATGAATCAGTCAGGACTTTTCTTTTTATTATTAGAGATCAACGAACAATTTTTTTTTTTTGTTGGAAAAATAAGTTCTAAAATTGCTTCGCTCGCGTGGATGTCGGAAATCAGTGTGCTACCGCGGCAAAAACACAAAGTAACGGATGTTACCTACTTTTTATAAAAAGTAGGTAACATCCGTTTAATTACCAGTCACCCTACGTACCAGTGAAAGTAACGTCAACATCGGTGCAGCCGTTTCAGAGATTAGCCGGAACAACAGGCAAAGTGACACAAAAAAAAATGAATACCGTATACCAGTACCTACCTACATTTATTCATTTGCATATACAAGTTCAATCCCTGCATACCATAGGTACACTAATAAACACAACGTTTTACGTGAGTTAGGGTAAGCGCGCAATGCGATTAGAAAATCGCATTGTCATACGAAATAAAATCGCCAACGCTTATAATTTTTTTAAACAAATTCTCAAGCAATTTTTTTACACTCAAAAATAGTGGTACCGTTCACAGATTGATGATTATTTATCGCAACGATTAATATTGTACGTTCTACCGTAAACAACGAATTTTCACACCAGAAACAAATGTCGTTTCCCAGCAATTATTTTTGTACAAAGTTACTTAGTTTGATGTAGAATTCGTAGCTGGCGGCTTCGTGATGGGTCTCTTTCCTGATTTTTGTCCTTTCTCCTTATCTTAAAATTGTTCTTTTTGGCTCAGTTTAAATTGCTAAGTGATGGAAAATTGTTATTTCTTTCAAATGGGCTTCTTTAATTTACAGAAAATCTCTTCTAAATTGTTTTATTTCATTAAGAGTTTACTTTTTATTGCCAACGAGAGCATCACGTTAATTGGTATTACCTTGCTTCCTTCCTAAAGTTTATTTATTCAAATTACGTTTATGTTGAACATAATACATAATAAACAGCCAAAACCTGTAACAACATATTGACTGCCTCGTTGGTCTAGTGGACGCAACCGCTACCGCTGAGCTCGAGGTCCTGGGTTCGATGCCCAGGCCGGAATCTCTTCTATCTAGAACTTCTCAGTAGCAGCCGGAGTCTGGGATCGTACCCGGTTGATGGCAATAGGCTCGCCTCTTATTACATGGGACTTAAATATAACTGGCGAAATATGGGTGTACTATAGGTACATCGCTGCCCGACCGAAGGAAACATATCGTGATAATATGTTATGTTATCTATAACAATTCGCTGTAAACATAAATGAAACAATTTTCCATATGTTCTGTTTCGACAAACTAATTTTACGTCGAAACGTTTTGTCTCATAATCCTTTGTGTTGCCACCTGTCAATTTGTATGCTGATCCCGGATCCTGAATTTGTGGCCATTCTAATGGACTCTACTTGGTAATACAGTTTTCTGGGAGGCGGAATCATTTGATTATGTCTAGCCTTTACAACTAACAGGTTTTGCAGGGTTTGAGGTTTTTACGTGATAAACAAAAGGGATAAGTTTCCTTTGTTTACGATGTAGGTTGGTTTCACTTATTGTATTGTCGGGACCTCGCGACTACTTTCCACAAAGCTCAACACCATCTGCTATGCAACATGCGAAATAGACGTTACACCGACATCACGCAAAATCTTGCAAGCAGTTGGTTTTATCCGCGCGATTAGCATTACTTACAATATCCCAGCATCCGTCTTCTGGCAGTAGCTTACACACAGACACACCACTCGTCTGGTCGGAGGGTCCTCGTTTTTCAATGTGTGTGTTTGAGAAACTTTCCACCCTGTTCCTCATACTTTTATAGCTTACCAACTCGAACACGTAGCCTGGCTGCAGAATTTTTTGGCACCATCAAACATAGTGTGAATAAATAAATTAATAAAACTAAATTTGTCGGGAAAATCATTATCATTTCAGCCGAAAGACGTCCACTGCTGGACATAGGCCTCCACGCTTGGCAGGCGGGTGGGCGATCGCAGTATGGTGGTAAAATGCATAGAGAACGCTGCTGTCCATTCTCTAGTAAGTCGCTTAGTCGCCTTCTACGACACTCATGGAAATATTTGGGACGGTGCTATTCTTTACGTCCGGCACCACACGGCACCGTCTCGGAAAATGTCTCTCAGCAAATTATGTTTGGGATTTTTAATACATTGTCCACAAAAACGGTCAATTTACATTTTTACCTACATGCCTGACTATGTGCGGCTATTCATAATCTTTGCCCAGGACTTGGCTGATGGCAGTTTGAAACAATCTTTTCAAACGTGGAATGTAGATGTTGTTTCTTATTTCGAATTGAAACAAGAAATTACTATACTATGTTTCATGAATAGCATTCAATTTTTAGCTGCGATATAGCGACTGGGAATGTGAGCGAGTGGATTCCTTTGATAGATCATGCTTGTTGAGAAAATATCGATCGTAAAAGCGATGGTAGGCATAGTAAATATCGTAAAAGTATTGAAATGGCATCTGCGGGTATAAAAGCATCGACTTGTTATCGGCGGCATTTTGGCGCCAGTACTGACTCTGTCCCCCTTATTACAGAACAAGGTTTTTCTTTAGGTATGGTTTAAACCTTCGAGCCTATTTTTTAAATAAGAACCTAACTGACATCGAAATACAGCTCCTTTTACAAAACTGACAAGTTAGTCCAGTGCTAAATTGACAGTTTTGTAAAAGGAGCTGTAATTCTATTTCAGTTCTAAGTTCTTATTTCAAAAACAGGCTCGGTGGTTTAAACCATACCTAAAGAAAAACCTTGTTTTGTAATAAGGGGGTGTAAGTTTTTGTAAATTTATAAAAAAACACAGTGCCTTTGTGTTCGTTGTGAAAACGTCGAACGTTACGTGATTAGTTTTTTCTGTAGGTACCGACTGTAAAAACCCATTACTATCCATAAGTATCTACCTATATAAATAAAGAGAAAAGTCTTGACTGACTGACTGACTCATCACCGCCCAGCCCAAACCCTTGGACCTAGAAAGCTGAAATTTTGCACAGAGGTTACCTTTATAATGTAGACAAGGAATAAGGAAAGATTTTTCGAAATTCAACCCCTAAGGGAGTTAAATAGGGGATGAAAGTTCCGCGCGGGCGAAGCCGCTGGCAAAAGCTGGTGTATCATAAAATAGTTACGAAATCAAAACTGTACATTCTTTTTGTGTTTGTTTGTTATGATTTCATTTGTTTAAAGAATCTGATGTTGAAAATAAAGTTCATACAATTTTTATCTGTAGAGTCATTCGGGGTAACCGTACGCAGCGGGTAAGTGTGCGAATTGCACATATCTCCTAGACGAGGCACGAGGGGTGGGGTGTTAGTTCCGGTCAATCAGAGGCCACAGCGAGGGAATACAAACGCGACAAACTCGGACGCCGCACCACGTTTCGTTTTAAATTTATTTGCTAAAAAGTGTTTCTCGGTGTGAAATCGATAATTTTCTGTGTCCTGGAAAACATTGTCACATACGAGATTATAAATTTACAAAGGTAAGTCCATTTTTGTTGAATAAACACATATTGAACTTGGAAATTATACACATCATTTTAGGTTATGTTGAATATTTTGAACTCAGTTGTCATTTATTTGAATTTTGTCTTCTCGGGTAAAGTGTGCGCGGGTAAGTGTGCGCGTGCGCACTCTTACCTTATGTCAGGAAAAATCAAGGTATGATCCGCCAACAGAAGAGTGGATTCAATGCACACTAGATATGCCTGGATTGGTGGCATGAACTATGTAGCTCCCAGGAAAATGGTGTTTTTGTTTGCGATAATTGTTCTGATGCATAAAGCAATTACTAGCTTAGTCTAGCAGGCTTTGACAGAAGTTTCGTAAAAATGCGTTTTGTTTAAATTTAGTATATCAATGGTGATGATTGTTCCTATCTATATTTATATATTATAGTCATGTTGATACTAAAAGTTAAAAAAAATACCATATGAAAGACTTCATTATAGGTTTTAATAGGCTGACTAACAAAAAATATTAGAGTAAATCATCCAAGAATGTACATCATCTACACTTAAATTATTTTCCTATAGGTCATAAGTTTAATTAATCGCAAGTCTGATTTAAAGTCTGATTTTATTGTTATAATTTTGTGTTCATTTTTTCAGTTTCTTAAATTACTATTGTTACTTATAAGTTACCATAAGTACCTATTATTATTATAAGTTTGATTGATCTCAAGTAAAAATTTGTTTGATATCGTGATATTCTTATATGATTCCAAAGAAATACTTGACTACTTTAAAAGATGTCGTGATATAGCATTAATCATGTTAATTTAAGTATTATGTACACTTATCCCTACTGCGTCTACTTACCCCACAAGTATGCGCACACTTTCCCGCAATTAGGGGCAAGTGTATGCATTCCGACTTTCTGTGATTATTGTTAAATATAAAAATAAATAAGAAATTTATGGTTTTTTTTGTTACTGCAATTGATAGCCAAATAAATACTCTACTCGCAACAATGTCTTTCTTTCCGAAATTGTCCTATTCCTAGACACAACGAGGCTTGAAAGTGCAAAGTGCGCACAGTTGACCCGAATGACTCTACGTCTGGATGTTTTTTCCGGATAGACGCAAAGACGGCATTACGGATTTGGATGAAATTGAGCATATTGATAAACAATGTGCCAAATTTCATCCTTACCTAGATATAATAACACATAGGAGACTTTTAATCCCGGTAGCTGTAGTAGGTACGTTCTCGTACGATAATTTCCGATTTTATGCAATATAATACAGTCTTCTTGCCTTAAATGAAGATTTGATTTTCATTGGCTCAGTCGAAATTTTAAAATTACGTATTTTGCCATACCAACTGACCGCAGCCGCTGGTATGGCAAAATACGTAATTTTAGAAAAAAATAAAACTATACGTATACATGAGTTTTTTTTCTTGTAGTTTTTTTTTCTATAAGTGTACTCAATTATGAACAAACTACTTTTGAGACTTGCGCTTATTCTGCTACACAGTTTATAACTACAATATAATATATCTAAGTGGAGATCCAACCGGACCGGACTAAGTTCTACTTAGATAAGTAGAACTTAGTCCGGTACTAAGTAGCAATTTTTTTAATAAAAACATTACCCAAATTGAAATAAAGTTCAAGATGCAATAACAGAGCTTTAGGCTAGATCGCGTAGTATAGGAGCTACCAACGTTTTCGAGAAAGAATTATAGGTCAGCTGATTTTGTGATATGTCGTCCTTCTTGCACTTTCGGTTAGAGTTTGGGCTATCTGGCTGGCGGTAGCGGTTGCGTTCATTAGTGCGCATCCTACCTGTCCAGGTAATAATCCTGGATTTTAAAAACATTTTAGAAGGCGTAATTTTTAATTTTTTGTTTTTAAATAAGTCTACCTGACATACTTTTTTATTGCCAGACATTTTTGACAATGCTAACTATGTGCCATACGCGATTTTTATTGTTTTTAAATAAAAATTTCAAAGTATTTTATAATGTCTGTAATTTTAATATTATGTTATTTAAAGATAAGAAAAACTTAAAATAAATTTGCCAGACATTAATTCGATTGTTAAGCCTTAAATTAATCCAGCACCCTCATGAGCAACGTTTGTGGCACTGAGTCATAGGGCCTTCTTGTAATCAATCCAACATGTCGAAAGATCCTTTCGGGAACGGCGAACCTGTTAGCTAATGGCCATATCAATGAGGAGCAGCTCCTTAGTACCGCGGGACCCGTTGCGACATCCATTTTGAGAGACAGACATGATGGAATTAGTGTCAACATGGTTGTAAATTTTAGCTCTCAAAATGGATGTAAGAACTTTATAGACCGTCGGTAAACACGTGATCGGCCTATATTTTTTGGTTCCGCGGTACTGCCTGATTTATGGAGCAGGTGGGTAACTGCTGTTGTCAGGAACTGGGGTAGCGAACCAGACACCAAAGCAGCCTGATACTGAGCCGTCAAGCAAGCGTGCGATCCCATGAACCATTTGATCCAGAAGTTGTGCAGCCCGTCCGGCCCTGGAGACTTCCAGTTGGGCAGCGGACGGACTGCACGAGCTACATCTTGGGGGCAGATGGTAATAGCCCCCATTTCTGGTATGGGATTGCAGGCTCGCTCGACTTCGCGAGCCCAATCACCTTCGGTGTGGTGTGACTGACAGCCACCGACCAGATATTGCGCCAAAAAGAGCACATGGCGTCATGTTCCGGTAGGCGCGTATCAGCCACACCTTGGTCCGGTCGCTCCCAAGTCCTATAGACCCACCTTTCATCACTCTGGAAGGTGCGGTTCTGAGTGTATCGGTTTTCTTGCCGCTTGTACCTCCGGATACGGTTTGCCCATGCATACACTTTCTGCTTCAGGAAGTCTATGCGCTCTGTGGCACGGGACATATAATCTTGAGGGCTGGTATCAGTCCCTGAGAATGCCCGCCTCACAAAGCGCATCACTCTAGGGCGAGTGTTGCCCTCCCTGAAGCAGATTAGTTTACCGATGAGGGCTCTAGCCTCACCAATACGACGTTCAATCCTAAACTGCCAAGCTGGTACGGCTGATTTTGGTCGCGTAGCTCTAGAGTCATTTGCGAATTTGACATGAGCTACACGACATGCCACCACAGCCGCGCAGTACAGAATCGAATGAGTATCGGCGAAGTCTTCGCAGTCATCAAAATAATTTGACTACTTCGAATCCAAAAACGCCACCAGCGCCCTGTTCTTGTTATGCATGGGCAAACGAGGTAAGCGTGGCCTAAGTTCGGGTGACATGAACCGATATTCTCGAATCGCACCCTCCAAAGCACTCTTGAATTCTTCACTGCACTGGGTACTTAAGTTTGTAGCCCTGTCAACATTCCCCTCGTCAGCTTGAAGCGCGTGACTTGTGGTGAGCCGTGGTGGTACCACAACTGTCTGCGTCGGGGGGGGGGGGGGATGACATGGCTACTCTGCATTTCCTTTTGCAGGCGATCAAGTACAGTGTCATCCAACATATGATTACGCTGGATGACTCGCACCTGATCCGACAGTCGTTGTGCCGAAACGTTGACAGCTGGCTCAAGCACCTGAAAAAGAGAGAGCATCCGAACACGGTACTCGGTCAGATTGTTTCCCCCCTCTGTAGCCCCTTATTATGAGCGCATGACGTTTTCGTTAATGGATTGTGTCCATCTCATGCGCTTCACACTTCCGCCGGGAGCTGGGACCTTATCAGAGGCCGGTGGGCCTCGAGGTCCTAAGCCGTCCGGCGGCCGGCGTTGTCCTCGTCGACGAGCAGGTGGTGGTGTCGTGGGCGGGTAGAAGTACTCGTCGCTCGAGTTCAACGCAACTACCACGGCTGGTGCCTTTTTTTTTTTTTTATTATTATATGTACAGTGACAAGTAATTTACTTTTGTAATGGTTCCCTGTATCATTCTCGACTTATTCTAGAACTGTCTCTCGCGGATAACTAGCATTATACTGCAATACTTTTCATGACTTTTTCATTTTAATGCAATGCTTAACAATCGAATTAATGTCTGGCAAATTTATTTTAAGTTTTTCTTATCTTTAAATAACATAATATTAAAATTACAGACATTATAAAATACTTAAAATACTTATTATAAAAAAATAAAAATCGCGTATGGCACATAGTTAGCAATAAAAAAGTATGTCAGGTAGACTTATTCAAAAACAAAAAAATAAAAAGTACGCCTTCTAAAATGTTTTTAAAATCCAGGATTACTACCTGGACAGGTAGGATGCGCACTAATGAACGCAACCGCTACCGCCAGCCAGATAGCCCAGACTCTAACCGAAAGTGCAAGAAGGACGACATATCACAAAATCAGCCGACCTAAAATTCTTACTTTTCAAACGTTGCTAGCTCCCGTACCAGTATAAGATGGTGTGTGTCCTAACACCACGCAGGTGAAACTGCGGATACAAGCTAGTCAGCAATATGTAGAAACATTTATTAGAGACTTGATTTTTTTTTGACGTATTTTATAGATAAGATGATTTAATTAATATTTTCTGAGAACTTTGTTGTTGTTTTTTTAGAACTCATCAAATTATAAAACAAACATTTGGTAAAATAATACCAATTACTTGGGTACTTACCTAATATTGCAAACAATGTTCAATTTCATCATCGTTATTTTTTATATAAATTCATTAAATTACATTTTTATTAGCAACTTGTTATGAATGTTTGCTAGGATGTTTATTTAGGCATCTAGGACCTTATTAGGACACACCATCGTATTAACTGCGTTAATAACTTTAGTTCTAGCCTAAAGCTCTGTTTTCTCATTTCTAACTTTATTTAGTTTTTTTTTTTTGTGGGAAATCATCAAATAACTTCTCCCGCTCTGGGTGGAAGTAGGAGGGCGTGTCAGACTTTTACTGACTAAAACCCATCCGTGTTCCCTCAATAGCCCGTATGCCAGGGGCTGTGGTATCTCTTTCGAACAAACCCGCACCCCTGGCAGGCATCGGTCCTTGCGAGCCCCATCAAATTGTACTGACATCTCTTTGAGGCGCGCGTGGAACACAACGCGCCGTCGACTTGGGCCCGGTCCTTACCGGACAGCGAGTTACCCATTACTCGCCGTCCGCAAGCTCATGCCTACGGTGGCCGGAAATCGGCCTGGGATTCCCGACGCCCAGGGCGTCTCCGTATCCTGCGGCGGCTAGGGTCGCGAGGGCGCATAGACTGCCTCTTCCTCACGTGTGTCGCCCTCTTCGCGAGCATCACTACTTCACTGAAAGAGGTGACGGCTACCCATGCACTCTCGCTCCGTACCATGGCCTGGACCAGGGCCGGACACGAGAGATCGCCGCCGCCGATCGCCTCCACGAGGACGTGGCGGTGCTCCACCAAAGCTGGGCCGCCACCGTGTGCTCCACCCTGTCCCCAGGGCGATCTTCGCAGTGGATGTTTCCACTGCGAAGATCGCCCGGGCGTTTCCTCCTGCCTTATCCGAAACAGGAACCTCTCGAAACAGCCGTGTCCGGTGAGGACCTGCGTCAGGCGGAAGGTGAGGACGCCGTGCCGCCTCTCAAACCACTCCTCAAAGAGGGGACTTACCGCCGCAATCGTGGCGTGCCCAAACTTTATTTCGATTTGGAACATTAGTCAACGGGCACGTTTAGGATAAAACATTAAGAAAACAACAAAAAGTTTTCGAAAAATAACACTAACTTTATAACCTAAAATACAAAACGTGCCATTTGACTAATACTTATTTCTGGAATTGTCGATTCGCCCACAAAAAAAAAAAACAACTTCGTGCGAGTTACCTATAGAAATCTATATAAATAAAATTAAAAGTCCTGACTGACTGACTGACTGACTGACTCATCACCGCCCAGCCCAAATCCTTGGACCTAGAAAGCTGAAATTTTGCACAGAGGTTTCCTTTATAATGTAGACAAGGAATAAGGAAGGATTTTTCGAAATTCAAACCCTAAAGGAGTTAAATAGGGGATGAACGTTCCGCGCGGGCGAAGCCGCTGGCAAAAGCAAGTAATGTATAAAAAGTTACGATTCGCCCGATTCAGGCGAGTTTTTCGTGCGAGTTGACCAATACCTAAGCTAAAACTGCGATACCATTTCTTGGAAAAGAAAACACAAGCAACGTAACGCTTGTTATTACCCAAATTGATATCACGAAAATCTGTTTACAGATTTATTTATATTAAAACCGTCCTTTGAAGTGTAAGACATGTTTTATAACGGGGCTTTATTAAGGCACAGTACGGCTTACTTTGTTGCCTCAAGTACTTATTTGAGGTACAAAAGGGACTAGGTAGAAAGATACGAAGGTATAGAAGGTAATCCGAAAGGATCTTTAGTATCAACGGATTCTCTACGTGGATTAAGGAATAATTATGATTTAATTGGTTTGGAATAGAGAGACAATGCAGCTTCATGAAAATTTAAATTAATTAATTTATTACCTAAATGATGAAATTGCAGTAGTTCAAAAGCTCCTGGGGAGTTTGTTGCGCCACTTGTTCTTCCCAGCTAAAGCAGTAGGAAGTGGTGAAGGGCGAGCGTTTTTTGGGGACTGTCTTATGTAATTTTGACGTTCCAAAAATTGCTGACTCTCAGCCTAGTCTGAATAAATGACTTTTGATTTTGATTTATTTGTGAAGTAATGTTTGTGCTAAAATCTACAACAATCTAAAAATACTTTTTTTTAACGTCGAAAGTAACGAAATGTAGCAGCCGAAAAAACAGACGGACATTTAGAAAGTAAAAAGAAAAAAAATTATTTGTTACCTACCGTATTTGCTTTCATGTG
This sequence comes from Polymixis flavicincta, assembly GCA_949987655.1. Taxonomy (NCBI): domain Eukaryota; kingdom Metazoa; phylum Arthropoda; class Insecta; order Lepidoptera; family Noctuidae; genus Polymixis; species Polymixis flavicincta. Next base: position 19,288,029 of record OX465184.1, read on the forward strand.
TCGTTTACGAACCACGTCATAAGTAGGTAGTCAGCCTCAAAAAGGTGTATACGTCTACATGAATTCATTTGATCACCTCAATCAGTGTGTAGCTACAATTAAGTTCTCAATGTGTGATAATTAAATTTTGTGGCTCACATAACATAGTTTCAATATTAGTACAAGGTTCTAAACAATTAAATTAATTCTTGTCGATGTATACATCTTTTTGAGTTTGTATTTAGATGAAGACTTATTTAGTACTTGAAGCTACGTCTATGTTTGAGAAACAAACATAATTCAATCTAATAATACACCACACGATGTCATGCCTAAATCTATAGAACCTACTTACTAACTACTTTCTAGGAAAATTATATTAAGAGAATTTGAAACCTTTTAGCTCAGTCCTTTCATATGAAATTATCGTGTTGTCAAACTGCTCCCTTTGATTTCAAATAGAAGGTTTATACGTGATAGCGTTTGGTAAAAAAAAAAAAAAAAACCTTCCCACAGGAACCTTCTACCGGGATAAATAGTAAGCTATATAAAATATCTACAGGTGTTAAATTTCATAAAAATCCGTTAAGCCGCGTTTGCATGATCGAAATTTCCACACATCTAAAAATTTAATTATGCAAACTTTCACATTTTGTCGCTCAATTAGAGGAGCTGCAATTTGAATGATTCCAAAACTCACCGTAATCCCCAGACCTTGCTCAAACAGGCAACAATTTTTTCCGGAATTTGGACAATTTCTGGCAAAAACATCAATTCTGATGAGGCAGCCAACCTTCAGAAATTTTATTTATTTTCGGTCCCACATTTTTTTCAGCAAAGGAATCAACGAATTACCTATGAAATGGTAAAAGTGCATAGATAAGAATAGTATATACTTTGAATGATTTAATAAATAATTACATTTAAAACAAAAAAAACAGAAGCTTTTGCCAGCGGCTTCGCCGGCTTGGAAGTCGGAAATTATACATATATCCCAAAGGAACATATTTTCAAGATAAAAAAAATACTCCATGTGTTATTCCAGGTTACAAACTATCTGTGTGCCAAATTTCATCCAAATCTGTTCAGTCGTTGTTGCGTGATTAAGTAAAAAAACATCCAAACTTTCACATTTATATTATTAGTAGGATAGTAGGATTACTGCTTCGTTGGTCGCAAGCGCTGAGCGTTCCAGATTTACGTCCAGGGTTCGATTCTCAGGTCGGTAAAATGTTATAGTGTTTTTCTATTTGGAATTTAACAGAAGCAGCCTGGAGCCTGGATTTGTGCCCGGTTGATGGCAATAGGCTCGCCCCCATTACAGGGGACTTCAATATAACTGTCGCAATGTGGGTTTTCTATAGGTATGACTCTGCCCAACCCCTTCGGAGAAACAAGGCGTGATTTTATGTTTTCTTATGTTCATAAAAAATATAGTTTGACTTTTTGCCACATAAAACGGCAATTTTAAATGTAAGGACCAAGAGAAAAAAAGGATAAAGCCTTAATTACTCAGGTAATTCTTAATCAGAAATCAGAAATGTTTTTTTTTTTGCATTGAATGTGGTTCAAAAATAAGATTTAAACATTGTAAAAGCAGTTCCAACATACTGTATACCTTACGGCAAGCAAAAAAGTAAATGGTTGATTATCTTTACCTACTTAGGTACCTATATTAACAAAAACAAGATATGTAATGAATTATTGTGAGTAAATTTCTATGTACACACGGCTACACATCAAGTTATACATTATAAAGTTTAAGCTGATCTTGCATTGTATAGGATTTCCGTACAGTGCGAGATCAGCATAAACTGGAAATGTATAGCTTGATGTGTAGCCGTGCGTACGAAAAGCATAACATACGGTTTTCTGGTGTTTACTAGGATCACTTGTTAGGGCTCTGTGTTTAAGGTAATACGTTAAGTAGACAACAGCTCAAAGGGAAGGCAGAAGTAGAAAAATCATCATCATCATATCAGCCGAAAGACGTCCACTGCTGGACTTAAGCCTCCCCCAAAATGGGGGGATTTGCCATAATCGCCATGCTTGGCAGGCGGATTGGCGATTGCAAAGTTGTGGTGAAATGCATAGAGAACGCTGCTGCCCATTCTCTAGTAAGTCCCTTAGTCGCCTTCTACGACAACCACTGGAAGAAATGGGATGATGCTTTTCTTTTACTCCCGGCACCACACGGGAGTAGAACAACATTCATTCATTAATTCTCCTGCCCTTATCCCAATTTATTTGGGGTCGGCGCAACATGTCTTTTTCTTCCACACTTCTCTATTAGTCGTCAATAGAACAACTAGAGTAGAACAATGTGGCTTATAAATAAATTTATGTATAACAGCACAAAAAATAACGTTTATTTTTACGGAAATCATTTACCTACCTAAATTAAATTTTATAAAATTCTTTAATCTATAGAAAACTACAATATCAGTTAGTAATATATAATGACTGTACATATTTTCGAAATCAACGCGAACGACGTCGCGGGCGAATTGCTAGTTTATATGAAATATCTTGACAATCAAAAATGAGCAACTAAGTTGAAGCTGTGCTTCAGGCAAGAAAATGCAAAAATAAAATGAACATAAGTAAGTACCTAAGTAAATGTAAAAACTTAGGTAAATATTTAAAAGTAAAATAGGTTGTTAAATTAAAGAATGACATTTATAATAATATTGTTCGCAACTTCGTCTGCGATCTACGATGAACAGTAGCCTGTCTCTCATCTCTTTGTGGCCGTTTTACTATGAAAGCGTAACAAACAAACTTCCTCCAGCATTTATTATTACTATTTATTATTTATCTTTTATTTCAGGCAACTAAGGCCCATAAAACGTAATACATATATAAGTATAAAAACAAAAATCTATTAAATATTACCGTATAAAGCTCCTATTTGAAATCAAAGGGAGCAGTTTGACAACACGTTAATTTCATATATAAGGACTGAGCTAAAAGGTTTCAAATTCTCTTAATATAATATTCCTAGAAAGTAGTTAGTAAGTAGGTTCTATAGATTTAGGCATGACATCGTGTGGTGTATTATTAGATTGAATTATGTTTGTTTCTCAAACATAGACGTAGCTTCAAGTACTAAATAAGTCTTCATCTAAATATAAACTCAAAAAGATGTAATACATCGACAAGAATTAATTTAATTGTTTAGAACCTTGTACTTTAATATTGAAACTATGTTATGTGAGCCACAAAATATAATTATCACACATTGGGAACTTAATTGTAGCAACACATTGATTGAGGTGATCAAATGAATTCTCGTAGACGTAGGTATTTAAAGTCCACTTCACCGTATTTGACGACTGTGACCCAGACTACTGCTCTCTCCTTTTGTGAGCTCTCTAATGGCTAGCAAAACTAAATATGGTGTTAAAACCTGGTCACAGCGAATACAGGAGATCTGATCAGCATCATTGTTTATATATATTGTATACAGAAGGAGACTCAAAATAAGATTTTATTTGGGGTCGCCAGAACATATGCATACTTCACTAATAGTCGTGGTTTCAACATTTATTACTTATTTGAATATTTAATTGAATAATAATTTATGATGATATTTGAAAGAAATGTGTCATAGATACCTAAAGACAATTTTACAAGAATATTTCTACATTTTCTGTTTTGTATTCATCGATAGAGGCCTTTTTCACCCTAAGCATGAATCCTGAAAACCATACAAATTCAGAAAAAAAAATACTTTTACCTTCTTTGAAAATATATAGTTATAGGTACCTATCCACCTACTTTGTTGTCGTTTTTCGACCCTCCACACGTTTTTGGGGATCCTGAAAGCCCGCAAAATCAATTAAAACTTTTGAAATCACGTTCCTAAACCATACGTTTTGAAAAAAAAGAACCCCTTTTTCAAAGCAAAGGCATTTCGAGACAGCCAGTTTCAAAGCCATAAAAACTTGGCTAACCTTTTGTTTTTCGCTTTTTCCTACAGGTGGTTGCAACAGAGTATTTCTGCGGTATATATAGGATTCGCAACCCCTTCAGGATCAGTTTCGCGTAGCGCGCCGAGGCTGACGGACGTCGCGCGTTCCTTGTGCTAGCAAATCGTACTTCGGTTCTCGAAATATTTTCTCTACTTAAATTTTTCGGAACGTTTGGTTTTGAAGTGTTTGTTTTGGTTTTAAGTGGATTATAATGCCTTAGGTGAGTTTAAAACAAGCTGTATACTTAGTTGTGCTATAGGACAAGTTTTCTTTTAACCGCATTTTCAGTTATTTGCTTAGGAAAAACTTTGAACGAGAATATTCCGGTCACGGTTTTTAGTTTCTTTGAATGAAACTGACGTGAGAAACACTTTAAATAGTGATAAATAAAGCAATAGTAACAGGTAAAATTCACTTTAACAATAAATTATATTAAAATAAAATTATTACTTCAAAAAAAGTGAATCTCAACTCTTTTAAAATAACAATGGAGAGTAAATTTTTGAAATAAATAAATATGGTACAAGTAACTCCTTAGTTTGGCTTTAGAATTTATTCAGTAACTTGACAGTTAAAACCCTATGATGATATCTTTTTCAACAGAAACTGGAATCCCTCCTTGAGTCAAGTTAAGAAGCGACTGGAAAAAGTCCAACTAAAGTTTCTGCCATGTACGTGTACCACCCAATTCCAGGAAAGCATCATAAGTTCAAACTTGATGTCAGACTCTTAGGCTACTCCTAACTTCTAAAAAGTTTTATCTTACAACTTATAATGAATTCGCTTTAATGTGATGCTAGGATACGGCGTTTCCTATCTGGCTTCTTCTCAGAGTAGTCAGATAGGAAACGCCGACCTCATCTAGTTTAAAGAAAATATGATTGACGTGTAAAAGTGTTTGTACAAACCTACTTACAGAAATAAAATCATTTATCATTTCATTTATCATTTATGCAATTCTAGTAAAGGCTTGGGTTCTGGTGTGTTCACTGAGAGTCGTGAGATTTATCTTTAACCGACTTCAAAAAAGAAGGAGGTTCTCGGTTGTATTTTTTGTATGTTTCTTACATAAGAATTCCGTCATTTGTAAACCGATTTAAAAAATCTTCTTTTGTTTGAAAGGATAGACTTATCGAGTGGCCCCATGGTCAAGTTCTTATAAGGCGGTTTTTGAGTTAGCTTCAATAATACCAACGCTTTTTTCACTTATTGTATGTTAATGATGTTATAATAATTTCATGTCACTATTATTTACTTAGCAAGTGAGTGTACTTACTTTGTGTGCCAGAGCTAAGAACTAAAAATATGTAAAAGTATATTTAGAAAAAAAAAAAACAACTGTTTTTCACAAAAACACTACAAAGTGAAAAAACCTTTAATTTCAGAAGTCAGTGGCAAAAAAAAAAGAAAATACAAAACCAAAGACATCGACTTCCGAAATTAAAGTTAGTTTTCCCTATGTTCTGCTTGTTTTTTTTTTTTTGTTTTATTAAAAAGCAATTAAGTTTGTCGGATTCAAATTTCTCCCATATTGGTGCGTGGAGTCGTTACATTGACTAGCGAACAAACATAATCTCAGTAATGCGATTACCAAGAAATATTTGTTCTAAAATTGAACTCGCGACCCGAAGCACTGCCAATACCAATAGGATCGAGCGATTGAAACTCAGCTGCCAGTGTGTTAATTGTTTTAAAATCGATTTATCACATTTTCGCGTACTGAATGAAATCGATTAACTCTGTTTGATTAAGATGCCCTAGTTTTTATTAACTAGGTCATCGTAGTCAAACAACTAGTCATCATCATCTGCTTAGCCTTTTCCCAACTATGTTGGGGTCGGCTTCCAGTCTATCCGGATGCAGCTGAATACCAGCATTTTACATGGAGCGACTGCTCATCTGACCTCCACAACCCAGTTACTGGGTAATACGGTACCCCTTGGTAAGACTGGTTATCAGACTTTCGGGCTTCTGACGACCCGTAACGACTGTTAAAGATCCACAAATGCCAGCCGGGACCAACGGCTTAACGTGCTTTCCGAGTCAAACAACTAGTCTTGTACTTAAATACAGATCAAACAAACGTGAAAATTAATGAATTTGAATAATGAGTCTCCAACAGCGTTGATTGTAATCAGACGAAAATAATAATATTTTGTTTTGATCATAGTATTGTCATTAGCCCATGAACGTCATCTGCCATAGGCCTTCAAACATTGGGACTGTTTGTTCCTACGCAATACTTGTAGTGAATTTTTATTGTAGTTTTAACCTACATTTGGTAGTACATTGCTGCTTCTTTAGTAATGGTCTAGACATGCCTTATTGAATATAGTATGAAATAGGGAGTCGGTGCTTCTTGTGATCTTAGACAGGATATGGGTAAATATAAAACGTCCCATTTTTCCATAAACCAAACATTCTGATGGTGTAAGGAATGGATATAAGTAACAAAGAGAACAATAGAATATTTGAAAAGTTTTCAATCAATCAATTTGCCTAAACTTTCCCCAACTTTGTTGAGGTCGGCTCGCAGTCTAACCGGATGTAGCTAAATACCAGTCTTTTACATGGAGCGACTGCGTATCTGACCTCCACAACTCAGTAACTGGGTACCATGATACCCCTTGCAAGACTGGTTGTCAGATGCCGGGACCATCTTCTTAAAGCGCTTTCCGAGGCACGGAGGAGTCTCGTTATGTAAAGATGGTTACCCATTTACAGACCAACCTTGGCAAGCGTAGCTTAACCTGAAGGATCGACCTAATATTTGAATAGCTGTAACTTTCTATTGTATATGACTATGGTATATTTACATTGTATGCTCCGGCTTATAAAAACATGCCCAAATAACTATAAAACGTTAGATTCTAAGTATAACTTACATTTTTACGTCCATCATCATTCCAGCCGAAAGACGTCCACTCCTGACATACGCGTCCCCAGGTTCCTCCACTTCGACCGGTCTTGTGCTTCCCACATCCAGCGGATTCTGGCGGCCTTCACAAGGTCATCAGTCTACCTTGTGGGAGGCTTTCCCAGTCTACGTCTTCCGGTACGTCCGTTTACAATCAAGACATTCTTTCACATAAGAATTATGACTGTCGTAACGGCTAGGAGGACGAATCGTAAAACGGTACTAAAAATTTCGTCAAAATGATAGCGAGCATGTCGTTACGCTGTGTGCTAAAATCTGTGTTGCTCTATTCCTTATTTGCTCGTACTGATTGCACGAATGCTCGCTTTGTAACATGTTACATTTCGCCCCGTAACTCCGGTCAGTACCCACATTTACGCTGCGTGCTAAAATCCGTGTTGATCTCTCGATGGTTTCCCGTTCTGACTACACGAATGCTCGCTTTGTAACAGATGTTACATTACGACCCGTTACGCTGAACAGTACCCACATTAGCATTTTTACCAATTCTACTACTACTACTGAGCATGACGTTTTGAGTTCGATTCCCGGTTCGGGCAGTGTTATTACGTTTTTCTATTTATTTTTTCTTTCTTTTCTTTATATCGAATTTCTCAGTAGCAGCCGGTGTCTGAATTTGTACCCGGTTGATGGCTATAGGCTCGCCATCTCTTACATGGGACTTACAATGTTTGTAAATATGTGAGCACCATGTATTTAAAGATCTATCATTTAAATAATTTATCTGTATTGTTTCAATTGCATTCTTTTTACCTATTTTGATATGGTAATTTTATTCTGGGTGCATTGTTCTCGCACATAATTAGATAATAAATGTACTCAAAATCAATCAAAATCAAAAGTCATTTATTCAAATTAGGCTGAGAATCAGCACTTTTGGAACGTCAAAATACATAAGACAGTCCCCCAAAAACGCCCACCCTTCGACACTTCCTAGTGCTTTAGCTGGGAAGAAGAAGTGGCGCAACAAACTCCCCAGCAGCACAGCTGTCTGTTTAGTCGGATGGACTTGATTCTATACATACATAGGCAAAGTAATAAACAATAACGCATATTACCAAAAATAAAAGTTTCCTGGTATAAAGGGCTCTATATGTCAATAACTAATGACTTATTAGATAGATAATAAAAAAACACTTGTTCAATAAAATTTAAAAAAAAAAGTATTTAACTAAATAAATATATGAACCCATATAACCTGTCACTAGGTACGCTAATTCTGGAGAAAGAACATAAACATTGTCTTGTGTTAATATCACAGCGACCAACTATTCTTGTCATTTAAATAGTCGTTAATGGAATAGTAAGCCTTTAAACAAAGGATGGATTTTACTTGAACTTTAAACGCATCAAAAGGCAAATCTAGCAAAGAAGTGGGAAGCTTGTTATAAAAAGTTATACCAAGCCCAACAAATGAGTTATGAACCTTATGAAGCCGGTGAAAAGCACGTAGTTTGTCCTTGTTTCTAGTGTTAACGGTATGAATATCACTGTTTTTAGTGTACAAGTGTATACAACGTGGTGAAGATAATATGACTTTAATTGAAAACACTGGCATTGCTGGTTCATAGAAACATTTATAAACTATCAAATAAATCCTAGCATCGAAATTAATCAAAACGATTTTTTCAAACAAACTAAATAGGATAAAACTGTACACAAAATAGAACACCATTTAGATCTATTGGTTCACTGACCTGCGGTAAGAATGGCAACACAGCGCGGTTTCATAAAGCGCACGTGCAGTTCGCGGCGGCAGGCGCGGCGACGACATCGCGTAGCGACCGGCGACGTAATGTTTTGGCGCCATTAATATCATCATTAATGCTCAATTTCATTACATCAAATCACAGATTATTAACGAAATAGTCAGGCACCCGCGAGATATTCACTAATCACAATAACTTTTCGATAACTTAGATAAGTAGTCAGTTTAAAAAAAAAATATTTTCTACATGTCCGCCGTGTTCTTGAATACACAATGTACACCGACGTATAATGTTATTTCTTACTCTTGATAATAGGTCACCAGTAGCAGCCATGTCTTTTAATTTATTAAAAGATATCATAATCCTATTTTTTAAATCATCAACGGTTTCAACTTCTGTTGAGTACACATCATTTTTTATGTGGCCCCACAAGAAAAAATCCAGTGGCGTGAGATCTGGTGACCTCGCTGGCCACCGCACTGGTCCATAACGGCCAATCCACTGCTGTCCGAACATTTGAGACAAACGCTCTCTTGCAGACACCACTGAATGAGCTGGTGCTCCGTCTAACTGGTACCACATCTGCCTGTACACGTCTAGCGAAAGTTCTTCCGTGTACTCGGAAACGGGTCCATTGAGGAGTTCTAAGAATTTTACGGCATTTAAATTGCCATCAATAAATACTGGACCAATTATGGTATTTCTGTGTATGCCAGCCCACACATTGACAGAAAATCTGTACTGATGCGAAGTCTCCCGTACTAGATGCGGATTCTCGCGGCTCCAGTACCGAAGGTTCTGTCGGTTCCATAAACCATTCCTTGTAAATGTACTTTCATCAGTCCACATCACATTGTACAGGAAGTCAGGATTCTCGAGATGTTTGGTTTCCATCCAGCGACAGAAAGTTTCTCTTACTGGCTTGTCTCTCTGTAATAACGCTTGAACTTTCTTGTACTTGTAAGGCCTGCGTTTGTCTCGTTTCAAAACTTTTTGTATAGTTTTGTGATTTACACGAAAATGGCGACCTGCTCTACGCACACTGGACGTCGGGTTGTGATCAAAATAATTTAAAACCCTTTCATCTGGGATCACAATTGCACGCGGAGGAGCACCATCTACATGCGGGATTAAGGATCGATTTTCCCGTATCCTCTGGACAGCTTGTACAATAGTCCGCCCGTGGGTCGGACACATACGGTTGTTCCCATACCTCTCTCGGTATGTCCGTATTGCTAAAGCGGCGTTTCCGTGACACTCCCCATAAATTAAAATCATATCGGTGTACTCCGAAGCCGAGTAATTATAACGAGGCATGGTGATTTATAATAAAAATAAACTTCAAACACAGTATGTTTTAAGCGTCTAACTTCGCAAAGTTCACTTATCAATTTAACCAAGTACCTATTCTACGTTATGTGTCCTGTCACTATTAAAACAAAGCGTCAAATTTCGCACAATTCACTCACATAAGCGTCTTTAAAAAGATACGAAAACACTCGAGCGGCGGCTTCCGAAGAGCGCGGGCGCATCGGCAATTCCAAAGCGGTACAGAATGCGTCACAGACAGGAAGTACGTCCGGTGATACACTGACCGAGTGACCGTAACCTAGATAGACGATGACTACCCCTTCCGTATACCCGCGCGGCGCCCCGCGTTTGCCTTTGTACAAAAAATACGCCATGGAAAAAAACCCTGGAAGAAAGTGGAAGGGGTGTGTTTGCGCATATGTACATTCGCGCACGAAAGTACTAGGCCTATTATTTTATTTTTAAACTAGCCTTTCGCTTGCTACTTCGGTTATTGGTAGGAAGGAAATGTTGGTCATTCTGTAACTTCCTTTGCAACCTGTCTATGGTATTCTTCTGGTAGGCAATTATCTTTCAGTGACGTGGAAAATGTGGATGATTCTTTTTATAACACCCTTGCCAAAGCTGTCAATGTCTGTTATTGGTTTTTTTTTTATTCTTTTATTTTTCCGGGAGTTCGGAAGACAGTAAAAAGTTCCAAATCTTTTGAACTTTTTACAATTCCTCTCACTGTAGACTCGGAACATTTTTTTGCCAATACGGTCCGTTTCATACATTATTCTTAATTATGAACTAAATTATTATCAGCCTCTTCATAAAATAATACGTCATAATTCATTTTTCTCAATTTTCTATGCAAAACCATTTCGGAATTAAACACTTTTGTGTCCGATGGTATTTTGAGAACGAACCAATAGCGCACCGGCAAAAATGCGGCGGGTTTTTCCAGTACCTAGCGAGCTGGCAACGTGTGGGCTAATACCGTTGCATCTGGGGGTCGTTTACCTGTCGCGTGCTCTCCTGTTAACTATACATCATGTAGAAAATGCTTAAAATGAAAAATAATGTCCTGTGGCTAAACTACTGGACAATATTTGATTGATTTTTTGTGTGCAGGTTGGGAATATAATGACTTATACGAAGTTTGATTTAAGGTCATATAGTCCTCTCCACGCTGTATGTTGCCTAATCAATAAGATGTTAGCTAATATGAATTGTGATGCCACTGTGAGAATACCAATATCTTTAAAAAAGTCCCTCAAGGAAAATCTGCCACCTAACTGGTAAATTGCACGAACAGCACGTTTTTGGAGGACAAAAATATTTTGAATATCAGCGGCTTTGCCCCACAGCAGAATACCGTAGGACATAACGCTGTGAAAATAACTAAAGTATACTAATCGAGCTGTATCGACGTCAGTGTATTGTCTTACTTTTCTGACGGCGTAGGCGGCTGAACTGAGCCTCCCTGCTAGTGTTGATATGTGTGATCCCCACTGAAGTTTGGCATCTACTGTTATGCCCAGAAATACTGCCGTGTCTACGGTTTCAAGCACCTCTTTATCTAAGACGATATTGGGACCTAGATTTCTAACATTCGGTAAGGCGAACTTTACACATTTCGTTTTTTTGGCATTGAGAACAAGGTTATTTGCCGTAAACCAATCCGTAACCATTGAGAGTGCACTGTTTACGTCGTCAAAGTCTTGTCTATTCCTATCTACTTTAAAAATAAGAGAAGTATCATCTGCAAACAGTACAACATCACAAATACCCTTTAAATAGAACGGTAAGTCATTAATATATACTAAAAACAAGAATGGGCCGAGTATTGAGCCTTGAGGCACACCTAACTGAACTGGCAGCCCGGAAGATTTTTTACCATTAATTTCTACACATTGAACCCTATTTTGCAAATAAGAATTTATTACGTTTAGAGCATCGTTATGGACACCGTAATAACGAAGTTTACACAAAAGCGTCTCATGGTGCACGCAATCAAAGGCTTTTGAGAGATCACAAAAAACTCCAATAGCATTTTGCGAGTTCTCCCATGCGTTAAATATGTGTTTCAACAGAGCAACACCCGCATCAGTAGTCGAACGACCTTTTGTAAAGCCATATTGCTCATTATGAAGGAGGCTATTTAAATTAAAATGTTTTAGCAACTGCTTGAGTACTAACTTTTCAAATATTTTGCTAAATGCAGGTAAGATAGAAATAGGCCTGAAATTACGAATGTCATTTTTATTACCTGATTTAAATAATGGTATTACTTTACTACTCTTCATGAGGTCAGGAAAAGTTCCTGAATCAACACATTTATTAAAAGTGACAGCTAGATAGGGGGCTACAATTTCTATAATATTACTTAAAAGTTTAATGGAAATGCCCCAGAAATCACCAGTGTTTTTAGACTTCAGTGTGTTAAAAACATTAACTACGTCACGAGGCGTTACATGTTCGAAACTGAATAGGTCACTACATTTAGGCACACTACTATGCAAAAGGTATTCTGCTTTAGACGGGGATGAATCTAAGGAGCGAGTCGTAGTTACAGGTATGTTGGCAAAAAACTCATTAAATGCCTCCGCTACTTCAGCTTCTGTAATAATTAATTTGTCGTCGACCATAATCTCAAGTCGATTGTCTTGTTTAACAGACTTGCCCGTTTCATTATTAATTATTTTCCTAGTGGTTTTAACTTTATTGTTAGAATTTGTAATTGTGTCACTTAAAAATTTCGATTTTGCAAAAGCACTAATCTTTTTAAATAAGTTTTTGACATACTCTAGGAAAGGAGTATCAAACCTGTATTTTTTCAATCCATATAATTCGTATAGTCTCGCTCTACTTTTGTAAATACCCGGAGTAGCCCATTGATTAAAGCCAGCGGAGGTGCCATTAATGTTAATGGTTTTGGTCTTGAAAGCAGATTGATACTCTTTTTGCACAACATCAAAAAGGGCTTCATAAATTTCATTCGGATTCTCGTGTTGTGCTATGGATGGTGTAATTCTATGAGCTATATTATTTTTAAACCTTTTGCAACGACTAGCTGTATAAGGCCTACATTCAAGTGTACGTGGTCGCTTTTTATGTAATGGCATGGGGAAGCTAGCTAATAAACCACAGTGGTCGGACGTTAAGTCAGTTAGTACAAATTTATTTTTGGCATCACAATCAGTAAACATATTATCAAGACATGTTGACGAACTATGTTAAATATTGTACTTAAAACATTTTAAAAGAGTAACGCTGGAGTTTCTTACCCATTCTTCTCCATAAGAAACTATACAAGATGTTGATTTGCATCCTAGTCAAATTCAAGGACGTTATTATGCTAATGATTCTCGACCCAAATCAACAATAAAATGGGTAGGTATTTTTTGAATATTTTTTCCTGTTTACTAAAATCCGTAAGTGTGAACCAGCCGTATTTAAACGCGGCCCGTCTGTTACTAGCCTAACCGCGCTTTCACACACAAACGCAAACAATACCTACATCCATTCACAACGCTTGCGCGATCGTTCGATCGGCCGCCGCGTGCGCGGCCCCCCGCCCGCCCCCGAACCAACAGTGTGTTTGATGTCGCCGAAATGTGCGTGCGCGCTTCTCAGTTCTCGGTAAATTGTTGAGACGTCATTCGATACAAAGTGCAAGATGACGGACAATTACACTAATGTCGAGTTGGTGGAGATGGTCCGCCTGTATGCCATCAGTGGAGACAGCCTACGTGGAGCCGTCCGGATGTTCACGGAAATGTTTCCCGATCGGGAACCCCCATCACAGAGCGTCATGCTGGCTGCTACGCAGAGACTGCGGGATCATCGGCAGTTTGACGTTCCCCGGCATGCTCAAGCTCGCGGCAGCGTAGGTAGGCCTGCCTGTCGCCTTGCAGGAAGACATCCTGGAATACTTCCAGCGAGAACCACGGGCAAGCATGCGGGAGGCTGGTCGACGCTTTGGAGTGCACCACACCACAGTGTACGTGCAAGGATCATTAGTGCTTTCGACACTTTAAAACGAATGTGTTAGTGTTACGTACCTAAACTAAAGGAAAACCAGCTACGTCGTGCTCGATTGTGCCAAGAGTGTAAAAGGTGGCAACTTTGAACAACTCCTCCGGGTAACTTAAGTAGGTAATTTATTTATTTGTACATTTTGTAAATACGTTGTTAGCTTAACCAATTTTATTAGTGTAAATAAGTTGATTTTAAATTTTTAACTACGCCAATAATACCTAAGAGTCGAAAGTATCACCACCTTCTTACACATAACTAGCAAATCTTTCCATTTCCATCAAACCTAAAAAACATTTTTAAACTTAGTAGATCGGTACATCAACTAAGGTAGGTAGGTATTATTACCGGTCCTAAGCCCGTTAAGTAGTAAAGAAAATTTCAAATCAACCAATTTAATGCACAAATAAAAACAAAATCATTACGAAAAGTTTAGGCTGAACGATAGCATTAGGAGCAAAACGAACATTTTATTAATCATCTGATACCAGGTCAGTGAACTTTTCTTTGGCGCACTAGTATTACTGTCAATAGTAAGATTTCCGTATTCTAATGATGCTTAAAAAGAGGTAATTATCAAACTAAATTTATGACAATAATGTAGGTGATTTTCGAAATAAAATTAGGTAAAATTATTGCTACCGGTCGCTTAGGTCATTCATTGCTCGCCGCTCGGTCGCGCACGCTTGAATTTGGTTCGTAGGTAGGTAAGACGTCGACACTCACGCACACAGCTGCATTGTCGCTGTTGCGTAGTCGGGTGATTCTCTTTTATTTGTATTGAATTAAGGGTTTAATTCTGAAATACTGTTAAATTTCAACAACAAAAAAAAGCAGTGCTTATTTGTTATTGCCCGGTACTGTATTTTCAATTGATTATTTATGTCTTTTATGACAACTACCTGAAATTTGACGAGGATGCAAAACAACATCTTGTATAATATAAGTTAATTTGTCGCATTAGATTTTATTATCTGAAATGGCAAAGGATACATGTGTGTGCTAAATAAATAGATAGAAAAAAAAATATTTTGAAAGGGACAACTAGAACCAATTCTATTTTATTTAATGTAAATGTTGACGTTCAAAAGTGCCTTTTAAGTGCGTAATTGAAACAAATGCTTTGACTTTGTCTGCCTGCCCCCATCGGGGATTACAGGCGAGATGATTGTTATGTTATGTGTTATTTATATTGTGTATCGCTGCGTGAGCCTGTCATCCAGGATTTGCCTGTCACTTACGTACTTGTGTTATACGAACATGACATTTGTCTGTGTCTGACACGTCTCTGACGCTTTCCAGGGAAATTCATGTCTTTTTTTTAAAATTCCCTGTGGATTCATGAAATGTCACTTTTTATTGTTTTTTATCCAATGTGATTTTGTATGTGTTTATCTACATCATAGGCAGAGGTAGGTACTGTAATATTTTAAGTTTCATACCAATCTGCCTAGCCTTTTCCCAACAGTGTTGGGGTCGGCTTCCAGTCTTACCAGATGCAGCTGAGTATAAGTATTTTACATCGAGTGACGGCCAATGTGACCCAGCAACTGGGCAATACGATACCCTTTGGTTTATCAGACTTTCAGGCTTCTGATGACCCGTAACGACTGCCAAAGATCCACGAATGACATGCACGGTTAACGTGCTTTCCGAGGCATACAGGCGTCTTGTTATGGAATGATGGTCACCCATTCACGGAACATCCGCGACAAACGTAGCTTAACCTGATCGATCAACCCGTGTGGCTAATATTACTTAGCCTCAAGCCCTTCCGCTTTCGGAATAGAATATGGTCTGTTAACTTGACGATTCGTAAAGGTTGTACGCAAACGATTTTTTTTTTAAAATAATTTCTACATAGTACAAAACAAAGCCGCTTTTCCTGTCTGTACGCTTAGATCTTTAAAACTACGCAACGTATTTTAATGCGGTTTTAATCAATAGACAGAGTGATTCAAGAGGAAGATTTATATGTAAATAAAATAAAATAAGCCTTTATTGCTGTTAGATTTTAACTTATTTGAACGAACATTACTTATACTAATTTTAAACAAAAAAAAAAAATCATTACTTAATTATAACAATAGAGGTAAGAAAACTATAAATTAACTGAAACTAAACAAACTCAGCATTCGGCTTATCTCCCCTCTTGACAGCTTGTCTTTCGACAAAGGCCTCCTCTAAGGATTTCCATTTGTTTCTGTCCTTTGCTGTACGTAACCATTCTGGCCCAGCTACTTGCTTCAAATCGTCTTCCCATCGCTTTGGCTGTCTTCCCCTACTTCTTCTGCTTTCTCTAGGGTACCATTCCGTTATTATTCTAGTCCATTTCTCTTTCTTTTCTCTCAACATATGTCCTGTCCAACGCCATTTCAATTTTCTGCATACTGATTGAACTTTTCCAAACTTAGTCTTTCCTTTGATCTTTTTTAATTGTATTTTATCCCTTCTACTTACTCCCAGTACGCTTCTCTCTATCCCGTTCTGACATATATTTAATTTATTTTGTTGTTGTTCAGTTAAGGCCCAAGTTTGGCATCCGTATGTAAGACATGGCAGTATGCAAGCATTAAAGACTTTTCGTTTCTCCGTCATAGGCATTTCTTTATTTTTCATTATTTCGCTCAGCGACCAGAATCTCTTCCAAGTGTTTGCTATTCTTCTTTCAATTTCTTTTTGCATGCTCTCTGTCGGTGATACTAATTGTCCTAAATAAACGTATTCGCTTACATATTCTAACTGCTGATTGTTAATGGTAATAGCATTTGTTTGTGATTTATATGTACAATTGTTTTAATTTTATGTTTCGTAACGTTTATTACGTACTTATCATTGTACAGAATCAAGTTCTGCTAACATAACCGACAGCTGTGCTGCTGGGGAGTTTGTTGCGCCACTTCTTCTTCTCAGCTAAAGCACTAGGAAGGAAGTGGTGAACGGCGGGCGATTTGGGGGACTTGCGTTTTTGGGGACTGTCTCATGTTATTTTGACGTTCAAAAAGTACTGATACCAGCCTAGTTTGAATAAATGACTTTTGATTTAGATTTGATTTAATACACCGACCTCCACGCAAGCGAATCCAGCATACCGAAGCTAGCATATAATAATTTTGCATAACATTTTACCGTCATGGATATTCGCAAAGCATCGCATGATTCATTAACTTATCTTTACCATTTGATAACAATTCCCAGTTAATACTTCGCAACCCACTTGCTGGTTAGCACGCTACCCCTTGGTTAGACTGGTAACGAGGTCACTATACTAGCTATCTATTTATTTTTTATACAAATAAATTCAGTACCTTACCAAATATTTAGTAAAAATGATTGTAGTTATTGCAATTCAATTATTACACTATACTAAACATTAAATAATTATATTTTAATAAAATAATCATTTATTCTGCTAATAACCTTGAAAACAATTTGTGGTTGGTTACTGGTTTTTCATTCTGGTACCGCAATTCAGAGAAAATATGAAGTTCAATAACCGAAAAGCGTTGAAACATTGTTCCAATAAATAGGAGATAATATTTTCAATAGATTGTAGTATAATGGCTAATTGAAGCGTTGAATATTTTTAGAAAAAATGTGGAAGAAAGGTAGAAAGAAAATACAAGTTTTCTTTTAGGCAAAATTAATACAGGTTTTATAAAAAAATCCCCGAGGTCTAATATCGTGTTATATGGAAACTACGTTTAGTTTCCAAATAACGGGATAGTAGACCTCGGGGGACAATTCAGTGCCTCCAGTAAAAAACGGCACAACTCAAATTTGTAACTTTTCAGGAGAGGCAAAAAACAAAACTTTTCGTGTTTTCTTGTATTTTCGCGAATTTACATTTTAAATAAAAATAGGGGCTTTCATTTAATGCGAATCACTTCAAAATTGAGTCACTCTTACTATATCGTTTTTTTGTTTTCCTTGAGTTGATAATGAAGTAATAATGGCATAACGTTATTTATATTAGTCAGTCTAGTCTTGTGCAAAGTAATATTACGCGTTATTTCCTTTTTTTATAAATGCCCAAGACAAATAACAATGACTTATTTCCTTCTGCTATCGATGTCGAGGATTTAAAGAAACTAAAAATAAATCCATAATTAAAACGATAATCTATGAAATCTTACTTTTATTTCATTAATCAACACTTTAATAAAATATTGAAATGAAACATTTTAATTGTCCTCGCTGTCCTCTTCATTGCTCCTCTACAATCACAGATATCCTTCAACAATCTGTCATTTAGTCTTTCTTTTCTAACGATATTTGTCTAGGTCCTTATACTTAATTGTACTATTATTTCACTATTTGACTATTTCAGAAGTAGTTGTGATTCGCGGATTCTGGCGCAAGCGCCAGAACCCGCGAATCTGTTGCACCCATCGTAAAAAAAAAAAAAAAAAAAGGTTTTGGCGTGCTCTGATCTCAAATCTGCGGTCCATTTTAGCGTAGGATGCGTGGTTCTGGAGTTATGCAAATCAATTAACTGTTATCTCATTGATTTCCGGTGGTCCTGCACCCTCATTAGCATTCCATTGTTCGCCTAATCCTTTTATCTATTATACTTCGAACACCTCATTACGTTGCGCCAGAACCCGCGAATCTGTTGCCCTACGGTTGATTTGGCGTTCTTATCTATTACTCATTGTATGTCTGCTTTTCTATGTCATCAATAAAACACATTCATTTTTATTTCAATATTTTATTACTTTTTTCTACAAAATATGAGCGGAAGATCTCATCCACAAAAATATCATTGTACAGTGTGTTCCCTGTAAATATGTTCGTAAAACTATGCATTGAACATCCCTGAAACTTAAATAGCAAATACATTAAGCAATATTCACCACAGACTGAAGTCCAACCATTCTGAATCCTATCAACATTCCAGTCCCATCTTTTACAGTTCCTTTTTAAAAACTCTAGATGAAATCGAGCAGGTGATCTTCCGTATGAATCAAAATACTGACCGTTGCCACTGCAATCTATATGAAACGCGACCCAGTGAGAACCTGGCTTATCATCGGAATCCAGATTACATATTATGTATGTTGGTACATGTGTATACATAGGCAGTCTATTAGCAGCATAAACATTATTTTCTAGAGTGGGATGAATCTTTTTCAGATGTTCTTGTACATCTAGTGTATCCATGATATTACTGCTATTAGTAGATTATTACAGTACCAATCTAATCAATGGCCAACAAAGGAATGATCAATTATACTGATTTGTAAATATTAAATCGCATTCTTTTGTGAATATTTTGTAGGAAGCTACTCTACTCATCACGAAACAATGCGAGATAAGTCTGTTGACTCATTTGTTCACAAAAGAATGCGAGATAAGTCTGTTGACTCATTTGTCGACTCGAAAGTTCACAGTTCACATTCACTGCGGAAATGTCTTAGATAAGAAATAAGTTACTGGTGCTATATAAGCCGGGCAACTGCAGTCATGGAATCAGTGTATGGTCGTTAGACTGCAGTGGATCTTCAATACTGCTAGCCATGGACGTAAGTGTTTATTTATTCTATTGACAAACTTACTTTTCTTTCTGTTGTTGTTTCCTTACGTGTGTGTGTGTGTGTGTGATTAAGTGTAAACAAATTGATATTAACATGATAACTGTGTTGTTGCAGAAATCATTCAACTTCGATGAAAATACCTATAAACAGTATTACTACTCGCCACTCTCCCCTCAGCACGAAGAAGAGAGTGACAACATCGTCATTAAGAACACATGCGATGGTGGAAAAAGGAAATCGCAGTCGATTGATACATTTTTTGAAGTAGAATCAAAAATTAAAAAGAGCAAGAAGCTGTTATCTTCAACCGTCGCACGAGCCGCTAGAGATGGTGTATCATACATTTCTACTAATTCTGACGACGGAGACCAAGCGACGCATCTCATAAAAATTGAAATGTACGATATGAAGAAGCTATGCAAGATTCCAACTACTGATCATTGGAAACATGCTACCACGAGAATTAAATATTATGTAAAGAATAATAACGATAGTAATAACGATAGCATCTACGACAACACAAACGCCCTCGTATACAATATTACAAAGACAATAGCAGAAAGTGAAAAAGTTAAAAAATACTTTTTTAACAATGACACTCATTAGTGGATTAGTGAATGTGATTCTGTTTACTTAAAGTACTTCTGTGTACTCATTAGATTTTACATGACTTTCCTAATCCTTTGCTAGACTATAAATATTGGACATTATTTGAAATTGGGTATCAGTTGCTCTACCAACACTTAACTGTTACTTACTGTGCTACATACTTTCTTCTTCATTATAAAGATGGAAAACTTCAGTGAAATGTGCACCAGTGCTTTCTTTTCCGCACCCATTGAAGAGAATATAGAACAATCCAACAGCGAATTCAATCAGGAGCTGTCTAAAGTTTGTGATGAAATAGAGAAGCATGAACTGTTCGATTCATCGTATGATGATGAGTTGTATAATCAATGTTTGATGGTTGAAACAAAGTTGATGTAAGTATTAGAAGTACAAACTCAATAAGAAATATTATTGTAGTAATGTTTTATTTTAAGATTTGTCTAATAATTTTCTTTTTGTTACAGTCAACAACAAGTTGGAAGAGGTATCAAACGAGGTATCACTACTGATGAAAATAAGGTTACCAAGAAAGCAAAATTTGATGAAGGAGCTTCTACATCATCAATTGAAACCAATGACGTGGACAACAATAAGGTGGAATGTGATACATGTCATGTTTATATTAATAAAAGGTATCTAAACAACCATTTAAAAAGCAATTCACATAAAAATAATCTTTTAAAATCACATAATTCATTAACAAATGTTACAGTTGTTGAAACCGCTTTTGGCAATCGAATTTTAACATATAGAATTAATAGTAAAACACTTCAATCGGGACAATATTTTGAAACACCGGAATCGTTTTTAAATTCGCTAAAAATTGATATCTTATTTTTGATAAATGAATGTATTCAACAACATACAATTTTTAAAATAAACTTCATATTGCATGCTGATTTCATACAACAAACTAAAGATATTAAAAATACGTTTGATTTTCAAACGTTTAATTACATAATTTGTCAGGGAGATGACTTAAATATTTTTTATTCATCATTAATAGACACTGTAGTCGGTAAAATTTGTCAATTTGAAAAAAAAGATAGTGGTTGGAGTCTTAATCAAATTAAATACATAGATATGAATGTTAACAAATTCAACCCCCTACGTGGTAGTTCATATATCGACCTTCCTCAAGATATTAAATCAAAAAAAGCTGTAATCAATGTTAAAAATAATGATAATATGTGTTTCAAATGGGCATTACTCTCTGGTTTATATCCTGTATGTAAAAGTGTAGATCGGGTAGCATCTTACGCAATTAATGGAAATAAACTAAAATTTACTGGTATTTCTTTTCCAGTTAAAATTGCAGATATATCAAAAGTAGAGAAATTAAACAATATTAGTATTAATGTTTTTGGCTTAGAGTATAATAAAGAAAAAAAGTGTAATTCTGTTGTAGGTCCTTTATATTTAACAAAATGTCGTACACCTAATCATATTAACCTACTATATATATCGAATGGTACTAACAATCATTACTGTTATATTAAAAACTTATCGCGATTAGTTAGTTCACAAATATCAAGACATCATTGTGCAGTTTATATATGTGATTCATGTTTACTTCATTTCCCATCAGAGGAAAGACTTAATAACCATCAACAATATGATTGCGCTCACATTTGTACGGAATTACCAAACGGTGAGGATTCCAAAAAGGATTGGTTTGGTAAAGCAACCTCAAATAATAAATTAAAATTTGATAAATTCGCGAAAAAGTTGAAAATGCCCTTTGTGGTTTATGCAGACTTTGAGGCATTTTTGAACCCAATAGAATCATGTAGTAACGATCCATCCAAGCCTAGTACAATTAATATTCAAAAACATGAAGTGTATAGTTTTGGATATTACATTAAATGTTCATATGATAACAGATTATCAAAATATGAGACGTATAGTGGGTCAAACTGTGCACAAGTGTTTATGAATCGCCTTTGTGAAGATGTGAAAACAATATTTAAAAAAAATAGTTTCCAAAAATGTCTCGTTCCATTATCAGATGAAGATAAAATTAAAATTTCAAATTCAAACATATGTCATATTTGTGAAACTGAGTTAAATGAAGATCTTTTTTACGATTTTGATTGGCACACTGGCAGTTTTAGGGGTGTTGCACATCAAGTGTGTAGTTCTAAGTACAGAACCCCTCGTCATATTCCAATATTTTTACATAACCTCAGTCATTACGATGCTCATTTCATTGTCCATGCATTAAACCTCGATGATGACAAAGTTGAAGTTATTCCACAAAATAAAGAACGATACATATCATTTTCAAAACAGTTAACAATAAATAATCAACCAGTAAGTTTAAGATTCATAGATTCATTGAAATTTTTATCGTGTAGTTTAGATCAACTAGCTAAAAATCTTAATGATGATCAGTTTACAGAACTAAAAAGGAACTATCCTAATAATGAAGATTTTTCACGTTTAAGACGGAAAGGTATTTATCCTTATGAATTTATGTGTAATAGTGATTGCTTGAAACATCCATCACTTCCTGATCAACACCAATTTTATAGTTCACTCACAGATTCAAATATTTCAAATGATGATTATAATCACGCAAAAGATATTTGGCAACATTTTAAGTGTAGTAGTATGTCTGATTATTCCAATTTATATTTAAAAACTGATGTTTTACTTTTGACTGATGTATTCGAAAACTTTAGAAAGCTTTGTATTAAAACTTATGGATTAGATCCTGCTCATTACTATACTGCCCCAGGTTTAAGTTGGGATGCAATGTTAAAATTTACCAAAATAGAATTAGAATTGTTAACGGACTATGACAAAATTGCTTTTTTTAAAGCTGGTATTAGAGGGGGTGTATCTCAGTGTAGCAATCGTTTTGCTAGAGCAAATAATAAATTCATGGAAGATTATGATAGTGAAAAACCTAATTCATATCTAACATATTTTGATGCGAATAATTTATATGGTTGGGCAATGTCTCAATCTCTTCCTGTTGGTGGTTTCGAATGGATAGATTCTAATACAGATTATAATGTGTCGGATAACTCTGATTTCGGTTATGTTTTAGAAGTTGATTTGGAATATCCTGATGAACTTCATAATTTGCATTCTGACTTTCCGTTATGTCCTGAAAACATATGTGTGGGTAATACTAAAGAAACTAAATTAGTTCCTAATTTAAGTAATAAAAATAAATACATCATTCACTACAGGAATTTAAAACAATGCATTGAAATGGGGATTAAATTAATTAAAGTACATAGAATTTTAAAATTTAAACAGAGTTCTTGGTTAAAGAAATACATAGACTTAAATACTAGTTTGAGAACGTTAGCTACATCAAACTTTGAAAAAGACTTTTTTAAATTAATGAACAATTCTGTCTTCGGTAAGACTATGGAAAATATTGAAAAAAGAGTAAACGTTAAACTACTAACTCACTGGGATAATCGTGGTAAAGTTTTAGGTGCTCAGGATTGGATTGCAAAACCAGAATTCCATAGTTTATCAATATTTTCAGAACATTTAGTTGCAATACAATTACACAAAACAAAATTAATTTATGATAAGCCGATTTATTTAGGATTTTGTATTTTAGATATATCTAAGACCCTTATGTATGAATTTCATTATAACTACATGATTAAAAAGTTTCATAATAAAATTAAGTTATTGTACACCGATACCGATAGTTTGATATATCAAATTTTTACAGACAATTTTTATGAGGATATAAAACCAGATCTACTTCACTATTTCGATACATCAGATTACCCGGAAAATAATATTTACGGATATCCAAAAATAAATAAAAAAAAGTTAGGTTTTTTTAAAGATGAGAATAATGGTAAAGTATTGAAGGAATTTGTAGGGTTGCGATCAAAAATGTATGCCTTAGAAATAGAAGATAAATTTATAGCAAAGGCAAAAGGGGTTAACAAAAGTGTTACCAAAAAAATGAATATGGAAAATTACAAATCGTGTTTGTTTAATAAAAATGTATTATATTGTAGTATGCTTCGATTTAAGTCAATCAAACATACTATTTTTACACAAAAAATAAATAAAACATCTTTATCATATAATGATACCAAACGATGTATTATGAACAACAACATTGATACATTGGCTTGGGGACATTATAAATTACGCTAAGTGTAATACTTTTTACTTTTATTTCTGTGTGTATATACAAATTTTGTACTGATTGTAAAATTATGATTAGCTTGGGGTCATTATAAATTGCGTTAAATGTTGATATTTTTTACTCTTATGTCTGTGTGTAAATAAAATTTGTATTGATTGTAAAATTTAATTATTGTTTAATTGTAAAATTTAATTATTGTTTGATTGAAAAATTTATTATTGTTTGATTGTAAATAATGTAAGATAATTGTGGTTTCTAGGTACATTTGAGTTGATTGTAAAATTCTGATGTACTAATTATTGTGTTAGAAATAGTATTCAGATCATTCTGTTTTATAATATAATTTTAGCAATATATATATATATATATTTTTAAAAACAACACTTTCATTTTTTATTTCATCCCTCTGAACTTTAGACGTGTGTAATGTTTCACTTTATCCATCCGTTTACTGCTATTGTGGCGGGGCCAAGTGGATGTGGGAAGTCAAATTTTGTTACAAATTTCATAAAATCAGTTACAGAAATATGTAATTGTGATTTTAAACAGATCACATGGTGCTTTGATGAAATGCAACCTTTATATAATTTACCAAATGTTAACTATCATCAAGGAATTCCAAATCTTAATATGTTTGATGGTGAAAACCCACATCTTGTCATTATTGATGATCTAATGCGAGAGTCTGATGGACGAATTGTGGATATATTTACAAAAGGTAGTCATCACAGGAATCTTAGCGTATTTTATTTGACACAAAATTTATTTCATCAGGGTAAAGGTCAAAGAGACATTTCTTTAAACTCAAGTTATATAATATATTTCAAGAATCCTCGAGATAAAACTCAAATAAGATATTTAGCGCGACAAGTGTCACCAGATAATCCAAAATTTATTGAAGATGCTTACAGGGATGCAACTTTAGAAGCGCATGGATATTTAATGGTAGATTTAAAACAGAATACAAATGATTTTTGTCGTATCAAGACAAATGTATTCCCATTTAATGGTTACTGCACAGTCTACGTCCCCACGAAAGAGTTTAAATACACCAAGAATCAAACAATTCAAATCATTTCTAAATGATGCATCGTCGAGTCACAACACATAAACATTTGCTAAACGCTTTGCATACGCTTAAACCAAAATATCAAAGAGCGTTACTGAAAACGTGTGATGAAGAAGAAATAAATTGTATTTGTGAATGTATTCATAACGTTTTACAAGGAAAGATACCTCTTAAAGATCAAGATAAACAAAAATTGAATAAACACAAAAATATACTACGTAAACTGGTGCATAAGTGTAAACATAAACTAAGAAAAAATATTATTATACAAAAAGGAGGGGCTTTCTTACCAATAATATTAGGTGCAATATTGAGTGGATTAGTAAGTGGACTAGCCAGTTAACATGGAAAATGCTAAGAAAATGATACTTATTGAACCTGGATTGATTGAAAAATTAAAACAAGAAAATAAGGTCACTAGTAATTTGTCTCGATTAGATATTGAAATGCAAAATATTATGAATAGTAAGACGGAAGACCGAAAAAAGTGGATGTTATATTTACAAACACTACAAAGATACCTTCACTTTACCGACGAGGATCGTCAACCATTCAGAATACCAATTTATTCTGATACATCTAATGAAGATTCAAATGAGTCTAAAATTGGTTTTAAAAATAAAGATAGAGATCTAAAAAGTTCAGTTGATGCTGAATCTTTGTTGGAGGAGAAAGGATCCATTAAAAGTATAGAAAGTGAGGCAAATCCACTGTATTCACCAACACAAATACTCAGTTTAATACCAAAAACTTATAATAAAAAAGGTGAATCATTATTAAACTTAATTGGAGCAAGTAAAAGTAAAATACGTTGGGATAATGAAGGCACAGTCATAATTGATAGTGAAAAAATTCCAGGAAGTAATATTGTTGATTTAATAAATGATTCACTAAGACCCTTAAAAAAAAGTGATCCGATAGGGTGGGATAGATTTGCTAAAGCATTAAAAGATATTAAAGTACCACTTACTTATATTGGAAATCAAAAGAGATGTGAGTTTATTAACCAACTTCATGCAAAAGATCTGAACAAAACCTCTGAGATTGATGTTCAAGAGTTTTCTACACCGAGCAGTGCAAATAAAAGATCTATAACTAAAATACGTAAAAAGATCGATTGGGAAAAATGGACCCCGTACTAGAAGAAATTAACAGGATTTATTATGATCCATCTAACCCCACTGGTTTTGGTAGTATTGATAAATTATCAAAAGCTATGAAAGGTAAAATGGATAAAAAGCAAGTAAAGGAATGGTTACAATCACAAGAAACATATACATTACATAAACCCGTTCGGAAAAAATTCCCGCGCAATAGGTACATTCTATCAAATATTAATGAGCTGTGGCAAGCTGATTTAAGTGATATGCGAACTTATTCTCAATATAATGATGGTTTCAACTACATACTTTGTGTTATTGATGTATTTAGTAAATATGCTTTTGCAAGACCAATGAAAAAGAAAAACTCAGAAACAACTAAAGAATGTTTTGAAAGTATATTTACTGAAAGTAATTCAACACTTACTCACATACAATCTGATAAAGGTACAGAATTTGTTTCAAAAGATGTACAAAAATACTTTAAATCCAAAAAGATAAATTACTATACCACTAACAATCCTGATATTAAGGCTAGTATTGTTGAACGATTTCAAAGAACTCTAAAAATGAAAATGTGGCGTTATTTCACTCATAATAATACTTATAGATATATAGATGTTTTACAAGATTTAATATACTCTTATAATCACAGCATTCACTCGAGTATTAAGATGTGTCCATGTGATGTAAGTTCCAACAATATTATGACAGTTTGGACTAATCTTTATGATAGAGGGTCAAACAAACTTTCTTTAGAAAACCCAAAACCAAATTTCAACGTGGGTGATTATGTTCGAATAACTAAATATAAACATGTTTTCCAAAAAGGATATGAATCAAATTGGAGTGATGAAATATTTATTATATCTTCAATAATTGATAGATCTCCATGGGTTGTTTATACGATAACAGATTTACAAAATGAACCAATTGTTGGTACTTTTTATGAAAGAGAATTACAGAAGGTCACTTACAACCCCACCTCACAATATAAAATAGATAAAATAATTGGCACTCGTTATTCGAGTAACAGAAAAGAAGTATTAGTGAAGTGGAAAGGTTATCCAGATAAATTTAACAGTTGGATTTTAGCTTCTAGTTTAAAAGAAATATGAATAAAGAAAGTTTTTATTTAACTTTGCTCAGCAATAGTTCAATGGAATACTTTCCTGATAACAAGACCACAAATTTTTCAACAAAATTACCAAAAGCTATGAAATTAGGAGGTGAATGGTCGGTTGGAGTCGTCGAGTTTCAATATCCATGCACCATGTTTACTGTTCAAGATCATGAAAATGTTGTATACATCACAAAAACCATGTTAATGCCTAATGAAGATAAACCATCAACAGTGTACTACAAAAAACATATTCCCGCTACCAACTACGATAACGTTGAACATATTTTAAGAGCGTTAAATGATATCAGAGAGAACTTGAAATTTCATTATAATGAAATAACAAAATTTGTGTCTGTTTCTGTTTTGGATAAAAATATAATATCCGTAACATTATCAACCAAATTAAGTTTACAACTAGGTTATGAACCTAATACAAATCTCCTAAACCGAAATTTTGGGAAATGTCCTGCTAATTTACACTTAGGGTTACCATCTCAACTATTTCTATATTGCGACATTATCGATCCTCAGATTGTGGGTGATGTTATGACTCCGCTATTAAGAGTCATTTCATTAGATCCTTCAAAATACATTTATGGTGCGAATAAAATGCACGTTTTCTCTCCACCTCACTACTTACCTGTTATGCGAAGAGAGTTCGATACGCTGGAAATAGATATAAGATCGAGCACAGGACAAAAAATACCATTCCAGTTTGGAACTGTGTGTATTAAACTACATTTCCGCAAATTATAATAATGTATTCTCCTCATGATCATCATAAATGTCCATATGAAAATTATTATTCACATCAAGCTGGATCAGGAGTTGGAGTAATTTATAAGGGTTCACCATACCAACGCGGTCATGGTATTGGGAGCTTCTTAGGAGGGTTATTTAGATCAGTTTTACCTTTACTCTCAAGTGGTGCTCGAGTGGTTGGTAAGGAGGCATTAAACGCTGGAGTAGGACTTTTATCGGATATGGTTCAAGCCCGTCCTATGGAAGCCTCAATAAAAGATCGTCTAAAGCAAGTTAGTACAAACTTAAAACGAAAGGCCGATGACAAAATTGATCGATTTAACATGACAGGATCTGGGTATATAACTAAAAGAAAACGATTGGCCTCATTCGAATTAGCCCGTGACACTCGCCCTGAGCGCACGTGCTAATTGCTCCTGCCTACCGCTGCGTGACTCATCCTCCGCCGCCAACCTGACTCGCCGCGCCCCGCTGCGAACACTCCGAATTAATAACCCAATTAATTTAATTATTGACTGGGTTATTAATTACACCAAAAACTGTCTTTTTCAAGGCAAACATCTGTTTCTTTACGGAAGTAAATCGTCAAGTAAATTCACTTGGCCCCTTCTGGGTAAAATCCACAGTTTCGTGGTTCTCGGTGGAAACCTTACGGTGCCAACGAAACCGAGAGGGTGTTGTCCCAACACACCCGCCGAACCTCTTCAAGGCAAGGCAGTGAATTGGACGGGTCCCAGACCGACGGCCTTGGGGGATCTCCTAGTCGTCACTGGTGACAGTGTTCCTTCCACAGCAACACACCTAGTGTCTTTGGGGCGTGTCTACGCCCCTCGCGCTAGACTGACAGGGCCCTGTTGCACATTAAGATTGGCAACAGGTTTACAAGCTTAGGGCTCACCCGAGGTACACATCTCCCTGTCTATACCCGACAGGGAGGAATCACACATCCCCGGGCATCCCCCCGGGGAAGTAGACGTTAGGTTGATAGGAGTTATTAGGGACTCAGGCTCACTCCTTATGAGTGGGAAGTAGGTCACCCCCCACCCCTTTTCAACATGGACGTTTCCGACGACGCCTTCTGGGCGTCGTTCGAAACGAAAATGAAAGATCCCGTGTCTCGCGCACGGATCAACCGTATCTTGGGTTACGAAAAACCCACTTTTCCCACCGCGACCGCGACCGCGTATAAACCCCCCGCGCCCGTTATAACTTATAACGATTCCCCGGCTTCACCGGCCTTGGCAACCCCGCAATCCCAGGAGCTTTTCTCCGACGCAGCGTCCGACCTTATGGACGCTGAAGATTGCCCTTGCACCCCCGAATCGCCAGGAACAGCTTGTTTCTCCTCTCCCTCCTCGAACGAAGAGGAAGTGGCAGAGACTCAAGTGACTCAAGAAGAGGGCTTCACCCCAGTTGAGTCAAAGTCGAAGGGGAAGAAGAGAAAGAAGAAAGTCTGCGATTCATCGCGATCTTCTAAAATTACCGCGCTCGTAACCGACCGCCCCCCCACCCCTTTCCCGACCGAGTCGACCCCCGCGACCCCCGCAACCCCCGCGATCCCCGCAACCCCCGCGACCCCCGCGACTGCGACCGCGACCGCGCCCGCACCCACCGCCGTACCCCGCGCCGCTGCGGGGAAAAAGGTGCCCGTTCCGCCCCCTGTCTTCATCCAAGACAAATCTAAATGGACCGACGTGTCCAAATGGTGCTTAGAGCAAAAGATTGCCTACACCAGCGCCCGCACCACCCTCCAAGGGATAAAGGTAGCGATCCCGACGGCTAGCGACTACCGCAGCCTTACCAAACTCCTCCGAAACCGAAACGTGTCCTTCCACACGTACGCCCTTGCTGAAGACCGACAGACACGAGTTGTCCTCAAGAGGGTTCCGGTCGAAATAACCGTTGACGAAGTCAAGGCCGACCTTGACTTTCAAAATATCCCTTACACCGAAGTGCACCGGATGCACCGCGCCCGCCGCGGAGTGCCATACGATATGGTGCTCGTAGTATGCCCGCCCTTTGAGGGCCATAACCCGATTTTTAATCTCCGCACAATCTGCAACCTGTCCGGCATTCGGATCGAAAAGCCCTACAAGACGGGAACAATCGGCCAATGCCACAGGTGTCAATTGTACGGACACGCGCAATCGCACTGTTACGCCACCCCGAGGTGCGTAAAGTGCTTAGGTAGTCACGGTACAGCGGATTGTACCAGGCCTAAGGACCGCTCCTTGTGCACGGAACCGCCGAGCTGCGTCTTATGCGGCGAAGCCGGTCACCCGGCCAACTATAGGGGGTGCTCGAAAGCACCCAAAACCACTTCTCCCAAGCTGGTGAAGCGTGCCGACGCCCGCCAGCAAAGGGAAGCCCCCTCAGGGTACCTCCCAGAAAGGCTCAGTCCTCAGAGACCGAGCCCCTGGAACTTCCTGAACCACCAGCAGGCATTCCCTGCGATGGCTTCAGCCAGGCCCGTCCCCGCGCCCATCCCTCAGTCCAAGAACCCGGGTTCAGGCGCTCCCGCGCCCCCTACCGCACCTCTTACCGCGACCACCGCCGCCGCGCCCCCCGCCGCCGCGACCCCCGCGTCCCGCGACCCCCGCGTTGGAGCACGCCCCGAGGCGCGCCCCGCACCCACTTACGCCGGTCCCATGACCATGTCCCCCGCAGTCGTGCATCAAAAGCTCGATAACGCGTTTTTCACTTTCTGCACCCCCCGTGCCCATCAGATGGCCATGGAGGTAGATGCCGCCACAAAGGCAGGCGATATCCTTAGGATATACGCCATCTATGATGCGTACCCTGACATTACGCAAGCCCTTTTAAACGCTAGACTTTCCGTGAACCACAATGGATAATACGGCCCCTACGCGTACTAAACCCCGATCCCTAAAAATAGGAACTTTTAACGCCAACGGTATCCGTACCCAAAGGGATGAGATCGCCACGTTCCTCCGCGACCATCACTTGGATATCCTGTTAGTTCAAGAGACGTTCTTAAAACCCTGCTATCGTGACCCGAGAATTGCCAACTATAAAATAGTTCGCAACGACAGAGCACATTGCCATAAGGGTGGAACTCTCATTTATTACAAAAAGTCCCTACACTGCATTCCTATGGATGCCCCCCCCCTCTCCCGATTAGAAGTGTCAGTCTGCCGACTGGGCATGACGGGTCATCAACCCATCACACTAGTCTCAGCCTACCTTCCTCCCCAGACCGAATCCGAGGACTTTCAACTGTTCTCCAATGACCTCACCGCCCTGTTGAGCATGAGCGACTCCGTTATCATAGCGGGCGACCTCAATGCGAAACACCCCGCGTGGAATAGTTCCAGGGAATCGACCAGAGGGAGACACCTGTTCAACCTCTGCTCGACCCTGTCCTTCGACGTCATCGCCCCGATGTCGCCGACTCATTTCCCCCACACAGTGGATCACAGACCTGACGTACTCGACATTGCAATTCTGAAAAGGATCAACCTACGGTTGAATTCCATAGAGGCAATAAACGAGCTCACCTCTGACCACCGTCCGGTAGTCGTGCATCTGGCCCCCCGCACGGGTCTCCCAGATTCCGACCAACCTCCGCTCACCAAAGTGGTAACAGACTGGAGGAGAGTAAGCGATTCGCTGAAATCCAACACATCCGCCCACTTGGACGCCATCCCCGACCATTTCGACTCTCTAGCGGACACAACGGCCGCGATCGACTCATTCACGGGTCACGTACAATCTGTCCTGAACGACTGTTCGAGGCGGGTTCCGGTAGGGGAAGACCCCCGCTGGAAGCTGCCGGACGATGTACGCGAACTGCTGAATGAGAAGAACGCGGCCGTTCGTGCCTACAGCAACTTTCCCTGCGACGCGAACAAAGCTCACATGCGCTATTTACAGCGAGCTGTAAAGACACGCATGTCGGAGCTACGGGACGCGGGCTGGGACAAGATGCTGAGCGAGTTGGAACCCACGCACTTAGCTTTCTGGGAACTCCAGAGGAAACTCAAGTCCCGAGAAATAGCCACCATGCCCCCCCTGACCCGGCCCGATGGCACCGTTGCTTTCGACGACATCGAAAAGGCCGAATGCCTCGCCGATAGTCTTGAGGCCCAATGCACACCCAGCTCTCTACCTGTAGACCAAGCACACCTCGATGAGGTGGACGCTGAAGTCGAACGTAGAACCTCTCTCCCGCCCGTCGAAGACCCTGATGATCCATTACCTCTCGTCACCCCGGACGAAGTTCACGAGATCATCAAGGGTCTGAAACCCCGAAAGGCCCCCGGAGCTGACGGCATCACCAATAAGGTGATCCAGATGCTACCCGCCCACCTGATCATGCTCTTGACCACCATCTTCAATGGAGCCTTGAGCAATAACATCTTCCCCCAAGCCTGGAAGCAAGCCACGGTCATTGGCTTTGAAAAACCAGGCAAACCCAGAACGGAGCCCGCGAGCTACCGGCCCATCAGTTTACTGGACAGCCTCGGAAAAATCTATGAGCGACTTATTTACAAGCGACTCAGGGACTTCGCCGAGACTAAAGGCCTGATACCCAACGAGCAGTTCGGCTTCCGAACCCAGCACAGTTGCGTACAACAGGTACACCGGATCGTAGAGCATATAGGCGTTGGTCTCCAACGCAACTATGCGACCGGTGCAGTATTTTTCGACATAGCGAAAGCCTTCGACAAGGTCTGGCACAACGGCTTGATTTACAAGCTGTACAAACTCGGCGTGCCGGACCGACTCGTACTCATCTTACGAGATTTTCTGTCGAACCGCACCTTTCGCTATCGCATCGAAGGGGCTCTCTCATCCCCCCACCCGATTCGCGCCGGCGTCCCTCAGGGCGCCGTGCTATCCCCTCTCATATTTACGCTGTTCACCAGCGATATCCCCAAGAGTGGTAAGGCTCAGTTGGCTCTGTTCGCAGACGACACGGCCATCTACCACTCTGGGCGTAGTTCCAAAGCGATAGCCAAATCCCTCCAGACCGCAGTCAACGTACTCGGTGCATGGTTTAGGAAATGGCGAATCGAACTAAATCCGGACAAGAGCCAGGCGGTTCTCTTTAAGAGACCGCAGCGCCGCCAAGACCCCCTCCCGGCCATCTCCATATTCGGCAAGCCGATCCCTTGGGAAAAGCAAGCCAAATACCTTGGAGTGATTCTAGATCAGCACCTCTCCTTCTCTGAGCATATCAGGAAGGCGCGCTCACGCGCCGCCTTCGCTCTCGGAAGGTTGCATTCTGTTCTGAACGCACGTAGCAAATTGTCACTCAAGTGCAAATTGCGTATTTACACGGCGTGCATAAGGCCCATCATGACGTATGCATGTGCAGTCTTTGCACACACCCACCCCCGACACATCCATAGGATGCAGACCCTCCAAAACCGTTTCCTCCGCCAAGCCACAGGCTCCCCATGGTACGTTCGGAACGAGATCCTCCATCTCGATCTGAAAATGCCCACTATTGCTCAATTCATGAAACGCAACTCGAAGCGTTTCTTCGATAAAGCCGAGATACATCGCAATCCCTTGATTGTGAAGGCCGCTAGTTATGTCCCCAGTAGAATCAGTAGTATTCGCAGGCCGAAACATGTCCTCTCAGACCCAGACGACCCCATCACTGTTCTCCAAGAAAAGAATAGGGCCACCAGTACAGTACACAAAAACAAACGACGACCGTCCTACCGACCTCGCCGCCGAGGTCCTCGCGCCCCGCGAAGACTCCCGAGTAGCGATCAGACCCCCGACCGTCCCTTGCTCGTTGATGCGCCAGCCCGCGCCGCAGCTGAGCCAGTAGCTTTAAATTCCCCGTCTAATAATCATGAAAATAATACCTTGATCCAGCCTGTCCCTGATAGTACTAGCTGCCCCCCCCCCGCCAGCGACTCCCTGAGCCGAGGTTCGTACCCCACAGGGGGTGCCCTCAGTGCGCAGTCGTTTTAGGTTTAAGTAGGTTTACGCCCTGGCTGGAGGCTTTTAGATTCCTAAAAACCTTCACAGGAAAGTCCGGTTGAGCAGTCACGGCCTCTCAAGGTCAACTGCGAGATGCCATTTAAAAAAAAAAAAAAAAAAAAAAAATTGGCCTCATTCATTCCACCACTAACAGCTAAAGTGAAAGCTACGAAAAAACTTGGTCTAAAATCAAAAAACATCAAAGATATATTTTCAAATTAAGTATGTCTTTCCTTCATAATCATTCTTGTGAGTGCGTTAAGTCAGAATTAGATTTGTTTGCATTACCGTCTACACAAACAAGCATTGAAAATGGATTGTGGATTCACTATAAACCAATTTCATCTCTTGCTGATGATGGACCTATCGAGTTTCAAGTTCCTGGAACAGGCGATGACTACATGGATTTGTCTCATACATTACTCCACATAAAGGCAAAAGTGTTAAATCAAGATTCAACAAACTTGCTAACAGCTACAGCAGTAGCACCTGTAAATAATTGGTTGCATTCACTTTTTAGTCAACTCGATGTTTATTTAAACCAAAAACTTGTATCACCACCTAATAATACCTATGCCTATCGAGCATACATGGAAACCCTTTTAAACTATGCTCCTGCTGCTAAACAATCTCATCTTACTTGTAGTCTTTGGTATGATGATACAGCAGGAAAAATGGATTCCACAGATGGTAAAAACATAGGATTTGTTAAAAGACAGGAATTAGTTAATGAAAGCAGGGAAATAGAAATGATTGGTCATCTTCATGGTGACATTTTCAATCAAGATAAATTTTTAATTAATGGCGTTGAAATGAGTGTAAAATTAGTTCGATCAAGAGAGAGTTTTAATTTAATTGCTGGGTCAAATGATGTAAAGTTTAAAGTTTGCATTACGGACGCAACTCTTATTGTTCGAAGAGCACGAATTAATCCAAGTGTATTACTCGCACATCAGAAAGTTTTAGCTTCTACCACTGCTAAATATCCTATTACTCGTGCTGAAGTCAAAGTTTTAACAATTCCATCAGGTGTTCAAGGAAAAACTCTTGATAATATATTCTTAGGACAGGTACCCAAAAGATGTATTATTGGATTTGTGAACAATTCAGCATTTAATGGTTCACTTACTAAAAATCCATTTAACTTTGAAAACTATGGTATTAACTCTTTCAGCTTATATATTGATGGTCAACAAATACCTTCAAAAGCTTTGCAACCATCTTTTAATAATAATATATTTACATCGGCATATCATACTCTATTCTCGGGGACTGGTATTCACTTTCTTAATGAAGGAAATGCAATCTCTCGTGAACAGTATGCCAAAGGCTACTGTCTTTTAGCATTTGATTTAACTCCTGATTTATCAGCTAACTCGTCAGTTCATTGGAATCTCATAAAGCATGGTAGTGTAAGATTAGAAGTACGATTTGAATCCTCACTAATACAAACAATTAACTGTATTGTTTATGCTGAGTTTGATAATATTATTGAAATAGATAAAAATAGAAATGTTACTGTAGACTATAGTAGTTAAGATTATAATGTGTTGTGTGTTTTAGATTTAAGTGTTATGCTTAATGCATTTTGTGTATATGTTACTAAAGGAAACATTATAAAATTAAATAAAACCAATTTTATGCAATGTATTATTTTTTATTTCTTTATAAACCTCCCCTATTAAATAAATAAATTAAATACAGACATATTATTGTCAAAATACCATTTTCTAATACACACAGCATTATTCAATGCACAATTCATTTTATGGTTCACACAATTAAAGTCAGTTTTATTTTTACAGAACTTTTTTTTTAATGTCTCAAAATTAGGACATCCTTTCTCACCTATGTCAATCAGTTCACAGTTTGCACATAACTCTTTAATCCACGTAATCTTTTCCAAACCCTTTGTCATAATTTTTTTATTTTCTAAATATGGTAAAATAACGCGTTTAAACTCTTTGTAGTCTATGTAGCCTTCACTCCAGTAAATTCCTCGATTTCTTTCTAACCATCTCACCTGCTTTTTTTCTTCTAGTGTTAGGTAATGGAATGAATATGGTGGTTTCACCAAGAACGTCTGTGTATGATCATGACTCGCAACGGCCAATTCTTTGACAATAAAATGATTTAAAGAATCTTTAAATCCTTGGAGTTCCACTATAAGGGTGTCCGACTTCATGATATCTTCTTAACAATGTTACTTAATGGTTTGTATTCAACAATGCAATCGTTCAGAATGAGACAATATGCTGAAGTTTGATCTGGTATCTCCGAGTCACTTTCAATTTCTACTCTCACATCCACTGGCCCTGGACGATGTCATCACTCTCTTCTTCGTGCTGAGGGGAGAGTGGCGAGTAGTAATACTGTTTATAGGTATTTTCATCGAAGTTGAATGATTTCTGCAACAACACAGTTATCATGTTAATATCAATTTGTTTACACTTAATCACACACACACACACACACGTAAGGAAACAACAACAGAAAGAAAAGTAAGTTTGTCAATAGAATAAATAAACACTTACGTCCATGGCTAGCAGTATTGAAGATCCACTGCAGTCTAACGACCATACACTGATTCCATGACTGCAGTTGCCCGGCTTATATAGCACCAGTAACTTATTTCTTATCTAAGACATTTCCGCAGTGAATGTGAACTGTGAACTTTCGAGTCGACAAATGAGTCAACAGACTTATCTCGCATTCTTTTGTGAACAAATGAGTCAACAGACTTATCTCGCATTGTTTCGTGATGAGTAGAGTAGCTTCCTACAAAATATTCACAAAAGAATGCGATTTAATATTTACAAATCAGTATAATTGATCATTCCTTTGTTGGCCATTGATTAGATTGGTACTGTAATAATCTACTAATAGCAGTAATATCATGGATACACTAGATGTACAAGAACATCTGAAAAAGATTCATCCCACTCTAGAAAATAATGTTTATGCTGCTAATAGACTGCCTATGTATACACATGTACCAACATACATAATATGTAATCTGGATTCCGATGATAAGCCAGGTTCTCACTGGGTCGCGTTTCATATAGATTGCAGTGGCAACGGTCAGTATTTTGATTCATACGGAAGATCACCTGCTCGATTTCATCTAGAGTTTTTAAAAAGGAACTGTAAAAGATGGGACTGGAATGTTGATAGGATTCAGAATGGTTGGACTTCAGTCTGTGGTGAATATTGCTTAATGTATTTGCTATTTAAGTTTCAGGGATGTTCAATGCATAGTTTTACGAACATATTTACAGGGAACACACTGTACAATGATATTTTTGTGGATGAGATCTTCCGCTCATATTTTGTAGAAAAAAGTAATAAAATATTGAAATAAAAATGAATGTGTTTTATTGATGACATAGAAAAGCAGACATACAATGAGTAATAGATAAGAACGCCAAATCAACCGTAGGGCAACAGATTCGCGGGTTCTGGCGCAACGTAATGAGGTGTTCGAAGTATAATAGATAAAAGGATTAGGCGAACAATGGAATGC
The DNA here is from genome assembly GCA_949987655.1 of Polymixis flavicincta. NCBI lineage: Eukaryota > Metazoa > Arthropoda > Insecta > Lepidoptera > Noctuidae > Polymixis > Polymixis flavicincta. Next base: position 19,325,782 of record OX465184.1, read on the forward strand.
TAATGAGGGTGCAGGACCACCGGAAATCAATGAGATAACAGTTAATTGATTTGCATAACTCCAGAACCACGCATCCTACGCTAAAATGGACCGCAGATTTGAGATCAGAGCACGCCAAAACCTTTTTTTTTTTTTTTTTTTTTTTTTTTTTTTTTTTTTTTTTACGATGGGTGCAACAGATTCGCGGGTTCTGGCGCTTGCGCCAGAATCCGCGAATCACAACTACTTTCAGAAGAATATTTCCTCCCAAACTTCCAAAATCACGCTGACAACAAGACTTTCTACTCGATGGCTATAAAGTACATACGATTATCTACAAAATCATGATTCATTTAGAACGCATAACTGTGATAATGAATAGAAAAACATAGCTATCTTATCCTATTGTACATTATTTATTTAATAGTCATGTCTATTTTTCAGTCGCCAAATCGGTGCTCGTGCTAAGCCTGCTGTTTTTTCGTAATTAAATTAACTGTATAAATGCCTCTAATTTCGATTGTGTTTTGTGATTTCTTGTAATTATGCCTATAAAGCATTGAAATTTAGTTGATATCAATGAATGTGCCTTTAGACACAGTCGAGTTATGCCTTTGATATTAAAAAAAGATATGTTAGGATTCAGCTAGAGTTATGTCGTTTTGATATGTTATGTAACAGAACACGTAGATTACAATGGTGCTATAAAAAACAAAAGGGCGTAACTCGACTTATGCGGTTTTTGACTAGAGGCACTGAATTTTTAGAAGAGTTTTGGATAATATGTGGTTAATAGTCATCACCGTACCACATACATCAATGTACCGTGTGGTGCGTGACGGAAAGAATAGCATCATCCCATTTCTTCCCGTGGGTGTCGTAGAAGGCGACTAAGGGACTTACTAGAGAATGGGCAGCAGCGTTCTCTATGCATTTTACCACCATACTGCGATCGCTAACTCGCCTGCCAAGCGTGGCGATTATGGCAAAACCCCCCTTTTGGGGGAGGCTTATGTCGAGCAGGGGACGTATTTCGGCTGAAATGATGATGATGATGATGATGAATATTCATCATTTGCCTAGCCTTTGTTCAGATATTTTTGGGGTCGGCTTCCAGTCTAACTGGATGCAGCTAAATTCCAGCATATAAGAGACGACTGAAAACAAACTACTTTCAGGACTTGCGTTTATTCAGCTACACTTTGTATAGTTGAAATTTTGTGAGAAACATTTTTTTTTTAATGAAATTTTATTTGAAAATTTATTTGGTTTAGCAATGGCAATAGGACGATTAAACAGCGCTGCAAGAATATTTCCTCTCCCTGCTCTCCCTGAAAAATAATTACTCACAACCTATGCTCTTTGCCAGTAACATAGCATAGAAATATATATGCATAGAAACAGCCAGGAACATCCAATCTATATGTTTAGTAACAGCCAGTAACATAAAATGTAAATGCATAGCAACAACCAGTAACATAAAATGTAGGTATATGCATAGAAACAATTTTACTACAAGAAAAGAGCTCTCCAACATTATTAGTTCTTGCTTTGCCCGTGAAAGCTATTAACAATCGGAGAAAAGGGAAAAAAATATATGAAAATACGCTAACAATTTCGTCTAGATTTGCTTAGGTATAGTAAAAATACAGAGTGTACCTAATAATAAAATAATACAGGCACAACCTTCAGAATTAAACCTATTCAATAAAGATTCGATACATAGAAATATGATTTAAGTTATAAAATGAATCAGAAATGTTGTGCTGTCGGATTTTGTAAACCTCCTTCTTATATTTATTCCTGTGGATATGCAAGTCCTGTGGTGGGAACGTTCCAGCAAAATTCGCACTAGCACTTACAAGTCAATCAATCAACTAAGCGTCTCACAGTCCACTGCTGGACATAGGCTTCTCCCAGGCTGCACCACAATACCCTGTCCTCCGTCTCCCGTATCCAGTCTGTCCCAAACACCTCTATCCATCTAGCTGGGGAGTGTTCTAAAGTGCGGTTGCCGATACTCGGTCTCAACCGCAAGACTCGTCTGCTTCATCGGCCATTGGTCCTGCGACAAACATAGCCAGCCCACTGCCACTTTAGCTTGCAAGCTACGTCGGTAACTCTGGTACTTTCCCTTCATTTCTGGTTATAAATCGCCAACAACAAATCTTCCGGGAACCTGCAAAAAAACTCTGAGAATAGCCCGCTCGGTAACGCGCTAAGCCCAAAACTGATAAGTATTTACTTACAACTAGAGTTTACGTTTTCTACGTACCCTTTTCTAACCGACTTCAACGGGCAAAGGCTCACAATCCGATTGTTTTTTTTTTTTTAATTATTACGTGATATCTCCGGCACTTTGGGATCGTTTTAAGGATAGGGTATGTTTTAGAGCATGTGAGCAATATACATTTTACAAACTTTGATTGGGTAGTTTTTCAGTAAGCTTCAAAAATACGTTTATATTTTTTTCAATTAATTGTATATTGATGATGCTATGAGCAGTGGTGGCCCAGTGGTTACGGCCGCGACTTACGAGTTGTAGGTGGTGAGTTCGCACCCAGACAGGCGCATTACTTTGTGTAAATTATTTCATCACCATTGCTCTCAAAACGGTGAAGGAAAACATCGTGAGGAAACCGGCATGTCCTAGAACCAAAAATTCGAAGACATGTGACATCTACCAACCCGCACTGGGCCCGCGTGGTGGATTTCGGCCCAATCCCTCTCACCGAGAGGAGGCCTGTGTCCCAGCAGTGGGAACATTATAGGCTGATGATGATGATGATGATGATGATGATGATGATGATGATGATGATGATGATGCTATAATAATTCCGTGTCACTGTTATTTACATAACAAGTAGTACGAATTTGTGTGGGTATCAATCACAACTAAAAAGTGAAAAATAATAACTGATTTACAAAAAATAAACAAACACCAACTACCAAATTAAAACACCACAATGTGCAAAATAACTTTAATTTTGGAAGTTAGTGGCAAAAAACGAAAATACAAAAGAAATACCAAAGACACTCTGTAGTTGGTGTTTTTTTTTTAAAGTCGGTTGTTCCTTTTTACAAAAAGGTTTATTCAAATTTGATAAGGTAATAAAACTATGTCAATCTGATAATCGATATGTTTCTACTGAAGCTTCACAGTTTTCCAATGATACTTTCGTATTATTTTATTTTCAGACCAATCATTGTATTACTCTATATTACCTACACTAAAAACCTTTTATGACCGATAATACTTATCGTTTTTTGTATCTCAGATAATCTATTATTGATTGAAGTCTTGTTACCATGTTGATTTTGGGATTGGAAAGCAATTTTACTGAACGAATGCTAACAAAGAATTCGTTAAATTATTTATGTATTTTTTTCTTAAAATGTTCTGATCCATACATTTATGTTCGCTTAACTCGATACAATGTATGGATCAGCTCAATTTTATTTCACGATTTTAGAATTGATCCCATTGTAAGAGTTGTTCATAATTATGAGTGCAATTGCCCTTTTCAAGGATTAAAACGATCAAAATGGAACTGTGTATACTTTATTGTATACCAGAACGTATATAACAAAAAAAAAAAAAAAGACATTTAATGAACACAACAAAACATACAATAGGCGGCATTATCGCTTTCTGCGATCTCTTCCAGGCAACCATGGAATGAAATCATCAAATAACTTCTCCCGCTCTGGGTGGAGCAGGAGGGCGTGTCAGACTTTTACTGACTAAAACCCACCCGTGTTCCTTCATTAGCCCGTATGCCAGGGGCTGTGGTATCTCTTTCAAACGAACCCGCACCCCTGACAGGCATCGGCCCTTGCGGGCCCCATCATTTTTGTGCTGACATCTCTTTGAGGCGCGCGTGGAACACAACGCGCCGTCGACTTGGGCTTGGTCCTTACCGGACAGCGAGCTACCCATTACTCGCCGTCCGCAAGCCCATGCCTACGGTGGCCGGAAATCGGCCTGGGATTCCCGACGCCCAGGGCGTCTCCGTATCTTGCGGCGGCTGGGGTCGCGAGGGCGCATATGCTGCCTCTCCCTCACGTGCGCCGCCTCCCTCTTCGCGAGCATCACTGCTTCGCTGAAGGAGGTGACGGCTCCCCATGCCCTCTCGCTCCGTACCATGGCCTGGACCAGGGCCGGACGCGAGAGATCGCCGCCGCCGATCGCCTCCACGAGGACACGGCGGTGCTCCGCCCAAGCAGGGCAGACCGCCACCGTGTGCTCCACCGTGTCCTCAGGGCGATCTTCGCAGTGGAAACACCCGGGCGTTTCCTCCCGCCCTATCCGAAACAGGAACCTCCCGAAACAACCGTGTCCGGTGAGGACCTGCGTCAGGCGGAAGGTGAGGACGCCATGCCGCCTCTCAAACCACTCCTCAAAGAGGGGACTTACCGCCGCAATCGTGGCGTGCCCAGCACTGGGTTGCGACAATCGCTCTCTCCATGTCACCATGAGATCCCGCCGGAGCTTCGAGCCTTCGGTGCAAAATATAAAATATACTATCATAGAAACATATCTACATGTATATTTCGGCGAAGGTAAATTGGTAACCACTTGAGGCTCCCAAGAATTACGAATATGAACGTGAAAACCGAATGTGAATCTTATAAAGACTTTATTAAACTTGATAGTGTTTGTATATTATCAATCAATTATAGAAAAATGTAATAATACTTTTCCCGACGTGAAAATTGAACCCTGCATTTCATGCTGTAGTGTTTGCGACCACTAAGAGCCCCTTCACACTAGCGTTTGTCCAGCGAAGGCGTTCGATAAACGTAAGCGCGTTGTCGCAGCATCTGCGCTGCGCATACGTTCATCGAACGCTAGTGTGAAAGGCTCTAAACCAACGCAGCAGTTGCACACACATGCATAAGTTGTAATAACAAACGTCTTTGAAGGAATGTGTCGAATAAATCCCCCAGCATTATTATAATAAATGCTAAGCACGTGTTTGAAAACCTTCAACTTCCACTCGACACGTGTCTACAGTTCACGTAACTACTTAGAACTATCCGGACATTTCCAGTTCAATTCATGTAATTTTAATTGAACTTTACTCTATAAATCATTTAAAGGTTTTCATCAAAATAATAAATTGCCGGTTGATTTTCACAAAAGAATTGATTGGTTCTTTGAAAACCATGATCGTTCCTCATTCACAATAACAAGACAAACTCAACCAATCATTTCGTAATCCAACAAGTTTTCAAGTGAATTTTCTTTATTACTTTTTATTTTATTACTTTCTGAATTTTTTCATGTGTTTCTCGACTGCAACAATCCAACTGTACCTATTATTGTAGTCCGCAGTTCATTATATAGTAATACCACCCGTGGACTCCACGAGACAGCTAGCCATGTCAATATACCAATACAATGAAAATTAAACACAAGCTAAAATAAAAGTTTTATTTTAATAATGTAAACAAAGTTTAATACCAAAAAAAGCCTCCAGGCATAAAGGGCGTGACAGTTTACACTTGCAATGCTGGATTATGAGCGCGAATCTGTACTCGTTGTACATCTTTTGGCATAGTCCCCTGGGTCACTTTTAACACTTTTCATGAATTACTAGCTTCCGCCCGCGGCTTCGCTCGCGTGGAAGCCGGAAATTATCCCGCGGGAATGTAAAACCGGGATAAAAAGTGTCCTGTATGTATCAAAATCAAAAAAAATCCTATCTAGGTTATATTCTATTTGTGTGCCAAATTTCATCAAACCCGTTGAGCCGTTAATATTTTATTTTTACATTATGCCAAACGAATAAGATCTTTCATACAAACTTAAGACAGAAGGACCCTTAAGTAGGGACTGGATAAATTAACCGACTTGGTATTACATGGATCTCACAAGTTTTTACTGTAGAAGAATGAGTTGCAAGTTATATTTTTGATGGCATCTCATTTCTTTTTGTAGATTAATTATATCTAGGTACCTATCTACACCTATTATTCCATTATATATTATACATAATTATACAGGTACATTGATTCATTCACTGCAAATGTAACTTTGTAATCCTATATATGTATATGGGATTACAAAGTTATTTATGCAGTTGGTGTATCTAGAAAACTGGACAGAAATTGCAGAATATTTTAGTTTTTCCTTGATTTATAAATTTGAAGCTTCTATGTCTGCTAGAAAGTGCCTTAGAGTTTTGATGATCGGTCAGTGAGTGAGTGACAAAACTAAGAAACTTTGACTAGTTATAATTCTTAAACTGCTGGTTCAAATTGAATGAAATTTGAAACATATCGTGTTTATACAATGCCTGCTTGTTAACTGAAAATTCCGTCTTCTAGTTTTATCCACAACGAAGTTATAGGGGGGTATAAAATGGCCTGAACTGCTTCGAGAAAAGGATGGTACGGTCGTGCCGCTTTTTGGCTCAACTTGGCGGGGGAACTGCCGTGCCCCCAGATAAAGTTTTATTGCAATTGCTCCTTCGACTAAGCCTATGAACGCCGTGAGTGTAAATGTATTTCGGTCTTATCGCTTCACATGAAAACCGTTACCGCACCCGGCCTGGATTTGGGACTATTTTTTGGCTATGTCTATGTGCAAATCCCGGGCTTAGTTCTCATTGTAACAGTTATCTAGTGTTCGCACGTTTTGTGTGAATTAGGATCAAGAAAAGAATAAGTATTTCTTTATGATTCCTTCGTCTTTTGGATGTATGTGTGTTTAAGATGTTTGTGTGTATGGAATGGTCATCATCATCATCTACCTAGCCTTTTCCCAACTATGTTGGGGTCGGCTTCCAGTCTAACCGGATGCAGCTGAATACCAGTATTTTACATGGAGCGACTGCCTTGACCTCCGGTATGGAAGCGTGTATGGAATGGTCAATTGAGCTGAAATTCTTGACTTCGATTAGCTGCAATTTGGGATGAATGAGCTGTTTTTACAAACAAATTGAGAACCTTCTCCTTTAAGTGAAATAAAGACAATTAATAATCTGGCAGTCTGTGGCAAACAAACGAAAATACAAAACAAAAATAATCGACTTCCGAAATTAAAGGTATTTTTCACTACAAAGTGTTATTTTTTTAAGTCTGGTGTATCTTTAATATTAGTCAGCCTTCAAATGACTATATTTACTATTGTAGAATAGCAATACAGCTAATTCACCTCCCCTTATCCACCCTCCGTAACTTACCATCCCGATGTCTGGCTCGTATTTTTACCACGCCATAAGATTTTCTCTGAAAAATTGAATAAAATGGAACAGTTAAGGTGAAACAAGTCCACATTTTTTCCTTACAAACTTCGGGAGGGTTTTACTCCACTGTTTGACAATGTACATCAAAACTTAAACATGATATGGTTTTGTCTCATTATTAATATGATCGGTACGGAAACAGAATACTAAAATAAAAAGCCATTAAAAAATTATGAGCCAACAAAGATTCGTTTTTCTTGCTAATTTAACCTAACTTTGGGCGTGTTTAAGTAATAAAAAAAGTGTTAAATCCCCAAAACCAAGTCGGTACCGACAAAGTTCAATATTATCGATAAGTTCAATAAACTTTATTGGTCATTGATTTATGCCGTGGGTTTTTCATAAAACCCGATCTTCCGAAGGACTTTTCTTAATTTTTACGCTCCTGTTTTACTATAGATGATCCTGCATCTCACTCAATAACGTTGTGCGTGTAGACTAATGTCTAACTGCTTATCACTGATACTACCTCTGTCGGACGCGAAGCCTGGTGAGACAGCGTGTTTTTTAGCCAGGCTCACCAGTGAGTTCGAGCCAGCGACTAGGTTCCCCTTAAGCACCAGTAATTGCCCCAAGTCACATCACCAGAGAAACTTTTAAAAGAAGACGTGTTCCTAAGGCAACTGAAACTTAACTCAGTAACTTAAGATCTGGTAACAAACAAAACTGGTGGCAAACAATCCAAATAACTTTTATTAATTAACTTGAATAAATAAATGAAGGACAAGGACCTAAGTAATGGTTCCTTCATTATTTGTGATTCCTTAGAAAAGTTAACTTTGACGGACAAAGCTACGTATACCTTAATAGGTTCAATACGGTAATCCGTATCAGGACTGTCAAGATTAAATTGTTTGTAGCAAACTTTGCTACATAACTGAGCTCGAATCATTTAACAGTTGCTATGTATAATCATTCAGGCAAATTATATTTTATGTAAACTTGAAGTTAAATTATATGGGCGTTGAGTAGCTTTCTATCTTGTTATGGTATATTGATCGTTACTCGCTGGAGTAACAGGAGTCTACAAGGGAGAACTATGCGGTTGAGGTATAACAGGGCATTTTTTTTTTTTTGTGTGAAATCATTAAATAACTTCTCCCGCTCTTGGTGGAGAGGGAGGGCGTGTCAGACTTTTACCGGCTAAAACCCACCCGTGTTCAGTTGCCTGTGTGCCAGGGGTTGACCCCACCAGTTGGTGCTGACATCTCTTTGAGGCGTGCGTGGAACACAACGCACTGTCAAACCGGGCTTAATTTTGACAGCGAGGTACCCATTACTCGCCATCTGCAAACCCGCGTCTACGGTGGCTGGAAATCAGCCTGGGTTTCCCGGTGCCCAGGGCATCTCCTGCGGTAACTAGGGCCGGAGGGCCGCATATACTGCCTCTCCCTCACGTGCACGGCCTCCCTCTTCGCAAGCATTACTGCTTCGCCGGAGGTGACGGCTACCCATGCTTAGAGATTGCACAAAGTAGAGTAGAAGGTTTGAGGGGGAAAAGGGGAGGTCTTTTCGTGGGACACAATAGGTATATGCTTACAAGAAAAAAAAGGTATATTTGCAGGTCACAAGTATGTTGACAGTTGCCCAACCATTGTCTTAAGCGTGTTTGCAGGTTTGACTACCTAGGATTATTATATCCTAGGTAGTCAAACCTGCAAACACATGAAGCACCCTTTATACCCCTTTTTACGACAATTACGCTGACGGAGGAGTAGCAAATTTGGCACAGGTTTATATGGAGGAGAGCAAAAAGCGAATATTTTAATCTGTAGGTATCTACTATTTAATAATCTACTAATATCATAAAGAGGAAAGATTTGATTGTTTGTTTGCATTGAAAAGGCTCCGAACCTACTGAATCGATTTGAAAACTTCTTTCACTGTTGGGAAGCTAGGTACACTATCCCCGGGTGACATAGGCTATATTTTATCCCCGTATTCCCAAGGAAACGGGAACTACGCGGGTGAAACCGTGGAGCGCTGCTAGTCTATACTAATATCATAAAGAGGAAAGATTTGATTGTTTGTTTGCATTGAATAGGCTCCGAAACCACTGAATCGATTTGAAAACTATCCCCGGGTGACATAGGCTAAACTTTATCCCCGTATTCCCACGGGAACGGGAACTAAGCGGGTGAAACCGCGGGGCGCTGCTAGTATGTAAATAAAAGAAATAAATGAAGTTAATTAAAAAAAAAACCGGGTCGAATTTTGACCTCTGAGCTACCACTATTTTGTATAAAATGACAAGAGAGATCTTTTGTAAAATAATTGATATCTGGAAAATCGCCCATCTTTAACGATTTATTTGCAGGATTTTAGACGGTACACACGGCTACACATCAAGCTATACATTTCCAGTTTACGCTGATCTCGCACTGTACGTAAATCCCATAAAATGCGACATCAGCTTATACATATAGACAAACGAAATGTTTTATGACTTTTCGCGTTCTGTTATGAGAAAAACGATATCAAAGATATTTTTCTTTTTATGGCCATTATCAATGCCCATTATGACACGTGAGCGAATTCGTGTTTTGTAGAAACGGAATAAAAAATGGCGGCGTAGTGACAACAAAAACACCAGTGGGAATTATATTTGTTTGCTTGTGACGATAAAAAGGAAGAAAAACATTTCGTAGATACTTTGTAACAAACAGATACCTAAAACGTTTAGAAGGAAAAAAAAAGAATTTGGAAAACTTTTTCGAGGTGAGAAATATTAACAACAAGTAAGATTCTGCTTACTACACGACTTTTAGCAAGAAAAATAATATTGCCATGTCTTATTGCCAAAGTCTGTTCTTGGAATAAGGTTAGTAAAGTTAGGGAAATCAATTGTTTAGCAAATTGACTACTAACTTAAATTGTCGGTAGACAGGTATATATATTGTCTGTATAGGCAGATAGTAAGATCTATCTGCCTACGTACCGACAATTTAAGTACAGTAGTATGAAACAGTAATACTTAAATAAATGCATTTATTTCAGCTAAATACCTAATACTCATACCCAAACATAAATGAAGGGAAATCATAAAACAAATAAAAAAGTGATATAAAAAATAAATGTTCAATGTGAACAAATTTAAACAAGTGAATTTTGCCGTATTTTAGGCATCAAATGCCTATAACACGGGAAATTGTAGTAGTGTATCAATTTGATAAGCAATTAATTTCCCTGACTATACCTACTACCTTTTTCGATTTTCCACTTCAATTTTCGAGTTATTCTGCCGAAAACGAGTACTACGAAAATGACCGAGTATGCAGTAATAAACGAATGATCGGCGCATATTGTCTAGTATATGCAAACGAGTTCTTAAAACTTGGCCAGACTTTTTGTTTGAATAATAAGTTTATAGCAGAGACTTTGTAACAAACAACATTATTATTATGCGTTTTAAGACTAAGTCAGTATAATAAAGTTTTATGTACAAATATATTTCTCTTTTTGTCTGCGAGAACTTTATGGTTATACCTAAGCTTCTATGAAAGTTGCGACCAGTTTTTTTACTGACATCAAAATTTCACTCGTCTAGGTAGGTAGTTAAAAATGTTTGCAGTATATAACAATGTACATATCTACTGTAACATGTACACAATATAACATCATAGGAGTAAATGATAGACTTCAATAAACAACAGCCGTACCCAACAAAACCAGCACTTTTAAAAGCTACAGACTGCCAAGAAATTGGTACCTATCTCAATGCTAATAAACCACTAAAAACACAACATTTTTATTTAATCGATTAGTGCCATTAAAATGCATTTAAATTTTACATTTTCACGCGTGTGATTTGACGAAAACGCTGAACGCAGTGGACGCCATATTGCTCTGTGGGTATAACGTCAGTTTGCTATTTATGCAAATGCACTGATATTTTATAACGTTAATGATTAAAAATTAAAAAAAAAACGTTCTTTTTCTACTTACTTCTCCCGCTCTGGGTGGAGCAGGAGGGCGTGTCAGACTTTTACTGACTAAAACCCACCCGTGTTCCTTCAGTAGCCCGTATGCAAGGGGCTGTGGTGTCTCTTTCGAACAAACCCGCACCCCTAGCAGGCATCGGCCCTTGCGGGCCCCATCATTTTTTGTGCTGACATCTCTTTGAGGCGCGCGTGGAACACAACGCGCCGTCGACTTGGGCTTGGTCCTTATCGGACAGCGAGCTACCCATTACTCGCCGTTCGCAAGATCACGCCTCGGTGGCTGGAAATCAGCCTGGGATTCCCGACGCCCCGTTATTTCATTTCACTAACATTTTCCGGCTGCATTTTGCCTAAGCTATTTCAACAATATATTTTTATATTCGATCTTTTATAGAATAAAATACCCTATTGTGTTTAGTGTGACAAAAAATAATGAAAGTTGAATTTAAAGCTTTTTATCATTTTACCTTTTGGGCATGCCAGGCGGGTATCATATCTCCGCCGCGAAACAGCAGTAGTTCCGGCATGACTTCTCCGTTCTATGACAACGCAGCCCGCTATTTTGTTGCGGGCGCACGTAGTCAGGCACGAGGCGACTTTAATACAACAATTTCTAATGAAAAGTTCATGGAAATTGATCTTTTTAGAGACGCGATGCACTGTCGAGGCGCGCTGGACTGTGGCAGTGTTTACTTTCGCACGCACAGATATGGCAGTCGACAAGTTAATGAAGCAAAATTATTGTTTTTGTTTACAAAACTACAATTCAGCTGACTCCGGTACAACGACACGTGGTAATGTTTCTTGGCAGAATTAACTAATCATCATAATTTTCGCAGTGAAGGAGTGCTAAGATCCTCAAATGAGGCCTCACAGCAAAAACGAAAGCGACAGACCATAATAGATATGCAGTTACAACACATACGACTTAATTCTAAGCCTCATTGAGTCCAAATTCAAATGAACCATTCACGATATCAAAAACAATAACTGTCGAATACACAAAGGTATTACAAAATTGATAAGCTTTTGGCGTCCACACAATGGAAATAATGACGACATTTTAATAAACAGATTTTAATCCTCAAAACTCGTGTTTTAAGCTAGGATAACGTTTCACGTGCGCTTCATAAAGCTCTTAGCCAAGTTTCGTATTTTATGGCAGATATAATTTTTTTGGAGCAATGGATTTTTTATGCTCTGCGTATGGCCGATTCCGAGAATTGAAAATAAGGTGTGTGAAAGAAACACCGAGACACGTGTGTGTACACGAGAGCAGTGGTGGCCAAGTGGTAAAGGCCGCGACTTACGAGTTGTAGGTCGTGAGTTCGAACCCAGCCAGGCGCTTTACTTTGTGTAAATTTTTCATTACCACAGCTCTCAAAACGGTGAAGGAAAATATCGTGAGGAAACCGGCATGTCCTAGAACAAAAATTCGAAGACATGTGACATCTACCAACCCGCACTGGACCCGCGTGGTGGATTACGGCCCAATCCATTTCACAGAGAGGAGGCCTGTGTCCCAGCTGTGGGAACATTATAGGCTGATGATGATGAAAGAAACACCGAGAGATTAAAATACACCCATGCTTTTTTGAGCTTGCAGTGGACCGCACATCGATGGTAACACTTACACCTTGAGCTGGACTTGCATAGTCTTCATCATTACAGCCACTAGACGGCCGGTTCTGGACATAAGCCTCTCACAAGCTCCACTCCTCTGCAACTTCGACCAGTTCTGCGCTTCTCGCATCCAGTGCATTCCTAAGGGCTTCACTATGTCGTCGGTCTACCTTGTGGGACGCCTTCCAAGGCTACGTCTTCCAGTACGCATCCGCTACTCCAGAACCGGCAATAACGGCCCTATCGATACCTGCCTCTTATGTCAAAATCAATCAAAATCAAAATATTTTATTTCACATAAACCTGCATGGGCACTTATGAAACGTCAGAAGCTAGGTGCATGGTTCCAAATTGTCGCTTCCTATGGAGAAGAGCCGGTAAGAAACTCCACGGTTACTCTTTTAAAAATAATTAGCTTTAGCAATGTTTTCAAATTCCAGTGATAATAGGTATGGGAGGACAGTGCAGGCCTGTCAATAAGTACCTGGTACTTATAGGAATGAAAATACAGAAGAGAAAATCGTCTACAAATCTAGTGTGTAAGGCCTACAACGTTCTCTCATTCACAATATGTAAAAATAATCTAGATAAATAAAATTAACCTATTGAAACCAACTGACACGATTTCCATGATAATCACTTAAAATTCGTCGATAATAAAATTGATGTATAATGTCAAACAATGACGAGAATATGTCAGACATTGTAAAAAATAAAAATAATAAAAAAGAATTAATAGAATAAAAAAGTGTGACAACTCTTCAGCCTATGTTGATTGCCTTAGTTCTCCTACGGTTCTTTTCATTTCTGATTCGATCGCGTAGGGAAACTCAAAGCATAGGCCACTCTCTTGCATTGTACGGAGTTTCAATAGAATGCGAGGCCAGCGTATACTGGTTATGTTACCAGTGCGGCCGACTGTACGCTTTGGTAGTATCAGCTTTTGCTAATGGCATCACCAGCGCATACTTCTATGTCGGAAATTCTACGGGAGCGTACTACTGGGACAAAGAGTAGTGTTAATCCCGTTAATAAAATATTTTTCATTTTTGCTTCATTAAGTAACAAACGTCCAAACATCTAGTATAAATGGCACCGTTGTTGCCAAATCAACCGTTGATTTGAAAATGTACACTAAAACTTTTAAGTATATAGGGTGACTGGTAATTAGTGGTAATTAGTGACCGACATTTAAACACATGACTGTACTCATCATTATGAAAAACTTTTACTATGGGACCAAACCTGAAATCGCGAAAAAAAAAATCAGCTGTTCCCTACATTTATGTTACCATAGCTCTCGTGCTTATAATTTAAGTAAGAAATTTAAATATGCGTTTAGCTAAGTTATAAAACTTCAGATAGGGATCTCAAGAGACGTTCCAGAGTTCCAATTTTATAAGACACCGTTTATCTGAATATCTTCGATCCTATACCAACTTGTAATCTGTTTCAAGAAGTACTTAAGCAATACTTGAAAAACTTCATTCAACAAATACCTAATACCTTTCAAGTATGTACTTAGGGACTTGAGCCCTAAAATATCGCAAAATCAGATCTAAAGATAAATCTCGGTTTTGAGAAGTACTGACGCGTTTATTTTCAGCAAGTACCGTTTATATTGACTCATTGTTCTTGTGGCAAGCGAGGTCTGAATATGGGCACGGTATAAATATGGTCAGTATGGAAACTAGACCTGTTTGTTGATATAATTACCTACGCTCCTCGGAACGAAAGTTTTTTATCACCGCTTGCGGCAGGAGTTAACTGGTAGAAATCGCCATGTATAACATATTATTCTCTATACGACTTTCGTTTTGGTCAAAATATAAATCCAAGTTTCTAAAAATTTATTTTTGTTTTAAATCATACGTAAGAAAGAACTTTGTTACTGACCGTGGTCATCCGACCGACCGTAACGTTTTTCAAACAGAAATTAATCTAATTAAAAAATATTATAATAAAATTTAAATTAATACATAATAAAAAAACAAGCTTAATTACCTACCCAGTGAGTTTTGTGCGTCGTCCGGTTATTAAATGAGTGTCATGTATCACTTTATATACACTATTCTGTTATATACTCTATTCTACTACTTGTCCCGCACACTGTTCTTCTGAAACGTGTTTGCTGTTGGGGGCAAAGCGAATCAGGTTATCGAAATATGTGATTTGCGATGCGATAGCCTGTCGAATTTCTTATTTTAATTTTGCTACAAACAATCAAAAAGTTATTTTATCCTAAGACCAACTTCCTGAATTTCAGTTTGTAAGTCTAATGACAGTTAAACAACTCAGCTTTGCATAATGTATGTATATTGTAAATCTTTCTTTATCTTTGTCTTGAAAGAGGCCTCTCCAGTTGTTGAATGGAAATACTTGACAAAAAATCAGGGTAATTTAGGTCGGAGTTACATTACAACAGAAGATACGTAGGTACTTAGGTACTCACGTACTGTACCCAATTTCCATTTGGTACATGCCTAAGAACAGTGGTAACCCTGATGTACGAGTGATAGTGGGTCGTCAGTTCGGACTCAGACAATCGCTTTACTATGTATAAATTACTGCGAGAGATTAAGATGTTTTTCTTCATCGTTTTGAGAAAAAAGGTGAAGGAAAACCTCGTGAAAAAACCGGCCATGTGCTAGAGCTATAAATTCGAAAACATGAGAAATCCATCAACCAGCCCCGATGGTGGATAACGGCCCACTCCCTATCACCTAGAAGACGACGCCTGTGGCCCAGCAGTGGGAGCTATAAAAGGCTGATTATATATTAGGTATGTATGTTATACATGTCTTTAAATATTTGTTCGAGTCGTCGTCGTAGAGGTAGTTCATACCTCCACTTTGTTTGTGTACTACACATACCTCCACCTTAAACTATTACATAGCATAATTTCACTCCTTATTTCCCCGAAGGGTTTGTCAGACGTGTTCCTATAATATTGTTCACTATACTCGATATATACTCGAATATATATTATTTTTTAAACGTTGCCCCACACTAGGAATTTCTCCTGTATTGTGGGTGCGTTTACAAACATTTAAACTCACATACACAAACAGCCAGACCCGGAACAACTACTTGTAGTTCATACAAATATTTGTTCCATGCGGGAATCGAACCCGCGACACGCAGCGCAGCAGTCACTCGGTTAACAACTGCGCCAACTGTGCCGTTCGCATTTTCGTTCGCTTTAGCAGATTTCATTTCACTGCTGGATCAAAAATCAAAATCGAAGATGCTTATGAAACGTCAGAAGCTAGGAGCACGGTTCCAATTTGTCACTTCCTATGAAGAAGCCGGCGAGAAGCTCCACGGTTACTCTTTTAAAAATAGGTAATTGGTTTTTATAATGTTTCAAATGACAGCTAACACTGTTAATTGTAAACACACATAGGCCAAGCCATACACACTGCAGACCACAGTTATGTGTTACAGGGACACACGGTTTTTTTTTGTGGGAAATCATCAAATAACTTCTCCCGTTCCGGGTGGAGCAGGAGGGCGTGTCAGACTTTTACTGACTAAAACTCACCCGTGTTCCCTCAGTAGCCTGTATGCCAGGGGCTTTGGTATCTCTTTCGAACAAACCCGCACCCCTGGCAGAGGATACACTGTAGACTGTGTAGGTCTGTCAA